>OY744605.1:9739825-10052325 GCA_963556255.1 Allolobophora icterica | reverse complement strand
TACATTCGCTAGGTGCCACCAGTGTCGCTTCGTTGGGCACCTTTAACGAATACACGTACAGTTAACGCGTATGCTCGCAAGTTTAAAGTACCTGGAAGAGCATGTATATGTCACGTAAATGCCATTACCAGTAAAATGCCATTCCCTCTGACATTCATTCTGAAAATTTATATAGCGCCTCTTCAAGAGACCTACTTAGAGGCGCTCCCAGCCCAACATGAGGAGCGGGCCTGAGGGACCAATAGCTCCCCATTAGTCGCAGAGCGCAAGGCTCTGCGACAGGTTAAATCATGGGCTGCGATCATGGGGGTGGGGAAGGGGTCGAGGGGGGACAAGACCCCCAATCTTTAACAGTGGGGGGACACGCCATGCAATGGGCCCCCCACACACACACATTTTGAAGAAACACCAAAAGAAGTCATCAAATTTTCACGCGCGAATGGTTCCAACTAGGCCTAACAGAGGCGGATCTATAAGGTTTATCGGGGGGGGGGGAATGATCAGAGCGTCTGAATTTAAGGCGATCGATCGATCGCTCTCCTGGGTCGCACGCCTAGCAAAGGTACCGGCGAGCGATTTAGCACTCGCCTAGCCGAAGGCTTCTCACCGTCGGTCGTCGCTCGCTGAGTTTGAGTTAGATTCTAAGACGATAGACAAATCTAGTACCTAAATGAGATTCAGGCCCGGCCCTAGGGCAAGGCGAACGAGGCAGCCGCCTTGGGCCCCGCGCTTTGAGGGGTCCCGCTCTGCTGGCTATAAGTTTAGTGTTCCTTAACCCATTTAAGTTTGATTATGCATTATTTTAATACACATTATGGTATTGAAAACAGGGGCGGATCCAGGGGGCCAATCCGGCCATGCCCCCCCCCCATTTGATATTTACAGTCCTGTGGCCCCCGTCACGAAAAATGAGGAAATAATGGTCCCCATTTGATATTTACACAGGACGTCACAGGACGTGCCCCCCCCGTAGACGTAGACGAGTAAAATGGCGAAAATTAATATGGAAATATGAATTTTCTGGATTAATGACTAAAAAAGGTCATCAATTTTTTCGGAGATGAATTCCTAAAAAAATTTTCGTTGGTCCGTTGCTCAGTACCCCCACAAACTTTGATTCCCCTCCCAGAAGAGTGGGACTAACTTAAACACTGGTGTGTATGTATGTATGTATGTGTGTATTATTTTGGCCCACCCCCCCCCCGATAAACCTTCTGGATCCGCCCCTGATTGCCAATACTGTATGGGCAGGGAATCAGCTTTGCAATGCCATTTTTTGCTCTGGGCCCCGCTCATCGCTTGCTGCCTTGGGCCCCACACACCCTAGGGCCGGGTCTGTTGAGATCACTTTAATTTACTTACTTGCGGCAGCGGTGAATGCGTGCCGTGACCTGTACTAATATTACTGCTGACTGATCAATCCTATGTCGTGCAATATGATTGGCAATAACAACACGGCCGACACCTTACGACGCGTGGCATCATCCGTAACATCACCAATTTCGGAAATTATTTTAACAACAATGGCCGCGAAGATAAGCAAGTCGAATATTAATGTACAGTTGAGCACGTATCTGTCAAGGAAATTAGTTCGATGTCGATGTAGTCGAAATAGAAAACCGTCGGACAATATTTACATGGCAATTAAAATTTCTCTACAATATATACATACATACATACATAATACTAAAAAATCAAATTGTCCGGTTTTATTTTATCACTTTCTTTATATTTCGTCATTTTATGTTCCTCATGAAAGATCACATAGCGATCATCGTCTACTTCGTGATGGGGGGGGGGACGTCCTGTGTAAATTTCAAATGGGGGGATGGCCGGATTGGCCCCTTTGTATCAGCCCCTGAGGCCTAATGCCCATGGAAATGATCACACGGTCAGTACAGTATTGTTAGGTAATCAGGTATGTCGGTATGTCTGAGTTGCTAAGTCAGTCGCTTATTCATCAAGACAGTCGGTACCTGATTACCTGAAAAGTCGCTAAGTCAGTCGATAAGTCTAAGCGACTTAGTCAGTCGATAAGAATGCGACTTAGTCGACTGAGTTGCTAAGTCAGTCGCTAATTCATAAAGTCAGTCGGTAACTCCATAGCGACTGACTCCGGGTACTGCCAGTCACATCTCAACTTCTCCAACCGAGTTATATCCAACAGAGTAAAACGTCTCTGGAACGATCTCCCGCCTGAGCTCCTCAGATTCGGACCTCATTTGAACTACTCTCTAGAAATCCCCCTCTGATTTGACGTAGCGCTCGTGAATTGGCTGGTGCCCTGTGCTTGGCCTTCGGGTGGCGCTTTAGAAGTTTGCAGATTACGATTATATTCTTGTAAAGAACATCCACGGGCGGCGTACTGCTATAATCTAGCGCCACCTACCGAATGCAAATAAGTCTAGCCAAAAATATTATATAGCAAGCATAGGCAGTGCACACACTATCCTATCTCTTTCACCATGGAATAGGTATAGGGGCTTGTACCGTCCAAAAATGGTGGCGTATGCGTCGATTTAAATAGCGTGTAAACATTTCTTAAAATTAAAAATACAAGTCAGTAAATACAGTTTTAGTATTTCTTTAAAATAATGATATAAGTGTAAATTTTATATTTTAGTCTGTATGATTAGCACGTGTTTTGGGTGGATAACCATACCAGGTGGGGTCTTTTATGACCCCAGCCGGTTAATTGTTGTTAGGGGCCTATAGAAATTTAACGGTAGGCCTAAACGTACGCTTTAGCGTATTTAATTATTGGCAGGATTTCGAAAAAATGAATAGCGTATTTAATTATTTCATCCACCTTCCAGCTTCTAGTTTAGTTTAATATTACACATTTTATCGTTCATCCATCCAGCTTCCAGTTTTAGCTCATTTTCATCGCATATCCAGCTTCTATTTCAAGTTTTACTACATGATATGTTTTCATCGCTCATCCACGGCAATGATATCGGCGTTAAACGATATAGTTTCATCGCAATTTCAAAGTCTTCTAGTTGCCGTTTTATTATGTAATATTTTCGTCATTTATCCAGCTTCTAGTTTCAATAATATTTTCATCAATCATCCAACTTCTAGTTTGAGTTATATTTTCATCAGTCATCACAATTGCTGATAACTATCCACTATAAGAGTGTACACAATGAACGCACGTAACGTGGAGGATTACCTTCTTTGCACATCCAGCTTCTCGTTTGATCTCCATTTTCATCGCTAATCCAGCTTCCAGTTTGACTTATATTTTCATCGCAAATCCAACTTCCAGTTTGATTTGTATTTTCATCGCTCAAACAGCTTCCAATAATTAAATACGCTAAAGCGAACGTGGACATTTCGTCCAATAATTAAATACGCTAAAACGTACGTTTACCGAAAGGGCCAATGATGCATTATTTGTTCAATATAACAATTTCTTTGTGGCAACTTGATACCTTGACAAATTAAAACTATGTCGTTTCAATGTAATTTTGTGCATTCACAAAATGCTTTTGTTCTGTGAAGAGTTTCTGACAATCAAATAACAAAATGGTTGAGCTTACAGTGAAAAACACATTTACGGCCCCATCCAGTACGTTTAAGTTGCGTTGTATGCGCTCAAATAGCTTCCGATTAATCATACCGATTAAGGTTGTGTTCAAAACAAACATCCGCGCAGGTCCGGCAGTACGCTACTGAGCCAGCAAGAGCTTTAGGATAAAGTATTTAGGCGTAACAAATACTGCAGGCTTGGTTAAAGTTAAGGCTTGTTTTCTTTAAGTTTAGAGTGTCTGATTTATGGTTAATGTTTGAGTCATTGTATAGTTAAATAGCTGACCCAAACAGGCAATTTTCTCCCTTCCTTGACTTTTCAAGTTAATATTTCACAGTTAATGTTGGATTTAGAGGCATGTGAAGATTATGGGCCTGATAAACCAAAAAAAGAGCTGTGTAGACCCCAGATGATTGGTGCACTACTGATTGCTGGTGCAAGACACAATCCTTCACCTTTTTTCTGTCAATTGCCAATAATCAATGTTTAAGCAGTTTAAAAAACACCTAAAACTTGGATATAAACCAGATTGACATTTCCTAACATAACCAGTTGAAGAGTTCCGCTTTGAAAAGGACCAACCACATTTGGTTTATCTAAATGACAGTTTAAGTGATGCTTGGACTGGTGAGGTTCTGGAGAAGACACTCCTATCCAGGAATGGAAAACTCCAATACAGCCTATGAAGCCCCGACAGAGTAACCTTCCTATTTCCTATGAATCTCTTATTCCTCTTAAGAAGGCCAAATACAAAGGTTTGCAGCAGTTGACAAAATTCTGCTTTGAAGCAGTTGCACTCTAGTACGAGACTCTGTCACATTCTCTCACATAAGAGAACTATGAGACTAAAGATGAAAATAGCGACTAACATTGTGCATTAAAGAACAGAAGTACAAAATCCAGCAACATTTTTTCTTTCAATTTTAAAACTATTTTTAGTTGATTGATTAATTGTTTGAGTTTAATAGCAGCTATTATCACTATTTTTGTTTCTGTTAAACAACTTTCCAATTGCTCAAGGACAATTGTGGAATGTTAACTATGCGCGGCGTAAGAATGAAGTTGTCATAGGAAATTGCCATGCACAGTAAAATTTTATATTTTTATTAATGTGGCGCCACCAACTGTTAAACTAATATTTTTTAAATTTTCAGAAACATAGCATATACACCTGAATGCAAAATTTCATAATGATATTTTCATAAATAAAACACTTCTAGACTTTCAAACTGAAAATTTTGTTGTGAATATCTTACAATCTTTTTGTTAAAACTTTGTTCTTCCACAATGTTCAGCAATGAAATCGAGCATGATAATACACAACCTCTAATATCATATCATTCTGACAACCAAACAGACAATTAGCTTAGACTACTGTATTGAAATTAATCGGTTCGATATGATATGACGTTTCCTTAATTAATAAATGTGGCTTTTCAGTTTCTACTTCTATGGCTGCGAGTCGTCCAAGTTCTGTTCAAGATCAAATGTCTGATATAACTGAATGTTCGATTTGTATGGAAGTCTATGCCAATCCTAAAATTCTTCCGTGTGTTCACACATTCTGTGTGGAATGCCTGG
The DNA here is from genome assembly GCA_963556255.1 of Allolobophora icterica. Taxonomy (NCBI): domain Eukaryota; kingdom Metazoa; phylum Annelida; class Clitellata; order Crassiclitellata; family Lumbricidae; genus Allolobophora; species Allolobophora icterica. Next base: position 10,047,209 of record OY744605.1, on the reverse strand, counting down.
AAAAGTACGGAAGGGAAAAGAAAACGGGTGATAAAATGGCTTGTCCAATTTGTAAGAATGAATATCTCATTCCGGATGGAGGTCTTTGTAATTTGCCAAATAATTTCTTCATTGACAAGATGGTGGAAATTCGAAAACTTTCAGAAACACCCACAAATGAAGCCACGTGTGGAATCTGTCCAAAGGAAGAGAGAGTTAAGGCTAAAATGTTTTGTTTCGAATGTAAGCAGAATCTTTGCGAACGTTGTTGTGTCAACAGAATGAAGCTCTGTCAAAATCACCACGTTCTTGAAATCGGTAACAAACTGAAACCACACGAAGTCACCTTTCGCAACAGTTATTGTGTCCAGCATCCTGGCGAACTCGTTAAAATGTACTGCGAAGATGACAAGGCAACAATTTGCATCCTTTGTTTTGCTGAGAGTCACCAATCACATAAATGCTTGAGTGTTACCAAAGCATCGGAAGAATTCTCGTATGCACTGAAGAACGATTTTAACAGGTTTTTGGGGAGACTGCCTGTATTCGAGGCCACACTTCTGAAATGTGATAAAGATTTGCTTGGACAAGTTGATGATGCAGAAAGACAGATTTTTTATGAAGCAGTGAGGCTAAAGGCCTTAATTGACTCCCATGCAAATACATTAAAAAAACAATTGACTGCACTGAAAGACGAGAGACTGAAGAAATTAGAAAGTATGAAACAAGATGTGGAAAGATTTAAGTTACAATTGAAACCTACAGAAAATATTCCGAAGAACTTTTAAGCAAAGAGGCACCTGGTGACATATGCCGAGAAGCTGTTCAGCTGAAAACCAAAGCTCTTGAGTTGGTATCACTGACGACAAACAGTTGTTTTAGAGGTTTGAACTGTGATGGAATCATTTTCAAATCTCTTATCCTTGAGGATGTTTTACCTATGAACAGTATACCTAATGTTATTGGCGATGTACAAGATGGCTCCATGAACTACTGTTCTAAACAGCCTGTTATCCATGATGCAGGTGAGATACATATGTCATGTCATGTCATGTCAATCCGCCGTCGTCGCTTCGCGACGGTTGGCTGCATGAATGGACTATCGCTGCCCAGCATATAGGCCTAAGATATTAAAGCCAATTGAAAAAAGACAGATACTGCAGGACATGGCTATATTAAAAGTCTTTGCTAAGAGTAGCATATTTTAAAAGTTTACAATATTTGTCCAGTATTTTTTTTAGAAAGAGTGAAAACTATTGTGATCCGTTTGATCAATAGTATTTTTTAATAACTTCACAGTTTCAGTATTACGTTAACTAACGATTTCACAAGAGTAAATTTTGAAATTCTGCAACACATTGAGTTATATTCGACGCTTCATTGGAAAATAACTCAAAAATGCACTGAAGAGTGACTGCTTTGATAGCCTGATAGATTTTAAAATTACGCATTATGATGTTAAACTATTTTCTTTTATTCACTAATTCTAAGTAGACCGCTTTATAAATGAGAAATATCCACAGTCATGATGAATATAAATGCTTTTCCTTTACTCAATAGTTTAACTTAGAAACAATTCGTTTATTGCAATTTTCAGAGAAAGAACTGAAACGAATATCAGAGACTGTTACAAATCTAAGACCGCATCAGTTAGATTTCATCAGGACAGAGGAATCCAAGAAGAAGCCAAGGCAGGAGCTACCTGGTTTAGAATTTGAAGTAGAGCAAACTGTGATGAAGTTGCATGGCATGCCAGATGATGTGAAAAGATTGTATCTACTGCAGAAACTTATGGCTGCGGTTGTTCAGGATATGTTTGATCATATCTGAATCAATTAGCAAGGTGATTGCCAAAGATGAAGCAAAGCCCTATCTTATGGAGCAGTTGCTTAACAAAGACATCTGTGCTACTTGGATGTGCAACGATAGAAAAGTCGTTGTCTTTGCTTCAGATGCTGAGAATTTGGAGGAAGACATCAGAGCTGAAGAATGAAGTGGTCGAGGCGCACCTTAACTTGGTCAATTCATTATACTTGATCGTAATTAAGTATAATGCAGATATATATATATATATATATATATATATATATACATATATATTTATTTATATACTTGATCTCATTTCAATATAATGCATTCTAATTTTGACCCGTTGTTAGTTAACGATTTTTGTCTTTCTGTGACAATAATATATAAGAAGCGTATCGTTGAGCGTGTCGTTGAGCGCATTGTTTGATGAAGAATTACTTTAACTTTCAACTGTTTTGAGAGTTAACGATTTAGCCTTTTAAGTTAACGACATTCATCGGTGACAGTTTGACACACAGCAATTTTTGGTTGAACGAGGAATGTCACTGATGCATGAGCAAAACAACGTTTAATTGGTATCACTATGCAGCGTAGTATTTGGTGCACAGCTATGGGAATTAGTTTAAGTTTATGCAAATGGACTTGGGTTGCCTGTCAGGGACAGTATGTTTAGAACTTAGTGTTCAAAGGAGTTATTTTGGTTTAATTTTATTTTGGTGTTGTAATTTTTGTTTTATTTGTTTTTGGTTGTATTGTTCCAGTCTGCCTCTAGCAAAATTAAGCTTATATAAATATATCATTTTCAAGGATACATGATTATGACATGCACACCGATTTCGCTTAGTATTTTGCTTAGTCTTTAGCATCTCTACAGTTGCAGATATTCATTAGCACTACACATTGTTAACCAATTAACTTTGATAATTGTTTAACGTGTGAAATTCCTGTTCAGAATTTATGCCATTGCTGTGGTTTTGATTGCAAATATAATTATTTATTAGCGTTCCGGCACCTTTTTTCAGCTCCTAAAAAATTATTTAGGCTATTTTAATAATAAAATCTATAATTTAGTCATTTTAATTTAATTTCAGTGTTTTGAGCTGTTTTCAGTGTTTATTGAGACCCCTCCCAACCCCCAATCCCGTTTTTCTCGAGATTTTATCCCGTCCATAATTGTTCCGTTTCGGAACCTATTGTTTTAGAAAAAGCATTGTTAGTAACTTCTGTTGTGCCGGTGTCTAATGCACTAGCTATCAACCGATGGCGCACTACTTCAAGGCGATTTCAATATCCAGAGATAAGTCCACTAAGACTATTTGAAAAAGTAATTATGCATTTAGTAATGCTGGTATCTGCCCAGCTTCCTGCTTCAACTTCATTGCAAATTTGTGTTGCTTAAAATATATCAACAATATTTTATCACTGTGTACTTGTACTCTCATCCAGTGACCCAGTGATTTACACTGTCTACCTGTATCTATAATACCCTTCCGCTTTATGAAACTGGCTTGATTCGATTTCCCATTTTCAATTTTCATCACAGATAATCCAGAAAAACTCGAAAACTGTTAACAAGCATTGTATACACGCCTTTTGCAATTGATTGATATCTTGTGATTTACGATTATAGCGCTATGGAAATAATCAGACTAACATCAGATTAGTATATGCAGTGTTTAAGAACAACAGACTGTCGGACCTTCTTCTAAGTGCAACCACAGTTTCACCGATGTTGTATGCGGCACCGGCGTGGTGGGACTACGTGGGAGGAATGGGACGTACACGTCTTCAGACAACAATGCGAAGATTTATCCGGTCTCGATATTTACCGGAATCCTATCTTACTTTCGAGCAACTCTGTCAGATAGCTGATTCTAACATTTTCTTAGCCATCATAACCAACCCAACACATGTTCTGCATCAGTTATTACCTCCAGAGAAAACTGTTGTATACTCACTGCGCCTCAGAGCACACAATAGAATTATACCTAAATGCTGACTCTTTAGCTCGTAAAACCTTTGTCATTCTAATGTTATATGCTTAAATTAATTTTATGAACTATGTACACCAAAATGCGGTTAGTAGTTGGTTTCAGAATAAAGGATATACTTACTTACTTACTTACTTATGTTTACTCTGGACTAAAATTGGGTATCTATACCTAAAATTGCTCCATCAGGAAGCCGATTATTCAAATATGCAGATGATTGCTATTTTTTGTATCCCTGCTTCAAATGTAGAGATCACTGACTCTGAACATGCCCTCATAGCAGCATGGGCTAGAATATGCAACTAACGCCTAAATCATAACAAGTCGTGTGAATCATACTTAGGCGACCCCCAACTAAAATTCAGGATCTTCTCTCCTCCGTCAGGTAGTCACCGACGATGAGGCCTTAACATAACGTCTCCACATCGTTCTGTTCCTCGTTTTATCAACGGCCTCCCTCATGTTCAAGCCCTGTGCCTTCAAATACTCCTTTACATTGTGCGTCCATGTCTTTGGTTGTCTTCCTCGGCTTCGTAATCCCTCTACATGGCCATGTAGAGCTGCGACTGGGAGCCTGTTGTTGTCCATTCTTGTTACGTGTCCGAACCATGTGAGCCTTCTTTTCGTGGATACCCTCCACCAATTGTGGGGATCGATCGGTTGATGAAGTCAAGATTTTGGGTGTCGCTCTTTTTGGTAAAATTGCATTGTCTTAGCACATCAATAATTCTGCAGCAAAGCGACGCGGGTCCTGGTTGCGTTTCAGTTAGCTGGAAACCGTCTCCATGATGTACGTTCCACCACAGTGGCACGAATGCTCATCACCAGTTTGGTGGGGATTTACCAATGGGCGGGGAGAGAGCGTCTGTCTGCGCTGATAGGCCTACCTAAACTTAAGCGTTAGGGTAATTTCCTAACCGATACTCTCACCTTTGACCTGTGTTCAAGGGAATATGAAACTCTCTTCACTCCGATCCAGCGGGATCCTGGCCATGTCCTGTACGACTTATTCCCTCCGATACGATAATCAGGTAACTCTCTTCGGCCCCGCTCGCATAATCGTGTATACCGCGTTGTGATTCCCTTACAGGGAAGGGTTACATTACTAAGATGATGTATAGTTGACTGAAACATTCACATATCTCAAAACTTTTATTAGGCCTACGAATTATTTCTTCAAGTATGTTTTATTACAATACAATACAACTAGCGCGCTTTAACAAACAAGTCTTGCACGAGAGCGCGTTGTGCTACATTCCTAGTCATAGAACAATGTAAATAGATGAGTCTTTAATTTTGATTTAAATTGAGCAATAGATGTGCATTGACGGACTGCAATTGGAAGACTGCTCCATTCTGTTTGTCCTAATACTGAGAAGGCACGACTACCAAACTTCCGGTTGGTGCGAAGTATTGTATAATCGCCTCGTGCAGCCGATCGGAGTCCTCTGTAATTTGTAGCAGAACATGGCTTGACCATGGATGTCATGAACGTGGGAGAGGTTCCAGAGTGAATATGGTACATGAGGAGGCAGATTTTGAAAGCGATACGGGCACGAATAGGAAGCCAGTGAAGTTGCTGCAGGGATGGTGTAATGTGATCTCTTGGACCAAGACCTGTTATAAGACGAGCGGCTGTGTGAACAACAGATGATAGAGGTCGTAGTGTCGATGAGGGAAGACCGGACAGGACAGAGTAGCAGTAGTCAAGGCGAGAAATTACGAGGGCTTGAACAAGAATACGGAGGCATCTTTCATTTAGGCAGCGTTTTACTTGTCGAATTCGGTGAAGGTGCGGTGTTTAATCTAGTCCCCCTCTTCTGGGAGGGGAAACAAGGTTTCTGGGGGACCAACCAATTTCTTGTCTTGAAAGAGTTTCTGACTTTTCCAACTTCTTTTCAACCTTTTCAACTTTCATCAAAACTCTTTCAACTTTCATCTTCCTTTTTTTAGTCATTCGTCCTACTTTTTACACTGTTTCTACAACTTTCAACCTTTTCAACCAACTTTCATCTAAACTTTGTCAACTTTCATCTTCAAAAAAAATTGATGACCTTTTATCAGTCATTCGTCCAACTCTTTACATTTTTTCTATACCGATTATCTCTCTAAAAGTTTATGACCTTTTTTTACGAATTCGTCTCTCAAAAAGTGTATTACTCACCTCTCGGGGAAAACCGTGTATCCTGGGGGTGAGGAATTTCCCTCCCCAAAACTTCTCTGCACTATAATATTGCTGGCCTCTGGGGGAAACACAAATCCTGGGGGGACATTCCCCCCCAAAGACGTCTAGATTAAACACCTTCGAAGGTGGAAGTAGCATGCTCTGGCAATGGATGAAATGTGACTAGTCATATTGAGATTGCAGTCATACATTACACCGAGGTCGCGGACCACGTCGGAGGATGGAATGGAACAGTTTGAGTCGAGGTCAAGGGTTCTGATTAGCTTTCCGTAATCCGTACTGCTTTTTCGGTCGAACCAGATCAGTTCTGTTTTAGTGGCATTTAGCTTCAGACGCAAAGACGCACACCAGGATTGAATATCACGGACACATGTTAACAATCTTCTTTCCAGAGAGCTTTATGTAGAGCTGGGTGTCATCAGCATCTAGGTGGACCATGAGATCGCGCTGCGATGCGATGTTAACAGTATTGGACGTGTAAAGGATAAAGAGAAGTGGACCGAGAATGGATCCTTGGGGGACGCCGAAGAGGACAGAAAAGATTTTCGATGAGCACCCACCAAGTTTGACCCTGTGAGATCTCAAGGAAAGGAACGAGGCAATCCATTGAAAAGCCAAGGCAGTTACACCAAACTCTAATTGCAGGATCTTAAGAAGGATGGTATGGTCCATTATCGTTGTAGACTGTGCTGACCATAGTGCGACCGTACGTTACCTACCGGAATAACGTACGCGTACCGTACGTACGTTATCGGAAAAAATAACGTACGCGTACCGTACGCGTACGTCAAAAATTACCAGTTCACTCTACAGCTACTGTAGGGCCTATTAGTCTCCCGTAAGCAGGCCTTATTATTTACGAACGGTACCGAAATTTAGTATTACCAATAAAATTACCTCTGGCACTGACCATCCTTTAAAGTATGCCGTAAAATCTTAATTATCTTCATATTCGACATTAGACAGAATATTAGCAATTTGGAATTTAAAAGTTTGAAAGTAGAGATCATTGATCTGACATAATGGTTAACATTGTTTACGACCGTCAATCACCAACTATTATTGACTTTTCTTGTTCATAATGTTATGTATTTTTTTTCGTCATGAACTGATGCGAACGTACGGTAACTTACGGCATAATAACGTACGCGTACCGTAGGTACGTTACAGAAAAAATAACGTACGTTCCGTACGTACGGTCGCACCTTGGTGATGACCGCGGTTTCAGTGGAATGATGGCGACGGAAACCAGATTGTGTGGGCGGAAGCAGATGACGCGATTCAACGTATCCGGATAATTGTTTGTGGATTACACGTTCGACTAGTTTCGAGATGAAGGACAGGTTCGAGATGGGACGATAGCTGGCCGGGTCTGCTGGGTCGAGTCCGGTTCTTGACACGAGGTCTAATGATGGCACGTTTATGTTTCGTGGGTAAGGATGCCTGGGTTATGGAATCATTGATTAGTAAGGCGAGGATCGCAGCGAAAACGGTGGAGAGAGATTTAAGCAGCCAGACAGGTGCAGAGTCCAGTTCACACTGCTTTGTCGAGGAATTTTAACTTCGTAGAACTGGCACAATGAATGGGCAGGAGGTGGTAAAGCTGAGAAATCTGGCATCGGCGCATCTTTCGTTGATTAGCGAATCATGTCTATTTAATTCTCGAAGTAGTCAAGGAGCGTGTCTGGAGAGATGAGTGGGGAGGTGTCTTGAGGCGGGGTTAGTAATGAATTAAGGGATTTCCTAAGTGTTCGGCCATTTCCTTGAGCGTCCTCGATACTGTTTCGATGATAATTCGAGCGGTTTTGTTGGAACAAACGTCGCTGCACTGGAACCTGGGTTCGCCAACGGTGTTCTCTCTCTTCAGATGGCGAATAGCGGAATTGACGCTCAAGGCGACGGGTTAATTTTTTTCAGGTAGCACAGACTCCATCAAACCATGGGCACTCGGGTACCTTTCGTATGACTAACTTTTCCAAGGGCATGCTTGTCCAGTAAGTTTTCCATTGTTGATTCGTAGAGGTCGAAGAGGACAGCAGCGTCAGAGTTAGTGTTTCCCACTGTTAATGCCTGTTTGTAGAGGTCGGTGGATTCGAGGTCGGATTTAAAGGATATTGCTCCCATGACTCAGGGGGGGACGCCTCAATTCCATGGATGCAATCAATAAAATACCTGGGTGTGATGATTAACCATGGTAAATCGCTCAGTTTTAACACAGTACCTGTGAGACGGTCTTTCTTTTCCGCCTGTAATTGAATCTATGCACGTGCCAAAGATCTTAACGAGCTGGTTCATCTATCCCTACAAGAAAGATATTGCTTACCAATATTAACTTACGCCTCAGCCCTAGTTAGATATGCGGTGAAACAAGAAGATGAAATGAACGCATGTTGGAACTCTGTATATAGAAAGTTATTTGGTTTCAATAAACGGAAATCTGTAAAAGACTTCATCTGTGGCCTTGGGAGATTGGATTTGCATCACATAATTAAGAAGCGCATGATTTTTTATTGGCGATTAGCTTGTTCAATCTCTAACCTTCTCCAGAATATTTTATGGTGTTACTTTGGAGAGCATTTCCTTTATGATTCCGAACTCGTTGTCATTTTGAATAGCAATCTAGTTTCAAAACAGACACTTACGATCATTTTCGTAGTCTGTGCGTTTGAAATTATGTTGAATTTTCGTAGTTTGTGCTTTTTTACTTGTTTAATCTTCGTAGTTGTGCGTTTGAAATTCTGTTTATGCAGCATGTATGCTGTACTTGTACTGCTGTGACATTTGACTTATTCTGTCTGCCTCCGGGCGTATTAAAGTGCTGATTATGCGTTAACAAAATAATGGTGTATTAAACAATAATGCTTACTTTCTTTCTTAACGTATCGGCCATGTAGTATGTGGTTTGTGTTTGCGTCACGTTTCTGTGTTGCCTCTATGATATCTAGCCCTTGAGTTAGACTGAATCTTCCGATTGGCGTCTGTTGTTGTGGTGGGGTAAAAGTGTCTGTTAAACTTGATTTTGTGAACATATTGACACACATCGGTAAAATATATTCATATTTTCATATGAAAAGTGAAGAATTGACTAAGAGCTCCAACTTAAAACTGCGTAAACGAATATTTCAGCATTCGGATTGACTTACGCAATGAAACCGAACGTGGGCCCTGACACTAGAATAATCCTGAAAAAACATTCCGATGGATGGCATTTTGAGGACTGCTAAATGAATTAATTTTTCTAATAGAAGCATACCTGACTGACACGTTTTTGAACCAAAAATTTGTTGCTTTATATGCAGCAAGTGATAGGTAAAGTTTTTTGGACAAGTTGTAAGTTGTTTTACCTTCAATCCGAGGTTATTACATTGATAGCAAATCTTTCTTATGTGACATTTTGTGAGACCTTATAATAGACGTAACGCAATTTTAATATCATTAAATAGTTTATGAGACCTTACAAGACGTTTATGCTTAAGTTTAGTACATCTGTGAAAGCCTTTTTCTTACGTACAGAAAAGAGTACTTGAAAGAACAAAGCTGGAAATTTAGTCATATCGGCTGAAGATATAGGCCTAATAATTTATTCGATCTACAACATTGATACTTGGCAAGATGTTTACTTTTCCTTTAGCTCCCTGTAAGGCTATTTGTTCTGTTCTGTCATTTTGTCATTATTTTCGTTCTAAACTTAAGACTTGCCTTTTTAAAAGTTGTTAATCTGTTTTAGAATACCACTGTGTCATATTGACTTTTGGATGTTGACCTGATAACGGCTTAGGGTTGGTGCACCATCGGTTAATGCCTTGTGCATTATATACACCGCTTCTATAGGAATTGCTTATTAACGATAATAATCATAGGCGCCGACTTTTAGTAAAAGGTACTGGGGCAAGAATTTCATTGCCATGATCGAATGATCACATCGCCTATCCTGCCCTGTTTTCCTCTACCCCTTTCCTTAAGCCCTTTCAACTGGGAAAAGACTAACTGTAATGCTATGCAACAGTGCTTCCTCTTTGCTCAATCATAAAGACAAGCACATAACAACCACGAGTATAGGCCTATTATTACCAAGAAACCATTTCAGTTTTTCTTTTAACTATTATAACTAGTACTAACTACTTTCACTAATAAATCTGATGTTATAGCAGTTACAGACACACAAACATAATGTTTGCCAGTAAGACAGAATTTAGTTACAGTCTTACTTCAACTTCATGGCGAATGTATTTTCTCGAACAGTGCATTTACTTATGAATTTATCCAGAACTGTGTCAATGTCCACTGCTGCCAGACACGCTCGATGACAGTTCAAAACTAGAATGGCGTTTTATCTTGTCTGTGTAATAGTGTTTCGCAGACACGTTTTCGTTGCCTAAGACCAGAAAATGCGCTTTCAGCAGTGTATGTAGTGACAGGTACAGTTAAAATGAGACAAACGACTTTGGTCAATTCTGACAACATATGACCCAGCGTGGCATCTGATTGCAGCAGCTTAACGACGTCACCAAAACTCTACCTCAAAATGTAACAGCTACGTATTTAAGCATGTGCAACTTGTATTAGTTGTGCAGCTACCATATAGCTAGACCACCAAAGCCCAGCTCAGCCGGTATGAATGGTGACACCAGTAACTTATGTTATACTAGTCCAAAGACTCCAAGTTAAACTAAGAAGAGTATAGTATAGTATAGTATAGTATAGTATAGTACAGTACAGTACAGTACAGTACAGTACAGTACAGTACAGTACAGTACAGTACAGTATAGTATAGTATTTCGGTAACCAGACATTGCAAGGTTAAAAACATATAATGCTTATAATCAGTTAACATAATCTGGCTACACAGGAGACCCAAAAGGGGCCGTAGACTCCGCTACCAGGGCCACCTGAGCAGTAGGCCTAATACAATTTGATGAAAAGCTATCGATCTAACATCATTCGATATGCAGTGGTAACATTATACTTAAGTAACTTAACTAAAGATTCGATAGTTCGTCATGAGATAAGCAATTATAACATTATCCTTATCTAAAGGCTCGATAGTTCATCATTAGATATGCAATACTAACTTAACTAAAGACTTGATAGATCAGTATTAGATTTGCACTTGTAACATTAAACTTAACTAAAGACTCGATAGTTCATCATTAGATATACAAAAGTAACAGTATATACTTACACGTAACTAAAGACTAATATCATTAGGTAGGGCCTATGTAATAGCAACATTATATTTAACTATAAGGACTCCAAAGTGCATCTTGAGGCTATACCTGTGTACGCTCGTTGAACATCTTGTAATGACAGTAGTACGTTACTATATTATTATTAGTAACCTACTTTTAATTCACAAGAGGCCGAAGAATGAAGATGCAGTCGCATGTAGACAGTGTAGGGCCTAGTGTGTACAAGCCGCAAGACTTGCAGAGAGACATTGAGAGAGACAGACTGCTACAGAGACAGAGCAAGAGAAAACAGGAGAGAGAGAGAGAGAGAGAGAGAGAGAGAGAGAGAGAGAGAGAGAGAGAGAGAGAGAGAGAGAGAGAGAGAGCCAGTGAGCAAGCGAGTGAGAGCGCGAAAGACATACGCACAAGGCAGATACAAGTTCAGGCATTTCTTAGCGCTGGAACTGAGTGATATATACACCGTAAATTAAGCGTATACAGGGTACGCACTGGTTGACGCCTGAAAGGGAGAACCTGACTCATGAACAGCTGGGCTTTCGATTATATACTGTGGTCGATCTGGGTCAAATACCCCGACCTCGGCGACCCGGTGACCTAGGCCCCTATAGGTATGCACTATGTATACTATATCATATGAAGCATCCGTCATATATATATACAGGCTAGTCCAGACTGCAGAGAATCTGAGACATACACGGAAAAGTACATGAAATTTCTTTAGTTAAAAGCTTGGGGCCTGTGGAAACAGTAAATATAAAGGCCAAAAATGTACTGGGGCGAAAGTATACTCTCGCCCCAGGACCTTGGCGAGTACTGGGGCGAGCGTCCCTGTTGCCCCTGTGGAGTCGGCGCCTATGATAATAATAATAATTAATAATAATGATAATAGTAATAAAATAAAATAAATAATAATGATAATAACAATAATTGTGCTTTTGTAGTTTCTGCGATGGCTAAGAGTTGTGAAAGCTCAGTTCAAGACAAAATAGCTGAAGTGACAGAATGCTCGATTTGTGTTCAGATCTTTACAAATCCAAAAAGTCTCCCTTGCATTCACACTTTCTGCTTACACTGTCTGGAAGAATATGGAAAGGATAGGAAACCGGGCGATCAGTTGGTCTGTCCAATTTGCAGGAATGAGTTCTTCATTCCAGATGGCGGCATGATTAATTTGCCAAATAATTTCTTTATTGGAAAAATGGTGGAGATTGTAAAACTGGCAACGGCGCCTGCTAATGATGCCATGTGTGATCTTTGCCTTGAAGGGGAAGAACTGGTTGCTAAAATGTACTGCATCGATTGCGAACAAAGTCTTTGTGAGCGCTGCAGTAAATATCACAAGAAAACAAAGTTCAGCCAAAACCATCAAGTCGTGGAACTTGGAAGCAAGCTAATCGCACAAAATTTTAACTTGAACAACTGTTACTGCAACCATCATCCCAAAGAGCTCACAAAGATGTACTGCTACGATGATAAAGTTGTCATTTGTTTAATCTGTTGTGTTGAGAGTCACCAGTCTCATAGATGTGTAAATATTGAAAAAGCTGCTGGAGATTTTACGAAGCAACTAAAAGAAGACCAGAGAAAAGTGACTGACAGACTTTCAGAATGTGAGAATGTTAGAGAAAAACTAGATAAATACGAACAAGAATTTACAGAAGAGATTTTAAAAACAGAAGTACGTATCCGCGATATCGGAACTAAACTGAAAATTTTGATTGATGAATATACTGAAATATTGGTCGACAATTTGATCTCAGTGAGGGAACAAAACCTCAAAGCCTTTGAAATCACCAAGCAGGATGTTGAAAGATTCATTGTAATGATTGACAGCTTCTCTAAATATTCTGAGGAGCTTCTTTCTCGAGGGTCACCTATAGATATTTGTAGAGATGCCGATCAAATGCATACGAGAGCAAATGAGTTGCAAAAATTTCTAGCAAACAGTTACAGTGAACATTTTTGCTGTGACAGAGTTGTCTTCCAGCCTTCAAGCTTTGAAAATATCTTGATGCAATGCAGATCCAGTAATGCAGTGGGCGAACTTACAGTCACTGAGTCACCAGATCGAATTATAAAGTTTGAAACTGAAAGTGCAGGTAAGCAATTAATGCATACAGTTTTGTTAAAAACAACGTTGTCCAGCACCTATCCGTAGACCTTGAGGCCTATGGTCAATGATGGGCAAAAGTTAACTAACAACTGGATAACTTTTAGTTAAATTTAAATTTTTTAGTTAGGATGAAGTTTAACGGGAGAAAAATAGTTTAGTTGAAACCAAAGTTTACCTAATATTTTTTAGTTATTAACTGAAAACTGTAACTAACAAAATCAGCAGCTACGCAATTATCTTCCGCAACGAACACTGTCAACAACTCAATGCAACATTACTTATTTATTAACACTGGTATTGCCTCTGTATAGAATATGTGGTAAGGCGCAGTTTAAATAAGAGCATAGGTGTTTTTTGATAGTCTAGTTTGAAAGTGAAATTGTCCTTGAGCTCTGCATTATTACAGTTCACTTAACCCCTCTGTTTTTCTGAAAATGTTTGTCATAAAAAGTTGTTAAAAGTTGGATAAAGTTTAATTAACTATTTTTAGTTTAGATAACATGTAAATATCAGTTACCAACTTTAGTTAAACTGTTTTATTTTAGTTGAAAAATAGTTTTTCATGCGATAGTTATTTCAAGAATCATGCATGCATTACCTGCCTATGCTCAATTTCTCACCTCGCATAATATTGCACGCATTAATGCAGCTCTGAGAAAGACTTGCAGATGGCAAATATGCGAGAAGATCAATACTGCAGAATATAGTTGATTGCTCGAGACAGGTAGGCAGGTACCTCTTCCAGAAATCGCAGTTCTTTGACCACTGCATTCATCAGCTCTTGCCATCTCCTCGTTAGGGCAAGTACTTGCTTCGCTAGAGTACATCCTTTAATGCTGTATTTTGTTAAATCTAAATTGTTTAAAAGTAGTTTTGTTAATCGATGTATCTTTAGTAAAATTTAGTTGTGCATGAGTGACACAATAATCTGCTCCTGTTAGAGTTTATTTTTAAAATGTATGTATGTAATCATTGTATACATGTAATGCATGTGCGCTTGTCAGATGCAAATAAAGGCTACTTACTTACTGAAATAAGTGATATGTAGTAGTTTCACGTCTTATGGTTGCCAGGGCCGTTGACGTCGACCTTACCGTTCATTCAAATTTTCTACAGATAATTGTTGCATTCAGGGTGGCCCATCCTATGTTTATCCTCTCCGATCTTCTGATCGTCTTGTCCTCTTTGTTCCTCGTGTCAGGACAACTATGGCTCAGTCCAGATCCTTTGCCTGCATAGGTCCCTCACTTTGGAACCGACTTCCTCCTTCTGTCCGCACCACCAGCTTTTTCAATATTCTCTCTGGTAGCGCTGCTTCTTCTTTATCTCACCTTAAATCCTGCTTTTTCTCTCGGGGTCTCGCGCACTGGGAGCGCCTCTGAATGGTCTATACCGCGAAAGGCGCTTTATAAATGCCCATATACAATACAAAAAAAGTATATGGACACATGGACATAGAAGAGAAGACAAATATACATTTCAGCTTACTATAACTGTCTTATGTTATCCTGTACGATTTCAGTTTCTCTTCCGTGCGAGAGGGTCGGGGTTGTCAAGAGATTAGTGCCGATGGATCTGGGTGTAGTTGATGTTATCACAAAGTACATAAAAGATGAACTGCAGAAGATTGAGGCAGATTTAAAGGAATGTTCTGGAAGCATAGATACTTCCAAGGATGAACCCGGATTCATTTTAACAGGAAATGAAGCTGGAGTTGGAAAGGCTGTGAAAGACTTACAGACACTGACTGATTGTATCCTCATGTGCGATCATGATATTGATAGACCTGGAATTCCTGCTTATTTCTACAGTAAGCACGGGAAGGAAGTATTGCGCAACATTCAGATCAACCACAAAATATCCATCCAACTGGATAAGACAAGCCGAGCTTACCCACAAACGGAAGTGACACCTGCAGAGTTCATGATTCCTATGCAAGGAGACACAATCAAATGCAAAGCAGATGGCGTTTCAAATGAAGCTAAAGTCGATCTCAGAATCTATGGAGGATTCGGTGATGCAATTACTAGACCAGGTCGGTTTCTGTAGTAGGAGAGTTGGTAAAATTTGGGCCAAATTTAGGTGTGAGAGCTCAAAACATTGTGTGTCTTTTATGCAATTATAAATTCGTTTTCTGACTTTAAATATGCATTTTAGACCCCCTGATTTTCGTAACTTATGGTATGTTTCATGAGCATAAGCCAATTTCTATGATTTCTCTACTTATAGCCCGTCTTTTAAAAAATATTTAATGTTCAAAATATGTTGTCAATTCGAGAAGAATTTACTTTACTTGCAATAAGTGCATTTTGTGCTTTTTCAAATTGGATTGGAAGCAAAGTACAAATGGCCGCAGAAATGATCAGCTCGCCAGTAATCCCTTTCAATAATGATGATTTTTCAGAGTACTATGCTGGTGCGATGCAAAGAACAGGAACAATCCCTGATTCACGTCAACAGATCCAGAAGCAGCTCACAGAAAGACATCCTCAGCACCCGAGCAAGATCATCCTCTCGATCTATGCACTGTCTAAGAGAGCGATTGATGATGTTCTGAAGGATATTGAAGGTGTTGTCGAAGGATACTTCATCGACAAAATCCTCGACAGTCCGCAGGATCAGGAGAGCATCGCTAAACTCAACCCAGAACAGGTGAACTTATCAATACTCCTTCTTTGAAGACAAACACTCCCTCCTCACAGTATCGGATTGACCATTGAGTTATGCACCAGAGCTCTTGATTATTTCAATGGATCTAGGATGTGCGCGATAGTCTAGTGGCTGGCATGCTGTACTATCATCCATTAGGTTAGGGGTTCGAATTCCATTCGGGACAAATTTGTTTCGAGATTTCTGTTCCAGCTGAGCCCCTGGCCAAATCAGCTGTAATGAGCACACTGACCGTACACTGTCGGTGGGAAGAGGACATGGCAAGGAAGAGGACTGGATAGTTGCTCTTATATGCCGAGGCTAAAAAAATTAAGTCGCCAACATGTCTTACCCATGGCTGCCTCTGAGGCTATCTTTAGGGACTGCTTTCCTTCTTCTGATGGATGGTGAACATGAATTGTTCTGCTATGTTATGGTCTCACATTCAGCATACACTAAGTTCATAATTTGAGTAATGAGTAAAATATGTTTAGTTGTTTCTCCCAAATAATCATTTTGTTTAATTTTGCAGGTCAATAGAATAAAAGACATGGCAAACTTATTCCCGGTGCAAATTGAACTGGAGACGGGTCATCTAATGCGAATTCGAATTCGCGGTCCTCAGATGGAAGTGACGTCAGTAATCGATCAGGTTCACAAAATATTCCAGCAAGCTCACAAGAAAGAGATCAAGAAGATGGAAGATGAATGGATTGGAACTTTGGTGGGTTTGCAAAAATTTTCTTTCGAATGATATTACTCTATAAAAAACAAGACTTCAGTGCTCGCCCTGTGGGATATTTAGTCGCAATGCTTTCTAACACCCAATAAGCGCAGTTTGTGAGTACAACCATGTAATGTGAATGCTTCAGTTGACTGTCAACATCCACAATTATAAGAGCAATGTAGACAAGGAACTATGAACGAACTTGTAGTGGTTGTGAAACTCTAATAGTGTATTTGGTTTTTGGAAGTATCAAGATATATTCAGAAGGTGCTATATAAATTTCTAGTTGTATTACATTCCATGGGTAAAAATGAACTGATTTTCTTGTGTGGTGGGTTCGTAATCGTAAACGTGAATTTGTATAGCGCCAGTTTAAGAGAAACTCTAGACCTGACAACACGAAACCACGATCAAAAAGAATGGTTTCAAACGCTTGCGGAGAAGGGGCAAAGAAAGACGAAGAAGTTCATTCTAAAGTTGCTACGCAACCCATTCCAGAAAGCTGGAAAGACCACATCGAAGCTTTTATGCAGCACTTTGGAAGTTTGAGCCATAGGGACAACCAGGTCGCCCTGTGTGGCAGAACGAAGGAATCTACTGCCTGGTATGGATGAAACGGGCACACAAAGCTCCCTAAGATAGACTGGTGCTTGGCCTGCAAGACAATTAACATGGCCATTATAAAATCTTAAGCTCAATGCGTTTTTCGCGTGGGCAACAAGTGCAGTTCCACCCGTTAGGGCTAGATATATGGCCGAACTTAGACATACTACCAATCAGGCGATCCACTGCATTTAGAACAGATTGCAACTCATTAATGCGCGATAGAATACAACTCTGTTGCATATTATTATTATTATTATTATTATTATTATTATTATTATTATTATTATTATTATTATTATTATTATTATTATTATTTATTATTATTATTATTATTATTATTATTATTATTATCGTCATCGTTATCGTTATCATTATCATTATCATTATTATTATTATTATTATTATTATTATTATTATTATTTTTTATTATTATTATTATTATTATTATTATTATTATTATTATTATTATTATTATTATTATTATTATTATTATTATTATTATTATTACGAACACTTAACTCGCGCAAAGTCACACGGAAATGCGAATCTGAGCCGCGTTTAGTCAGTCACCAGGTGCAGAACAATTAGATCTTCAGATGTTTGAAAGCTAGTGAGAAATAGTGAGTTTTGAGGCTTTCTGAAAGAAGAAGTGGTCCATCAACGGATAAATATTGGTTGTCGTTTCCATTCCTTTGGGGATACAACACGAACTGCACGAGAGCCCATAGCAGTGCTACATCTAGGCTCCACCATAAGACCCGTAACCGAAGACCGCACACTGCTGGGTGGGATGTAATGAGAGAGTAGTGGTTGAAAGTAGGTAGAAGTGCACGTTGTGAGGGTTTTATAGGTTAGACATGCCAGTTTAAATCTTATTTTGAATTCTACAGGAAGCCAATGCAGCTGCTGGAGCAGAGTTAATGCGTTTGAACGAGAAGATGCTTGTAGCACCACGCGAGCCAATGAATTTTGAGTGCGTTGAAGCTTGATTGACTTGAAGATCTGATATGTCTGCAAACACAGAGTTAGCATAATCGAAGCGAGAGCAGACCAGAAAACAGGCAATGGTTTCTGTCTTTGGTGAGAGGAGACCTGATATGGTAGACACAAGATTTGCAAGGGTTTGTTATGTTGAATAGGAATGTGAGATTACTGTTGAAAGTGACCCCAAGTGTTTTGACACTTTTTGATATTGGAAGTTGGAACAACAATTATACTGGACAGCAAGGTCAACGCTAGAATGAGAAGGGAAAGAACGCAGTCGTTGGCGTGAGCCAAACATTATTGCCTCAGACTTGACTGGCGAAGCAGAACCATGCATACACTGAAGAGCTGCACTCTTCTAGTATTATTTTTGCCAGACTGATCCGTTGGTGACAGAACAACGAAAAGCTGATTATCATCAGCATACTGCTGTAACTAGACACCAAAGTGATTGGCTGTGCGACTGATTGGTTAAATGAAGATCGTAACTAATAGGGGGCCGAGAGCAGACCCACGAGGGACACCAGCAGTGCAGAGAGAAGGTCCACGAGTGCATGCATCAGGGTTGTGGCGGCTTTAGATGTTAGCGAGCGGCCTACTCAGCGAATCAGACGTAGGTGGTAGAAGCACGTGCGACATAAGTTTCTCACACCCAAATCCCGCACAGTGGTAGAGAAAGAGACGCTGCAGATTGGATAGATCAACTTTGGATAACATAGCATAACAAGGGTTTTAAGTGGTTCAGAAGACGTGTGTCTGTGTTAGAACCACTGCAAATTAACCTGGAATGTTTAATAGCGCAATTTCCATAGCTGCTTCTTAAAAGCTGTGATGGTGCCCACTGAGACAGTACTGTCATCCAAACCATTCCACAGGTCTACAACTCTTGCACTGAAGAATTTCTGCCCTAATGTTCCCTTCGGGCTCTTAAATAATTTATATCTGTGCCCCTGAGTTGCCTTGTTTGGTGCTAATTCAAAGCACTGCAGTGCTTCCTTTCCAGTGATAATCTTATATATGAGCTTCGATTAGATCCCCTCTGCTCCTCCTTCTTTTTCACTCACTTTCAATACCTTACCTCCCATTTCATATGGAAACTTACTGTTTCTCTTCCCCATATGCACCACTGAGCACTTTTCCGAATTAAAGAGCATACCTGCCCTCTGTTCCAAACCAAGATGAAATGCGTCATTCCAGGATTCAACCAGAGGCGGTTGGATGACATTCAGGTGCCAAGCACCTTCTATTGAATATGATCATTGTAGTGTGGTTAACGTATGATCCACACAGTGGAATATGAATTGTGCTGCTCTGTACTTGTTTCCAAAAGAGAAATTTAAACGGCGCTTGGGAGCTATACATCTAGTCTATCCTAATGACTTCTATAGTGCCGTTATCATAATGTATAAGGCATCAATCGATGGTCGCCTCAAGTGAAATCGAAGTCGGCAATCGTAATCCTATGAAGAAACACTGTCAAAATCCTAAAGGGAAAATGCTGACAAGGTTTTAATTTTGCCGATTTTTAAATATCACCTTAACTGTCAAAATTCAAAGCTTTCATCGGAATGTTTCGCTTATTGTCCAGTTCCACTGAGGTCCTAAGAATTTCATTTGCTTCTTTAAAGTTTAGACTGATTGGGAATATGAAGATGGAAGTGTTTTCTATAAATACCCTGAAGAAATCAATGCTATTGTCGAAAGATCCTACTACAGACAAAGATGTCCGTACGCAGATTGGGAAGAAGAAAATGAAAAGTACAGACTGACTTTCCACACAATGGTGGCAGAATGTACGACTAACTGGGTAAAGCCTTCCGTCAAAGTCAGACGTGTAGCCAAAGGTAGTTTATTTGCTCCTTCTTTCTTCGAACTGGCAAAGAATTCTGGCTGATAAAACATTTCAATTGTTGGAAGCTGGTGACAACATTTAGAGATGCTGGAACTTAAAGTTAACTAAGTAATAATTTTCGGATGTTCTACAGTTTTATCAGCTTCTTTGGTGCTGTGGTGTGTTATTCTGTTGGTTAGCCTGCTAGACTTAAGCCCAACGGTTGGAGTTAACTTTCTTGCCAGGATGAGAAGGAAATTGAAAAGTATGTTTCACAAATGTTCCCTAGCGTGTGCGCATTGGGTTAATATAATGATGAAAATTAAGGAAAGTCCTGGCAATATACCCTCCTCTAGCAAGGCTAAAAAAGTGAATTAATACTTTATATCCTTGGTTGTTTCTTACAGCATGTTCTGTGAGCAATCTTGATACTATATCTAAGATACTATATTTAATTACTAAAGCGCCTGTAACCTACCTCGGAAAATCGCTGTATGCGCCAACCTATTTGATTTTAAAATTCATTAAGAACAAAAGCGAACCAACCTGGGCATTCATGTAAAACTAAACTATCACCAAATAGCGCAGTGCAATTGCAATTCTATATTAAAAATCTAAAAGGAAAAATTGGCCTGTTGTGGGATTTGGTTTCTGGAATTAGTCAAAATTCTTTTGGGTCAGATTGTTTTGCACGTTCTCCTTCGTCTACTTTACAGAAATGGATATTCCTGCGAATTGGGAAACTATGGAGATTGACGAGTGTTTCAAAGCAGTTCAGCTCAAAGCATGTGATCAGGAATACAAAGACGTTGAAAAGACCGTCTTGTCCACAGGTCAAACTACTGTCAATCGAATTTTTAAGGTAAGAAAAACATTGCACTTAATCAGTTCTATATAAACGAAAAGCACCTAAATTTTGAAACATGATTCCATAGTGCAATATTTGCACTAATTACCCAGGCATAGACAAAAGGGTAGGTATGATGAGGGAACTTGTTGGTTTAGTGCTTAAAGTAAATGATTTGAACACTTAAACATTCAACATTTAAATGCTTAAATTGACACTGAGTGTGTTTACACCCACCATGGATACATCGTGCGATTCTTAGTTTTTCAACGCTTCTTGGTCGCTCTTGAAGTCGCGGAATGTACATCGTTTACGGTTGATGTGCATTTGCGCTATGTAACCCAACAATTATGATTTGCACAAAGAGACAGAGGACATCAGCTCCACAGTCATATACGTCAACGCAGATCCACCTGGATTGGTTTTTAACGGTTAGTGGGGAAAAAATTAAAAGGCTTATATCTACTTCTCTTTCGAAAACGTACGCACTCGCCCTTGTACCAGCCTTCAGCCTTTGTGAATCTGTTGACGACCTGCTGCATTTCTTTGTGCAGCTCTACAAGTCATCATTTTCTGAATAAGTTTGACCAGCGGATCAAAAGCGCGCATCGTTTTACCTTCATTGAAGAAGCCGGGGTTGGGTTCAGACAAATTCAACAACTACAGACCATTCTAGAACCTTACATCCTATCAAAGGCTAGCGAGAAGTTTGTGGTTCGGCAAATGATATTTCTAGCTAGAACTGCCTAGAAGCAAGCGATCTTGTGCCGAATCTACAATAGGCTTCAGGAAGGGAAATTCTACGGTAACAGTTCTGCTCAAACTGATCTCAGACATCTGTGAAGCCACTGGACTGGCGTAAGTCCTTCCTGGAAAGACGACCAGTGATGGCGAAAATGGGCTAAGAGAGTACGTGTTGGACACTAGTTTCATTAAGTGTAGCACAGGTCTCAGTATTTGGGCCGCTTCTGTACATCTGGCACACAAAATGCACGCTTAAAGATTCACGAATAAGCCGTTAGGTCGCGATTTTCTTACTGGAACCAACAGCTCGTCGTCTCTCTGTCTGTTTGTCTCTCTCTCTCTGTCTGTCTGTCTGTCTCTCTCTCTCTGTCTCTCTCTGTCTCTGTCTGTCTGTCTGTCTGTCTCTGTCTCTCTGTCTGTCTCTGTCTGTCTCTGTCTCTGTCTGTCTCTGTCTCTGTCTCTGTCTCTGTCTCTGTCTGTCTCTCTGTCTCTGTCTCTGTCTCTGTCTCTGTCTCTGTCTCTGTCTCTGTCTCTGTCTCTGTCTCTGTCTGTCTGTCTGTCTGTCTGTCTGTCTGTCTGTCTGTCTGTCTGTCTGTCTCTCTCTCTCTCTCTCTCTCTC
This sequence comes from Allolobophora icterica, assembly GCA_963556255.1. NCBI lineage: Eukaryota > Metazoa > Annelida > Clitellata > Crassiclitellata > Lumbricidae > Allolobophora > Allolobophora icterica. The sequence goes on along the minus strand of OY744605.1, from coordinate 10,024,936 downwards.
TCTCTCTCTCTCTCTCTCTCTCTCTCTCTCTCTCTCTCTCTCTCTCTTACACTCTCTCTCGCTGCAAGTCCTCCTATTACCAAATGCTTCAGATACGGGTCATTCTGTGCACAGAAATGGTAACACAGTAAATCTTTATTCTGACGCGCTTTGACTATTGTAATTCCATCCATTCAAGCCAGCCAAAGTTCAATAATTCTCAGCATCAATCCGTCCTCGACTACTGGATAATCTGACAAAGTTCGCTCGACAAATCATTTGCTCAATCCCCTCAATCTGCAATATTAAATCAGTATATAAGATTTCACGAAGGACACGCTCCACCGGCTCCCCATCGCAGAATAAATAAAAGTAAAGATTCTACTTCTATGGCGGGCTTTGTTGGTCTGCATCGCATCGACATACATCAGGGAGCTTTTTGTTCCGTCTCAAGTAAATAGGATCATGGACTGTTAAACACCTCTGCGTGTGGGGATTAGCAGGAGCCGCGCCTCCATACATTGACTCGAGCCCATCGTGGCTCTTCGTTTCTTAGACCCATAGGCGAAGCTACATTGAGGTAAGAGGAGGCAGTTGCCTCCTCTTGGCTTTAAAAATTTAAAATTTTTCCTTGGGTTATAGCCCTGCACCTGGATTTTGTCTCCCCTTGAACGGTGAATCCTGGCCCAAGAGAAGAAATTTAAGAAGAAATCCCGTAAAAAGGTCATGAAATTTTGTGGGCAGGAATCTCCAAAAAAAGGTCATCAAATTTTTTGACAGAAATCCCCAGAAAAAGGCCATCAAATTTTTTGACAGAAATCTCAAAAAAGTCATCAATTTCTTTGGGCAGCAATCTCCAAAAAAGGTCATCAAATTTTTTCACAGAAATCTCCAAAAAGTCATCAAATTTCTTTTCAAGATTTTTTCCCTCCTCTTGAATTTAAGTCTGGCTACGCTCCTGCTTATACATTACTGTTCTGCTGCACATGACTGGTGTTGCATCTAACTCTTAGCCTACATATTCATACTGATTTAAAACGTAATTAATTCGATCACGTAGTAGAGCGTGCAGAGCCTTTTGGCGGCACTTGGCTTAATACGATCATACACACATACATGCATACATACATACATGCATGCATAAATACATAGCTACATACATATATGCATGCATACATGCATACATACATACATACATACATACATGAATACATACAGAAATACATACATTGGCTTAAATACATGCTGACATACATTATTCATACACAGAAGAAAAAATAATGGCTGATTTGCGAGAATTGGTTAGAGATATGTTAAATAGTGTTTTTGTTTTCAATCTGCAGATTGAGCGCATCCAGAACAAAATGCTTTACACACAGTATGTTCTACGTAAGGCAGCGATGGATGCAGCAAATCCAGGCATTCAGAATGAGATGACGCTCTGGCGTGGCACCAGCACAGCTGCTCTAGAGGTCATCCGCCGAATTGGGTTTAACCGAGGCAACTGTGGAAAACGTGAGTTGAAAACATTTTATTTTTGAAGCAATTTTACCAGTTCAGTCTTATGGCGATTCATATAGACAGAATTTTTTTACCAAACCTTAAATCAATGTCAGTCAGCAAGCATTTCTGCTCACATAGTTATGCTTATTAATAACAACAAATCTTGTGCTACGTGTTCCAATAAAATCGATCCATTGCAGAGTCCTTAATTAATTCAGAGTCCTTATTTAATTATATATATATATATATATATATATATATATATATATATATATATATAAGCTCTGAATTAATTAAGGACTCTGCAATGGATCGATTTTATTGGAATACGTAGCACTTTGGAGTAGATGTTTCGAAGAGGTGTGATATATTATATATATATATATATATATATATATATATATATATATATATATATAACACCTTCGAAACATCTACTCCAAAGTGCTGCTAGCCAAGCCACAGCAGATGAGACAAGTTTTGAATTATTGCTAACCCATGCACGAGATATTCTTCAGTAGAAGCGTATATTATCTCAGTTAGTCCCAAGTTATTTTAAACATATAGTAAAATATTTTTGGACTTTTGGATAAATTTTCTCTTGTTCAGTCATTGATACAGTGATACACAATACGACAGCCTGTCATTATATCTGTTAATTTATTACTCTTAGTTGTAAGATTCTCAAGAATTTCAAACAAATTTCCTCGCTTCATTTCTTTGCAATATTATGATGAGTAACGTTGACACTGAAATCTATCATTGCTTGAGTTTTCATATTGCAATTACTGAACATTCCTTTTATATGCGCTCGTAAGTTTATTACTTTGAGCATGTTTCAAAATTGAGAAAAGCGCTGTTTCATACTTCTGTCAATTAACAGCGCTTGTGTATGGAAAAGGCGTCTACTTTGACAAGAACTTCAGTCACTCAGCGCAAAATAAATACTCTCCACCAGATGTAAATGGTTACAAGCACATCTACCAATGCAAAGTGCTAACGGGAGAGTATGCACTAGGGAAACAGTCCATGATTGTGCCACCACTGAAACCAGGAAGCTCAACCATGAAGTATGATAGTACAGTTGACAACCTAATCAATCCGAGGATCTTCGTTGTATACTTCCACACCCAAGTCTACCCCGAGTACTTGATCTACTTTAAGTAGAAGTTTGTTCAAACCTGTTCGATTATTTAATGTGTTATGTAACGAGTCTAGACAAACACAGAAATAACATGTTTTGTGTTACAGTAGGTCTATGTTGGTTACTTTCGTGGTGGCTTTTTGTTTTGTTTCGACTAGTTAAAATATTACTTTCTTTGTGCATTATTGCCAACGTCCATCTTCTATGATTTGTAAAAAAAAGTGAAAAAGTTTAATATTAAATGATTTGTGTAGATTTAGCAAAGAAACAAATCGAAAACAGTGTAAGTGGACACTGGCGTAAAATAGTCCAAAATATTGAGGGAATTTCTTATTCATTCTACACTTGTTGCATTCGGTGTACAGTCCATCTCATTTATTGGGGGCACGTGCCCCGGCTCCCCCGGCCAGAGTCTGCGCCTATGTCTGTAGATACATGGTGTTGTTGTAACTACCCTGGAAGGAAAAGTGAATTCAAATAACATCGAGCAGAATACTATTCAGTGTAGGGCTTAAGGCAAATCTCTATTTTCAGCGCCATCCAAAAACAGAGTCAAAGACACCCGATTACGGCCAGCGCGTTATATATAAGAGCAGATTGGTTAATTTCGATATCAGTTCGCAGTCTGGTTGGTACAACTTGTGTGAAGCGGCGTTAGTATTTTCATTGATGACCACTCGGTCCTCATTCTCCAGTGGTCGGTAAATTAACACTAGATGAGGCTTCTGACTGGATTACCATGTCCGTGTAAAATGATCCTATGTACTTGATAACACTGTCCTGAGAACTTTCTATTCAGGCGCATAAACAAGTATGCAAGTAAATAAATAAGTAGGTAAGTAACTAAATTATTAAGTAAGTAGCCTTATTTTGCATCTGACAAGAGCACTTGCAAATGTATCACCCATACCTTTTGAACAGATGCTGTTTAGAAATAAAAATCTGATTATAATGTATTATATTCTCAGCTAGGTTATTACTTCTAGGTCTACTTTGAAGGATCTAAAGCGCAGGATGTTCGCAGAAGAGAATGCAATGCCAAGTCCCAAGTCTAGCATTGCAAATGCCTCGTTTACGCAGAACGATAGAATCATCGTTGTTAGGCCTATCTATTGCATTGACAGTGGCGTTGAATAGACAAAAAAGTGGAATAAATATTAATGAGAACATTTTTAGGGTGAAATAGGGTTTAGGAAAGCATGTAGTTATCTGCATCACACCACTTGAGTAGGCTCATAAAATGTATAAATACCAGCTGAAAGCCATGCACAAAGGATAATGATGTGAATGCTAAGCTAACTATGCCGAATATTTGAGCAATACAAAGCAACGTTATGATAGTATGATTGTATCCTTCTCAGAGTTTGTTACTTGGCAACCAGTGCATAGTTCTCAATTCTTTTTGCTCCTACAATTTTCTTAAAATTTTCGTCAACGCCTTTCTGTCAAGCGGTTTGTAAGAATGATAGGCAGAGATCCACGATGTCTTTACATTTGGAAGGCAGTATCGTCTTCAAAGAGATGCCACCTCGGCATAGGGAAGTGGACTCTACAGAGTACCTGGGAACTTTACGGGGACCGGGTGGAGTGGAGGAGGACCGTATGGGACTTGATTTCGCCACATTACTCAATTAATTAATTATTTTATTCAATAAAATAGAAGGATTTCATTCAAAAACGTAGGCCTAATTGAGCTCATTCATTAGCCTAGTGCCACGTTAAGCCAGAGAAGTTGTCCAGATTAACCGCGAGAACTTGTCCAGCATTATTCGTTTGCAGTGGGACCAGAGAAGGAGACAGAAGAATTGTTATGGTAGGTGGTGTTAAGGTTGGAAGAAATAAGAATGCGGCGGGAAATCGGGAAGTCAACAGAATAGTTAAAAGAATAGCTAAAGACTGCAATATAAAGACGAATCAAGTCAATTGATTAAATAACTTGAAAATGAGAATTAGTTCTCAGGTATGATGGAACGGATAATGATGCGAATGCTAGAAGCTGTAGGCCTATACAAGCATCTTATGGTTCATCGCCAGTAGGTTTTTTTCATACTCAGCAAACAAATCGGCACAAGGAAACAATTAAGGAAATGGACAAGAATAGACAAGAAAATTACCGCATAGACAGGCCCTAAATTAAAACGATTTGGTCTATTAGCAATAGTAGGCCTAAATGGTAATACAATTGCAACTAAGAAAAGAATAATGAGGTATACGCCAGTTCAACGAATGCTGGAGGGACCTCATCTTTTTTCATAATGTAGTTTGAAAATGGTGACCAAATTGAAATGACAGTAGGGTATGTATGTAGGCCCTATGTGTGTATCTAGACGGACACGCTGTCTATATTGGCGTCTCCTCTACTAATACATCAAAGCTTCAGTCCATCCTTAATGCTGCTGCTCGCCTCATAGACGGCATCATGAAGTTTGCCCATATCTCTTCTTACATCCGGGACTCTTCACTGGCTTCCCATTCACCAACGCATCCAATTTAAGGTCCTTTCCCTCATGCGCAACTGTCTTGTTGGCTCAGCTCCGCTGTATCTCAGGGCTTACTGCACCCCTGTTTCCAATTTGCCTGGTTGGGCCTTTCTCCGGTCATCTGCCCGTGTCCACTTGTTAGTTCCTTGGATGCGCACTGCTACTGCCCAGTCTCGTAGTTTTGCGGTTGTGGGCCCTTCCAGTTGGAACGGCCTCCCTCAAGGCTTTAGGCTTGTCCTCCTCTCTCTCCTGTCCAGTTTCGCAAGCGCCTGAAAACATTTCTCTCTGTCAGTGAAGACTGACCCGGGTCGGGCGCGCCTCTGATTTAGAGTGGCGCTATATAAGTTCTCGATTCGAATTACAAATACAATTAGACATTTAATATAGCGCCTTTTCGTACCTCATAGCATAGCCTACAATTTCCATTATTTAATCTCAACCATGCAATGAACTGAACTGGGGATCTCCGCCTATTGTTCTTACAAAAGGCTTGAGAGAAAGGAGCTGTGGAAAATTGTCAGAAAATATTGGAATGAAAACGAATTCAGGGCTGCGCATCGTTTGCTTAAGCTTGTTAATCAATTTTTTGTTCGAAACGAATTTTAACATCATACAGCTAACTCTTCTGTGACACATTATATTGATTAATGACTGACTTACTAACTAACTTGATGGAATATCTATAGAGCTTACGTGGCAGCCTGTGTAGTGCATGCTCTTTCTGTAAAAAGTTCAGGTGAATTAGGCTTGGTTGGCATGCGTAGCTAATTACTCTACTGCGAGCCATTTTCTACCCTGCTATCCAAACAGACAATTCTCTTGTCCATGCCTTGAAATAAGTTTGACATAATTAATATAATGTTTTGTCTTCTAAATAGCTGTGCTGCCTTTCAGTTTTACTTCAATGGCTAAAAGTTCTGTTCAAGATCAAATGGCTGATGTAACAGAATGCTGCATATGCACGGATGTCTACAGAAACCCTAAAATTTTTCCGTGTGTTCACGCGTTCTGTTTACAATGCCTGGAAAAATACGGAGCGGAGAAGAAAAGAGGTGATAAAATGGCATGTCGAAGTTGAAGGAGTGAATTTTTCATTCCAGATGGAGGTCTTCGTAGTTTACCAAACAATTTCTTCATTGACAAGATGGTGGAGATTCGAAAACTTTCAGAAACATCCACAAATGAAGTTCTGTGTGGAACCTGTCCGGAGGAAGAGGGAGTTAAGGCTAAAATGTTTTGTTTCGAATGCCAGCAAAATCTTTGTGGTGCTACTCATAACAGAATGAAGCTATGTCAAAATCATCAGGTTGTTGAAATCGGGAACAAATTGAAAACCTCAAGAAGTCAACTTTCGCAACAGCTATTGTGAGCAGCATCCTGGTGAAATTGTTAAAATGTACTGCGAAGATGACAAAGCAATGTTATGCATCCTGTATTTTGCTGAGAGTCACCAATCTCATAAATGTTTGAGTATCACCAATTTCTTCGGAAGAATTGTCATCTGCAAGTAAGAACGATTTGAAAGCGGTTGTGAGGAGATTGGTAATCGTTTAGTTGTAACATGCCTGTGCAACTGTAGTTCTTAAACGTGTTGTCTCGTATTGAGGTATGAAACGTCTGAGGCAGAGGAACAAGCATAACAACAACAAAAACAATACTTTGGTCTTCGTAAGCCGATTACGTTTTTTATCAATAGGCCTAAGTCAATAAGTCAGACGAACGACTTTTTCTTGCCATCATGAAGAATCCCAATCATGTGCTGCGTGATCTGCTCCGTCCCCTCCGCAGCAGTGGACACAACCTTCGATCAAGACCGCATAACTTTAGGCCTACCCTACCCGAAAAAGACGATAATAATTTTATACCCCGTATTCTGTAGAAGAATGCCTACTAAATGCCTACTACTAACGCTATTAATTTTAGGATGGGACAATACTATTTAGCTGCTCGTGAGTCTATAACCTCTGTAGCTTGTTCTATAGTTGCGTCATGTCAGCTTTGATGTTCAATAAACGAGTATTCATTCATTCATTTTCGGAATTTCTGTTCTCTTTGCATCCTGGATTCTGGTTTGCACACCGGTTTTGCTTAACAGCGACCATTGACTTTGTTTTCCTGGGCCGAGAGCAAGTCCTACCTTTACCGCCTCTTCCTGAGTTCTACGCCTATGTGTTAAAACTTTCCTGCACATCTAAGTAAGCCTACTGTCTAGTTGGGCGATATCCATCTGCAAAATCCAGGTCTCTCAACCTGTTTCCATTCACCCACCTCAGTCTCGTATCACCATCACCCAATCCACAACCAGGGCAAAAATGAATGGTGATCAAACGCAACTCCGTCGGACTTCTGTCACGATCTTAAAGCATTCACCCACATCTCCCTCAAATCTCGTTGCACATCGACAGCCATCATAGAAGCTCCTGGTAATGATCTTTGATGGAATTCCATAAACAAGCACTTCACCGCAGCAACTTTGTAATATGATACCGACCAATCACGTGCCACATAACTTCGGCGTAAATCGTCCGGTGTTTATATATCGCGTTCATAAGTTTATTTCCATAACACAAAAAATTACAACCGTAGCAAGGAATATTTATAATGCGCAGTATTTGAGAAAAAGAAAGCAATTGGATTTTGTCAAATACCTCCAAAGACGAGTAATATATGTTCCGGTCATAAAGACTGATCTTCTGGCTATTGACCTGATTACGGCTTGGTTTTGGTGCGCCATCGTTTGATGCCTTGTGCACTAGACACCGGCGCAATAGAAGTTACTAATTACATTTACTTGTTTAATACATTCTGTGCTAGCGATTCTGAAGAGCTCATCCACTTTTGCATTCAAACACAACAACCAGAAATCTCACGGTTTATATATGTAACACGATTAGCTAATAGCTAGGTATATTACAATTCGATACCAAGCTGGGCTTCTGCCAGCCGCCCAATCTGGCTTCAGGGGCCACCATTCCACCAAACTGCTCGCTTATCCCTACTGTCTGATATTTATACAGCTATTGATCACTCTCATCTCTTCTGGCGCTTTTTGATGTCTTATCTGCGTTTGACATGATTGACCATGAGATCCTGCTTCAGCGACTGGAACTGTCCTATGGCCTCTCTGCTGTTCCTCTTCTTTGGTTTAAATCATCCTCAATGACCGCTCACAGTTGGCTGTCCTCGGTGAAACCAGGACTCAGTGGACAGAGGTTGAATTTGGTGTTCCCCAGGGCTCCGTGCTCTGTCCCATCCTATATATCCTCTTCACTGCTGATATCCCGTCTCTATTTACTAAACATGGGGCAAATGGCCATCTTTATGCAGATGATGCTCAGGCTTTTGTACATTGTCCGTCAACTGATCAACTCTCCCTGGTTTGCCCTATTGACCATCTTGTCTCTGACCTTCACTACTGGATGTCAACTAACCGTCTCTACCTAAACACTTCTAAGACTCAATTTATCTGCTTTTGGACTAGACAACAGCTTGCTAAACTCAACTTTCCATTGCTGACTGAGAAATTTCCTCCTTACACCTACTCTTCCCCCGTCCGCGACCTGGATGTCACACTTGACTCCTCCCTCACATTCACAGAGCATATCTCCAACATGACTCGCTCCTGCTTCTTTCAACTGAGGCGTCTCAGGGCCATCAGACGCTCGGTCTCACCTTCTGTCTTTACCACCATAGGCCTAGTTCACGCATTTGTCTGATCACGCTTGGACTACTGCAACTCGCTCCTCATGGGTCTCCCCAAGCAGCGTCTCTCCCCCCTTCAATCTGTTCTAAATGCTTCTGCTAGGCTCATCGCTCGACTCCCCCGGTTTGCCCATATCTCTACTTATATACTTGATGTCCTTCATTGGCTCCCTATTGCCACGCGCATCAAATATAAGATCCTCTTCCTTGTCTCTAAATCTCAGCAGCCTACTGCCCCGAACTATCTGCGAAAACCGCTATCTGCATCTTCTTCTCGCTCATCGCGCTCTGTAAATCGGTTGATCTTTTTGTTCCCAGGGCTAAAACTGCTTTGACCCAGCACTGGGCGTTTGCTGTAGTGGGTCCCACGATCTGGAATGACCTTCCCCCTCTGCTCAGGGTCAAACTAATGACTGGGTTTTCCTCATCGGTCTCGCGTTCCCTAAAGGCATTTCTGTTTATCCCCGGGGCTTCTGTGCTGAGATCGCCTCTGAATGGTTATTCTGCGAGAGGCGCTTTATAAATTTCTAGATAAAATACAATACAATACAAATGGTGCATCATAGAATATACATGCTTACATACTTTCTTACACATATCGGCCATGCAGAATGTGTTTTGTGTTTTCGTCACGTTCCAGTGTCGCCTCTACGATATCTAGCCCTAGAAACAGACGGTGAATCTTCCGATTGGCGTCTGTTGTTGTATTGTGGTTGGTTAAAAGTGTCTGTTAAACTTGATTTGTGAACATATTGACACACATGGTAAACTATATTAATATTTTCATAAAATTATGTAAAGTTAAGAATTGACTAAGAACTCCAACTTAAAACTGCGTAGACGAATATTTCAATATTCGGATTGACTTACGTAATTAAATCGAACGTATTAGAATAATCCTGGAAAACCATTCCGATGGATAGCATTTTAAGGAGTGCTAATTGAATGAATTTGGCTAATAGAAGCATACGTGATTGGCACGTTTTTGAACCAAATATGTGTTGCCTTAGGGCCTATATGCAACAGGTTCTAGGTTGAATTCTTGGACACTTTATAAGTTGTTGTCGTCGTCGTCTTACCTTTAATCCGAGGTTATTACATTGATAGCAAATCTTTATTATGTGACATTTTGTGAGACCTAATAATAAACGTAACGCGATTTTAATAGCATCAAATAATTTATGAGACTTTACAAGACGTTTATGCTTAAGTTTAGTACGTCTGTAAAGGCCTTTTGCTAACTTACAGAAAAGAATATTGGAAACAACAAAGTTGGAGCTTTTATCATATCGGCTGAAGATATCGGCTTAATAAATTCTTATAATTATTTTTTCAATCTACAACATTGATACTTGGCGAGATGTGCGCTTTTCCTTTCGCTCCCTGTAGGGCTTTTGTTTGTTGTCTTCTTTCATTTTGACATTTCCTTCTAAACTAAGACTTCCCTGGTATGTTTAAAAGTTGTTAATTTGTCATGTGCTAAAACTGTATCGTAGGCTATTGGACTGATCTTCTAGATGTTGATCTGTTAACGGCATCGGATTGATGCGCCATCGGTTAATGCCTTGTGCATTAGGCCTATACACCGCCGCTATGGAAGCTGCTAATTAACGATAATAATAATAAATAATAATAATAATAATAATAATAATAATAATAATAATAATAATAGTAGTAGTAGTAGTAGTGGCCGTTCCAGATGTATAATTGTATATACTTCTTTTAATTAATATTTAAGTCTCCGAGGCATCATACATGTATGTACATTGGGGCATACAAAAAATAAAAAAAGTAAATAATAATAATAATATTAATAATAACAAACTAACAACAGCAACAACAACAACAATAATATTTGTCCAATCTGCCAATAATAATAATTGTGCTTTTGTAGTTTCTGCGATGGCTAAGAGTCGTGAAAGCTCAGTTCAAGACAAAATAGCTGAAGTGACAGAATGCTCGATTTGTGTTCAGATCTTTACAAATCCAAAACTTCTCCCTTGCGTTCATACTTTCTGTTTACACTGTTTGGAAAATTACCTACAAGAAAAGAAACCAGACGAACAGTTGGTTTGTCCAATTTGCAGAAACGAGTTTTTCATTCCAGATGGGGGCATGTGCAATCTGCCAAACAATTTCTTTATTGGAAAAATGGTGGAGATTGGAAAATTAGCAACAGCACCTGCTAATGAAGCCATGTGTGACCTTTGTCCTGAAGGGGAAGAATTGGTTGCTAAAATGTATTGCATTGATTGTGAACAAAGTCTTTGTGACGGTTGCAGTAGACCTCACAAGAAAACAAAGTTCAGCCAAAACCATCAAGTCGTTGAACTTGGAAGCAAGCCAAATGTGCAAGAATTAAATTTTCGCAACAGCTACTGCGACCATCATCCTAAGGAGCTCATAAAGTTATACTGCTACGATGATAAAGTCGCTATATGTGTGCTTTGTTGTGTGGAGAGTCACCAGTGGCATAGATGTGTAAATGTTGAAAAAGCAGCTGGAGATTTTACGAAGCAACTAAAAGAAGACCAGAGAAAAGTGACTATGCGACTTCCAGAATGTGAGAACGTAAAAGAAAAGCTAGATAAATTCAAAGAAGAATTTACAAAGGAGATTTCAAAAACAGAAGAAAGTATCCGCCATATTGGAACTAAACTGAAAATGTTGATTGATGAATATACAGAAATATTGGTGGAAAATTTGATCTCAGTGAGGGAACAAAACCTCAAAGTCTTTGAAATCACCAAACAGGATGTTGAAAGATTCATTGTAATGATTGACAGCTTCTCTAAATATTCTGAGGAGCTTCTTTCGCGAGGGTCACCTGTAGATATTTGTAGAGCTGCCGATCAAATGCATACGAGAGCAAATGAGTTGGAAAAATTTCCAGCGAACTGCCGCGGTGAACATTTTTGCTGTGATACAGTTGTCTTGCAACCTTCAAACTTTGAAAATATCTTGATGCAATGCACATCCAGTAATGCAGTGGGCGAACTTACAGTCACTGAGTCACCAGATCGAATGATAAAGTTTGAAATTGAAAGTACAGGTAAGCAATTAATGCATACAGTTTATTTAAAAGCAACGCAGTCCAGCAGCTATCCGTAGACCTTGAGGCCTATGGTATTGATGTTGTCGTAGCAACTCAACATGGCTCAAGAAAAAAATCTTTGTGAGCGTTGCAGTAGATTTCACAGGAAAGCAAAGTGCAGCCCAAACCATCAAGTGTTGAACTTGGAAGCAAGCCAAATGTACAAGAATTAAATTTTCGCACGTGGACGACCTTGTCAAAATTTATGGGCATAGATGTTCCGTTCTAATATCGTAATAATCTTAAGTGGTCGAACGCAGGCCGTTAAATTTGACGGAAAACTATCCAACTGGTCACCACTTACCCAAAGTATTGTGCAAGGATCTTGGCTGGGGCCAGTTCTGTTGATTTTATTTATCGTAACTTTCTGCACTTTATGTGACGACAACCACCTGTGCAAATAAATATTATGGCGATGACTTAAGTCTACTTAATCCCTAAACTGCAAGCACAGGGCTCAACCGAGAATTTATATAATATTGAGCTGTGACCCACACTAAAATAAACTCAACATAAATGTCTTCCGACCAAGGAGATAATTTTCAGACGGCTTAGTATTGAGCGTCATTTAGATTTTAGACCACTGTCTGCCCATACTCGCCATTAAACAGCTGGATAGTGTCAAGCCACTTGGAATCATTCTACAGTCTAACTTTTCTTTTTAAAACCATGTTAACTATTGACATTCTTGGTCTAGTAAACCAGTGATACTTTCTTCTTAACCAGTCAATGCAGCAGGGCCTACATATCTCGAAGCTGGACGTCATTTTTCACGCGATAGGTATTTCACGAATCATGTATGCACTACCTGCCTCTGCTGGATTTCTCACCTCGCATGATATTGCGCGCATTAATGCAGCTCTGGAAAAGGCTTGCAGATGGCAAATATGTGAGAAGATCGATTGTGCAGAATATATTTGATTGCTCGAGACAGGTAGACCGGTAGCTCTTCCAGAAATCGCAGTTCATAGACCACTGCATTCATCAGCTTCTTAAATCTAAATTGTTTAAAAGTAGTTTTGTTAGTCTTTAGTTACATTTAGTTGTGCATGAGTGACAAATAATCTGCTCCTGTTAAAGTTTATTTTTAAAATGTATGTATGTAATCATTGTATACATAAAATGCATGTACTTTTGTCAGAAGCAGATAAAGGCTACTTACTTAAATGAGTGCATCTGGAGAAATAGACATAGAACAGAAGAAAAATACACGTTTCAGCATACTATAACTGTCTTATGTTATCCTTTATTATTTCAGTTTCTCTTCCGTGCGAGAGTGACGGAGTTGTCAAGAGATTAGAGCCGATGGACCTGGGTGTAATTGATGTTATAACACAGTACCTGAAGGATGAATTGCAGAAGATTGAGGCAGATTTAAAGGAATGTTCTGGAAGCATAGATACTTCCAATGATGAACCCGGATTCATTTTAACAGGAAATGAAGCTGGAGTTGGAAAGGCTGTGAAAGACTTACAGAGACTGACTGATTGTATCCTTATGTGTGATCATGATATTGATAGACCTGGAATTCCTGCTTATTTCTACAGTAAGCAGGGGAAGGAAGTATTGCGTGGCATTCAGATCACCCACAAGGTATTCATCCAACTGGATAAGACGAGTCGAGCTTACCCACAACCGGAAATGACACCTGCAGAGGTCGTGATTCCTATGCAAGGTGACACAATCAAATTCAACGCAGATGGCGTTTCGAATGAGGCTAAAGTCGATCTCAGAATCTATGGAGGAGTCACTGATACAATTGGTAGACCAGGTCGGTTTTAGCCCTAGTTGTATGAAAGTTGGTTATATTTGGGCCAAATTTTGGTAAGAGAGCTCAAAACATTGTGTGTCTTTTACGCAATTATAAATTCTTAGTTTTCTGACTTTGTGCATATTCCGAACTTCTGGCTTTAGATAGTTTACGAACAGAGTACCATTTGTTCCGCCTGCAAAGCTGCACATTTTCAAGTAATGAAAAATTATCGAAATAAATTCTGTACTTGTAATAACTGACTAATAAATACATTTTGAATTCTAGAAATAAGTAATCAATAAAATGGACTTGACTTCCGTTGTGGACTTCCGGTGTTTGTGTTTTTGTACTTTTCTTCTTCAAAATGAATATGCTAGATGAAGCTCAAAGCTGGTATTATGAGCCTACATATTCCGGCATATGAGGCAGACAAGCAACTATTTGTGTGTACAGTATTTGCCGAGGCGAATACTTCCGAATAGTGCCAAAAACAGGATATTCGGTCGAGGCAAGTGTCCGAGGCCATTTCCGGCTAACCCCTAATATATATAGGCCTATATATACATATATACATATATATATATTAACAACATTTAGCGTATATTTTATCTCGTCAATACATCCTTTATGTTTCATGAGCATAAGCCAATTTCTATGATTTCTCTACTTATAGCCTATCTTTTTAAATATTTAATTTCAAAATATGAAAATTGTCAATTCTAGAAGAATTTACTTAATCTGCAATAGGCCCTAACGTGCATTTTGTGCTTTATCAAATTGGATTGGAACCAACATGACAGTGATCCTGTCGATAATTATAATTTTTCAGAGAAGTATACTAGGGCAATGCAAAGAACAAGAACAATCGCTGGTCCACATCAAAAGATTCAGAAGCAGCGTGAAGAAAGACATCCTCAGCACTCGAGCAGCACGATCATTCTTTCGATCTATGCGCTGTCTAAGAAAGCGATTGATGACGTTCTGAAGGACATCGAAGATGTGATCGAAGAATACTTCATCGGCAAAATCCTCGACAGTCCGCAGGATCAGCAGAGTATCGCTAAACTCAGTCCAGAACAGGTGAAAATTTTAGTACGATCTCTTTGAAGACAAACACTCCCTCGCCACAGTCTCGCATTGACCATTCAATTGTGGTCCAGAGCTCTTGATTTTTTAACTGGATCGAGGATGTCGGTGGGAAGGTGAGACGGTGAAGAAAAGGATTGGATACCTGCTAAGCAAAAATGAAATTGCCAACATTTCTTTTTCATGGCTGCCTCTAAGACTATGTTTACGGACTGCTTTTCTTCTTCTGATTAAATTTTATCACTGACGGATGGTCAACATGAATTGTTCTGCTATGTTGTGGTCTCACAGTCAGCACATACAAAGTTCATAATTTTAGTTATGAGTAAACGATGATTAGTTATTTTTCCCAAATAATCAATTTTTTTATTTGTGCAGGTCAATAGAATAGAAGGCATGGCAAACTTTTTCCCGGTGCAAATTGAAGTGGAGACGGGTCATCTAATGCGAATTCGAATTCGCGGTCCTCAAATGGAAGTGAAGTCAGTAATCGATCACGTTCACATCATGTTCCAGGAAGCTCACAAGAAAGAGATCAAGAAGATGGAAGATGAATGGATTGCAACTGTGGTGGGTTTGTAAATGTTTTCTTTCGAATGAGATTACTCTATGTGGAATACACAAAACAAGACTCCAGTGCTCTCCCTGTAGGTTATTTAGACGCAGTGCTTTCTAACGTAGTTGGTGAGTACAAAAAGGTGATGTGAATGCTTCAGTCGGCTGTCAACATCCACCATAATACGTGCAATGTTGACCAGGAACTATGAACGAACTTGTAGTTGTTGCGAAACTCTAATATTTTATGAGCTTTTGGAAGTATCTTCAAGACATACCCAGTAGGTGCTATATAAATTTCTAGTTATATTACATTTTATGGGTGCAAATGAACTGATTTACTTGTGATGGATTCGCAATTGTAATCACAGACGTGAATTTGTATAGCGCCACTTTAAGACAACAACATCAAACCACGATCAAAAAGAATGGTTTTCAAACGCTTGCGGAGAAGAGGCAAAGAAAGACCAAGAAGTTCATTTCTGAAGTTGCTAGGCAACCTATTCCAGAAAGATGGACCGACCACAGTGAAGCTTTTATGCTGTGGAAGTTCGAGCCAAAGGGACAACCAGGTCGCTTTGCGTGGCAGAACGAAGGAATCTACAGCCTGGTATAGATGACGCCGGCACACAAAGCTCCCTAAGATAGACTGGGGCCAATTAACATAGCCATTATAATCTTAAGCTCAATGCGTTTTGCATAGGCAACAAGTGCAGTTCCTCCCGTGTAAGGCTAGATGATTATAATGTCCGAACTTAGGCATACTACCAATCAGGCGAACCGCGGCATTTAGAACAGATTGAAACTGATAATGCGCGATAGAATTAAGCCTGCATACATTGCATTGCCATAGTCAATCCTCGTGAAAATTATTATTATAATTATTATTATTATTATTATTATTATTATTATTATTATTATTATTATTATTATTATTATTATTATTATTATTATTATTATTATTATTATTATTATTACGAGCATTTCTACGCGCGCAAAGTCACACAGAAATGCGAATCTGAGCCGCGTTTAGCAAGTCGCCAGGTGGCATTGTGTCCTAGGGCGGGCCCCGGCCTACCTCTGCGAGCTCTTTACTTTAACTTCCGCTTGTGCGGGGCGCCGTGCCTTGCGCTCGGCCTCCCGGGGTGATTTTGCTGTCCCCTATGCGCGTACTGCTATGGCGCAGCGTAGGGCATTCTCCGTGGTGGGTCCTACCGCTTGGAATGACCTCCCTCCCTCCCTCCCTTCGCTCTCTCCCTAGAGACCTCTCAGATACTTTCTATGGACTTCTTAAGACCTTTCTTTTTGATCGGGCCTGGGTCGGGAGCGCCACTGAGTAGATTTCTTGAAGGGGCGCTATAGAAGATCATTATAGATAGATAGATAGATAGATAGATCTCCACATGTTTGAAAAGCAAGTGAGAAATCGTGAGTTTTGAGGCGTCTCTGAAAGAAGAAGAAGTGGTTCATCAACGGATAAACATTGGAAGTCGGTTCCATTCCTTGGGGGATGCAACACGAAATGCACGAGAGCCCATGGCAGTGCTACATCTAGGCTCAACCATAAGACCCATAACCGAAGACCCGAGATGCGGGGCCGGATGTAACGAGAGAGTAGTGATTGAAAGTAGGAAGAAGTGCACACTGTGAGGGTTTTATAGGTCAGACACGCCAGTTTAAATCTTATTTTTAATTCTACAGGAATCCAATGCAGCTGATGGAGCAGAGTTATTGAGTTTGAACGAGAAGATGCACGTAACACCACGTGAGCCAGAGAATTTTGGGTGCGCTGAAGCTTGATTGACTTGAAAATCTGATATGCCTGCAAAAACAGAGTTAGCATAATCGAAGCGAGAGCAGACCAGAAGACAGGAAATGGTTTGTGTCTTTGGCAAGAGCACACCTTATGTGACGTATTGCCCTGAAATGGTAGACATAAGATTTGCAAAGGTTTGTTATGTTGAATAGGAATGTGAGATCACTGTCTAAAGTGACCCCAGGTGTTTTGACGGTCTTTGATATTGGAACAACAATACCAGCAAGGTCAACGCTAGAATGGGAAGAGAAAGAGCGCAATCGTTGGCGTGAGCCAAACATGATTACCTCAGACTTGACTGGCGAAGCAGAACATCGCATGCACTGAATAGCTGCAGTCCTCTAGTATTACTTTTATAGACTGATTCGTTTGTGACAGAACAACGAAACGCTGAGATACTCAGCATACTGCTGTAGCTGGACTCCGATATTGATATGGATTGTGATTGGCTGTGCGACTGATCGGTGAAGATCATAAATAACCCTCGAGTGCCCAAGCTATTTTTTGGTACACGAATGCCCAGCCGGACACCAGTGTTTTCATTGTGATATCTGGAGAACGGATTGGAATATGTTAACGGGATTTGGCTTGTTATAATGAAAATTCAATTTGCATTCGACTGATATATGGTATTTCACAATAACGTGAGTTAAAAATTTATTTATGGGGTGGTAAACCATATGCCAGTATGACCATCAGCCGCATATCTTGGGGGTGTCCTTGGTATATGCTATGGTTGTGGGGTACAGGAATGGAATATTTTAACGGGATTTGGCTTGTTATAATCCAAATTCAATTTGCAATCGACTGATATATGGTATTTCACAATAGCGTGCGTTAAAAAATTTATTTCTGGGCTGGTAGACCATGTGCCAGTATGACCATCAGCCGCATATCTTGGGGGTGTCCTTGGGCTACAGGGTGGTAGAATAATCACGCAAAATATATCATTGAAGGCTTTAGGATTTCCTAAAACCATTTTCACAATTTCGTAGCCGTTCTAAAGTTATCCGTGGAAAGCGGGTCTGGGGTCCGGTCGGACCCCCCACTTGGGCATTCGAGGGTTAATAGGGGGCCGAGAACAGACCCCTAAGGGACACCAGCATTGCAGAGAGAAGGCCCACGAATGCATGCATCACTTTTGTGGAGGCTTTAGATGTTTGCGAGCGGTGTAACCAGCGAATCAGACGCAGGTGGTAGATGCACGTGTGACATAAATTTCTCTCGTGTTCTGAGAGGGTCAGGATCACTCCCAAATCCCGCACAGTGGTGAGAAAGAGACGCCAGGAAAGCGGTTCTCCAGATTAGATAGATGACTTTCGATACCTGCCTGCTACTCCCAACCAAGACGAACTGCGTCTTTCCGCGGTCAACCAGAAGCGATTGAATATGATCAGAGCATGATATCATTACATTAGCTAACTTTTAGTGTGGTTAACATTTGTTCCACAATGCAGAATATAAATTGTGCTGCTGTGTACTTGTTTGCAAAAGAGAAATGTAAACGGTGCTTATGAACTATTTATCTCGGTCTCACCTTCTGTCTTTCCCACCATAGCTCACGCATTTGTCTGCTCACGCTTGGACTACTGCAACTCGCTCCTCATGGGTCTCCCAAGCAGCGTCTCCCCCTTCAATCTGTTGTAAATGCTTCTGCTAGGCTCATCGCTCGACTCCCCCGGTTTGCCCATATCTCTACTTACATGCTTGATGTTCTTCACTGGCTCCCTATTGCTGCGCTCATCCGATAATTATTATAAGATCCTCTTCCTTGTCTCTAAATCTCAGCAGCCTACTGCCCCGAAATATCTGTCGAACAATCTGCGAAAACCGCTATCTACATCTTTTTATCGCTCATTGCGCTCTGTAAATCGGCTTGATCTTTTTGTTCCCAGGGCTAAAACTGCCTTGGCCCAGCACCGGGCGTTTGCTGTAGTGGGTCCCACGATCTGGAATGACCTTCCCCCTGTGCTCAGGGCCAAACTAATGACTGGCTTTTCCTCATCGGTGTCGCGTTCCCTAAAGGCATTTCTGTTTCCCCGGGGCTTGTGTGCTGAGAGCGCCTCTGAATAGGCTAGTTATTCTGCGAGAGGCGCTTTATAAATTCCCAGATACAATACAATACAATCTACTCTGACCTATCTACTTCTATTGCAGCGTTATCATAATGCACAAGGCATCAATCGATGGTCGCCTCAAATGAAATCAGGCCCGTATTAAGGGGGATGCTAAGGGTGCTGCAGCCTTAATGCGGCCCTGAGTGAAATCGTAGTCTTCAAAATCCGTTGGAGAAAATCCATTTGGTCTAGAGGGAAAATGCTGGCGATGTTTTGATTTTGCCGATTTTTGAAATCACTTTAGCTGTCAAAAATCAGAAATTTCATCATATTGTCCAGTTCCACTGAGTTCCTAGGAATTTCATTTGCTTCTTTAAAGTTTAGACTGATTGGGAATATGAAGATGGAAGCGTTTTCTATAAATACCCCGATGAAATCAACGCTATTATCGAAAGATCCTACTACAGTAAAAGAAAGCCGTACACAGAGTGGGAAGAAGAAAATGAACAGTACAGACTGACTTTCCACACAATGGTGGCGGAATGTCTGACCAATTGGGTAAAGCCTTCTGTCAAAGTCAGACGTGTAGCCAAAGGTAGTTTATTTGCTCCTTCTTCGAACTGGCAAAGAATTCTTAAATTTTATTCTCCAATAACCAAATAACAACTTACAAACTCTGTATTGTAGGGTATGACACATCGTGATCCGTTCGGTAGTGCACTGGATCCATAACCTAATGATTACAGGTTAGAGCCTGATGAGCGATCACTGTCTGACAACACTGGAAGACTTGTTCGCCCACATTTGTCTCACGTCTTAGACTCAGATCTACCTATTTTACTTGCGTTGGCCCCTAATAAGTGGAATTTAAATAAATATAAAAAGTAGAAAGTAATGTAATTTGTGTAATAAAAGTTTCATCAGTGCACATAAAATCTGGCTGGTAAAACATTTCAATTGTTGGAAGCTGATGATAAATTTAGATTTGCTGGAACATAAAGTTAACTAAGTAATTATTTTCGGATGTTCTAAAGTTTTGTGAGCCTGCTTGGTGCTGTGGTGCGTTAATCTATTGGTTAACCAGCTAGACTTAAGCCCAACGGTTTGAGTTTAATTTCTTGCCGGGATGAGAATGAAATTGAAAAGTATGCTTCACAAATGTTCCCTAGCGTTTGCGCATTGGGTTCATATATAATGTTGAAAATTAAGGAAAGGTCCTGGCAATCTACCCTCTTCTACCAAGGCAAAAAAATGAATTAATACTTGATATCCTTGGTTGCCTCTTACAGGATGCTCTATGAGCAATCTTGATACTATATCTAGATAATTTCTGAAGCGCCTGTAACCTACCTCGGAAAATCGCTGTCTGCGCTAAACTACTTGAGTTTAACATTCATTAAGAACAAAAGCCAGCAACTTGGACATTCATGTAAAACTAGGCTATCACAAAATAGCGCAGTGCAATTCTATATTAAAATAAAAATGGAAAAATTGGCCTGTTGTGGGATTTGGAATTAGTCAAATTTGTTTTGGTCAGATTGTTTTGTGCGTTCTCCTTCGTCTGCTTTATAGAAATGGTTGTTCCTCCGAATTGGGAAACGATGACAATTGACGAGTATTTCAAAACAGTTCAGCTCAAAGCAAGTGATCAGGAATACAAAGACGTTGAAAAGGCCATGTTATCTGCAACTCAAACTACTGTCAATCAAATTATGAAGGTAAGAAAGACATTGCGCTTAATCAGTTCTATATAAAAGAAAAACACCTAAATTTTGGCACATGATTCCACAGTGCAATATTTGCGCCAATTACCTAGGCAAAGGGGTAGGTATGATGAGGGAAGTTTTTTTTTTAGTGCTTCAGGTAAATGATTTAGACACGTAAACATTTAGCATTTAAATGTTTAAATTGACACGGATGGTGCTACTGAGTGTGTTTACACCCACCATGGGTACCTCGTGCGATTTTTAGCTTTTCAACGCTCTTGGTCGCTCGTAAGCTGAAACTGGTACATATTTTGGGATATGGGCAATGAATCGCCCAATTAGAGCCAATGGATGTCCAGTGAGAACAGAGCAGCAATAGTCAACTCTGCTGGAGATAAAAGCGTGAACAAGGATTTATGCCGCGTCATAAGAAATGGACCGCATTACAACTCCGGGTGACCAAGTTAACATGCTGAGAAAAAGTAAGCTCTTGGTCAATTGTCACCCGCACATCCCGGATAGTGAGCGAAAAGGAGACATGGGGGAAGGCCTCTGCTAACAAGTGCAGGCCAACCTTTGCCAGCTGTCTGCGACCGCCAAGCCAAATAAACTGAGTTTTAGATGGGTTCAGCAGTAACCGATTAGAAGCCATCCACCCAGAAAGGGTGTCAATGGCATGGCACATCAGACCAACAGAAGCAGCTGAGTGAGTGGTTTCGCAGATGTCTGAGATCGTTTTGAGCAGAACCGTTGCCATACAATTTCCCTTTCTCAAGCAGATTGTTCATGTAGTTTCGGCACAAGATCGCGTACAATTGTCGAACCAGAAACCAAAACCTTCTCGATAGCCTTTCATAAGATGTAAGGTTCTAGTATGGTCTGTAGTTATTATAAATTTCTAGATACAATGCAATACAATACATTACAATACATACATGCAAACATAGCTACATACATAAATGCATGCATACCTGCATACATACATACATACACATACATACATATACACATAAATACATACAGAAATACATACATAGGCCTAAATGCATACTTACATAAATTATTCATACACAGAAGAAAAGGTAATGCCTGATTTCAGAGAATAAGTTTGCAATATATCACCTAGTGTTTATGTTTTCATTCTACAGATTGAGCGCATCCAGAACAAAATGCTTTACAAACAGTACGTTCTACGTAAGGCAGCGATGGATGCAGCAAATCCAGGCGTTCAGAATGAGATGACGCTTTGGCGTAGCACCGGAGCAGGTGCTTTGGAGAGCATCCGCCTAATTGGGTGTAACCGACGCAACTGTGGAAAACATGGTGAGTTGAAAACATTTTATTTTTGAAGCAATTTTACCAGTTGTCTTATGTCGGTTTGTATAGCCAGATTTTTTTTTACCAAAGTTAACGTTAAATCAATGCAGTCAGTACGCATCTGTGCTGACATAGTTATGCTTAGTAATAACTACAAATTTTGCTCAACGTGTTCCAATAAAATCGAGTCATTGCAGAGTCCTTAATTAATTCAGAGCTTATATATATATATATATATATATATATATATATATATATATATATATATATATATATATATATATATATATATATATATATATATATATATATATCACAATCTTTATTGTAACCAAGCAATGAATGAACAGGTTGTCAATCAACAAAAACGTAAAACTAGAATGTTCATCACTGGCCACAAAAGGTGGCCCTAAAGGGATTTTTTAATCCCGCTAGGCAGGCGTACCTAAAGTGGACCGATCACCCTAACTATATGACTGTTATTGAGAAAGTAGTCTCAAGAGGGCTATTTCTGCAAAGAATATTGGGCGTCGCCCCTTTAGTTAAGTGGAGACCACGGTAACAACATAGTATATGTACCTTAACTAAGCTTAACTATTCTTAACTAGGAACCTAATATGATAGCCACTAGGATTGGATAGGCGTAGGCGGATTTGTTCAAGTTTGCTTTTGTAACAGGCACAGTGATGAGGGAGCAACTTAATCGGCATCCATTAAATACGAGCGCAGTCTAGTCTTCAATATATAGGGGTTGGCAGCAAGACGGACATCTAGGGGTATGGTATTCCAGATTTTAAGTCCGTAAAATTTTAGGCTGAACACTCTAATATTTGTGCGAGCTTTAACTGGGCGATACTTGTTTGCGCTTCTAGTACAGTGAGAATGGATCTGGACGCCTGATATGAAATAGTCCATAAATGAAGCCGGTAATAGTTTACGTTCAAAACGGTAGAAGAAGTCACCTATTTGTGGTATATATATAACACCTCTTCGAGACATCTACTCCGAAGTGCTGCTAGCCAAGCCTCAGCAGATAAGAAAAGTGTTGAAAAATTATTCATTATTGCTAAGCCATGCACGAAACATTCTTCAGTAGTAGCATATATTATCTCAGTTATATTAAACATAAAGTATTATTAGACTTTTGGATAAATATTCTCTTGTTCAGTCACTCACACAATGTTACACAAAACGACAGCCTGCCATTATATCTGTTAATTTGTTACTCTTAGTTGTAAGATTTTCAAGACTTTCAAACAAATTTCTTCGTTTCATTTCTTTACAACATTATGATGAGTAACGTTGACACTCAAATCTATCATTGTTTGAGTTTTCATTTTGCAAATACTCAACATTCCTTTCTTGTACGCTCTTAAGTTTATTACTTTGAGCATATTTCAAAATTGAGAAATAAAGCTTTAAAAGCACTGTTTCATACTTCTGTCAATTAACAGCGGTTGTTTATGGAAAAGGATTCTACTTTGCCAAGAACATCAGCCACTCAGCGCAAAATACAACTCCACGAGCTGCAAACGGTTGCAAGCACGTCTACCTATGCAAAGTGCTAACGGGAGAGTATGCAGTGGGGAACCAGAGTATGATTGTGCCACCATCGAAACCAGGAGGCTCAACCATGAAGTATGATTGTACAGTTGACAACCTAATCAATCCGAGGATCTTCGTTGTATACTTCCACACCCAAGTCTACCCTGAGTACTTGATCTACTTTAAGTAGAAGTTTGTTCAAACCTGTTCGATTATTTAATGTGTTATGTAGCGAGTCTAGACAAACACAGAAATAACATGTTTTGTGTAGGTCTATGTTGGTTACTTTCATGGTGGCTTTTTGTTTTGTTTTGTTTTGACTAGTTAAAATATTACTTTCTTTTTGCTTTATTGCCAACATCCATCTTCTATGATTTTTAAAGAAATTGAAAGAGTTTAATATTAAATGATTTGTGCAGATTTAGTGAAGAAACAAACAGAAAACAATGTCTGTGAATAGGCCTACATGGTGTTGTAACGACCCTGGAAGGAAAGTGATTTAGGTAACATCTAGCAGGGTATTTTTCAATGTAGGCCCTAAGGTAAATCTCTGACTATTTTCAGCACCACTCTAAAACCGAGTCAAAGAGACCCGATTGCGGCCGGCGTTATATCAGAGCTCTTTGTTCCTATAATTTTCTTAAAATTTTCATCAACCCCTTTCTCTCAAGCGGTTTTTATAAGAATTATAGGCGAACATCTACGATGTCGATACGTTGCAAGGTTAAGATTAAAATATATGTAAAATGAACCTAATCTTTTCAAATCTGGCTTGTGTTTCAAAGTACATGTAACATTTTCAAAGTGCATTATTTAAACAATAGGCCTATTATTTATCTCGCAAGTGATCGTTACTGGCAAAAGTCTGGCATATGCTAGCTTGTAGTTCTATTATTACTAATTGGCCAGTTCCCCAAATGGTCTGACTTGTTTATTAGAAATGATGAGGAATAGGTGCTTGTGAATAATAACATGAAGTTCCTTGATCAGCAGATCTTGTCGATGTCTGTAGTAAGGACAGAATGATGATGAGAAACAGGTGTTGGTTAAGCAGGTGCATAATCTTGGTCAAGAGGTTGATCTCTCCAATGCACAAATCTCTGTACTGCAACGGAACTGAACTGAAGTTGATCAAGGTGATTCTGATTAAGCCAGATCACTTTCTCTTCCGTATATGTTCCATCTGGCCTGCACAATAGTCTACGAAGTTATCATGTTAGACTCTCAACCCAGTGGTAAAGTGGTCATATGCGTGGCAAGCAGAAACATGGGCGTCCGCAGGAATCTTTCTGTGGGGCAAACATTTTCAAGGGGCAACGCTTTTATAGGGGACAGCAAAATGACGTTTTTGCATATTCATGAGCACAGAACACCTGAAAACTTTAATAATACATAGGCCTAATGGTCAAGGACTTACCTAAAGAATTAAGTGTTGGGACTGTTGTAATAATCATAATAATCAAAAGCTTTTATTTTTGTAAGTATTTGCAAAATCCAGGGGGAGGAAAATGCCCCCTTGAACCCTCCGGACGCCCCTGAGCAGAAAGTTGTTTTAAAATTTCTCATCCACTTATGCCCAAACAAATTCGGAACGTGTATAAAGTCCCACTCTCACATGGCTACGAGTTACTTTGGAAATTGCGTGTCTTTAAAGTTGGTGGGAATGTAATGCTATTCACTGGCTGTGATTAGTTTTTTCGAAGTAATGCTATAAAATTACCATTTACAATTACAGGTAAAATTGCAAATAGGCACTAACAAATATCAAACTGTTGCCCAAGAAAATCCCATACAAGGAAAGCCTCCGATTACCATGGCTTTTGTCGCAAATGTTTCTGTTAACCTTTGGCACAGACGGTGTCCTCAAAAGTAGAAAGCAAAATCATCGACTTCAAAGATCTTATAAGACGAAACCTCAAAGACATTGCTGGCAAAAGAACCCAATCAAGGACAACTTCTAACATGCCACGAAATCTTATTCTGCCACAGAGGCAATGTATATTCAACATGCGGTCAACGACAACATAATAATCAAATCAGCGGACAGAAGCGGCCTGATGTAATAATATCGATCATTATAATCTCAAAGATGTTTAGAGGCACTGAGATTATACATGTACCAAATACTACTCCAGGAGAAAACAACACGGAAACCGGAAACAGCCCAGAAAATAAATACCATACCGACTCGACAAAGAGAATTATTATTATGATAATCGATTGGCTCCGCTCCTGCATCTGCGGTTGCAGTCACACTGTCTACTTCGACGTGGTCTTCTCATCCGTCCTCTCTCTCCACTGCGGTCCTGCGGAGTCTCTCGGGGCTCCGAGCTTGAACCGCCGCTGTTCCCACTCTACACCACCGACGTGGGAGAGCTTGCCGCGACTCTCGGCCTGTCATCCCACTTCTATGCCGACGACACGCAGCTCTACACGTCAGGACCTCCATCAACGGTTGCACACCAGCGGCAGCGCATATGGAGCTTGGTATTGAGCGGATCGCCGAATGGATGCGATCAAACACACTGCGCCTTAACCCCGAGAAGACCGATTTCTGTGGTGTGCCTCCATGCAGCAGGCGTTAAGCCGCTCCTGCGCGATGTTATGTACTGGCTGCCTGTCCCATTCCGTATCGAGTTCAAGCTCTGTCTGCTTTTAATCTTCATGAGCATGAGAAATGACAATAAACTCGGCCTAACTTTAATATGGGCTCCCGCTTATAAACGTCATGAGCATGAGAAATGACAATAAACTCGGCCTAACTTTAATAAGGGCTCCCGCGGGTAATAGAATTATAAGTCAACAAAGTGGTCCCAATTTTTTGCTACACGCCTATATATTATATAGGCGTGTATCATCATAGTTTACATTTCACTAAAACATTATCTAGCGTTATGCCGTGCGTGGGCGCTACCGCCTATCGTCGCTTCACACTATCGAACCAGCTAGCTTGCTCCAGGGGCTATGAACTTGATGCAATATCTCAACTTTGAATGGCAGGGCTGCATGTGTGCGCATGAGCCCCACATCACTGGTGACTTCTAGTTCTCTTTTGCATTATCTGCAGAGAGCGCATCTGATTAGTCTTCTCTTCAATTGGGCGATATAATTGCAATAATTACAATTCTGTTGGCCTTAAACCACAGATCAGATTCAATATAAATTGAACATGGTATTCCTTGAATGCGAACGGTCAGATCCGGTCGAGGTTAACCCTTTCATAACTCTCTTTGCAAATTTATGACTTGGGCTAATGGCCTGAATGTCTCTTGTTGTACGCCTGTAAGCTTTAATGAAACCATGCATGATGAATATAATGGTTTAGAGACTTGAGCGTCTTATTTTTCTAAAGGTAAATATGCATTTTAAAATTCACTCAACATGACCTCCAGATGAACGAG
The DNA here is from genome assembly GCA_963556255.1 of Allolobophora icterica. Lineage (NCBI taxonomy): Eukaryota > Metazoa > Annelida > Clitellata > Crassiclitellata > Lumbricidae > Allolobophora > Allolobophora icterica. The sequence continues at coordinate 9,997,798 of OY744605.1, read as the reverse complement.
GAATCACAGCGTGTCTGCATTGTGCAGTTTTTCTGCGTTTTATTATCAACAAACGTGCAAGAACGATTTTAAAACGGTTTTGAGAAGACTGGTTCAATTTCAGACCTCACTTCAGGAATTTGACAAGTGAGACAAAGATTTGCTTGCACAAATTGTTCATGCAGAAAGACAGATTTTAGACGAAAGAGTGAGGCTGAAGGCTTTAATAAACTCCCATGCACATTGCACAGATGTTAATACACAAATTGACAGCACTTAAAGACGAGACACTGAAGGTGGTATGAAAGAAGACTTAGAAAGATTTAAAGTTACAATTGAAAGCTACGCAAAATATTCCGAAAAACTTTTAAGCAAAGGAGCACTGGTGATAAATGCCGGGAAGCTGATCAGCTGAAAACCAGAGCTCGTGAGTTGGCTTCATTGACACATTTTTGTGCTCGTGACTTCAACGGCAAAGGAATCATTAATTTTTCAAGCCTCTTAATCTTGAGGATGTTTTACGTATGGACAATATTGCTAATATTCAAGATGGCTCTATGAATAAGCTTGATCGTTTTGAACCAGTTTTTACGCGTGATGCGGTTAACTACATTTAAGATGTTAAGTTAACTACATTTAAGATATTAGTTTAAAGCCTATGCATTAGACATTACAGTATGCAATTATATTAAAGTCCTTGTCAAGAGTAGCACAGTTTCAATCTTTTCAAAACGTGTCCATTAGGCCCTATCTCTTTAGAAAGTAGATAATATCCTGAGCATTTCGAACAATAGGCCCTATAATTAATTAATAGCGCAAGTCAGTTTAATGTTACTTTAACTCAGTCCTTTTTTCCTGGAAAAAAGGTTCCGGAACGGAACAATAGGTTCCGGAACGGAATAATTATGGACGGGCTAAAATCCCGAGAAACACCGGATTGTAATTGTAATTGTAATTGTAATTGTAACCGAAAACTTATATAGCGCCACTCAAATCAGCGGCGCTTTCAACCCGCATCAATGCCGCTTTCAACCCGCATCAATGCCGGTGTCGCGTGACAGACTATCCGTCCTATAACTATCCGGGGGGATGAATAAGTTTATCCCCCCGGATGGAATCTACCGGTATAGAGTATCCGGGGGATAAACCATTTCTATCCCCCATCGTGTAAAGTCATCCCCCGGGGATAAAAATTCAGAGGTATAAGGTATTATTGAAAAATGCGTATAATTGATAAATCTATGCTGTAATCAGAATCAAAATTCAAAAATTCATATTGCTTTGTGACTGTAAGTGTTCTAAGCAATGTTCAGAACTTCAGACCAAATCAAACCGAAGTTACACTAAGAAGGATAACCACACGCGGAAGTGGCTTTCTTCTTCCTCTTCTGTTAAGAGGGACTTTGGGGAAAGACAGTATTACCTTGTCGTTGAAGCATTTCTAAAGATCTTTTCGCATTTCTGAAGGCTCACCGAAGTCAGCATCCAGCGTGGCAGAACTGGAAGTAATCTCAAAGGCATAGGCAGCTGCGTACAGCCCACACGAAGAGAAGTCCATTTGCTGCTGGCAGAGGAGGACTTTTACATGTAGGTTCCCCGATGTGGTTAGGTGCTTTGTGTAGAGCTGACGCAATTGTCGGCTGAGATTTGCCGAGATACGAATCGACCGATATCCCTTAGTCCCTTTTAATCACACTGTCGTTTGTGATTGCTGATATTTGTCATCCTTTATTTAGACACATCCATCGCAACAAGCCTTCACGCAACTAATAATGCGAATAGCATTGTTTAATTTGCGCGAGATTACAACAGCACAAAGAAGACAAGAGTCGTTGATTTTGGTTCATTGCCTCAAATGGCTTCACTGGTCTTGCTGGTGTAAGCTTACATGTTGATACGAATCGACCGATATCAAGCGCGAGCTACCAATTCACCTAATTAGCACCTTAGACCCTTTTCATAACACTGTTGTTAGTGACTGCTGAAATTTAATTGTCTTCCTCGTTTTGCTGGTGTACCGACTGACAAGAATCGACCGATATCATTGTCACAACTTGCCTAAGAGTAAATAAAGTATAGAGTAGAGAAAGAGAGTAATGAGAGGATCATTGACCACTGGATTCTTTGCCCAGGCATGCCAACAATAATTAGCACAATCATGCCTTTGCCCGGAGCTGTAGTGGTCAAATAGAGACGAGTACACGCTACTGGTTAATTTTCCGAAACAACTTGGAGGTGAGTACTATACGCTATTAGTTAATTTTCCGAAACAAATTGGAGATGAGTATACGCTACTGGTTAATTTTCCGAAGGAAATTGGAGGTGAGTATACGCAGCTATAATACGTTACTGGTTAAGTTTCCGAAACAAATTAGAGGTGAGTACAAATATATTTTTGTGAGGTGAGTATACGGTCTCTAGAAGTGAGTACACGCTGTATACTCGCGTAGGCCTATACCCTCGAGTACAGCCCTGATATGCCTATGACCACGACTGGTGTAGTTCTAAACTGACTTAAATCGCACAATTTGTAATTATGTTGCAGGGGGATACTTTGTGACGGGGGATAATTTCGTACGACTCATGGGGATACTTTTGCACGAGGGGGGATAGTCCCTACCGTTCACATTCATCCGGCCGGATACTCCATTCTGCTAAGGGGATATACTTGTATGGGGGATACTCTATTTCGTGACACCGGCACCGGCAAAAAGGAAAGTTTTCAGGCGTCTACGGAACTGGAGAGGAGAGAGGGCAAGAAGCTCTTGGCGGAGAAACAAGGGGAGACAGTTCCAAGCAGAGGGGCCAACATAGGCGAAACTTCTGGATTGTGCCGTGGAAGATCGCATGCCAGTGACAACCATAAGGCCGCGAGCCGAAGATCGCAAGGAAGCCCTCGCAGACAAGGAAGAACTGGGTTGCAAAAATTCATTAGGTAAGACGGAGCAGAGGCAGTAAGGCAGTTGCGCATGAGAGTGAGGGTTTTAAACTGAATTCGCTGTTGAGCAGGGAAACAGTGGAGGGAATCACGGATAAAGGCAGAAATGTGGGCAAACTTAGGAATGTCACCTATAAGCCGAGCAGCAGCATTAAGGATAGTCTGGAGTTTGTGCATATTGGAGGAGGAAAGGCCAATGTACACAGCATTGCCAAAGTCTACCCTAGTGCAGATCAGAGCATGGACCAGTGTAGTAACAGCATGAAATGAAAGAGACTTGCGGATGGATCGGAGCTGGCGTAGATGATAAAAGCAAGATCTGGATACAAGGTTAACTTGATCAGTAAAGGAGAGGGTAGGGTCAAGGACAATCCCCAACTCACGAACAGAGCAGGAGAATTGAATGAGGGGAAACCTAAGATGTAGAGATTCAAAATCAATCTTGCTGAGTTGGAGGCGACCACCGAGCCAGATAAACTGAGTCTTGTCGGGGTTCAGCCGCAAGCGATTAGAGGAAAGCCAAGAGTCCAGAGCAGAGGCTGCTGCTAAGATGCGTTCGACCATTTGGACAGCAGAAGAGGCTGGACCATGAATTAGAGACTGGGTGTCATCAGCATACTGATGAGACGAAACCCCATACTGCTGGGGTTGGGAGGGGTCTCAATAGACACTGAAAACAGTTCAAAACATTGAAATTAAATTAAAATAACTAAACTATTGTTTTATTATTAAAATTAATAAATTATATTTTATTACCTCAAGAAAGGTGCCGGAACGCCGTTCCGGAGCGTTCCGGCTGTAAAAAAGCACTGCTTTAACTAAAATTGCCAGTGCAAAATATAAAATACCGTAAAAATACAAAAAATGTTTTTTGTGATGCATTCGAGAATAAATCAAAAAGCAATAGAGTGACTGTCTGATAGATGAAAATATTCACAATATGCTTTTAAATGTTTTCCTTTATTAAAAAATTTAATATGGAATTAATTTCTTGATTGTGATTTTTAGTGTAGGAAGAACTGCAACGAAGAAAGGAAAGAATATCAGAAACTGTTACAAATTTAAAACCACATTAGTTAGATTTGATAAGGACAGATGAGTTCAATAAGAAGTTAAAGCAGGAGCTACCAGATCTAGAATATTCGAAGTAAAACAAACTGAGGTGAATTTTCGTGGCATTCCGGATGATGTTAAAATATCTAATCCGTATCTGCTAGAGAAAGTTACTGTGACTGTTCAGTATACATTTGAGATCTCTGAATCAGTTAGCAAAGTGTTTGCCAAAGATGAAGCGAAGCCGTATCCTATGGAGAAGTTGCGTAACATAGGCATCTGTGACTCTTGGATGTGCAACGATAGAAACGTCGTTGTCTTTGCTTCAGATGATGAGAATTTGAAAGAAGCCATCGAAATTCGGAAGAATCAATTTACCGAGGCGCACCTTATCTTGTATAGGCCTACACGACAACTCCATAATGATTTTGGTCAGTATCCTAGCCGTGGAAGTTTTTCGTCAGATGTCTGTGTGAGGAAGACAGATTGCTGGAAGTCGGAGCAAGCGATTCAGTCATTTTCGCTGCTCGCATAAGAAGCTCTATCGAAAAGACTAAAATAAGAATATATTTAGAAGACTTGGCCTATCGAAACAGCTTGTATGGGAGAGGCATGCACTTTAAAGTAGCAATAAGGACCCAGCGGAAATAAATAATTAACCTCTTTACCAGAGATCTATTTTGACTGATTGGTAAATGACCATGTATACGATTAGCACTATACTTATTGCAAAATATACCTTATATAGCAAATAAATATACCTTATATATATATACGGTATATTTTGCAATAAGTACAGGCAAAAGTACAGGCCTATAGATATATATGTATAAGGTATATTTTGCAATAAGTGCAGGCCTAACCGTATACATGGTCATTAACGAATCAGTCAAAATAGGTCTATGGTAAAGAGGTTCATTGTTTATTTCTGCTGTTTATATATGTTACAGGGAATGTGTATTTTCAGGGAATATGTATATTCCCTGAAAATTTCAGGGTATATGTATATTCCCTGATTCACTCAGGGAATGTATACATTCCCTGAAAAAACCAGGGTATATACATATTCCCTGAAATCTTCAAGTGATTTCTATACACATTCCCTGAAAGCTTTCAAAGACACAGCGACATATCCTGAAGAGCTGACAGCTGACACAAATTTTTATTAACTCTAGCATGTTTTAAAAGAAGTTCGTGCACGTACATCTGTTAAGTCTTATAATAATTGTCACATAACATTAAAATTAATTAAATACATGATGCTTCAAACGGGGCATGATTTATTGCCTCAGAACCAGAACAAAACGCCATCAAGGCCTTTGAAGTCTAAATCAATCAATCAATCAATCAATCAATCAATCAATCAATCAATCAATTTCTATAGCGCTTCTTCTAGAAATATACCATTTTGACCAGAAATGAAGTCTGAATTAAGTGCTGTATTACAATATATGATATTTGAAACCAGATTGAAAACGAGATTGAAATCCATAACACAACATGCTTTGCCTACCTCTACTGAAGTTTTCTTCTTGACTCTTAACTCGATCGCTGCAAAAGCTTGTGAGTCTTGTATGGCACTCAGTTCAGGGCCATTTTATACTAAACGGGAAAAAACCTTTCTTCTACGAAGTGAGATGTTTATTCTGAAGATTTGATCCTATATTTACGTACAGGCATTGAACATATGGGAATTTGCGCATCAAAGGAGGTACGCAGTGATAGAACCTTCCAATTAGCGACCAATTATAACCACAGCTAGGCACTAGGCCTACTCAGGGTCCGATTTGTCAAAAAAGAAGCAGGGGGGTCGGAAATCTACATAAAAAATGACTAAGCCGAAAACACTGGCGGCGATCTTGTTTGAAATGTGGGGGGGGGATGGGAAACTTTTGAACTGATCTGGTCAAAATAGAGGTGTTTTCAGTAGGAGTTTTAGCTAAAGTTATCTACTAATAACAACAGAGCCGGTTTTAGGGTGGTGGGCTCTTTCTGCAGTGGATTTGTTGCCTTTGTTGATGCGCAGTCTTCAACAGGGACAACCCGCATACCAACAGTTATAACATGTCATACTGACTCATATCTGTAGGCAAAGGTGCTAAAGGCAATGTTTAAACATTTTGATTTATTGTTATTTTTTAAATGTATATAAATGAAAATAAATTAGGAAGATCATTTTGCTCACAAATAAAGTGTCTTCTATTATATTCATAGGTGTGCAATAATTTCTCAAATACAAAACAAAAGGATAAGCCTTAAGATTCTTAGTTAGTTTTTAATAGAAGTTGCTGATACAGACAAACAAAGATATTAAAACTAGTGGTAAGCGGGACCTCCAACTAAAAACAGATAGGCCTAGCTTGAGTCAATTAATTAGGTCAGTTAGGTCTAAATTTGAATAGGCCCAATAGAGACTCTGCACGCTTTTCTATTGGTAAAGTCATCAATAAACTGATTAAAGTCCAACTGAATATCACTCTATATATGCTCAACACTGCAAGATGGATAAGTCACTCATGTCATACTTGTGCGAAGCCTGTTCTTAGGCCTAATTATTTTCATCTTAGACAGTGAACGTTCAGCACTACAGTTGTGACCATGATCACCAAGTAGGCCATAATTTCCACATTTGGAAATGAACTTTAACACCTTTGTCGAGAATTGGTACATGAACTGCTCCTGACTTATGTTGAGGCCTGTGCTACGTGTACCTGTCTTGTGTTTACAGTTTGACAAAATAAGAAAACTGCATGAGCTCATTGCCACGGTTTTCATCGAGGTCATCGCCCTATATTGCTACAAGATTTTTCACTGAGTTGTGTATTTCTTCATCACTACATGGTTCAATCCTAGATAGAAAAGCAAACCTTGAGCAGAGTAGTTCGTATGGTGCTAGTCTTCTTGTCAACTCGGTTGTGAATTGACCAACGATGGGCAAAAGAGTGTCAATCCAAAACTTCTCTGAAGCGAGTGCGCAGATTCTGGCGCTCAACCATAATCCAATGCTAGGAGACGTGCGTTTTGATGACGTGTTCTTGTTGAACATATTCTGCTGTTCCACAACAGAGTGAGATCCGACTGAGCGGGAACGTTGTTGAACTGGCGGTTATTCGACAACTGCAGTATCACCAGTGACACCAGGCTCAAATGAGCCTGCATTTTAGCCATCGTCAACGCGAGAGCAGATGTACTTATATCTGTTGCTTAAGGAAAGCAGTAATAGGAGGCGTCTTTGCAAGTACTCTCTCATTTTGATATGTGTTTTTCTTTACTAAACTTGCGTTTTTGAGAGCCACTAGGCCGATTAGTGCCCTTATGTCGATCTAAAATTCGATTCATATTTGTCGGCTGAAATTACTGAGACTCTTCAAATTATATCATGTAATACTGATTTGCAAATTCAAACTGTATGATATAAAGGTCCAATCCTATAGGACTGCGTGCCTCAAAGCCGCTACCAGCACAGAAATGACAGCCTACAGCTGTGGACTGCCATAGATGTGAATTGGAGGTCATTCGAGGTCAAAAGCGCCAGCCAGTGCTGGATTTCAGACAGAACACCACGGAAGACCTTTACCCCACAACTGGATGCTAGTGGCTTTGGAGCTGATATGCCTGAGCGCGGAGGGTGCTGGCTTGAGCACGGGTCTCTGTCCATTCGTTGTCTGCTGTATGTGAACCGAGCCCTTAAAGGTCATGCCCTGTGAAATATCTCTTACCCTGCTTCTGCCCACATCAGTAGACGACCTCAGTTTGAGTTAAAAGTAAGATAATCTGTCAACAGCTGTAGATACCAAGTTGTTGTATCGTCTCAGAGCCTGTCAAAGGATAACCTAATCCTTAGAAAGTATATCACAGTATCAACCTACACCAGGGTACCGACTGGATAATAAATAATTACTGAAAGGTGACAAGGCAGCATTGGAGTCTTTTGGTTTAGGACTGTGGCTAACGAATTTGAGGGGGTCAGGCCGACCCCCCGGGGGTCGGCCAAAGACTAGAAGCAGGGGGGTCAAAAACAGAAGCAGGGGGGTCCAACCCCCCTGACCCCCCGGCAAATCGGACACTGGGCCTACTGTTGACTTTATGTCGCTGTGTCTTTTAAAGCTTTCAGGGAATGTGTATAGAAATCACTTGAAGATTTCAGGGAATATGTATATACCCTGGTTTTTTCAGGGAATGTATACATTCCCTGAGTGAATCAGGGAATATACAAATACCCTGAAATTTTCAGGGAATATACATATTCCCTGAAAATACACATTCCCTGTAACATATATACACTGTGAGCCATAAAAAACCGGGCCACTTTATGTTTAGCTATATCTCTGTCATTTCTTTATCGATTTTTACACTTTTTGCATTATTTTAAACAGGAATCAATACTCTAAAGAGCAGAAATAAACATTATCGATTTAGTCCTACATGTATGCTAATCTTGTCTTGCGAAACTGAAGACACTAAAAAACACGTGAGAATCGATAAATGCTGCATTTTTACTACTTAAATGCAAACAATTCTTCAGTGCCTTTATTTGTTTAAAGTTTGTGTTCAAAATGACTTCCTTTTTCACGTACACATTTTGCCAAGCGACGTCGCCACTGATCAATTGCAGTGTCAATAAGATGTTGTTCCAGATCGTTCCAGACGGATACGAGACACTGCCGAAGTTCATCAGTGTTCTGAATGCGCTGTTGGTACACGCGCTGTTCCATAATGGACCAGATGGAATAATCGAGTGGATTTAGGTCAGGCGAATTGGGTGGCCACATCTCTGGCCCTATGAAGTATGGTGCATTGCGAGACAGATACTCAATTGTTTCACGAGCCCGATGCGCCGGAGCTGAATCTTGTTGGAAAATGAACATGTCGCCAGCAATGTGGCGCATTTGTGGCAACAAATGTTGTGCTAGCATCACGTCTCGATAATATTGGCCATTGATTTTGGCTCCCGGGTCAACGAATATAACCTCTGTGCGACCGAGTTTCGAAATTCCCACGGAAACCATGAGCGACTTGCTGAATGTTGTCTTGGTACGCAACAGACGGTCTGACGGCGGCGATATTATCTTCAGTTCGCGACGATTTTGGCCGACCACTTCCCGCAGCGCGTTCAACTGAACCGGTAGTTCTCAACTTTCGCAGAAAGTCATCTAATGTTTTTCTTTTCCAATTCTTGTTCGGAAACTCCTTAATTAATCGTCTAGAAGAATAATTTTTGCATTCCCGCAGATTTTTAATTAAAATTTTATCCTCAAAACTCAACATTTTAAAATTTTAACTCAAATTTTCAACCATCAACTTTATTTACATTATGCTGCGAAACGGATATGACGTCATCCGCGCAAGTAAATAAGTAAATCGTAGAGATTTAATTTTTCTTTCAAACGACACAAAAACTATAAAAAAATTTAAAATACCAACCGCGATATAGCTAAACATAAAGTGGCCCGGTTTTTTATGGCTCACAGTGTATATATGTGTGTGTGTGTGTGTGTGTGTGTGTGTGTGTGTGTGTGTGTGTGTGTGTGTGTGTGTGTGTGTGTGTGTGTGTGTGTGTGTGTGTGTGTGTGTGTGTGTGTGTGTGTGTGTGTGTGTGTGTGTGTGTGTGTGTGTGTGTGTGTGTGTGTGTGTGTGTGTGTGTGTGTGTGTGTGTGTGTGTGTGTGTGTGTGTGTGTGTGTGACTTGCTCTGGCAAAAAGGAGGCGGAAGTCGCCAATGATAAAACAAGAGAAATTAGCCAAAACACCAATCAGGTGTAAATTTGTAAATTTTCAGTTTTTGCATATGTCAATAAATAAGATCTTATATTAAATGAAAAAATATCGATTTAATAATATTTCACCTATTTCACGACAAATTTAATAGGTTTGTGTGATTGATAAAAATTATCCAGGAATTTAAAATCATTTTTGGGACCAGTTTCAAGAGTATTTTATGCCTTTATTCTGTGTTAGCAATATCATGTATAATATGTCATTTGAAAGTTTATGCATTCAGCTTGCTAAAAAATAGCCTCATTTGGCGGGTTTCCCATAGTGAGTTCCATAAGTTTAAGGTTAAAAACACTGAAACTTTGCGATTTATGTTTAGTTTGTATTAAGATAATAAACTTTGCATGCGTTTTTCCCGAAATTGCACATCAAAACACTTTAAAATTCATATATCTGGAACCAATAAAGATCTTTTCAACATTTTAAACAGAAATTATTATTTATCATATATATATATGTGTGTGACTTGCTCTGGCAAAAGGCAGATATATATATATATATATATATATATATATATATATATATATATATATATATATATATATATATATATATATATATCAGTGTGCATTCAAAAATCCTGTATCCTTGAAAATGATATTATTTATATAAGCTTTATTTACAGTAGAGGCAGGCTGGAATACTACAGCCAAAAACTCAAAAACAAACAAAATAAAAATTATACAACCAAAAGAAAACTCAAACGAAAATAACTCCTTTGGAGACTGAGTTCTATCTACATGCAGTCTGATAGTATATATATATATATATATATATATATATATATATATATATATATATATATATATATATATATATATATATATATATATATATATATATATATATATATATATATATATATATATATATATATATATATATATATATTACAGGCAATTCGTAAAACCAGGGATTTTATAAAATGCCTGAAATTTTTAGGCAATTTGTAAAATCCCTGATTCACTCAGACACTTTACAAAATCCCTGAAAAAACCAGGGATTTTGTAAAATCCCTGAAATTAGACGACGAAAATTTGACAGATTGCCTTAAATGAAAATGACGAACATAATCGAAGTTTATTATGCAAACAAACCCTATTTTCAGAGGTTTATCATTTTTAGATGGTATTTTAGTTAAAGTTCAGTTCTCAAGTTGTAAAACCAGGGATTTGAAAAAATACTTGAAAGTGTATTATGCACACAAACCTTATTTTGAAAGGATTAACATTTGTGCATGGTATGAGCATATTTAAGTTCAGTTCTCAAAAACAGTTTTTCTGTTTTCACACGACATACTAGAATGACATCGACTGTTACACTTGACTTATTAATTATTAATTGACAGATTAATTTTTCAAAAAGAAAGTGAAGTTGTCGAGCCAAATTAACAATCCGGTGTTAATCCGGCTCGACAACTTGACTTTCCCTTTGAAAAATTTGCACCTATTTGTCTTGCAGCGTCCAGCGAACTTTGAAGTTGCAGGATAATTGAAGTTATTGATACCTCACAAATTAATTAACAATACCGCTCGACAACTTCACTTTTCCTTTGAAAATTTGCACCTATTTGTCTTGCAGCGCCCAGTGAACTGTGATTATCTATTTCCTTATAATTATTTGATGTGCCGATGTGCCGTCGCAGCAATTAGAAGTTGACCGAAATATCTACGATTGGCTGTGATTAGGACTGCGTTCAGACGAGTACCCTTGCTATAAATTAAAACCCAGCCAGCACTATTTAATTTCTGATTTTCCTTTGGTTAGGTCAATTCTAAAATTAATTTGTCAATTAAAAATTACTAAATCAAGTGCAACAGTCGATGTCATTCGAGTATGTCGTGTGAAAACAGAAAACTGCTGAAGCTTTCGAGAACTGAACTAAAATAAAATAGGGCCTACCATCTAAAAATGTTAATCCTTTCAAAATAGGGCTTGTTTGCATAGTAAACATTCAGACATTTCACAAAATCCCTGGTTTTACAACTTGAGAACTGAACTTTAAATAAAATACCATCTAAAAATCATAAACCACTGAAAATAGGGTTTGTTTGCGTAATAAACTTCGATTATGTTCGTCATTTTCATTTCAGGCAATCTGTCAAATTTTCGTCGTCTGATTTCAGGGATTTTACAAAATCCCTGGTTTTTTCAGGGATTTTGTAAAATGCCTGAGTGAATCAGGGATTTTAGAAGTTGCCTAAAAATTTCAGGCATTTTACAAAATCCCTGGTTTTACGAATTGCCTGTAACATATATATATATATATATATATATATATATATATATATATATATATATATATATATATATATATATATATATATATATATATACTTGATCGCAATGCTTTTGACGCTTGACCCCTCTGCTAGATAACGATTTTTGTCTTTTTGTAACAATATAACTATAGAACGCGTCTTAGTATCGTTCAGAGCGATATTTTATGAAGAATTAATTTAGCTTTTAACCATTTTGAGAGTCGAAGTTTTAGCCTTTAAATTGCGACATTCATCGCTGACAAATTGACAGCAATTTTTGAAAAAAAAAATAATGTCACTGATGCATGAACAAAGTAACGTTCCATTGTTATCACGGTGCAGTCTAGTAAATAGGCCTATGTTGCGTGTCTATAAGAATCACTTTAAGTTTATGGAAATGGATTTTGGTTGGCCCTCATGGACAGTATTTCCTCTATCAGACTGCATGTAGATAGAACTCAGTCTCCAAAGGAGTTATTTTCGTTTGAGTTTCTTTTGGTTGTATAATTTTTATTTTGTTTGTTTTTGAGTTTTTGGCTGTAGTATTTCAGCCTGCCTCTACTGTAAGTAAAGCTTATATAAATAATATCATTTTCAAGGATACAGGATTTTGGCATGCACACTGATTTGAGTAGTATATAGGCCTATCGACCATCGACTAAAGCCCTGAGCATTGCTCTACAGTGGCAGAAATTCATTAGCCCTACACATTGTTAACTAATTAACTTTGATAATTGATTAACGTGTGAAATTCCTGTCGAGATTTTATGAAATTGCTGTAGTTATGACTGCAAATACAATTATTAATTAGTAACTTTTATCGCGCCAGTGTCTAATGCACTAGACATCAACCGCACTACTTAACATCAAGGCCTTAATAATATGATCAGAGATGAGTTCGCTATAACTATTGGAAAAAGTAATCACGCATTTAGTAAGGTTGGTATCTGCCCAGCTTCCTACTTGAACTTCATTGTAAATTCATTTTACTTAATATTTCAAAAATATTTATCGCTGCATACCAGTGACATAGTGATTCATACTATCTACCTGCAACTATGACACCATGCACACTTCCGGTTTACAAAATTGGCTTGATACGATTTCCCATTTTCAATTTTTATCATAGATAATCCCCCAAAAAATTCGAAAATTTTTTTATCAAGGCTAAAACAAGCATTTGTATACACGCCTTCTGTTTACTATGGACCTGAATCTGTTGGTTGGGTTCTACGTGTGTGCGTGGGTCAGCCATTGATGACTCCTACTTACTGTGCATCGTTTTGCCTACTAATGACATTTCTGCTCTTAATGACATTTAACATCATGATTTGACGGAGCTTGTGCTTTTGTGAAGCTCTTTAAAAGGCTCTATAGTCAATGACTCCAAGCGCCTATGCATACATACATATAATTACCTCAATTAAAATGCATATTGATAAAGTGATCGAATTTTGTAATAAAGCGTCTCTATTTGAAGTGAATATGAACATGTGAAACTATCAATCAATCAATTCAATTTACTCGGTAACCAACTTTGTAGACATATTAACAGTTAACAGAAGATTACTATGAGTCCACAAAGCCGATGTTCACTTCTTGCAAGTCATAAAACTTGACACCATGTGCACCATTGTTGGGCAAAGTGAATTGAGAAGGATCAGTTGAAAGAAAACTTCGGCGCACAGAAAACGATAACATTTGTTTCGTTAAGAAAATTTGCTAGTGTTTGTTTGTAACGAACTAGCAAACCTTAAAATAGCCTATGCAAAAATACTTTTAATAAGAAATGTTCATTTCGTATGAAATCCCCTTCACATTTTAAAATCATGTCAAAGGCCCGACGTGGTTTTCCAGGAAAGTAAGCCCACAATGTATAGGCCTACATCATATGGATCAATGTAGTATTTCTTCGTTTAAAGGCGCTCTGTGAAAATGTTGAAGCCTTAGCAACAGCAAAATTTGAGACTAGCCTGAAACCAGAGATATTCAATCCAGCTATGCAATATGGGCCGCGCATCGAACTGCTGTGGATCAGGATTAAAAGCCAGGAACTGGAATTCTATATCAGAGGACTCTACCTTCCACCGAAACCAACCTATCCCTCAAAATTCAGAGTCTTCTGTCAGCTCTCGAGGATACAATCTCCTCTCTCCCCAATTGTCCAGTGGAAATAATTGCTAGGGACTTCAATAGTCTTCCACCTGAACCTCTGCAACAGGTGGAACTTAGTACTGAGTTTGAGGGTCCTACTCACGAAGGCCATCCACTGGATCGAGTGTTCGCATCTTTCGGGTAGGGAAACTATCATTTCAGCAGTTAGTACGAGTCATTTGCCGGTGGTGATGTAATCTGACCAGGAGTCTCTACGTGGACATACTGTTAGATCTACTGATAGGTCAACCTATAACTTTTGACTGAGAACACCCGCGTCATTATCCCGGATGCAGGACTTTCCTTTCATGCAAGATTGGAGCTTCATATACAAATGCGAAGCAATTGAAATATCCTTTTCATCCTTATACTCGTATTGGCCTATCTTCAAAAAGGCTGGACTGGACGTATTTCTCCCGATAAAAAGGATAACCATCGAAGAACGGGAACCTTCTTATATGACACCTCACCTTAAACATATGATGAGGAAAAAGAATCATATGTATCGGCGTAATCGACTCTGCGCAACCGCTGCTTCGTCACTCGGATAAACCAAATAATTGCGAGGAATAACAAAAACACCTTTGACGATCTCACGCATGGAACTGTGCTCTGTGCTCCGTAGTGCGTCGATTGCGTAGCGAGGATAAAGAATGCCCCGAGCACGATGGTAATATTACCGCCGACAGCCTCAGTCAACCCTACTGCAAGGCATCCACGGACCAGCAGTATGTCCGGCCTGCTGCTAAAACAACAGTAACCTCTGCCTTTTTATGGAATCATCAACACATATAATTTCCAATGTCCCGTCTGCTATTCGCGAAACTTTTGGCTATAGTCTAAAGCGGGCGAAGTCCGCCACCGCCAGCACCTCGCAGGCAGACAGGTACACGGGTCCATTTAAGGTGGGCAACTTCCCCCGCCAGCATCCACTTTTCAGGTGCAGCTCGGCGGGCTGCCTGCAGAATGCAAGCAAGTACACGGGTCCAGCTAACATATCGACCCCTGGACAATACCAAAAGAGGGCTAAAGGGCTAGCAATGAGAAGCAGCCGCACCAATACAAAGAATGCTATATAGATAGAGAGATAGACAGACAAACACATAGATAGTGAAATATCATCCAATCAATCAATATTCGTTTATTGCGAAAATTCCCGTCGACACAAACGCGACATGATTACACAGTCTTTAAAAATGAGAGACATTAATTAATTGCAAATGAAAATAATTCAGATAGTAGTCAATTGGAGAGTTTAAGCAGATGGGGTTTAAAATAAGGTGTAAACATAAAATAAAACAATATGCTAAAATAGTTAATTGTTAATAAGTGTTTTTATAGAGCATACGGGATATTAAATGTTTGTCATTTTTATCAGGTAAAGTGAAATTATGAGCCCGTTGCCAGATATTATGAGGGATATAACGATCAGGTGGAAAATAGGGTCGCTGAACATGGTCTAGGTTTGTAATGGCTGCCTTAAAGAGGCATTCATCTGCCTGTTTTGCCAATTCAGATGCGCTTTGAATGGATGGGGAAAGTAGACGGGCACGTCGCATTTTCCTGAGCAGTTTTTCAACCCCTCTCTGTCGCCTACTTGGGTGTAACCCCACCAGGCTGGGGAAGCATACATCAGTGAAGCTATGGTGGTGGCTCTTACTATTTCCTGTAAGACAAGAGGTGGATAGCCATTAGCCATTGGATCGGAGAACTCGGAGTGTATGGAGTGATGATGAAGAGGTAGATAGAACTTTATCAAGGTGAACATTCATTCCAAGGTCAGAACTGATTATTATTCCTAGGACTCGCAGAGAAGTAACCCGAGTTGCTCCTGGAATGATTGGGGGAATAGAAGGGTGTCCTTTTCCTCTAGCAAAAATTATTAGTTCATTAGTTTTGTGGGGATTTAGGCGAAGGTTATTACTATTAGCCAAGAAGAAGATATGGGCGAATTCTTCCTGAGCGGTATCTATGTGGGAGGAGCCAATAAGAAGATAGGTATCATCAGGGAATTTAGTGATGAAATTATATGGATGTCTTGGGTGGAGGTCTGAGGAATTAGTGGCAAAGAGTACAGGGCCGATAGCAGATCTCTGGATGACACTAGAGTACTAGTCACTCTGGACAGTGGCGTAGAAAGGTTTTTGGGGGCCCTTGTGCAAAGCTTCGATGGTGGACCCCTTAAATCCCCTTCGATTTGAAACCAAAAAAAAACGCTGTGCAAAAAACGCTTGGCGCTTTTGCGATATTTGCATATTTCGCACCGTAAGAAATATGCAAATATCATAAATCGGACCCCATTTAAATAATGATTAGGCCTAAATAATTACATTGTTATTATTTTCTCCGATTTATTTGTATAAAACCTTTTTTTCATTTCTCCAGGCTGGCATAAAAAATTGAACTAGAGATAATTAATCTAAAAATATTGTTCCATATGACTGCTAAATATGAATTATCCACACTTAAATTCTCTCAAATTGTGAAACAATTGGGTTTGTCGATAAAAATGACAAAGCAATTTAACAAATTAGACATGTGTTTAGTCTACAGTAGTCTGGAAAGAAGAACCCAAAAATTTCGAGAAGTTAAAACGTTCGTTTGCGCGCCTTCTTTTGCGCAAAAATATCTACCACTGTTGAAGTGTCAAGCTCTCTGGCATGTTCATTTTCTATTGGCAACATTGCCAAGTCGTTCAGCCGCTTGTCTGACATTGTACTTCGTAGATAGTTTTTGGTTAGCTTCAATTTTGAAAATGATCTTTCACACGTCGCAACAGTAACAGGCTGTTGCTAACTTGCTGTACATGTAGATTTACTTTTAGGCTAAAAATGATTCTACTCGCTGCCAGAGGCCCTTCTGACCGCCGTGGGCCCTTGTACATTGCACAACCTGCACAACCCATTGCTACGCCCCTGACTCTGGATGACACTAATGGTTTTTTGTTCTGAGGTTAGTCCCTTGTACCTTCTAATAACTCCTGAGCCAGTCTTTGCACATGGTCAATTGCATGCCCGACTGTTAAATGAACTGTTGTTGCCTTTCAAACAAACAGTTGTTTTTACATTTTAATTGTTTAAGTGTTTAGTTTTAGTGTTTAATAATAATACCGTGAATTTTCACGGATTACAGCTATTTCCTCACATAAATGTATTAATGCAAGCATCATACTGGGGTCAGGATATGGGCCGGCCAACTTTTCACTACCATTTCTGGAATAATCTTGCTCCATGCAGGAAACCGATTATTCGTATATGCAGATGATTGCTATTTTGTGATGCCAGCTTCAAATATAGAGACTATTGACTCTGAACTTGCCAACATAGCAGCATGGGTTAGAAATTGCAACTTACGCCTAAATCATAACAAGTCGTGTAAAATCATTATTAGGCGACCCCGAACTAAAATTTAGGATACCCCTCTACCAATTGTGGGATCGATAGGGTTAATGAAATCAAGATTTTCGGTGTCTAATGTTTTTTGATTGAATTGCGTTCTCCTAGCACATCAGTAATATCTGCAGCAAAGCTAAACAATCCTTCTTTGCTATGCGAGACTTGATTGTGTTTGGATTAACTGGAAACAGTCTCTACGATGTACGTTCCATCAGAGTGGCAAGAATGTTGTAGGCCTACTCATCTCCAGTTTGGTGGGGATTTAAGCCTACCGATGGCGTTGATATGTGAACTGTTAGGCTAAGTGTCTGTGTCCGTTAAGTGACAGGGTATATCCCAACCGATAATCTCACCTTTGATCTGATGTGTTCAAATGAAGATGAAGCTCCCTTCGTTGCGATCCAGTGGGAACCTGGTCATGTCCTTTACGACTTATTTCTTCCGATACGATAATCCGGTTAATATGTCTTCAACCCCGCTCGCATAGTCGTAAGATACCGCGTTGTGAATCCCTTACAGGGAAGGGTTACATTACTAGACTATACTCGGATGATGTATAATTGACTGCAGTGGGGGCGCCACGATTTGAAAAGTAGTACGGCAAATTAGGGGTACGACAAAAAAAGTGGAACGGAAAAAGTATGTTGTTACCGTACCACCTTGAAAAGTGGTACGGCAAAAGCCGTACCACAAGTAAAGGCGGCGTCGCCACTGGTTGACTGAAACTTTCACTTATCTCAAAACTTTTATTACGAATTATTACTTCTATCTTTCATTGTAAATGCTTTCTTCTGTTGTTCCGTTTTGCGTTTACAAATGGTGTATTAAATATTATACTTACCTACTTACTTTCTTACACATATCGGCCATGCAGTAAGCGTTTTTGGTTGCGTCATGTTTCTGTGTTGCCTCTATGATATCTAGCCCTATAATTAGACGGCGAATCTTCCGATTGGCGTCTGTTGTGGTGTGGTAAAAGTGTCTGTTTAACTTGATTTTGTGAACATATTGACACACATCGGTAAACATATTAATATTTTCATATGTAAAGTGAAGAATTGAATAAGAACTGCAACTTAAAATTGTGTAGATGAATATTTCAATATTCGAATTGACTTACGCAATGAAATCGAACGTAACACTAGAATAATCCTGGAAACACCATTCCGATGGATGGCATTTTTTAGGAGTGCTACATGTAATTGAGTGAATTTGGCTAATGGAAGCATACGTGAATGTCACGTGTGTAGAACCAAAAATGTGTTGCTTTATATACAACAAGTTCTAGGTCCAGTTTTTGGACAAGTTATAAGTTGTCGTTTTACGTTCAATCCGAGGTTATTACTTGTATATAGCAAATCTTTCTTATGTGACATTTTGTGAGACCTAATGATAAACGTAACACAGTTTTAATAGCATTTAATAGCTCGCCCACGAGCTCACGACCTAGAAATCCGGACCGCTGATAGCTTGTCCAGAAAAACGTTTATCATCAGGATGGTTTATGAAGCTTCTTAGTTTACGCTCTGGGTAAAAGCACAGTATAAATAATTACAAATTGGGGATAATTGACACAAATATTAGTAGCTAATATTAGCATATTATTAGTATACTATCTGTATAAACATGTTTACGTTGCTGTACACCAAGATGCGGTTTGCAATTGGTTCCAATAAAGAATATTCTATTCTATTCTATTCTAAATAGTTTATGAGACTTTACTAGACGTTTAGCCTTAAGTTTAGTTCGCCTGTAAAAGCCTTTTGCTTACTTACCGAAAAGAATTTTGTAAACAACGAAGCTGGAGCCTTAATCATATCGGCTGAAGATATAGGCCAAATAAATTCATGTAATTTATTCGATGTACAATATTGATACTTGGCGAGATGTGCGCTTTTTCTTTCTTTCCCTGTAGGCTTATTTGTTTGTTCTGTCCTGTCAGTTTGTCATTTCGTTCTAAACTTAAGACCTCCCTTTTTAAAAGTTGTTTATTTGTCATAGGCTACCGCTGTGTTGTATTGGACTGAGCTTCTGGATGTTGACCTGATAAAGGCTTGCGGTTGGTGCACCATCGGTCAATGCCTTGTGCACAGGCCCGCATTAAGGGGAGTGCTACTGGTGCTGCAGCACACGGGCCCGCAGTTCTGAGGGGCCCACATTTTCGGAAGTACTGTACATTTAATTTTTTTTACTGTACTTCTAATTGGGCCCGCGCTGATGGCCATATAGGTAATCACAGCACTTGGGCGCGCATTGGCCTTAATGCGGCCCTGCACGTGCATTATACACCGTCGCTATGGAAGTTGCTAATTATCGATAATGATAATTAATAATAATAACAATAATAATAATAATAATAATGATAATAATTACAACAACAACAACAACAACAACAGTAATAATAATAATAATAATAGTAATAATAATAATAATAATAATAATAATAATAATAATAATAATAATAATAATAATAATAATAATAATAATTAAAACAACAACAATAACAACAACAACAATAATGATAATAATAATAATTGTGCTTTTATAGTTTCTGCGATGGCTAAGAGTTGTGAAAGCTCGGTTCAAGACAAAATAGCTGAAGTGACAGAATGCTCGATTTGTGTTGAGATCTTTACAAATCCAAAACTTCTGCCTTGTGTTCACACTTTCTGCTTACGCTGTCTGGAAAAATATGGAAATGATAGGAAACCGGGCGATCAGTTGGTTTGTCCAATTTGCAGGAATGAGTTCTTCATTCCAGATGGGGGCTTGTGTAATTTGCCAAATAATTTTTTAATTGGAAAAATGGTCGAGATCGGAAAACTAGCAACGGCGCCTGCAAATGATTCCATGTGTGATCTTTGTCCTGAAGGGGAAGAACTGGTTGCTAAAATGTATTGTATCGATTGCGAACAAAGTCTTTGTGAGCGCTGCAGTAAATGTCACAGGAAAGCAAAGTCCAGCCAAAACCATCAATTCATTGAACTTGGAAGCAAGCTAAACGCACAGAATTATAACTTACGCAGCAGTTACTGCGACCATCATCCCAAGGAGCTCACAAAGATGTACTGCTACGACGATAAAGTTGTCATCTGTTTAATCTGTTGTGTTGAGAGTCACCAGTCTCATAGATGTGTAAATGTTGAAAAAGCTGCCGGAGATTTTACGAAGCAACTAAAAGAAGACCAGAGGAAAGTGACTATGAGACTTCCAGAATGTGAGAATGTTAGGGAAGAGCTAGATAAATACGAAAAAGAATTTACAGAAGAGATTTCAAAAACAGAAGAACGTATCCGCCATATCGGAACTAAACTGAAAATGTTGATTGATGAATATACTGAAATATTGGTCGAGAATTTGATCTCAGTGAGGGAACAAAACCTGAAAGCCTTTGAAATCACCAAGCAGGATGTTGAAAGATTCATTGTGATGATTGACAGCTTCTCTAAATATTCTGAAGAACTTCTTTCCCGAGGGTCACCTGTAGACATTTGTAGAGCTGCCGATCAAATGCATACGAGAGCAATTGAGTTGGAAAAATTTCCAGCGAACTGTCGCGGTGAAGATTTTTGCTGTGATACAGTTGTCTTTCAACCTTCAAGCTTTGAAAATATCTTGATGCAATGCAAATCCAGTAATGCAGTGGGCGAACTTACAGTCTCTGAGTCACCAGATCGAATTATAAAGTTTGAAATTGAAAGTACAGGTAAGCAATTAATGCATACAGTTTAGTTCAAAACAACGCAGTCCAGCAGCTATCCGTAGGACGTAAGGCCTGTTAGGGGCCGTCCACATATTACGTGCGCAATGAGGGGTCGGGGGTCGGATTTTGGCGATTTTGCGTACGGGTGCGAACGGGGGGGGGGGGGGGGTGAAGGGGGATAAAAGTGTACGTACGCAAATAAATTTCTAATTATGACGTCCACATTAGCCTATTTATAACTCTTGTATTGCCTATAGTCGTCCGATGGCATTTTATTACATTATATAAATGCCATGTGCATTTATTCTGTGCTGTGAACGAGACACCTATAATTTGTGTATGTTGGCCCTCACTCATCCTTCAATCTGGCTTAAAGTGCAGACAGTCGGGCTGTCGAGACACTTTCTGCAGCTGGTCTTCTGGGGGGGGGGGGGTGCGTCAAGTGTACGTACGCGGCGGTGTGTGGAAGAAAGTACGCTTGCGAACAGGGGGAAGGGGATCCAATTTTCCCGCATTTTTGCGTACGTAATATATGGATGGCCCTTTATTGATATTGGCACCAGCATCTGAAACATGGCTTAAGTATAAGCACTTGGACGACCTTGTTAAAATTTATGGGTTTAGTTTGTATGGTATGGACCGGTCTGCACGAAGAGGAAGGGGGAGTGTGTTCATACGTGAAGATACCCTTTATTATTCTCCATTCTTCACCAAGAAGTATGCTAGTGGTCTCAACGATCGCCAGGAAACTTTGTAGTTGAAGTTCAGTAAAGACAACTAATCTCCGCTGTCGCTGTCATTTATCACCGACCGTGTCCTAAATATTGCACTAACCGGAATCAGGACATTACCTCCACCCGGACATTACCCCCTGCCATTACCCCATAGGATATTTCCTCCTGCCAATACCTCTTGGACATTACTCCAGGCTGCCATTACCCTCCTCAATAATAAGGAAAAATTCCAATATTCCGTTACTCCTTTAATATAGTAAATATGAAAAGTTAGAACAAATTTTTACATGAATTAAAAAAATATATGGAAAATCTGACAAGTTATTGTCAGATATGTGTAGAACTGAATGAAAAGTATATTGTCTCTTCTCGCATCGATAACTTATCACACCTTGTGCCAAAACTTTCCCCTCCAGAAATACATATCCATTATATAAGATTTTCTGTTTTTTGCGTATGCTTTCAACTTTCTGCATGACATAAATTTTCGAATGCTAGTAAGTGTAATTTTCAAAGTGCCGTATATACTAAAGCATATTTGAATTATGCGTGTGTGGAAGATAAGAAGAATAAGCGAATAGAGATAACAGATTATAGAAAGGAGCCAGCATAGAAAGATTAGGTTGAAAGAATTACCTAATAGGTTAACTGAAATTAAATAAAATAACAAGTAAATATTAGTATGCAATTAAACACATTTTGTTTTATTTGCATAGGGTGTCAGGCTGGCTGGGCGCTGCAGGGTACTGGCTCAAAATGTAATTAAAGCATACTTTTATTAGTGTCATATGCTTAAAAGAGTGACATAAACAGAAGTGCAGCACAAAAGATACAACCTAACATGTATATTAGATGCCAGGAGTGATGGCAAGGGGAAATGTCCTATGGGGGTGGGGGAATGGCAGGGGATAATGGCAGAGGGTAATGTCCAGCAGGGCAATGTCCTAGACCCACACTAACCGGATTTTCTATCGCCTGAAAAGTGACGTCGAGGAAATAG
Source organism: Allolobophora icterica (assembly GCA_963556255.1). NCBI lineage: Eukaryota > Metazoa > Annelida > Clitellata > Crassiclitellata > Lumbricidae > Allolobophora > Allolobophora icterica. Next base: position 9,974,808 of record OY744605.1, on the reverse strand, counting down.
GTGTACGCTTCCCTGCGCTATCCTTAACATATTGGGTGATTTCAATAAGCTTGATATAGATAGCTTCCTTTACGATATGGGACTAGAGTAGATGGTGGCTGGCAATACCCACAATAGTAGTAGACTTGATCTTTCTTTACCAACAGGACGGATCTGATGGCGTGCTACGTGGTCACTTCTTGTATCAAGAGTGATCATAAAGCATAAATAAAATACTTTGCAGCTTACCGTAATTGCTTTATATTATTCTATATGATTTCAGTTTCTGTTCCGTGCGAGAATGTCGGAGTTGTCAAGAGAATTTTTCCTATGGACTTGGGTGCAGCTGATTTTATTACAAAGTATATGAAGGATGCATTGCAGAAGATTGAGGCAGATTTAAAGAAATGTTCTGGAAGCATAGATACTTCCAAGGATGAACCCGGATTCATTTTAACAGGAAATGAAGATGGAGTTGGAAAAGCTGTGAAAGACTTACAGACACTGACTGATGGTATCCTTATGCGTGATCATGATATTGATAGACCGGGAATTCCTGCTTATTTCTACAGTAAGCACGGGAAAGAAGTATTGCGTGGCATTCAGATAAACCACAAAGTATCTATCCAGTTGGTTAAGACGTGCCGAGCTTACCCACAAGCGGAAATGACACCTGCAAAGTTCATGATTCCTATCCAAGGAGACACAATCAAATGTAAAGTAGGCCTACATGGCGCTGTCAATGAGGCTAATGTCGATCTCAGAATCTCGGGAGAAGTCACTGATGCAAATGCTAGACCAGGTCGGTTTTTGTTGTATGAAAGTTGGTCAAATTTAGGCCAAATTTAAGTAGAAGAGCTCCTTTATGCAATTATAAATATCTTGGTTTTCTGACTTTATGCATTCTAGAACCCCTGATTTCCCTAACTTCTATAGCCTCAAATAGCTTTCGGAGTTTTTCAATTGTATTCAAACCTGAGGATGATTGCTTGGATAACAATAGGTTGGAGATAATCTTGGGGGATAATTTTGCCAGGAGAGGCATGCGTAACTAGTTCTGAAAAATGCTAAGCCAAAATTGTGATCCATGGCGTTGAATGCAGTTGAACGAATCTGCATATGCGAGTTGATTCCTCGTTGAGCAAACCTGATGTTAAGCAGAGTAGCAATGCCATTAATCAGCACTGGAGTTTTTATTTTCCGCTTGATCTTGTAACTGTCATCATTGGTGATGCAGTTAACAACTACTTTTTTGTCGATTATTATGTAAAATAGTTCGCGAGGTTCATTTCATCTACAATGACACAGCTTGTCGCCAAATTAGAGAGGAAACTGAAGACAATAATATTTCATGACGGGGATTCTTGTGAATCCCCAAAACAAAGGACGTCGTAGCAGATTGTAGAATTTTCCGACCAAATACACAGTGACAACATTGGTCACAGAAGGCCAATGAGCACAAAACCACGAAGTAGATCTATGATAATTATATATATATATATATATATATATATATATATATATACATTTATATATTAACTACATGTAGCGTATATTTTATCTGTTTTATACACCCTGATTGGGTTATGAGCTTAAGCCAATTTCTATGATTTCTCTCTCTACTTCTTTAAAATAGTTAATGTTCAAAATATGTAGTAAAATCGAAAAAAATTTACATAATCTGCAATGAGGTGCTTTTTGTGCTTTATAAAATTGGATTAGAAGCAAAGCTGGCCGCAGAAGCAATCAGCGCGCCAGTAACCCTGACGATAATGATGAATTTTCAGAGTACTATCATGCTGATGCGATGCAAAGAACAAGAATAGTCGCTGATTCTCGTCAACTGAGTCAGAAGCAGCGCGAAGAAAGGCATCCACAGCACTCGAACAGCACTATCACGCTCTCGATCTATGCGATGTCTAAGAAAGCAATTGATGATGTTCTGAAGGATGTTGAAAATGTGATCGAAAAATACATCATCGACAAAATCCTCGACAGTTCGCAGGATCAGCAGAGTATCGCTAAACTCAGTCCAGAACAGGTAAATGTATCAGTAGCCTAAGCCTTCTATGAAGACAAACACTCCCTCTTCACAGTCTCACATTGCTCGTTCAGTTATGGACCAGCTAATATTGATTAATTTGACTGGATCTAGGATGTGCGCGATAGTCTAGTGGGTGGCGTGCTGGACTGTCAGCCGAGAGGTTGGGGGTTCGAATTCCAATCGGGACAGCAATTTGTTTCGATTTCTGCTTATCCTGTGCCTCCTAGCCAACTCAGGTATAATGAGTACACCGAGTGTGCACCTTCGGTGGGAAGATGAGTCGGTGAGGAAGAGGACTGGATACCTTCCATTATTAGACGAGGCTAAGAGAAATGAGGTCGCTAACATTTCTTACCGATGGCTGCCTCTGAGGATATCTTTAAGGACTCCTTTTCTTCTGATGATGTACCACTGACGGATGTTGAACATGAATTGTTCTGATATGTTGTGGTTTCACATTCAGCATATACTAAGTTCATAATTTTAGTAATTAATAAAAGATGTTTAGTTATTTCTCCAAAATAATGAATTTGTTTAATTCTTTGCAGGTCAATAGAATAGAAGGCATGGCAGATTTTTTCCCGGTGCATATTGAACTGGAGACGGGTCATTTAAAGCGAATTCGAATTCGCGGTCCTAAAACGGAAGTGACGTTGGTAATCGCTCAAGTTCACAAAATATTCCAGTACGTTCACAAGAAAGATATCAAGAAGATGCAAAACGAATGGATTGCAACTGTGGTGGGTTTGCAAAAGTTTTATTTCGGATGAGAGTACTGTATGTGGCATATAAAAAACAAGACTCCAGTGCTCACCCTGTAGGATATTTAGACGCAGTGCTTTCTAACACCCAGTAAGCGCAGTTGATGAAATGTAATGTGAATTTTGAATGCTTTAGTTGAAACCAGTCGGGAAACCAACATCCACCAGAATAAGTGCAATGTTGACCAGGAACTCTGTACGAACTTGTTGTTTTTGCGAAACTCTACTAGCCTTTTGGAAGTATATTCAACACATACTCAGAAGGTGATATATACATTTCTAGTTGTATTATATTCCATGGATGGAAATGAACTGATTTACTTGTGTGTTGGATTCGTAATCGTAAACGTGAATTTGTATAGCGCCAGTTTAAGAGACACTCCCGACCAGACAACACCAAACCACGATCAAAAATAATGGTTTTCAAACGCTTGCGGAAAAGGGGCAAAGACTGACGAAGAAGTTCGTTTCTAAAGTTGCTATGCAACTCATTCCAGGAAGACGCACCGACTACAGCTAGTCCCTACCAAGATGAACTGCGTCTTTCCTGGTTTCAACCAGAGGCTATTGAGTATGATCAGAGAATGGTATCACTCCATATTAAAAGCTAACTTGTAGTGTGGTTAACATTTGATCCACATTGTGGAATATAAGTTGTGCTGCGTTGTACTTGTTTCCAAAAGAGAAATGTAAACGGCGCTTGTCAATTATAGATCTACTCTGACCTAACTATTTCTATTGCTGCGTTATTACAGCAATCGATGGTCGCCTCAAGTGACGTCGTAGTCGGGAATCATAGTTCTATGGAGAAGCACTGTAAAAATTCAGTTGGCGAGGTTTTAATTTTGCCGATGTTTAAAACCACTTTAGCTGTCAAAAGTTAAATTGTTCATTAGAATGTCTCACTTATTGTCCAGTTCCACTGAGGTCCTAAGAATTTCATTTAATGAGTGCTTCTTTCAAGTTTAGACTGATTGGGAATATGAAGATGGAAGTGTTTTCTCTAAATACTCTAAAGAAACCAACGCTATTATCGAAAGATCCTACTACAAACATAGATGGCCGTACGCAGAGTGGAAAGAAGGAAACGAAAAGTACAGACTGACTTTCCAGACAATGGTGGCGGAATGTCTGACCAACTGGGGAATGCCTTCCGTCAAAGTCAGGCGTGTAGCAAAAGGTAGTTAACTCGTTCCTTCTTCGAACTGGCAAAGAATTCTTTGTTTTATTTTCCAATAACCAAATGACAACTAACAAACTCTGTAACGTTGTGTATGACACAACTTGATCCATTCGGTTGTGCACTGGATCTATGACCTAATGATTACAGGTTAGAGCCTACTAAACAAACTCTGTGTGACAACCCTTGAAGACTTGGGTTAAAATTTAATAGCGAAAATCAAAATAAGGTCCTGGGAATCTACTCTCCTCTACCATGGCTAAATATGAATTAATACTTTATATCCTTGGTTGCTTCTTACAGTATGCTCTATGAGTAATCTTCTTGATACCATATCTAGATTATTACTAAAGCGCCTATATAGTACCTCGGAAAATCGCTGTCTGCGCCAACCTATTTGAGTTTAAAATTCGTTGAGAACAAAAGTAAAAAACCTGTGCATTCATGTAAAGCTATCACCAAATAGCGCAGTGCAATTCTATATTGAAATTCAAGGGAGAAAATTGGCCTGTTGTGGTATTTTGTTTCTTGAATTAACCAAATTTGTTTTGGGTCAGATTGTTTTGTGCGTTCATCTTCGTCTACTTAATAGAAATGGATGTTCCTGTGAATTGGGAAACGATGGAAATTGACGAGTATTTCAAAACAATTCAGCTCAAAGCAAGTGATCAGGAATACAAAGACGTTGAAAAGACCGTCTTGTCCACAGCTGAAAGTACTGTCAACCAAATTATTAAGGTAAGAAAGACATTGGACTTAATCAGTTTAAATAAAACAAATGCGCTTAAATTTTGAAACATGTTTCCCCAGTACAACAATTATTTGCACTAATTACCCAGGCAAAGGTGTTACAGGTAGGTATAACCGTATAATACCTTTTACCAGCCTTCATACTTCAAGAATCTGTTGACGACCTGCTGCATTTCTTTGTGCATCTCGGCAAATCATAATTGTCTGAATAAGTTCCACCAGCAGATCAAAAACCCGCATACTTTTACCTTCGTTGAAGAAGCCGGGGTTGGATTCAAAGAAATTCAACAACTACAGACCATTTTAGAACCTTACATCCTATCAAAGGCAATCGAGAGGGTTGTGGTTCGGTAAGTGTATGCGATCTTGTGCCGAAACTACAATCGGCAGACAATCCTTCAGGAAGGGAAATTAATTGTACGGTAGCGGTTCCGCTCAAACTGATCTCGGACATCTGCGAAACCACTGACTCACGCTGGTTGCTCTCCTTGATATTACTTCGGCGTTCGACATATATATATCAAGCTTCAGAGCACCTCATATGGAATCTATGGTGGACATCAGGAAGGACGAATGATGATGGTGACAATGGCTCACACTGTAAGTCTTGGACACTAGTTTCATTCGATCTATATATTAACAGGTCTCAGGGTAGTATTCGGTCCGCTACTGCACTTGCTGTACACGTCCGATTCGACCAATGTCTGCAATGCTCTGGGAGCGCAGGTACACCAGTACACCGACGACATTCAACTGTAGAGATCCTATTACCCATCCACTGCACTTTCCAGTGCGTCGTCCACGCAGGAAACCGTGGCAGAAGTAGAGTCATTTGTGTCTTCCAATCGGGTCCGGTTGAACCTGATGAATACGCATTACATCTGGCACACAACATGCGCGCTTAGGTATTCACGAGGAAGCCGTTATGTCGCGATTTCCTGACTGGAACCAACAGCTTGTCATCCGCGACTTGGGTGTGCTAGAGAGCGGAGAACTATAAACTATGGCTGACAACATGAACTCTCTCTCTCTCTGTCTGTCTGTCTGTCTCTGTCTGTCTGTCTGTCTGTCTGTCTGTCTGTCTGTCTCTCTCTCTCTCTGTCTCTCTCTCCTGTGTGTGTGTCTGTTTGTTTGTTTGTCTCTCTGTCTGCAGGTTCTGCTATGATCAGTTACGGTCATTCGGCGCAATCTGTCGTTTATTGCCAGAGAATTGTGACACGCTGGAACGAAGATCAGAGGGACGCGGGTTTGATACCCGCTAGCTCCATGTGGTTGACTTAGCCTTCATTTTCTAGGTGGCGATTGTAAAATGAGCAGAAGTACAGATGGGCGCCTTGCATAACTGCCGTACTGTTAAATTCGACTCCTGTTAAACTTTTTATCGTCTGCTGCTACTGTATCATGTAATCTTACTGCGTACTTGTCAGTTTCAATTAATAAACGAAGATTGTTGTTATTACATAGATGCTCGTACATTCTTTAATCTGACGCGTTTTGACTATTTAATTCCATCCTTTCAGGCCTGCCAAAGTTCAAAATTCGTCAGCATCAATCGGTCCTTGACTACTGGCCAATCTGCTAAAGTTCAGTCATCAAATCGTTTTTTGGAAGAGCTCAATCTGCAATACTAAATCATTATATATAAGGTTTTATGAAGGACACGCTCCACCACCCCCTCTCCGTCGAAGAATGAATAAAGGTTAAGGCCCTACTTCTAGGGCGGACCCTGTTGGTCGGCATCGCACCGACTTCCATCAAGAAGCTTTATGTTCTGGCTCAAGTCAATCGGGTCAGGGATTGTTTAACACCTCTGCTTGTGGGGATTTGCAGGAGTCGCGCCTCCATACATTGACTTGAGCCTTCCTCGTGTCTTAGGCCTTCCTCTTCTGCTGCACATGACTGCTGAATGCTTGCATATAACTCTGTTAGGCTTGCTTGTTCAAACTGATTTTAAAACGTAATTAATTAGACCAGCTAGAAGAGCGTGCAGAGCCTTTTGACGGCACTTAGCGTAATACTTTCATACGCACATACATACATACATACATACATACATACATACATACATACATACACACATACATACATTCATGCATACACGCATGCATGCATACATACTTGCCTGCATAGATACCTGCATACATGTATATATAGATACACACATAAATACATAGATACATAAATACAAACACACAAACATGCATCATTCAAACACAGAAAAAAATACACACAAAAAAGTAATGCTTGATTTGTGAGAATAGGTTAAAGTGTTTATGTTTTCATTCTACAGATTGAGCGCATCCAGAACAAAATGCTTTACAAACAGTACGTTCTACGTAAGGCAGCGATGGATGCAGCAAATCCAGGCGTTCTGAATGAGATGACGCTCTGGCGTGGCACCAATGCATTTACTTTGGAGAGTATCAGCCGATGTGGGTTTAACCGAACCAACTGTAGAAAACATGGTAAGTTGAAAACATTTTTAAAGCAAGTTTCCCAGTTCAGTCTTACGTCGCTTTATAGGGAGAATTTTTTAACCAAACCATAAATCAATGCCAGTCAGCATTCATCTGTGCTGACATAGTTATGCTTGTTCATAGTTAATATATTAATAACTATAAATTTTGCACTACGTGTTCCAATAAAACCGATTCATTACAGAGTCCTAAATTAATTCATAGCTTAAATATATATAATATATATTACACCTTGTATATATGAGGTGTTATTTATATATATATATATATATATATATATCACCTCTTCGAGACATCTACTCCGAAGTGCTGCTAGCCAAGACCCAGCAGATGAGAAAAGTTTTAAATGATTATAAACCCGTGCACGAGACATTCTTCAGTAGAAGCATATACATTATCTCAGTTTTAGTCCCAAGTTATGTTAAACATAGAGTAAAGAATTCATAGACTTTTGGATAAATTTTCTCTAGTTCAGTCATTGATACAATCATACACAATACGATAGCCTGTCATTATATCTATTACTGTGAGTTGTAAGATAAGACTGTTCTCAAGAATTTCATACAAATTTCTTCGCTTCATTTCTTTACAGTACATTATGCTTCGTTACTGTCGAACAAGTTCATACACAACTTCGATTCTAAACAAAGTCCACTTTTACAATGCACAGTCTGTAATGTGATGCGTTGCAATGCGATCCATTGCAAAGTGACGTGATGTGATGCAATTAATGTAAGACAAAGTTATGTGGTGCGATGTGATGCGATGTGATTTAATATAAAGCAACAATGCAATGTGCGGTAATGGGTACTAAACTATTTTTTTAGTTAAACTGAAACTATTTTCCAACTAAATAATAGTTTAACTAAAGTTGGCAACTGGTTTTGGAAATTAGTTAACTAAACTAAAAAAGTAGTTAAACTTTTACATCTTTTTTCCAAATTCTTACGATAAACATTTTCACAATAACAGAGATTAAGTGAAAAGTAATAATGCAGAGCGTCAAGACAACTTCACGTTCAAACTCTGCAATGTGTACTGTTCTGGCATACAATTACAGGCGTACTGTAAGTAGTGTATGAATTTGAAACCCAGGCTGTTAATGCTAAAACAAGCAATGCTAAAATGGTTTTTGTTGACAGGTTCAATGTTCATTGTGGAAAAATAGTTGTATATTGCTGATTTTGTTAGTTAAACGTTTTGGGTGGCAACTACATTTTATAGTTAAACTATGGTTTTAACTAAAACGTGTCATCCTTAACTAAAAATTTTTAATTTAGCTAAAAGTTAGCAACGTTTTTGTTAACTATTACCCATAACTGAGTACAGTTTTATGATGAGGAACGTTAACACTCAAATCTACATGTATCATTGCTTGAATTTTCATATTGCAATTACTCAACTAGGGCTGTACCGAGCATTCGCTTCGTATTCGTTTCGGGGCCGAATAGAGGGCCAAATAGCTATTCGGTAATCGGCCGAATAGTAGCGGTCGGACCGAATACGAATAGTGGTCACGTGACATCTGTTTCTGCATATGAGGCTGCTATAGCGAGTGTAGTAAACGTTATTAAGTAAGTGAAAATTTCTAAGTTTACTTAAATTAGTTCCATTCCTAGTTTACATAAACCGGAAGAAGGATGCAAAAATTACATGCAGTTAACTGTTTAAGCTTACTTTTAATTTATGTATTAAATTTACTGAACTAATACTTTTTCTTATATTTGAAATTTTGAATGTTTTGTACACTATTCGTATTCGTATTCGACCAAATAGTTGGTCATATTATTCGTATTCGTCCGAATAGTGATAATCACCTATTAGGTACAGCCCTATACTCAACATTCCTTTCATGTACGCTCGTAAGTTTATTACTTTGAGCATGTTTCAAAACTGAGAAATAAAGCTATAAGAGCACTGTTTCGTACTTTTGTTAATTAACAGGATTTCTTTACGGAAAAGGCGTCAACTTTGCCAAGAACTTCAGCCACTCGGCGCAAAATACATATTCTGCACCAGATGCAAATGGTTACAAGCATGTCTACCAGTGCAAAGTTCTAACGGGAGAGTACGCAGTGGGTAACCAGAGTATGATTGTGCCACCATCAAAACCAGGAAGCTCAACCATGAAGTATGATTGTACAGTTGACAACGTAATCAATCCGAAGATCTTCGTCATATACTTCTATACCCAAGTGTACCCTGAGTACTTGATCTACTTTAGGTAGAAGCTTGTTGAAACTTGGTCGATTATTTAATGTGTTATGTAGAGAATCTAGACAAACACAGAAATAATATGTTTGGTGTAGGTCTATGTTGGTTACTTTCATGATGGCCTTTTGTTTTGTTTTCTTTTGTTTTGACTAGTTAAAATATTACTTTTTTGTGCATTCTTGCCAACGTCCAACTTCTGTGATTTCAGGAAATTGAAAAAGTTTAATATTAAATAATTTGTGTAGATTTTGCGAAGAAACAAACTGAAAACAAAGTCTGTGGATACATGGTGTTGTTGTAACGACCCTGGAAGGAAAAGTAAATTTAGGTTACGTTGAGCAAGGTACTTACTATTCAATGTAGGCCTTAAGGTAAATCTCTTACTATTTTCAGCACCACTGAGAAACCGAGTCAAAGAGACCCGATTAGGGCCAGCGTTATATCAGAGCAGATTTTTTGGTTAGTTTCGCATCAGTTCGCAATCTGGATGGGACAACTAATTGTGTAACTGTGGCGTTAGTAGTTGGATTGATGATCACTCAGCTCTACATCCTTCAGTGGTCGGTAAATTAACACTATATTTCCTGTGGCTGGCTTACCATGTCCATGTCAAATGATCCTCCAGGCTTGATAGCAATGTTCTGAGAACTTTCTAAACTGGCGCATAAGCAAGTATATGTATGTAAATAAATAAGTAGATAAGTAAATAAAGTAAGTAGCCTTAATTTACATCTGACAAGAACACATGCAAATGTATCACCCATACCTTTGGAACAGAAGCAGTTTATAAAATAAAAAATTTATTATAAAGCCTAAGCTAGATTATTACTGCTACTATGAAGGACCTAAAGAGCAGGGTGTTCGTAGAAGATAATGCAATGCCAATTCGAGCAATGTGAATGTCTCATATATGCAGAACGATGGAATCATCGGTATATGTATTTCTTGACTCGAGTGGCTTTGAATGGACAAAAAATTGAATAAAAATTAATGAGAATATTTATAAGGCAAAATGGGGTTTAGGAAGGCATGTAGTTATTTGTATCATATCACTTGCGTAAGTACATAAAATTTATAGATATCAGCTCAATGTAATGGGAGAAAGGAGACTAAGCGATGTGAATGCTAGAAGCCGTATGGTTACCTTTCCAAATTTGATAGCACTATCGGGCAACGTTACGATAGAATGTGTACTTCTCAGAGATCGTTACCCAGCAAACAGTGCATAGTTCTCAATTAATTTTTCTCCACTAATTTTCTTAAAATTTTCATCGACGCCGTTCTCACAAGCGGTTTTGTAAGAAAGTTTGGGGAAGAGTTAAGATTAAAATTTATGTAAAATGAAGCCAATGTTTTCAAATCTAGTTTACCATTTAAAATTGGTCAAAGTTTTCAAGCTATATTATTTAACCAATGTTATTTACCTCACAAGTCGTTACTAGGGCCTAAGTAACCTTTACTTGCATATATATGCTAACTTGCAATCATATTAGCATTTATTGTTACTAATTGGCCAGCTCTTTTTCATCTTTCTATATGGCGAATTTTTCAATTTCCCCAGCTGTGTCCGTGGTCTGGCTTGTTTATTAGAAATGACGAGGAACAGGTGCTTGTGAAGTATATGAAGGAATTTTATCAGCAGAACATGTCGACGTTTGTTTCAAGTACAGATGATGATCGAGAAACAGGTGTTGTTAAAGCAGATGAAAGATATTGACCAACAGCCTCAATCAACACTACTGCATAGCATCCACGGACCAGCAGTATGGACTGCTGTTAAACAACAGTCACCTCTGCCGATGTGGCGGAAATTGAAGACTACCATGTCTATTCTGCCCTAACGTCCATTCGCGGCACGTCTGAGGGGCCAGATGGGCTTCCGTCATGGCTCTTGTCAAGTATGGCACATCTACTGGTAGCTACAATATCTTACCTCTATAAGAAGTCATTAACTGAGTCATATATGCCTCCACAGTGGAATGAAAGTAAAATACCCCGTCCCAAAGAATTCGAGCCCAGTTTCTGAGGCCGATTACCGACCAATAGGCCTACACACCTGTCTTATGCAAACTTTTTGAAAGATTTGTGGTGCAAATTTATTACTATCCAGTCGTAGCTAGTCCTGCGTAAAATTGTCTTATTGAAACCAGTATGCCTTCAGGCCAACTGGGTCGACTTCGGCGGCGCTGATTTCTTTAATCCATCATTTAGGCTTCTAGAAACTGTCAAATATGAGCCGTATGCCCGCTTGAAATCGTTAGAATTTGCCAAAGCTTTCGGCATAGTTGGCCTAAAGCATGATTGCCTTGCCGTGCAAATAGCCTCCATGTTAATTCCCGATTTTATTTACAACTGGGTACTTGCATTGCTACTTATTCGAGTGCATTATACCAAGTTTTGTGGAATCATCAAGACATATAATTTCCTATGTCCCGTCTGTTATTCGCGTAACTTTGGCCCATAGGCTAAAGGCGGCGAAGCCCGCCCTCTCCCACCAGCACCGCGCTATCGGGCATAGCCCGGTTGGCTGAGTCCCTAATGTACATCGGTCCAGTTAAGGCGGGAAAGGCCCCGCCAGGACCCAGCTTCCGGGCGTAGCCCGGAGGTCTGCCTGCAAAATGTAGGCAGGAATACGGATCCACCTGACCTACCGACCCCTGGACAATGTGTAAGCAAGCAAAGAGGGCCAAAGGGATAGAAGAGAAAAGGAGCCGCACCAATACAAAGAAGGCTATATATAGACAGTAAGGTAGACAGACAGAGAAACATATAGGGCCTAGGTAGTGAGAAATCATCAAGAAACAGTCTGCACACGGCCAAATATATTACCGACTCTTACGTAAATGATTCTGTAGTTATCTTTCAAACTAACCCTTGTCTTAACAGTTGGTAAGTGTTTAATTAAGTGCTTAGTTTTAGTGTTTAATACCGTGATTTTTCACGGATTGCAGCTAGCTTCCTCATATAAATGTATTAATGCAAGCATCATACTGGGGTCAGGACTTGGGCCGGTCAACTTTTCGACTATCATTTCTGGACTAAAATTGCTCCATACAGGAAACCGATTATTCATATATGAAGAGGATTGCTATTTTTTGATCCCAGCTTCAAATATAGAGACTACCGACTCTGAACATGCCCATATAGCACCATGGGTTAGAATTTGCAACTGACGCCTAAATCATAACAAGTGGTGTGAAATCTTAACTGGTCGACACCAGCCATAGAATTTCAGTAGGTAGGGTCAGGCAAACGGATGCAATCTAGGTCTCAAAGTGTGCCCTGTGTCCTCCCTTTCAGTGCATAGCGATCGCAAAACATGCTGCTTGTTAGATAGTATAGCCCTAAACGGAGTTTCGTCTGCTGCGTCAGCCATTCTGTCCAGCGAAAGGGCATCAGCAGGAAGAAACCCAGCCCGCACCATCCGACCAAGGAACCGCTCCAGTCGAGCATGCTCAGTAGAACAGTTACTCAGAAGTTCCCACCATGCCGGTGACGCATACATTAGGCCTAATTTGGCTACAGTGGTGGCACGCCAGACCGCGTGTAAGGCTCTTTTCTGCATCCCATGATCCCGCAGCGTTCTTAGTGCGTATAGTGAAGATGAACAAGATCTTAGAATTCCATCCACATGCGCAGCGACATAGAGTTTCTCTCCTATTGTTACTCCCAAGATCTTAATTGTTGTTGCTCTTTTAACTCCAGTCACTGAAGGCTGAAATGCGAGAGAGGCACTCCGAGGGCCGACGACGACTATTTCCCTGGTTTTTGAATGGTTTATTTTTAGGTTCTTGTTTGCAGCCCATTGGATGATGCGGTTCAGTTCAACCCGAGCCGTTCCGATGGATCGAGTTCCAATAAGTAAATATGTATCGTCGCCATTTTTAAGGAGACGGTTTTCAGTATTAACCGAGTGAAGGTCTGATGTGCCTAATTATGAAGCCAACTGGACCAAACACGGATCCTTGGACCAAACTTGCATTTATTTTCTTGACGGTTGACATTTGACCTCCAAACTGCGTAACATGGCTTCTTCCAGTTAGATAGTTTAAGATCCAGTTGTAGATACAATCCGGCATCTGTAGTCCCATTTTTGGTTATTGCCGTATGCCGGATTGAGTCAAGTGCCTTAGTTATATCCATAGATATAACGACTACATAATCGTTCGTGCGAAGTAGGTCTGTGACGTGATGGATAATAGAGACCAATGCAGCCGTTGTGGAGCCTGTCGGCCGAAAGGCATATTGGTTATCCAACGAAAGCGGCGGCTGTAGTTGATCAAAACTTTGGTAGAAGCCTATATAAAACGAAGAAAATTATTATTGAACGCTTTTAGCCCAACTGTAGCATATTCAAATTTGAAACAATTCATCAACTAAAACGTTAAACTTTAGTTACTTTACTAATCTTTAAAGTTTGGGAAGTTCTGATAAAACGTGGAAAAGTCGTTTAGATCTAGTAATTGCATTAGTGATTTTATGGCACTGATGCTGATGATGCTGATTAAAAGGAAATGATGTTGGCCTGTGGTGAGGGGAAGAAAAGACGGGGTCGCCTAAGGAAGAAATGGATGGATGAGATTCACGATGTAACTGGCATGAACCTGGAAGAACTAAGGGAACTGACTTCGAATAGGAAGCAATGGAGAATGTTTATCATGACGATCGCTAGAGCTCCAAGAGTTGACAGCACAAGGTGACAAGGTGATGCTGATGTTTCAAATGTAAAAAAAATATTGAAAATGCCAAAGAATTTTATGCAGCAGTAGGTAGTAGGTAGCGCCTAAGGCAGGTCAAGAGTAAAATAGGCAGGTCATAAGGCAGGTCAAGAGTAAAATTGGCAGGTCAAATGACCTGCCGCGACCCATGGTAGCGCCGCCACTGGTGACCCCGAACTAAAATTCAGGACAGGGCCTACTACGTAGGGGGGGAAGGAATCATACTGCTTCCAATTTGTGCCAGGGGGGGAAAGTTTCCCCCCTGGCACAGTCACTAATTTATAATAATTAGTGACTAATAAAGTGACTAATTACTAATTATTCTTAAAGTATTGTATTGTGATGTATCAGTATTATGGGCCATGCAATATTTGCTGAGGTTACCATACAGTACCTAAGCAGTGTAATAGTGTATCATCATTACTTGTTTTTCTGTAGCAATTGGCCATTAGGGTAAAGTGGGGTAATTTCGGCATGGAGGTAATTTCGGCACCCCCGAGTAGCCGAGAAAATATCGTGCAGCAATAAAGCTGTATGGTGAGACGTCATCGGTCTGGACGCTATAATATAGAAAAAGTTATAAAACCTGGTTAGAATCGCATTTTTACCACGATTGGTGAGTCATTTTCGTTTTGAGGCATTTTGTTAACTGTATATCACTTCAGACACATCGTTGCTAAAAATTTAGTATCGCTCTTAAAAATAAATGCAATGGTTTTTCTCCACATTTAAATATTGCTCTTCAGAACCCTGAGCGAATACAAAGTGTATAGCAGCCGATTATTTTTTCTATGTACGGTCAGAATAATGCCTATCGATGAGGTAATTTCGGCATTGAACTCTTTTCTAATTTCGGCACTGCCGAAATTTGCTCTAAGGTAGTGCCGAAATTACCATTCTGTCTTACTTCAGTTGGCAACGTTTGAATAGACTTTTTAATTCTGTCAGCATCCGTTGCATAGTTAAAACGCATAAGTATTTGCACAGATAAAATGGATGATTGGGTGGGATAACTGAGCCAAGCCTAAATGTGGACGATATGTTCAGTGGTCAAACAATGCATTAGGTTAGCAGTAGCCTAAAGGCTGTGCTTGTTGAAGAGCGATCAAAGAAAATGGTCGCTAAACAGCTTGGAAATCCACGCCAAACTCTTCAGGACTATCTGAAAAGAGCTTGCGTGGACAGTGCTGTCGACCAACCATTTAACTGACGATCAGGAGAAAGAGCTGTCGGAAGTTTTGATTTTCATGTCCGACAAACTGGTCTCTCACCGAAGGTCGTCAGAGAACTAGTGTTCAGTTATTGCGAAATTAATGGAATTGAGCACCAAGTTAACGACGGTAACTGGCTTGCTGGATTCATTAAAGCCATCGAGAGTTATCCGTATGGGTAGGAGAGCCGACTTCAATGCAGAATTAAAGTATCGGAGTAGACAGATCTAAAGTCGACAGGTACATCGATGAATTGCAATTAATTATAGTCGACAGCAGTGATGGCAGCGGCCTTCACTCGCCGTCCAATTGCACACTAATCTACTATGACTCGGGTATGTTTGAACAGTTTGGGAATTTTTAATAAATATAAGCTAAACATAGCATTGCGTGTTACAGTCACTGACTGTAGAGTGTAAACAAATGCAGGTATATATGCCCCCATAGGTATACATTCATAGTTTATGCCTATCTGCTCAATTTAGCTAGTCACAAATGTATGGTAATTTTCATATCGGTTAATTTCGTCACCCCTGCCGAAATTACAATACCCTGAGGCCGAAATTACCCTACCCTGTGGGTAATTTCGGCTTTTGAATGCCTTCACTTCGCATGTTATAACACAAATTTATGAGAGACGATTCACAGTTTGAAGCCGCCATTTCATAGCAGAGGGTTGCAGCAAACTGTGGAGACTTCAATGTGTCCTACAGATGTGATAGCATTTTAAATATTGAAGAAATTGCTTAAGGTGCCGAAATTACCCTATTTTACCCTATGTTCTGCTATTTTTTGTTGATGAAAGATGCAAAAAGTATTTAAAAAATTGAAGAAAAGCATTCACAATCCTGTCGATTTAGAAATTTCCAAAATATGGAACACGTGTTAAAATATTTGTCAATAGGGCCTATAGGACACTGTTCAGCAGATATGTGTGGATTTTAAAGATTGCATTATGAATGCATATTTCTGGTGTAATGCAGCGGTAACAGGCTCCATCCCTGCTTGTTACAGTGTTATCCAGCCGACAATTATTTTGCAGGAATATTTCAAGACCTGATAATCCCATTTTCACTGCACTACACAACAATAATTGTAACACTGACATTTTGTGCCATATTTATTACAGCTTGTCCCATAAAATTTTAACAGTGCACTAGGAGCCCTGCAGAATTAATTCAACAGTTCAGTTGAACTAAAATGTATAGTTTTCCAAAGCCAGTTTTCTTGCTCCAAAAATACACTAAAACTCACCTACGGCAATGTAGAAATCCAAAAAAATTTCCGGGGAGGACCCCCGGGCCCCCACTTCAAGGGGAGGGTTGGGAGGGGGAATTTACAGGAGGGGATAAAGGGATAGGGGAGTGGATTGGGCGGGGAATGGGGGAGTGGGGAGGTGTAGTGGAGGAAGGGGAGGGGAGATAGGGGAGGGTTTACATTATGGGGGATTGCTTCCAGCTTACAGGGGGGATAGTAGGCCCTGATTCAGGATACCCCTCCACCAAATTGTGGGGATTGAACGGGTTAATAAAATGAAGAGTTTTGGGGTGTCATTCTTTCTGGTAAAATTGCGTTCTGCTAGCACATCAGTCAAGGCCGTAGCTGGGGGGGGGTGTTTTTGGTGTTTAAACACCCCCCGAAATTAAATAATGTAGAAATGAAATAATGCATTTACTAACTACAAACCCCTTGATAAGTTAATTCGGTTGCTTGTCGGCTTGCTTAAGGACGAGAAAGCACCCCCCGAAACAAAAACCTGGCTACGGCCCTGACATCAGTAATATGTGCAGCAAATCTAAACGATCCTTTGCTAAGCGAGTCTTGGTTGCGTTTCGATTAACTTGAAACCTTCTCCATGATGTACGTTCCACTGCAGTGGCAAGAATGTTGAACTCATCTCCAGTTAGGTGGGGATTTACCACTTGTTTCCGTTAAGAAAGCGTCTGTCAGCGATGATTTGTAAACTTAAGCGACAGGATGTTTCCCAACCGATACTCCCACCTTTGACCTGTTGTGTTAAAGGGAAGATGAAGCTCCCTTCGCTCCCAACCAGCGGGACCCTAGCCATGTCCTTTGCGACTTATTTCCTCCTATGCGATAATCCGGTTACCGTCTTCGACCCCGCTAGCATAGTCGAGATATACCGTGTTGTGAATCTCTCTTACAGGGAAGGGTTACAATACTAGGATGATGTATAGCTGACTGAAACTTTCACTTATCTCGAAACATTTACTAGGAATTATTACTTCTATGTTTCATTATAAATGCTTCCTTCTGTTGTCCCATCATGCGTTTACAAAATAATGGTCTATTAAAAATATACTTACTAACTTACTTTTTGCACATGTCGCCCATGTAGGATATGCTTTGTGTTTGCGTTCGTTTCTGTGTTGCCTCTATGATGTCTAGTCCTAAAGTTACACGGTGAATCTTCCGGTTGGCGTCTGTTGTCCTGGTGGGTAAAAGTGTCTGTTAAAGCTGATTTTGTGAACATAAAATTATTGACACACGTCGGTGTGAATATACTATATTCATATTTTCATATGTAAAGTAAAGAACTGAATAAGTACTCCAGCTTAAAACTGCGTAGACAAATATTTCAATATTCGAATTGACTTAAACGCAATGAAATCGAACGTAACACTAGAATAATCCTGGAAAAACCATTCCGATGGAGGCATTTTAAGGAGTGCTACATGTAGTTGAATCAATTTGGCTAATGGAAGCATACGTGATTGGGACATTTTTTAAACAAAAATGTGTTGCCTTAGGGCCTATATGCAACAAGTTTTGGGTCCAATTTTTTGGACAATTTATACGTTGTTGTCGTTTTACCTTCAATCCGCTGTTATTACATTGATAGCAAAAATCTGTCTTATTTGACATACAATGAGAATAATAAACATAACGCAATTTTAATAGCACTAAATAGTTTGTGAGACCTTACAAGAATTTTATGCTTAAGTTTAGTACGTCTGTAAAAGCCTTTTTCTTACTTACAAAATGGGAATATTGGAAACAACAAATCTGGAACTTTAATCATATCGGCTGAAGATACAGGCCTAATAAATTCTTATAATTTTTTTTGATCTGCAACATTGATACTTGGCGAGATGTGCACTTTTCCTACCGCTCCCTGTACGGATATTTCTTTGTTCTGTCCTGTAATTTTGTCATTCATTCTAAACTTAAGACTTCCCTTTTTTAAAGTTGTTTATCTGTCATATGCTACCACAGTGTCGTATTGGACTGATCTTCTGGATGATGACCGTATAACGGCTTGTGGTTGGTGCGCCATCGGTTAATGCCTTGTGTATTATTCAGTACCGCTATGGAAGTTGTTAATTGATGATGATGATGATGATGATGATGATGATGATGATGATGATGATGATGATGATGATGATGATGATCATGATGATGATGATGATCATGATCATGATCATGATGATCATGATGATCATGATGATCATGATGATCATGATGATGATGATGATGATCATGATCATGATCATAATAATAATAATAGTAATAATAATAATAATAATAATAATAATAATAATAATAATAATAATAATAATAATAATAATAATGATAATGATCAATCAATCAATATTCGTTTATTGCAAAAATTCCAGTCGACACAAACACGACAGGATTACACAGACTTTAAAAAAGAGATACATTGGATGCAAATGAAAATAAATCAGGTAACAGTCATTTAAAGAGTCTAAACATAATTTTTATGGGGTTTTAAATAGGGTATGGGGCCTACATATAAAAGAAAACAGCATATTGCTAAAATAGTTTATTGTTAATAAGTGTTTTTATACAGCATACGGGATATATAGTTTTTGTCATTTTTATAAGGTAATGTGAAATTATGAGCCCGTTGCCGAAGATTATGAGGGATAATACGATCAGGTGGAAAATAGGGGCGCAGAACATGGTCTAGGTTTGTAATGGCTGCCTTAAAGAGGCATTCATCTGCCTGTTTTGCCAATTCAGAGGCGCTTTTAATGGATGGGGAAAGTAGACCAGAACGTCGCATTTTCCACAGCAGTTTTTCAACCCTCTCTCTGTCTCCTAATAATAATAATAATTAATAATAATAATAATAATAATAATTAATAATAATAATAATAATCATGATCCATGAGCTGATAGCCCGTAGGTGTCCACTGCGCATTTGATTACTCTCTTCCAAAACTCCCTGTCTCTTGCCCGGTGTGTCAGTTCCTGTATATTCATCCCTCACCATTCCTCTATGTACTGCAGCCATTCCCTGCATGGTCTTCCCTTTCTCCCCGATCCCTCCATTATTCCTGTCATTATACTCTATCTTTCTGTCATCGCCCATTCTCCATGTATGTCCGAATAGTTTCAGTTTCCTTTTCATTATAGTTTCTACCATATCTGATCTGCTTTTTAGTCTTCTTCGCACTTCTACATTAGTTATTTTCTGTATCCGTATTATTTGTAATAGTTTCCTTCTGTAGCAGTACATTACGAACGCTATTATCCTCTGTTTGTCTTCCTTTTTCAGCGTCCAGGTTGCTGAATACGCATGTTTCCAATATTCTTTTCTTTGTTGTATGCGGCTCTGCTTTGCTCTTCCATATGTTGTTGAATCCTGCCATTATCCCTTTTCCTTTATTAATTCTTCTTCTGATCTCCCTTGTGCAGTTGTTATAATAATAATGATGATGATGATGATGATGATGATGATGATGATGATGATGATGATGATGATGATGATGATGATGATGATGATGATGATGATAATAATAATAACCGCAACAACAACAACAACAATAATAATAATAATATTTGCGCTTTTGTAGTTTCTGCGATGGCTAACAGTTGTGAAAGTTCAGTTCAAGACAAAATAGCTGAAGTGACAGAATGCTCGATTTGTGTTCAGATCTTTACAAATCCAAAAATTCTCCCTTGCGTTCACACTTTCTGCTTACGCTGTCTGGAAATATATGGAAAGGATAGGAAACCGGGCGATCAGTTAGTCTGTCCAATTTGCAGGAATGAGTTCTTCATTCCAGATGGGGGCTTGTGTAATTTGCCAAATAATTTCTTCATTGGAAAAATGGTGGAGATTGGAAAATTAGCAACGACGCCTAATAATGACGCCATGTGTGATCTTTGTCCTGAAGGGGAAGAATTGGTTGCTAAAATGTGCTGTGTCGATTGCGAACTAAACCTTTGTGAACGTTGCACCACATCTCACAGGAAAATAAAGTTCTGCCAAAACCATCAAGTCGTGGAACTCGGAAGCAAGCTAAGTGCACAAAATTCTAACTTAAGCAACAGCTACTGCAACCATCATCCCAAAGAGCTCACAAAGATGTACTGCTACGACGATAAAGTTGTCATGTGTTTAATCTGTTGTGTTGAGAGTCACCAGTTGCATAGATGTGCAAATATTGAAAAAGCTGCTGGAGATTTTACGATGCAACATTTAAAGAAGATCAGAGAAAAGTGACTATGAGACTTCCAGAATGTGAGAACGTTAGGGAAAAGCTAGATAAATACGAGAAAAAATTTACAGAAGAGATTTCAACAACAGAAGAAAGTATCCGTAATATCGGAACTAAACTGAAAATGTTGATTGATGAATATACAGAAATATTGGTCGACAATTTGATCTCAGTGAGGGAACAAAACCTCAAAGCCTTTGAAATCACTAAGCAGGATGTTGAAAGATTCATTGTAATGATTGACAGCTTCTCTAAATATTCTGAGGAACTTCTTTCCCGTGGGTCACCTGTAGATATTTGTAGAGCTGCCGATCAAATGCATACGAGAGCAAATGAGTTGGAAATATTTCCAGGGAACTGCCGCGGTGAAGATTTTTGCTGTGACACAGTTGTCTTTCAACCTTCAAGCTTTGAAAATATCTTGATGCAATGCATATCCAGTAATGCAGTGGGCGAACTTACAGTCTCTGAGTCAGCAGATCGAATTATAAAGTTTGAAATTGAAAGTACAGGTAAGCAATTAATGCATACAGTTTGGTTTAAAAAATAGCGCTGTCTAGCATCTATCCTAAGGTATTGATGTTGGCACAGCAACTAAAACATGGCTTAGGAACAAGCACTTGGATGACCTTGGTAAGATTTATAGGTATACATTGTATCGTATGGACCGGTCTTCACGAAGAGGAGGGGAGTGTGTTAATACGTGAAAGATACCCTTTATTCTTCCTAATCTTCACCAAAAAGCATGCTAGTGGTCTCAAGGATGGCCAGGAAATCTTGTGATTGAAGTTCAGTAAAGACAACGAAATCTCCGTTGTCGCTGTCATTTATCACCGACCGACATTACCCCCTGCCATTATCCTCCTGCAATAATGAGGAAAAATTCCTTCACTCCTTCAATATGGAAAGCTATCCGACTGCTTACCAATTGCCCAAAGTATTGTGCAAGGATCTGGGCTGGGGCTAGTCCTGTTTATTATGTTCCTCGCAGCTCTCTGCAATTTATGTGACGACAACCACCTGTGTTTATATGTTGATGACTTAAGTCTACTTAATCCAGAGATTGCAACCATTGGGCTCAAAACAGAATCTATACATTAAAATTTCTCAGTTCTGTATGTCGATAAACGCTCTCACAGCAATACTTTCTTCTTAACCAGTTAGGGCAGCAGGGCCTGCATATCTCGAAGCTGGACATCATTTTTTCATGCAATAGTTATTCAAGAATCATGCGTGCACTACCTGCCTATGCTGGATTTCTCACCTCGCATGATATTGCGCGCATCAATGCAGCTCCGAAAAAGGCTTGCAGATAGCAAATATATGAGAGGATCGATACTGCAGAATATAGTTGATTGCTCGAGACAGGTAGAAAGGAAGCTCTTCCCTAAATCACAGTTCTTTAACCACTGCATTCATCAGCTCTTGCATCTCCTCGTGAGAGCAAGTACTTACTTTGCAAGAGGACATCCTTTCATGCTGTCTTTTGTTAAATATAAATTGTTTTAAAGTAGTTTTGTTAATCGATGTATCGTTAATTATATTTAGTTGTGCATGAGTGACTTAATAAATCTGCTTCTGTTGCAGTTTATTTTTTAAATGTATGTATGTGTGTAATCATTGTATACATGTAGTGCATGTGCGCTTGTCAGATGCAAATAAAGGCTACTTACTTGCTTACTTACTTACTGCCTCTGCTCCGTCTTACCTAATGAATTTTTGCAACCCAGTTTCTTCCTTACCTGCGAGGGCTTCCTTGCGATCTTCGGCTCGTGGCCTTATGGTTGTCCCTCGCATGCGATCTTCCACGGCACAATCCAGAAGTTTCGCCTATGTTGGCCCCTCTGCTTGGAACTGTCTCCCCTTGTTTCTCCGCCAAGAGCTTCTTGCCCTCTCTCCTCTCCAGTTCCGTAGACGCCTGAAAACTTTTCTTTTTGCCGGTGCCGGCATTGATGCGGGTTGTAAGCGCCGCTGATTTGAGTGGCGCTATATAAGTTTTCGGTTACAATTACAATTACAATTACTGTAACTGCTCTATGTTATTCTTTATGATTTCAGTTTCTGATCCGTGCGATAATTTCGGGGTTGTCAGAAGATTTGTGGGCATAGACCTGGGTGTAGTTGATGTTATCACAAAGTACATAAAGGATGAATTGCAGAAGATTGAGGCAGATTTAAAGGAATGTTCTGGAAGCATAGATGCTTCCAAGGACGAACCCGGATTCATTTTAACAGGAAATGAAACTGGAGTTGGAAAGGCTGTGAAAGACTTACAGACACTGACTGATTGTATCCTTATGTGTGATCATGATATTGATAGACCTGGAATTCCTGCTTATTTCTACAGTAAGCATGGGAGGGAAGTATTACGTGACATTCAGATAAGCCACAAAGTATCCATCCAGTTGGATAAGAAATGCCGAGCTTACCCACAAACGGAAATGACACCTGAAAAGTTCATGATTCCTATGCAAGGAGACACAATCAAATGCAAAGTAGATGGCGTTTTCAATGAGGCTAATGTCGATCTCAGAATCTATGGAGGAGTCACTGATGCAAATGATAGACCAGGTCGGTTTCTGTTGTATGAAAGTTGGTAAAATTTGGGCCAAATTTAGTTGAAAGAGTTCAAAACATTGTTTGGCTTTTATGCAATTATAAATACCTTCGTTTTCTGATGTTGTGCATTTTAGAACCCCTCATTTTCCTAACTTATGGCTTCAGATAGTTTTCCGAGTTATTCAACTGTATTCAAACCTGAGGAAGTTTGCATGGATAACATTAAGTTGGAGGGATAATTTTGCCAAGACAGGCGTGCATATCTAGAGCTGAAAAATTCCATGCAAAAATTGTGATCATGGTTTGAGTACAGTTGAACAAATTTAATGTGCTTATGCGAGTTGATTGCTTGCTGAGCACAGCTGATGTTAAACGCTAAGCAGTGTAGTAATACCATCAATCAGCACTGGAGTTTTTATTTTCCGCTTGATCTAGTAACAGTTAGCAGCTACTTTTTTGTCGATTACTCTTAAAAATAGAGCCCGAGGTTTTCTTCATCTACAATGACACAGATTGTCGCCAAATTAGAAATAAAACTGAAGACAATTCATGACGAGGATCCTTGTGGATGGGCCGGGATGGGCGAAAACAAAGAACGTCGTGAAATGGTAGCAGATTGTTGAACTTTCGGACGCAATACACAGTGAAACCGTTGGTCACAGAAGACCAATGAGCACAAAGCTTCGAAGTAGATCTATGATATATATGAAATATCTGTATGCATTATGTATTAACTACATTTAGCGTACTTTTTATCATTTTTTATACACCCTGATTGTGTTATGAGCCTAAGCCAATTTCTATGATTTCTTTTCTTATAGCCCGTCATTTTTAAAATATTTAATGTTCATAATATGTTGTAAAATCGAGAAGAATTTACTTAATATGCAAGAAGGTGCATTTTGTGGTTTTTAAAATTGGATTGGAAGCAAAGTACAAATGCCCGCAGAAATCATCAGCGCGGCTGTCAGCCGAGGGCTTTTTACGAACCCGGGTTTACAGTTTTGGCGCCAGTAAAAACTCTGGTACCGTTTTTGACGGGTTTGCAAACTTTACTGGTCGTGTGTGAAGCCTCACTCATATAAAGTCACCAATAAAGATATGGAACGAGCTGATTAATAAGTAGAAGTAGTACTACATAACCAGTTACCAAGCGCAGCGCTATCGTTATATTTCTATTACTCTGCATATTTCGAATTTCACGGCGTGAACGACGATGAAAGTGACGCTTTTCAAACACGACAAACCCGGGTTTCAGTTGCGGTTTACGATGATATAGACAGGCTTTGGCAGGTGTCCGTCTCTCGCTGGACCCCCATACTTGCGGTCGATGCTGAGGACAAGACTGCACTTGTCACTGTCAACTGTCACGAAGGGGAAATTGCCTTGGTCTAGTCTCAAGAGCGGAACCTGTCTTCGTCTAGGGTGGAAGCTGTTGTGGCTTATGTGGTGCTCAAAGTTTGCATTTCGCTCAAACAGTTGTTTTACTTGTCGGACTGCGTTGTTGTCAATCTTTCGAGTTTGGCTGCGTTTGTAATATATTAATGATAGGCGTCCGAGTTATAAGGCTACATTTATATTGGAGAGTAAAACATTGATTCGAATTAGGCTAGGCCCTCTATTACAATATAATAAAATAGCAATGAAAATTTAATGTCATTGTTCAA
Source organism: Allolobophora icterica (assembly GCA_963556255.1). Taxonomy (NCBI): domain Eukaryota; kingdom Metazoa; phylum Annelida; class Clitellata; order Crassiclitellata; family Lumbricidae; genus Allolobophora; species Allolobophora icterica. The sequence continues at coordinate 9,949,756 of OY744605.1, read as the reverse complement.
ACCCGGGTTTCAATCGCGGTTAAGCCCGGGTTATCGGTTTCCGAAAATCCCGGGCACCCGGGTAGGCATAAACCCGGATTTGCATTCTCTAGTCGATAATGGTGATTTTTTTTCAGAGAAGTATGCTAGTGCAATGCAAAGAACAAGAACAATCACTGGTCCACCTCAACAGATCCAGAAGCGGCGTGAAGAAAGACAACCTCAGCACACGAGCAGCACGATCATCCTCTCGATCTATGCACTGTCTCAGAAAGCGATTGATGACGTTCTGAAGGACATTGAAGAAGTGATCGAAGAATACATCATCGACATAGTCATCGACAGTCCGCAGGATCAGCAGAGTATCGCTAAACTCAACCCAGAACAGGTGAACGTATCAATACGGCTTCTTAAAGACAAACGTTCCCCCGTCACAGTCTCCCAATTTCTGTTCAACTCTGGATCAGAACTCTTGATTATCTAGGATGTACGCGATAGTCTAGTGGCTGGCGTGCTGGACCGTCAGCCGATGGGTTGGGATTCAGATCAAATCAGGACAGAATTTTGCAGGGATCTATGCCTCTCCTGTGCCCCTGGATAGCTATAATGAGTACCCTGAACGTACACTGTCGATGAGAAGATGAGACGGCGAGATAGAGGACAGAAAACTGAAGTCGCTAACATTTCTTACCCATGGCTACCTCTAAGGCTGTCTTTAGGGACTGCTTTTCTTCTTCTGGTGTATCACTGACGGATGGCAAACATGAATTGTTCTGCTATGTTATGCTCTCACATTCAGCATGAACTAAGTTAATAATTTTAGTAATGAATAAAAGATGTTTAGTTATTTCTCCCAAATTATCGACTTGTTTAATTCTTTGCAGGTCAATAGAATAAAAGACATTGCAGACTTTTTTCCGGTGCACATTGAAGTGGAGACGGATCTTTTCAAGCGAATTCGAATTCACGGTCCTCAAATGGAAGTGGCGTCAGTAATCGATCAGGTTTACAACATCTTCCAGGTAGCTCACAGGAAAGAGATCAAGAAGATGGAAGATGAATGGATTGCAACTGTGGTGGGTTTGCAAATGTTTTCTTTCGAACGATATTAGCATATCATGTGGCCTATAAAAAACAAGACTCTGGCAATGCGCAGTTGGCGAGTACAGCCATGTGATGTGAATGCTTCAGTTGGCTGTCAACATCCACCATAATAAGTGCAATGTTGACCAGGAACTATGAACGAACTTCTAGTTTTTGCGAAACTCTAATCTTTTATGATATGTTTGGAAGCATCTTGAAGACATACGCAGAAGGTGCTATATAAATTTCTAGTAATATTACATGTACATTCCATGTGTGAAAATGAACTGATTTACTTGTGTGGGGATTCGTAGTCGCAAACTTGAATTTTTAATTTTGTATAGCGCCACTTCAACACCAAACCACGATTAAAAAAATAGTTTTCAAACGCTTGCGGAAAAGGGACAAAGAACGACCAAGACGTTCATTTCTGAGTTTGGTACGCACCCATTCCAGAAAGATGGACCGACCACAGCGAAGCTTTTATGGAGAACTGTGGAAGTTCCAACCAGGTCGATTTACGTGGCCGAGCGAAGGAATCTACGTCCTGTTATGGATGACACCGGCACACAATGCGTAGGTAACAAGTGCAATTACTTCCGTACTAAGCCAGATATATGCCGCAACTGAGGTGTGCCACCAATCAGGAGAGCCGCAGCATTTAGAACAGATTGCAACTGATTAATGCGCGACAGAGTTAAGCCTGCATACATAGCATTGCCATAGTCAACTTTAGTGCATGTTATTATTATTATTACAAATATTTTTAACGCGCGCAAATTCACAGAAATGTGAATCTTAGGCGCATTTAGTCAGTCGCCAGTTGAAAAGCAATTATATATCCATATGTTTGAAAGCCAGTGAGACGTAGTGAGTTTTGAGGCGTTTTTTTAAGAAGAGGAAGAAGTCAAGCAAAGGATTGGTAGTCGATTCCATTCCTTGGGACTGCAACAGGAAATGCACGAGAGCCCAAGGCAGTGCTGCATCTAGGCTCAACCAAAAGACCCATAACCGAAGGCCGTACACCTGCGTGGCGAGATGTAAGGAGAGAGTAGTGGTTGAAGGTAGGTAGAAGTGTACGTTGTGAGGGTTTTATAGATCAGACATGCCAGTTTAAATCTTATTTTGAATTCTACAGGAAGCCAATGCAGCTGATGGAGCAGAGTTAATGCGTTTGAACGAGAAGATGCACGCAACACCACGCGAGCCAGAGAATTTTGGGTGCGTTGAAGCTTATTGACTTGAACATCTGACATGCCTGCAAACACAGAGTTGGCATAACAGAAGCGATTATACAAGAGAGCAGGTTATGGTCTGGGACATGTCTTTTGTAAGAACAGACCTTGTGACTTATTGCCCTGATATGGTAGACACAGGATTTCCAAAGGTTTGTTATGTTGCATTGGAATGTGAGATTATTGTCCAAAGTGACCCCAAGTGTTTTGACAGTCTTTGGTAACGGAACAACAGTGCCAGCAAGGTCAACGCTAGAATGGGAAGGGAAAGAGCGCAGTCGCTGGCGTTAGCCAAACATCATTACCTCAGACTTAGATATCTGAATTTATAGCAAGACTGTTGAAGCAGAACCATGCATACACTGAAGAGCTGCACTTTTCTAGTATTACTTTGTCAGACTGATTCGTTGGTGATAGAGCAACGAAAAGCTGAGTATCATCAGCATACTGCTGTAACTATTATAATAATAATAATAACTATGATAATATAATAATAATAATAATTGCTCCAAAGTGATTGACTGTGCGACCAGGCCCGAATTAAGGAGAGTGCTAAGGGTGCTGCAGCACCCGGGTCCGCAGTTTCGAGGGACCCGCATTTTCTGAAGTACATTAAGATTTTTATTGTAGTTGTAATTGGGCCCCGGGATGATGGCTATATATATATAGGTAATCACAGCACCAGGGCCCGCACTAGCCTTAATGCGGCACTGTGTGCGACTGATTGGTGAAGCGAAGATTGTAACTTATTGGGGACGACAAAGACCCCGAGGGACACCAGCAGTACAGAGAGAAGGCCCATGAATGCACGCATCAGGATTGTGGCGGCTTTAGTTACTTACTAGCTGAAATTAAAGTAAAAATTAAAGTAAAAACCTGTGCATTCATGTGAAACTATCACCAAATAGCGCAGTGCAATTCTATATTGAAATTCAAGGGGGGAAATTGGCCTGTTGTAGGATTTGGTTTCTAGAATTAACGAAATTTGTTACTAGCTAGCTGAGGGGCGTACCCAGTGAATCAGACGCAGGGTACGCCGCTCGCCTTTTGTATAGAAGCATCTTCAATCCATCTGACTAGTGGTCATCCATAAAGGACGTCCGCAATGAGGGTGGGAGGGAAGGGTCATCGAAATGCGGACAGATGCGGACAAGGGGAGGGGTTATGACCAGTGCGGACGTCCGCATCTACACTTTTGAATTGTTTCAACTTTCCGTGAAAGACAAAAAGGTCAGTGAAGCGATAGCATAAAACCTCGTGCATGGTGTAACCTTTACTGCGACTTTAAAGAGGCTTTTATTACTGCATATCCTGCGATATGAAACCCCAACTGTCACTTAAACGTGCACAGGAACTGTGGAATAATTGTAAAAATAATGATGACATTAAAATTTGACTTAGGCGTGCGGACGTCCGCAAAAGTTGAGAGAGGGGTAAGGTCAAATGCGGACAAGGGGTGGGAGGGTCCAACATAAGTAATTTTTGCGGACGTCCTTTATGGACGACCCCCTAATGCTTAAATCTCACTAGCACACACATTTCTTTGTCATAGCACTTTAAATGTATACTTTATTATCATTATTACTATTATCGCTTTAGACTGTGTGCTTTAGGCGGTGTGTCGTCCTTCGTTGATTCATAATAAACGAATATACATATATTATAAGTACGCGCGACATCAATTTCTCACGTGTTCTGAGAGGGTCAATTCGTGGTCCTTGCTCACACGCAAATACCGCACAGCGGTACAGAAAGAAAAGCCAGGAAAGCGGTGCTGCTGATTGGATAGTTCGACTTTCGATGCCTTCTCGCCAGATGAACTGCGTCTTTCCGGGGTTCAACCAGAGGCGATTGAATATGATCAGAGGATGGTATCACTCAATATTAACAGCTAACTTGTTGTGTGGTTAACATTTTGATCCACATTGCTAAGTGTAAATTTCGCTGCTGAGTACTTGTTTCCAAAAGAGAAATGTAAACGGTGCTGGTGATTTACAGATCTACTCTGACCTAACTATTTCTATACCAGCGTTATAATTCACAAGGCATCATGCTGGCGAGGTTTTGATTGTGACGATTTTTGAAATCACTTTAGCTGTCAAAAGTTAAAGCTGTCTTAGTATTGTCTCACTTATTGTCCAGTTCAACGGAGGTACTAAGAATTTCATTTAACGAGTGCTTCTTTAAAGTTTAGACTGATTGGGAATATGAAGATGGAAGTGTTTTCTCTAAATACCCTGAAGAAATCAACGCTATTATCGAAAGATCCTACTACAGACGCAATAAGCTGTACGCAGAGTGGATAGAAGAAAATGAAAAGTACAGACTGACTTTCCAGACAATGGTGGCGAAATGTGTGACCAACTGGATGAAGCCTTCCGTCAAAGTCAGACGTGTAGCCAAAGGTAGTTTATTTGCTCGTTCTTTCTTCGAACTGGCAAAGAATTCTTTGTTTTATTATCTAATAATCAAATAACAACTTACAAACTCTGTAATGTCGGGTATGACACAACGTGATCCATTCGGTAGTGCACTGGATCCATAACCTAACGATTACAGGTTAGAGCCTGATGAACAAACTATGTGTGACACAATTGAAGACTTCTTCGTCCACGCTTGCGTCAGATTTTCTTACCTTGCGTGCGTAATAAGAACAATTTATATAAATATAAAGAATAGAAAGTAATGTAATTTCATGTAATAACAGTTTCTAAATGCTCATAAAATCTGGCTGATGACAACAATTCCATTGTTGGAAGCTGATGATAAAGTTAGATATGCTGGAACTTAAAGTTAAGTACATAATATTTTTCGGATGTTCCAAAGTTTTGTCAGCTTGTCTGGTGTTGTGTCGTGTTAGTCTGTTGGTTAACCTGCTAGACTTCAAGCTGTCGACGGAAGAAGTTGGTTGGTTCCACGTCTCTGCGTGGGCCCGCCACTGGTGACTCTTTCGGCTCACTGTGCATTGTTTTGCGAACTGATATATTATTTATGTTCGTAATGACATTTAACATCATATAGACTAGCGCAGAGAGCACCTCTTATTTGATTTACCCTTTGAGCGGCGCTTTATATATAAACGTGCAATTACATTACATTACATTAGCCTGCTAGACTTCAAGCCCAAAAGTTGAAGTTTAATTTTTTGCCAGGATGAGAAGGAAATTGAAAAGTATGTTTCACAAATGTTCCCTGGCATTTACGCATTCGTCATTGGGTTAAAATTTATTGGCGAAAATCACGGAATTGTCCTGGCTATACCTTCCTCTACCAAGGCAAAAAATGAATTAATACTTGATTTCCTTGGTTGCCTCTTACATCATGCTCTATGAGTACTCTTCTTCCTACTATATCTAGATAATTACTAAAGCGCCTGTAACCTACCTCGGAAAATCCCTGTCTGCGCCAACCTATTTGAGTTTAAAATCCACTAATAACAAAAGTAAAAAACCTGTGCAATTATGTAAAACTATCACCAAACAGTGCAGTTCTATTCTATATTGAAATTCAAGGGCGAAAATTGGCCTGTTGTAGGATTTGGTTCATAGAATTAACCAAATTTGTTTTGGATCAGATTGTTTATGCGTTCTCTTTCGTCTCCTCTATAGAAAAGGATGTTCCTGTGAATTGGGAAGTGATGACAATTGATGAGTATTTCAAAACAATTCAGCTCAAAGCAAGTGATCAGGAATACAAAGACGTCGAAAAGACCATCTTATCCACAGCTCAAACTACTGTCAATCAAATTATTAAGGTAAGAAAGACATTGTACTTGATCAGTTTAAATAAAGCAAATGCAACTAAATTTTGAAAAATGATTCCACAGTGCAATGTTTGCACTAATTACCCAGGCAAAGGGGTAGGCATGATAACGGAACTCGTTGGTTTAGTGCTTCAAGTAAATGATTTAAATACTTAAACACTTAACATTTAAATGCTTATATTGACACGGATGGTGCTATTGAGTGTGTTTACACCCACCATAGATACCATTTGCGATTTGTAGTTTTTCAACGCTTTTGGTCACTCTTGAAATTCGCGGAATACATCCTTTACGGTTGATGTTTATCTGCACTATGTCATCCAACAATTATGATTTGCGCAAACAGACAGAGGACTTCAGTTCCACAGCCATTAGCACCAACACAGTGCCCCATGGATTGGTTTGGAACGGTTAGTGGCGAAAAAATGAAAAGGCTTTTATAAACTTCTCCGTCAAAAACATGCACACTCGCCCTTATACCAGCCTTCATCCTTCATGAATCTGTTGAAGACCTGCTGCGTTTCTTTGTGCATTTCTGCAACTAATAATTGTCTGAATAAGTTCTACCAGCAGATCAAAAACGCGTATCGTTGAAGAAGCAGGGGTTTGATTTAGACATTCTAGAACCTTACACCCTATCAAAGGCTATCAAGAGGGTTGTGGTTCGGTAGGTGTAAGCGATCTTGTGCCGAAACTACAATCGGCTTTACGAAGGGAAATTGTACGGTAACGGTTCTGCTCAAACTGATCTCGGACATCTGCGAAACCTCCGACTCAGGACGTGTCATGCTGGTTGCTCTCCGTGATAGATACATGTATGCATGCACGAATACATACACAGATACATACATACATACATACATACATACATACATACATACATACATACATACATACATACATACATACATACATACATACATACATACATACATAGTATGTATGTATGTATGTATGCATGTATGTATACATACATACATACATGCATACATACATGTACATACATGTTACATACATACATCATTGATACACACAAGACAAAAATAATGCCTGATTTGCGAGAATAGGTTAAATAGTGTTTATGTTTTCATTCTTCAGATTGAGCGCATCCAGAACAAAATGCTTTACAAACAGTACGTTCTACGTAAGGCAGCGATGGATGCAGCAAATCCAGGCATTCAGAATGAGATGACGCTCTGGCGTGGCACCAGCGCAATTAACTTGGAGAGTATCAGCCGATGCGGGTTTAGCCGACGCAACTGTGGAAAACAAGGCGAGTTGAAAACATTTTATTTTTTAAGCAATTTTACAAGTTCAGTCATACGACGGTTTATAGCCAGAGTTTTTTTTACCAAACCTGAAATCAATGTCAGTCAGATGATTGCTCCTCTGTGCTGACATAGTTATGCTTATTAATAACTATAAATTTTGCTCTTAAGTGTTCCAATAAAATCGATTCATTACAGATTCCTTAATTAATTCAGAGCATATATATTATACATATTATACGCAGATGGTAGGCACGCGAGGCACATGCCTATGGCCCCGCGCAACAGGGATCCCGCGGCGGCCCAGAAACAAAGTAACAACATTATCAGTCGCAGTCAATCTCATTGATGATGATGATGATGATGATGATGATGATGATGATGATGATGATGATGATGATGATGATGATGATGATGATGATGATGATGATGATGATGATGATGATGATGATGATGATGATGATGATGATGATGATGATGATTGAATTGCTTGTCATGAGCATAGAATCAGATGTGTTGGAGTCTTTGAATTTCGATGATTTTATAAGAGACTTTTGCTCAGAGCAAAACACGAAAGCGGTTTTTCTAAGAAAATGTTGTGACAAAGTCACAATCCATGTATTGCAAACAATTACTCATTACAATCTCGCTTTCAATTTGCATAACAAATTAGCTACATGGAAACTGTAACGTATGTTAAACTAAACGTTTAATTTGCACTTGTAGTACAAAGCTTGCTGTGTTAGCTGTGTTAATATGAGTTTAGTGGGAAAGTAGCCTAAAATGACATACTTGGGTAAAATGACATAGGTGGCTTGTGGGCTGGACCGTAGTATATACAGTCAACTTAATCACTTACTTTCCTCCAGCGTGGAACCTGATATTGCTATTTTTAGTAAATGAATATGGCGGCGTGCGCAAAAGTGTGTGGTTGATGTTTAGATTATTTGTGACATTTCGATACAATTTGACAGTTTACGACAGTTTAGGCTGCTAAAAAGGTACCTGCAGATTTTGAGGAGTTTAGTCATTTGTAAAGTTTATACATATTATGTCGATCAAGTCCCGTACAACTTTTAGCTTGGAGCATTTCGCCGCGGCTACAGCGGTAGGTCTTAACCCAGCACCCATACACAGGGTAAAATGACATACAAATCACCGGGTAATATGACACACTCATCACAGTCTGCATCCCGCACTAAGAGAACAAGGGAAGGTGCTTCCGTTTTGACGAGCAGCCCGTACCTGATGATAGCCAAAAACAGAACAAACGAGAGACAAAAAGAGTGAAACCGAGAAAGCTCAGTCTTGAGGAGGTACAAAAAGAGTTCCCGTGAAAAGAGCAAAGAACACAACAAACGTACCAAATAGAGGTGTGATCTACAGGATCATTTAAAAGGGCCAATGAGCCAAGGCCTTCAAGCCAGAAATTAAATTATGATGCAGACACAAGATGCCTGTTTTGTAGTGAATTGTTCTCCAACTCGCGTGAACGTGGATCAAGTGCACAGTTTGCCACAACTGGGAACATTGCGAATGTGCTGGCATCTCAAAGAACAAAAACTTTTGTGTGTGATTTCTGCAGTGAATAGATATCGCTCTGTTTATATATGTTGGGAACTGGTCATGTTGGCCTTCGACAAAGTTTGGTAGACTTGTAGCAATTGATGTTTGAGTTTTTATAATTAAATGCTAGTCACATATTGGAAGCTTTTTATGTAGTGTTGTTGACCTGGTATTTCGGTTTATTTGCTGATGATTGCTTAGTTTATCAGTAGCCTATCAGATTGTTTTACTTACTTGCAACAGTTTCAGTGGAATTGCAGTTCTGCTTGTCCCTCAGTTGTTAGTGTTATATTTTGTCATGGTAAGATGTTTCTCTTTTAAAAATTTCCTAATTTGCATTGTGGTTGCAGCGGCTGTTTCATCTCAAAACATCTCAGGACTGTTAAGCCAATATCCTGAACATAAAATATGTTAGAATTTTCATTTTACTATAAATAATAACTGGTAAAATTTGTATATAAGCCTGATAAATTGGGTAATAAGTGTGTATGTCATTTTTGACTACCCTATGTCATTTTGCCCAGCATATAGCCCAAAATGACATAGAACAAGGATTTTTACAAAACTGTTGGTTTTTTCTATTGTCATTTATTTTTTTTAGTATTTGGACCACTGCATTATGTAAGTGCACTAGGTGTCTGATAAACAGGATAACAAAGTCACACTTGTGCCATTAATATTAGGCTAAACTTGTAAAAAAAACATTAGATATGTCATTTTGGGCCACTTTCTCCTAATAGTATTATATTAATAAATTTAACAGAATGACACATAAAAGATTATGCACATACAATATATTAATGCAATACCCTACATCTGAAACTGAGAGATTGAGGCAGAAATCGGGTTACGTTTAAGGTTAGTTAGGGTTTGTGCGGATTGTGCCTAGGTCCCCAAACTCATTAAAGCGGCTCTGGAACGCGTTACAAAATGTTTCTTTTACATTACAGTATATTACATTACATATATATCATGTATATGTTTATATATAAATATCACCTCCGAGACATCTACTCCGAAGTGCTGCTAGCCCAGCTTCAGCAGATGAGAACAGTTTTGAACCCATGCACGAGACATTCTTCAGTAGAAGCATATATTATCTCAGTTAGTCCCAAGTTTTATTAAACATAATTATAGTAAATTATTCTTAGACTTTTGGATAACTTTTCTCTTGTTCAGTCATTGATACAATGATACACAATACGGCAGCCTGTCATTATATCTGTTAATTTATTACTCTTAGTGGTAAGATAAGACTGTTCTCAAGAATTTCAAACAGTTTCTTTGCTTCATTTCTTTACAACATTATAATGAGGAACATTGACACTCAAATCTATCATTGCTTGAGTTTTCATTTTGCAATTACTCAACATTCCTTTCATATATACGCTATTAAGTTTATTGCTTTGACCATGTTTCAAAATTGAGAAATAAAGCTTCGAAAGCACTGTTTCATACTTCTGTTAATTAACAGGGTTTCTGTATGGAAGAGGCATAAACTTTGCCAAAAAGTTCAGCTACTCAGCGCAAAATACTTACTCTCCAAAAGATCAAAATGGTTACAAGCATGTCTACCAGTGCAGAGTGTTAACGGGAGCGTATGCAGTAGGGAACCAAAGAATAATTGTGCCACCATCGAAACCAGGAAGCTCAACCATGAAGTATGATTGTACAGTGGACAACGTAATCAATCCGAAGATCTTCGTCATATACTTCCATACTCAAGTCTACCCTGAGTACTTGATCTACTTTAGGTAGAAGCTTGGTGAAACCTGGTCGATTATTTAATGTGTTATGTAGCGAGTCTAGACAAACACAGAGATAATATCGTCTACTTAGAGCAAAAAAGTTCCAACTCTGAAAACCATTATTTTCAGGAATCCAAAAAGCAGTTTCAATACCAAATTGCAAATCGTCATTTTATTAGTGACTACAATCAACAGTTGAATATTATGCATAAAACCTCAGTAAAACAAGATGAAATAGTCTGATCAATATTACTTAACACATCATTGATATAAGTGTCAACCCAATCCTTCCGTTGACAATCCTTCTGATTAAATCCTTGTTCTCTTCGTACTTAACGCCTATTTAACGTTCACCTTTTGAACACTAATTCTACGTATAAGTATAACCTGAATTAATCAGCAACACAGTTTAATATCTTTTAGTTTAATAAGAAACAAACAGACAGAACTCAATTCGATTACAACTCAACTAGTCAGCCACACTACTACAGCGAACACACTCGAATTCAAACTTCTCTAGTCAGCATAATTCTTCGCGCCTCTTGACACACCTGTCTTCTGTGCGCCTAAGCGAACTCTAATAATATACATATAGCGCGGCCGCCTGCCGAGATTGGCCGGCCGCGCGTGTCACTAAGACTATACGTTATACATCTATCATATATACATATACACGTGAAACTAAAGTAAGCGCACTAAATATATACGCTAATATCTCGCACTGCAAGACTGTACACAAAACTCAGTTCACATTACCTCCTTCCTTTTTCTGGAATTGAGCAAATTAAATTTCAAAATTTGCGAAATTACCAAAATACATGAAACATATATATATATCTAAATAATTAATAAACAGTCTTACGATTACTTATAACCTTGACAAACAATCAGCAATAATATTCAATCTGCCCTTCTTGTACTTCACCTCAACATCAAAAGTTTGTAAGGCTAACGCCCAACGCACAAGTTTAGCAGACTTAGACATTGACTCAGTCAAATATGTAAGAGGATTGTGATCAGTAAAAATGAAAATTTTCGATCCAATTATAATTTCTTTTAACTTGTTTAAAGCCCAAACAATAGCATAGGCTTCCTTTTCCACAGTAGCCCATCTCTTCTGGGTATCAGTTAATTTCTGACTGATAAATGACACAGGGCGTTCTATTCCCTTGTCGTCCATCTGTGTTAAAACAGCACCGACTGCAAAGTCACTACTATCGCAGTACAAATTGAATGGTTTTCCCACTTCAAAAACATATAACACTACTTTGGATCGCACAGCCTCTTTAAGTAAATCAAATGCTTGCTGATGTTCAACAGTCCAATCAATCTTATCAGAAACACGTTTACTAGTTAAATCAGATAAAGGTTTCGCAATCTGTGCAAAGTCCTTAATAAACTGTCTGTAATAATTAAAAAATCCAAGCAGTTGCTTAACTTGCTTCTTAGTTTCTGGGATCTTCAAATTAGTCAAACTTTCAATTCTGTCTGGATTCATCTTTATCTTACCAGACCCAACCACATGACCGATAAACCTTACCTCACTCTTACCAAATATGCATTTTTTCAAATTCAAAGTAACGTTATGCAATCTCATTTGCATCAAAAATGCATCTAGATGCTGCAAGTGAACTTTCCAACTGTCAGAATGCACAGCAATGTCATCAACATACGGTTCTGCAAAGTCACTTATAGGCTGTAAAACTAAATTTATCGCCTTAACAAAAGTTCGTCCAGAATTTATCATTCCAAAAGGAACACGAGTAAATTCATACAGTCCATTATGTGTTACAAAAGCTGTCTTCCATTGATCAGATTGTTTTACAGGACAAGTCCAATAAGCACTTCGACAGTCCAAGATGGAAATCACATTAGACTTTCCAACTTTGTTCAAAACGTCTCTGACAATCGGCATCGGATATTTACAATCCACTGTGAATGAGTTAATGTATCTGTAGTCAGAGGCAAGTCTTAAAGATCCGTCTTTCTTTTTAACAATAACCAAAGGGCTTGCCATTCTGCTCGATGATGGTTTGATAATGTTTGTTTTTAACATTTCTTTGATCTGACGTTCCACTTCTGCTCGATAAATCAAAGGAATTCGATATGCTGCAAATTCCTTTCCATGAAATCCTGGTTTTAGTTCAATTTCGTGTTCAACCAATGTACATAATCCGGGTTTTTCTGAAAATCTGTCACAATATTTGTTTAAGACGTTCAACAACTGTTCTTGCTGAGTTACTGTTAAATGGCTAATTTGTTCAGGATCGAGGTTAAGTGAATTCTTGTCATCTTGAACCTCATTCCTCATTGGTAATTCAACCACTGAACCAAAATCTTCATCTTCTTCAACGATTAGACCACAACTTAATGCTCGAGTAACATATTTTCTGATCTTGTTGGCGTGAATTATTTTTCGACCATTTTCACCCATATCGACTAAATAAGAGTACTTTGATCTTCGATGTATGATCGTACATGGACCATGCCATCGAGAAATAAGTTTGTTTGTTGACGTTGGATACAAAACTATGACTTTCTCACCAGCTTCAAATTCTTTGTGCTTTGCTCTCTTGTTATACTGATTCGTGTATTGTAATTGCTTTTCTCGAGAGTAAGATTCTGCAAACAATAATGCTTTCTCCATATTTTCTTTGAGTTCTTTTAAATACTTTTCTGGTTTAACTCCAACATGAGGTGGTAAGTTTATTTCTCTAGTCCAACTCTCTTTTAATATTGCCAATGGTCCTCTCGGAATTTTCCCATAGACAAGCATATATGGTGATACTCCAGTAGTTGCATTCGGCACTTCACGTAATGCCCACACTGTGAAAGGAATTATCTTGTGCCATTTCCTCGGGTTGTCTATTATCACATGATGGATCATCTTTTTAAATGTCTGATTCCATCTTTCTACTAATCCAGCAGCCTCTGGGTGTCCTGGTGTGTCGAATCTTGGACTACAGCCCATTAAATTGAGAAATTCTCTTGTCAAACTGGCTGTGAAGTTCGTTCCTTGGTCACTTGTAATCACGGACGGCACACCCACGTTCATGAATAGTTCCATCAACGCTTCACACACAGCCTTCGCTGTCAGCGATTTCAATAAAAAGATTGTAGGCCATCTGGTGCACGAGTCCACAATGCATAAACAATACTTGTGACCTGCAGCAGATACTGGATCGATCGGGCCAACGAGGTCCATCGTCATTCTCTTGAAGGCGACCTCTTCTCTTGAGACCGGAGTGATAGGTACTCTATCCATCACCAAACTCCTTGCCTTTAGTTGACACTTCTCGCAAGACTTACAAAATTTCACAATGTCTCTTCTCATCTTTGGCCATACAAAAGATAATTTTATTCGTTCTCTTGTTTTCTCTTCTCCTAGATGTCCTCCAAATACCGATTCATGCGCCAATTCCATCACTTTAATTCGTCTCTCTTTTGGTAACACTAGTTGATATATCGTCTGGTCTAATATCTGATATTTCTTATGCAATAAACCGTTGATCACACAGAATTCAGATTCTTTCTCTTGTGCTAACTTCCACCACGGCTTCAACGATTCATCCTTTCTCTGTTGCTCTTCGAACTTCTTCGAATCGGCAATCTGCACCTTTTGTTCTTCGTCCATCTCTTCATCTCTATACAAGTCTCCTATCCCCACATCACATTCATTGTCTTCTTCAGTTTCATTTAATGTGCCATTCTCGCATGCAGCCATCTCTTGCTCATTCATCTCTGATGTTATACCATCTCGCGATAAGCTTCGTTGCTCATTACTTTCGTTTTCCTCATCACTTGAACTTTCAGTTTCACTCTTCTCATCAACATCTACCATTTCCTGTTTCCGACTCTGCGCTCTCGTCATTACATTTGCTCGTACACTCACATCTCCTTGTATCGTTTTAACTTTCATCTGTGGTACGGCTTTTAATTCGGCAATTATCTCTGGATGCAACAAGAATCTTTCTGTACTGCCCATCTTTGCAATACTAGCACACATCAAGGTGACATAAGGTGTAAGTGAACACTGGATTTTACGCGGAAATCCCTCTTCTTCCACGTCACTACCACACAGTCTAACATCCACTTTCACTAACTTCGCAGGAATGGCATCTCCTGCCACACATTGCAAATTCACTTTTCCAATTTGTTCCACCTTCATGCCTTCCAGTAATTCTTCACTAATCACCGGAATCTCTGCACCCGAGTCGCTCAGTGCTTTGACTTTCACTGGCTCTTTACCGTCTACTGCACGAATTTCAACCTCGACATATTGCAAGAACGATTTCTTCAATATTCGACTGTCATCTTTTCCTATGACTTCTCTCTGAATTTCAGCATCCAATAGAATTTCTTTTTGAATACCACATTTCATTACTGACTTTACTTCAGTCTCTTGGTTTTCTTGACCCGTGGTTTGATTACCTGTATCACTAACCACTTGAATCAAATTCACCCTTGTGTGTTCTTGATTTCTGCTAGAACTAGCTGCTGCCACTGGAACTGGACAAAATTTAACCAAATGTTTGTCTGAACCACAGTTGTGACAACGCTTCACCACCATACCTCGTTGTTCATTGCCTTCATATCTCTTATACTGCGTAAACGATGTGTTGCCTTCCCTTTTGGCAAACGGCGCTGACGATTTGTTAAATCCCTGACGACCAAACGTCACTTCTCTGGTCTCATTGGGTACAGGGACACTAGCCTTGACTTCTTTACCTTTGAACTGACTCCCTGTTTCTGGATTACTTTTCCACTTTCCACTCTGGCTTTGGTTTACGGAACGTTGAGAAGGATAACTGTTTATATTTGGGATCGCAAACCCAATTCGATTGTTTACATGAATGTCTGCTAGGTCTGCCACTGCACTAGCTTGGAGACAGTCAGTTCCTTCCTTTGACAATACAAACTGTAGTGGACCTGGCGGTAAACATTCTTTCAGCTTATCCGCTACCAGCAAATCAAAGAGCGTATCATACTCTCTGTTCACGTTTCGACTTCTCACGTAATAGTTTAGCAAGTTCTTAAGTCTTGCCGTAAACATCGTATAAGTCTCTTCTGTTGTCTTCTTAGCATCCACAAATCTGGCTCTGTATTCTCTCGAAGTCAATTTAAATTCTTTTAATAAGTGCTGCTTGACTCTATCATAATTGTCTAGATCATCGAATGACAATCTATTTAGAACGGTTCGAGCTTTCGGCGTCATCAATGGTAGTAATAATTTCACCCAAAACGGCTTTTCCACAGCAAAACTGCGAAATGCGTTCTCGACTGTTTCAAAATATAATGGCACCTCCATCATATCAGTTGGCATTTGAGGCAATACATGCTTCATTGCATCACCTATTTTCTTAATTTTTGACACCAACGTTTCACTTTCTTGCTGTTTCCTTCTTTCTGCTTCCCGTTCTTCTCTCATTTGCGTTTCTTTCAATGCCAATTTTGATTTCTCCAGTTTCAGACGTTCCTGTCTTTCTGCCTCTGCCTTTTCCAAACTTTCTTTCTGAAATTTGAGTTCTTCTTGTCTGATCTGTTCTGCACGTTCCAACTCTAACGTTCGCGCTTTTTCTTTTTCTTCTTCACGCATTCTCTTTGCTTCAATCTGTTGCTGACGAACCTCTTCATCACTTTTTCTAGCTCTTTCAAATTCAATCATCTGCTCCAGTCTTCTTCTTTCAGCATCTTCTCTATCTCTTTTCAACTGTTCTAATTGAATCTCAAACTGATGTTTTTGCAATTCCAGTTCTGCCTTACGCACTTGTTCTGCTTTATCTTCTCTCTCTCTGCAAGCGCAATTCTTCTTGCCTTACAAGTTCTGCTTTCTCTTCTTTCTCTCGCTGCAAGCGCAATTCTTCTTGCCTTACAAGTTCTGCTTTCTCTTCTTTCTCTCGCTGCAAGCGCAATTCTTCTTGCCTTGCAAGTTCCGCTTTCTCTTCTTTCTCTCGCTGCAAGCGCAATTCTTCTTGCCTTACAAGTTCCGCTTTCTCTTCTTTCTCTCTCTCACGACGCAATTCTTCCTGTCTTATCTCTTTCTCTTCTTGTCTCCGTTTATCTTCTCTTTCTTTCTCTTCTTGTCTAGTCATCATCATCCACTGCATCAACATCTCCATAGACATAGGCGCAGGAGGTTTTTCAATAGCCTTTTCTACGGCACCGCCAACGGCACCTTCTTCTTCGACTTCTTCTTTCACCCACACTTCAGCGAGTTCCTGTATCATGTCACCACGTGACATACCTTCTAATTGTTCTTCTTTAAAACCGGCTTTCAACAAACGCTGTTTCAGCCTTTCCGTAGACATCTTAATATCTGCTTGTCTTTCAGCACTTAGTTTCTCCATCTTACTTGTTTACTTTGGTGATTTCTCTTTTCAAAGAAGTCACGGTTTTTCTTGTTGTGTGAATCGATAAACAAACGGGATTTCTTTTATATTTGTTCGTGGAAAACAACGAAATTTTTATACCGTTTCTCGTGTTCCACCGTCGTTGATATCGTAGACACGTCACACAGCAACAACGCGTAAATTCTTTTATCACCGTCGTAGATTCTTCTAACACCGTTGTAAATTCTTTTATCACCGTCGTAGATTCTTTTATCCGCCGAAGGAGGTGATAACGTGAATTTTAATCCACCGTGAGTTTATATCCACCGTGAGTAATTATTCCACCGTGAGTATTTATTCCACCGTGAGTATTTATTCCACCGACGCTGCCACCAATAATGTCAACCCAATCCTTCCGTTGACAATCCTTCTGATTAAATCCTTGTTCTCTTCGTACTTAACGCCTATTTAACGTTCACCTTTTGAACACTAATTCTACGTATAAGTATAACCTGAATTAATCAGCAACACAGTTTAATATCTTTTAGTTTAATAAGAAACAAACAGACAGAACTCAATTCGATTACAACTCAACTAGTCAGCCACACTACTACAGCGAACACACTCGAATTCAAACTTCTCTAGTCAGCATAATTCTTCGCGCCTCTTGACACACCTGTCTTCTGTGCGCCTAAGCGAACTCTAATAATATACATATAGCGCGGCCGCCTGCCGAGATTGGCCGGCCGCGCGTGTCACTAAGACTATACGTTATACATCTATCATATATACATATACACGTGAAACTAAAGTAAGCGCACTAAATATATACGCTAATATCTCGCACTGCAAGACTGTACACAAAACTCAGTTCACATCATTCTAGATGGTACATTTTTGCACTTAAAAGTTGAAAGTCAAAACATTCTAACTAAATAAACTTTGTTGCTTTGTTAAGTGTGATGAAACCAGAAAAATGATGATACTACACATAAAAGCAAAACCAAGTTATTATTTATCCAGTATGTTGTTCTTGCTCAATTGCCTCAGTTACGAACAGCGAGAGACTCGTAGAACGGTTTACAATCATTTGGCAGAAAAGCGCAAAGTTTCAGCAGGTCTTCCTTCTTGTTTTTGTCTACCCCCAGTGGTGCGGTATACGCGTGTGTTAGCTCCATATTACTGAAATTGACATTCCTTCCCCTCTTCTTGTAGACAACCGCTTCACTCACTCCTCCAATTTCGTTGGAAAACGAAACTGCTACATCGCGCGCATCGTCTCGGCTGTAGATTATAGAGTGCTTTGTTATGATGCCTGCAAAAGCGTTGCCACGCATCACAGTGTTAACTGCACTCCAGTCATAGATATTTTCTCTGTTCAGAGAAATAACTTTATATGGCATTTTTGGTCTAGCGGTACGTGCGGCCTCCTCGTATTGACTGGGAAGATGAATATCTCGCTTTCGAACTTTGTTTTCAATTGAGCTGTGAATAGCATCGCATTCCATCTGCGAGTGGCCAGATTCAAAGTACTTTTGTTCGACTTTTTGCGTATTCACACTCCTGCTGAGAAACACAATTATCATACTACACACCACCCTGTTTCTATTCTGCCCTGCACAAGTATCACTGTATACTGTTATCTGCTCAGCGCCCTTTTTATCTTCTTCAACCAGCCAATGGTATAAAGCTGATGCAATTTCATTGGCTCCTCTTCCGGCCTCTGACTCTGTCCACATGTAGCAGCTCCCTTCCTTTGTTCCCAAGTTATAGAAAGTTAGATTATACATGCTAAGTTTTCGCAAATAATATGCTGAACCCACTGATAACTTCGGAACGGTAAGAAGTTGTTCAAGGTCCATTGCTGCGCATATTTTGCTATCAGAAGTGCCTTCTTTATCGATAATCTTGCTCGTTCGGGCTTGCTCTTTCCTTCGAATATGTGCAGCGTATTCCGCTTGTTCCTCTGCTGCTAAAACACCTCCATTTGACTTCTTGCGCAACTCAAACTTACAACACGAATCACATGTGTCCTTCGATGGCTTATGAAATCTTAGGTTGTAATCATTCACAAACACAGATCGATACACACTCTCGTGTATCGAGAGTGTGTATCGAGAGTGTGTACCGTGTTGCGAGCAATAATACATTGCTCGCAACACGGATTTAGACAGGGACACTCCACTTCTATGGCACTACTGGAAATGGAAGAAAGGATTTCAAAAGCCATAGATAACAATGAATATTCAGTAGGAATATTTATAGACTTAGCGAAAGCATTTGATACGGTGGATCATAGCATACTTTTAAAAAAATTAGCAATCTATGGCATAAGGGGGATGCAACTAAAATGGTTCCATAGTTATTTCCAAAATAGAGCTCAAAAAGTTATGTGTAATGGCGTAATGTCAGATAGTAGAGGCATTACCTATGGCGTCCCTCAGGGCTCAAACCTTGGACCGCTCTTATTTCTTTTATATATTAACGATTTAGCAAACGTCTCTAATACTATGTACCTTATTTTGTTTGCGGACGATACCAATATTTTCTATTCAAACAGCTCTTGGGTATCCCTCATGGAAATTATCAACCAGGAACTAATAAGTATCAATAGATGGTTTGCAGCGAATAGACTAACGCTTAACATCGAGAAGACCAATTTTATACTATTTAAATCACATAGGAAAATTAGTCCAGTAGATATAGAATTGAAAATTGATGGAGCCCCTATTACACAAGTTGATTCCACAAAATTTTTGGGTGTATTTGTGGACCAACATCTGAATTGGAAAGAACATATCAATTACACCTCACGTAAAATTGCTAAAAGTATAGGGGTTCTATCTAGAATATCCTACTTACTACCCAAGGACATTAGATTAAACCTATACTATTCCCTAATATATCCTTACTTAAACTATTGCAACATGATATGGGCATCTACCTATGAGTCCAGGCTATACAAGTTAACGATTTTGCAAAAAAAGGCGGTGAGAATAATAAACGGATCTCCTCGAAACACAAGCTCTGGTCCAATATACAAAGATCTAAACATATTGAAAATCAACCAAATTAGAATGATGCAAATAGCGGATTTTATATACCAATATGAGCAGAACCTACTCCCTGTTTCATTTAAGGGATACTTTACCTTAGGATCCCATATACATGCACATAATACTAGGAGTGCTACTGAGTACCGTCCAATAAGAACCCGTACCAACACAAGGGAATTTTGTATCAAATCTTCGGGACCGCAGTTATGGAATGAAATACCACTTGCAATCAGACTCTCGAAAAGTAGATCCGAGTTCAAAGCCAGTTTACGAAGACACCTGGGAAAAACGCAACCACTCCCCTAGCAACGCCACCGGGCCACTCCTGAAGGGTCCAGATCATTGGAGTGTGTACGCACCGGGGCCGGGCCAGGAGGCATTAGTTAAGGAATTTAGTTAAGAATAGTTAAGATTATTCCTAGAATTTATCCAAGGAAACTCGGCCATACATCTAGAAGCTGTTACCTGGATACTGGGGTGACCCCGCTTAGCGGGATTGTATCCCTTTGGGGCCGCCCATTGCTACCAATAGCTAGTATAAGTCTAATTGTGTTTAAAAGTTGGAATTGTGATTTTGTTGTTATTGGTCGCAATAAACTATTTTGAATTTTGAATTTTGAATTTTTTGTGTACGACCTCTTTTGCCTCACTCATGCACTTGTCCTTATATAATCGATACATGGCAGAAATGGTCAAAGCTCCCTCGAGATACTTACACACTCTGGTTGAACGACAATAATGACTTTCCACGTGTGGAAATGACTCAATGTGTAATTTGACTTCAGCCAAGGAATCTGGCTTGGTTTTGTTATGACCCCCTCGTTTTTCATTTACAGAACCTCTGCCTGGTGTTGCGCCACGAATGCCAATTTTGTGTGCTTCACGTACCATTGCGGCTGATATGTCCAACGTATTTAGAAAGAAATTTTTACACACACTCACTCTCTCGTTCTCTATATTGGGCAAGAAAAAGTAATATGAATGATTTCGTGGTTTACTCTTACCACCGTTATTCAGCTTGGTTCTGGTCGATACAACCTGCTTCTCAGTATTGCTACCAACAAAATCATGTCGTCGTTCCTTCAAACCCATTTCCCAAAAAGCTTTGTTTATCTTATCCTGTTGCTGCTCATCAATTTTTTTACTACACTTTCTCCTGCACTTTTCTGCCATGCACATACCTCTTACTACTCTCTTCGAGGTCTCTGGCATATTGGTATTTTTTTTCTTGCGTTTAACTTGTTCTCCACAATTGTAAGCTTTTTTCTGCACGAATCGTTTCCATTCCAGTTCATTTCTTTTACGCTTCCGGGTCTTCTTATGCTGAGACTCAGACTGGTCTTCAATTGCAGACACTGGGGGCGGAGGCTGGTTGATATTGTCCAGAATGGCATGTAGAGACTGGTCGACACCGGCCAGCAAAGCAGGTTGAGATTGGTCGACAGCGGCCAGCAAAGCAGGTTGAGATTGGTCGACAGCGGCCAGCAAAGCAGGTTGAGATTGGTCGACGGTGTCCAGAATGGCATGTAGAGACTGGTCGACACCGGCCAGCAAAGCAGGTTGAGATTGGTCGACAGCGGCCAGCAAAGCAGGTTGAGATTGGTCGACGGTGTCCAGAATGGCATGTAGAGACTGGTTGACATTGTCCAGAGGGGCATGTAGAGACTGGTCGACGGTGGCCAGCAAAGCAGGTTGAGGCTGGTCTACTGTGGCCGATGCAGCAAGCGTGAAGTGGTCGGTAACAGGAGGGGATGAGCGTCCAGACTGTTTCATACACGTACCGTCGTCGTTCGACTCATCATCACTGAGCTTGTAATCTTCGTCGACTGCCGAGTTATCTGGATCAATATTGTTTAAGAGTAAATTATGTCCCATAATGATTTTATCTTACCTTGGTTATGCGCTTCAATGTTAATTTGGGTTTGGGTTATGTAGCCCAAACCCAAGCCATAACTTTAACCCTCATTAATTTTAGCCGTAATTAGCAATGAATTTACTCATCGAGGCCATGGTTAGGCTGTTATTGGCAAATTCAGAGTTGAAACATTGGTGCATAATAATGAAGGAGTCATTGTGAGCAGATGGGATGATATTGAGCGATCCAGATTAAGTGAACATCAGATTCTGCGTTAAGGTTTCCTAGTAAATATTTCAAATCCAACGATATCTCGATGTTTGAGTAACTTGCGAATATATTTCGGTATTATTACATTTAATATCAAGCGTGTGGCGACAAGCACATAATATCGCCCGCAGTTACGGATACTCGCGTTTCATTAAATCAAAAGCATGAAATAAATCTTACCTGCGTCAGATTCATCGAGCATGAGCAGTCGCAGCACTTCACAAGCTTTAAATTTGCTTTGCCTATAATTATTTGATCGTGACATTGTTCGAAACTTGCTAAAAAATAATTATTGTCGCGAAAATTAACCAAAATTATCACAAAATATCATCGTTAACAGCCGCCGGAAGTTGATCAGTGGTGAGCAAAAATATTCCAACTACAGTTGAAACAACATTGCTCTCAATAGCCTAATCCGGGATGTTGATGATTTGAGGCAAAAATGTTCTATCTACACTTGGAACAAATTCGCACTATAGAATATAATAATAGTCACAGTTGAAACAAAAGTGCTTCGCTAGATGTCAGTACTGGTATGTGCTATAGAGCTGGAACATTTTTGCACGAAAGATAAATGAATTTACTCAACGAGGCTATGGTTAGGCTGATATTGACGAATTCAGAGTTAGAACATTTTTGCTTTTAGTGGACGATATGTTTTGTTTAGGTGTATGTTGGTTACTTTCATGGTGGCTCTTTGTTTTGTTTCGACTAGTTGATATATTTACTTTCTTTGTGCATTATTGCCAACGTCCATCTTCTATGATCTGCAAAGAAAGTGAAAAAGTGTAATATTAAATTATTTTTGTAGATTTAGCAAAGAAACAAACCGAAAACTATGTCTGTGAATAGGCCTACATGGTGTTGTAACGACCCTGCAAGGAAAAGTGTATTTATATTACGTTGAGCAGGGTACTATTTAATGTAGGCCTTAAGGTAAATCTCTGACTATTTTCAGCACCATTCAAAAACCGAGTCAAAGAGACCCGATTATGGCCAGCGTTACATCACAGCAGATTGTTTGGTTAGTTTCGATATCAGATCGCAATCTGGATGGGACAACTTGTGGGAAGCGGCATTAGTATTTGGATTGATGACAACTCGGTCCTCATTCTCCAGTGTTCGGTAAATAACACTAGATGAGGCTTCTAGAGGTGTGCTACGGCTGGATTACCATGTCCGAGTCAAATGAACCTACGGGCTTGATAACACTGTCCGGATAAGTTCCTATAGATGCGCATAAACAACTATGTAAGTAAATAAATAAGCAGGCAAGTAACTAAGTTATTAAGTAAGTAGCCTTAATTTGCATCTGACAAGAGCACATGCAAATGTATTCCCACGCCATTTGAACAGACACCGTTTAGAAATCAAAATCTGATTACATGCTCTAAGCCAGATTATTACTGCTACTACAAAGGACCTAAAGAGCAGGATGTTCGTAGAAGATAATGCAAATGCCAAGTCGAGCATTGCCTATGCCTCATACTTGTTGTGGGTATTATCTTGACTCGAGTGGAAAAAAATTGGAATAAATATTAATTAGAAGATTTTTAGACAGAAATGTGGTTTAGGAAAGCATACAGTTATCTGCATCACATCACTTGATTAAGCGCATAAAATTTATCAATATCGGCTGAAAGCCATGGCAGAAATGATAATGATATGAATGCTAGAAGCCATAAGATGACTATGCCGAATTTGCGAGCAATACAAGGCAGCGTTATGAGTTAGTTACTAAGAAAACAGTGCATAGTTCTCAATTCGTTTTGCTCCTATAAGTTTCTTTAACTTTCATCGACACCTTTTTCTCAAGCGGTTTTGTAAAAATGATGGCCGAGGATCCACGATGTCGGTAGGCCTACATTGCAAAGTTAAGGTTAAAATATACGCAAAATGAAACCAATGTTTTCAAATCTAGTTTGCAATTTGAAATTGGTCAACGTTTTCAAACTACATTATTTAAACAATGTTACTTACCTCGTAAGTCGTTACTAATTAACCGTTACTTGCAGATACTAGCTTGCAATCCTATTCGCATTTATTATTGCTAATTAGCTAGCTTTGTTCATCTTTCTACATGGCGACTGGTTCAATTTCCCCAATTGTATCCCTGGTCTGGCTTGTTTATTAGGTATTTGATCAGCAGAACTTGTCGATGTTTGTAACAAGTATATATGATGAGGTGTTGGTGAAGCAGGTAAAAGATCTTGACCAATAGGTTGATCTCTCCAATAAACAGATCTCTACAGTGTACTGCAACAGAACTTAGTTGAAGCCAGTGCCGTTTTAAGGCCTAGGCACGTGAGGCACATGCCTAGGGCCCCGCGCAACAGGGGGCCCCGCGGCGGCCCAGAAACAAAATAACAATATTATAACTTCTCTTCTAACAAGTTTATAGCAATTCTGCAAAACAAAAGTAGGAACAATAACACATTTTAAAACAAACGTCTGATGCTGTCTGCATTTTTAGCGCCATAGAAGTTAGACTGAAATAAATCAATAATTTTAACGCATGGCGGCGATGGCGCGCAGCTTTCCGTGTAGGCTATATTTTGTTTTCATTTTCTGCTTTTTACAACGCTATTCAAGGAATTTCTTATGTCTTGGTAAGTTAATATTAATTTTTAATATTAGGCCCTAAGTCTGTCTCAGTAGTCAGTCCTATAATCTAGTCATTTTCTAAATTGTTTTAAACTTTAAATTATAAAAAAGGCAAAAGCATAATAAATTTCTCACATGCAGTTAAATGAGTTAATAGAATAGATGTCGGTACTCAGTAGGCCTACTGAGTCGCCGTCGGTAGTGAATTTAGTAAACCATCTTGTGGTTACTTACTTCATTTTATTTTTCTGGGTTTCTTTGCGAAACTTGATCGGCAACACGAATTGGTGTCGTCAATGCTATGAGCGTAAGATATGACAAATTCGTGTTGACTTTTGCAGCTATCATAGCACACATAAGTTCACTTGCTTGCTGGTGATTGTGATATGGGATGTACTATCTGACAAGAAAGAAAAAGAGACGAACTAAAATATCTAAAAACAAAATATAAAAGAATTTTCTCTGTTGCCGGTCTTACAGTAACTGTGAAAACTCTTATTCTGCGACAGAATAAAATTTCTACACAGACAGCTTGAGTGTCACCAATAGGCCTATAAGGTGCTGAAATACGGCTAATTGGCTATCTAACAGTTCTTAAAAGATTAGATGCAAGATAAGCTGATAAGTATATATCTACGCCTAAATGTTTTATTAAACAAACTGTTATCAGAAATGGCACTTCTATTGGTAGGAACTTGTGTGTTAATGAAGAAGATAAAGACTGAACGTAGCTGAATACAATGTTTGTGGTCTTTATCTTGATACTAAGATTGCATCGTGTTCCTAATCAAATTCATTTTCCTTATACTCTGATGATCTTGTCTTTGTGCCATGATAGTGATGATACACACAATCATTTAAAGCGATGTCTTGTTACAAGTAGCCATTGTTTTGATACTTCTGTTCCTGTGGCCATTTTGCTTAATAGGCCTACCTTGACAACAAAAGCAATATGCAACGCATGTCTTTGTATGACATTGTGTACTACAGTGCTGCAGTATTCCCCATTTGTTACCTTCGTGTTGAATAGCTTCTATAACTTATTGATTGTGGACTTTGATGTCTGTGGTCTTATTACAATGGTGTAAATTTTTGGCTTAGTGTTGTAAGGTTAGAGGAGTTTATAGGTGCTATTAATATCAAGATATGTCATTTAACTAATTCCTGCAAAACGGAAGGTATAATTGATTAATACTTTTGGCTGGAATCTATTCAAGTAAGCAGTATTAGTTGAGACAGGTTTTGACTTAGTACGTATGGTATCAAGAATGGTCTTTTCAGTTTAGTCTGATACTAACAATGGTCTATATATGGAGACCTTAACTGGCATGGCACCAATTCAAACGGGCATCTGACCATCTAGTAAATTCAGTGAAAAATTAACAGGGTTGAGGTCACTCGGCGTTTGTATTAGGGGCCGTCCATAAATGACGTCACGCTATTTTGGCCGATTTTTTACCCCCCCTCCCCCCCTCGTCACACGTCGTCACAAAAGTAACACCCCCTCTTGTCACACATCGTCACAAATTTCTGACCCCCCTCCCTCCCCTAGGTGCGTGACGTCATTTATGGACGGCCCCTTACCATATATAATTATTTACATGTCACTTCATGGCCCGACAACAGCTTCTCTCACTGGGAGGATGCTGTTATCCGGCATCTGCCATGTGACTTGGTGTGTAGGCCTATACTGTATCAGTGCATATGCAAGTGTATTCATGCAATATGCAAATGCATGTTGCTTCATCTGATTACAATTTGCCAATACCTATGCAGATGTGCAGTGTAATTAAGGATGTTCATATTTGTAAGGCAAATGTATGAAGGTGTCTTCTCTCCATTTGTAAGTAGTTGAGCTTCAGTGCGATGGAGTGGCTTTAGAGAACTTGACCCTCTTGACTGGTCACAGAACCAACGGCTGTTCAACTCTCATAGTGAATCATGCTTCTGACTAGGGCACGCCGCGCCGTCGTCGACATTTCGTGGGCGCCTCCGCCGCCGATTTTTGTTCGTCGGCGCGCCCCCCCCCCGCCCGCCGACTCAAAATGACCGGCGCGCCGCCGCCGACACTATGACGTCGGCGCAGGGCTCTATCCCGGATTGCAGGACTTTCTTTCCATGCAAGATTGGAGCTTCATATACAACTGCGAAGCAATCGAAATATCCTTTTCATCCTTAATATAAGCTTACTAGTATTATAGGCCTATCTTCATAAAGGCTGCGCTGGACCTATTTCTCTCGATAAAAAGGATAAAGGAATCATATGTATCGGCGTAATCGACGAGCAACCGCTGAAGTCCTCGCCCCTCGAATAAACCAAATAATTGCGAAGCATAACAAAAACACCATTGACGATCTCACGTGTGGAACAGGCGTCTGTGCTCCGAAATGCGGTGATTGCTTGGCGAGGATAAAGAATGCCACAAATAGGATGGTAATATTACCACCGACAGCCTTAAAGCATCCACGGACCAGCAGCATGTCCGTCGTGTTGTTAAAACAACAGGAACCTCTGCCGATGCGGCAGTAATCGAAGACTACGATGTCTATTCTGTCCTAACGTCTATTCGCGGCACGTCTGAGGGGTCAGATGGGCTTCCGTCGTGGCTCTTGAAGAGCATGACACATCAACTGGCAACTCCAATATCTTACCTCTATAAGAAGTCACTAACTCAGTCATATATCCCTCCACAATGAAAGCACAGTAAAGTCACCCCCCCCCCAAAGAAATCAAGCCCAGTGTCGATGCCAATAACCGACCAATATCTATCACACCTGTCATATGCAAAATTGCTTTTAGATGTGTGGTGGAAATTTATTACTATCCAATCTTATATAGTCCTGCGGAAGGTAGACTTTTTCAGACCAATATGCCTTCAGGCCATCTGGATCGACTTCGGCGGCGCTGGTTGCTTTAACCCATCATTTAAGAATCTAGAAACTGTCAACTATGAGCCGCATGCCCGCTGATATCGTTAGATTTTTCCAAGGCATTCGGCACTGTAAAGCATTATTACCTTGCCGTGTAGTTAGCCTCCATGCTAGTTCTAATCCCGATTTTGTTTACAACTTGGTACTTGCATTGCTACTTAGGCCTAATCGAGTGCATTGTACCAAATTTTGTGCAATCATCAACAAATATAATTTCGAATGTCCCGTTTGTTATTCGCGTAACTTTGGGGCTATAGGCTAAAGCGGGCGCAGCACGCCCACCCTCGCCAGCACCCCGCTGCCAGAAGTAACCCGGCGGGCTGCCTGCAGAATGCAGGTACACCAGTCCAGCTGACCTATCGACTTCTGGACAATGCGTATGCACGCAGAGGATCCAAGGACGAGCAGAGAGAAGCAGCCGAACCAGTACAACGAAGGCTATATAGACAGATAGATAGACAGACAAACATAAATAGTTAGAAATCATCCAGAGCCAATCGTTGCACATGATCAATTGTATGACCGACTGTTAAATGACACTGTTGTCTTTCAAACTAACCGTTGTCCTTGCAGTTTAACCCTCAGATTACCAGAAAGTTTTGCAACCACTGAGTATCGCTGGGATCAAAAACGACCCCAATGTAGACTTGTGCTGTTTTGGTTTCAATTAAATAAATAACTAATATGAATAAAGTTTAAATTGAAATCGTACTGTTTATTCACTGATATTATATTTAAAACCAATAAATTTGTATCTTAGCAGACTCTTCTGATGACATAAGCATAGGTTGTTCTGTAACGGTCTTTTCTCCAATTAGCTCTTTGCCTAGCTGTAGCAGAAAGAGCCTTCTCCTGTGCTTTCCTTGAACTTGCCAGTGCGGATTTAGTGCAGTCCAGACAACAAATCCTTTAAGGGCACTGATGTCGAACATGTTGTAGAATATTGCCATAGACCACACCTTGTCATTCTTTTTGTATTGTACATACAAATGTACCCCTGATTTGCAGTGTCAACACCACCTTTGGATGCATTTAATCCAAGATCATTAGGGTTTTTTCTCAGGGTGGTTGTTATCAATCTCGGGTTGGTCGTTCTGTCTGCTGAGTAGAATTACAACTTTACCTTTCTTTGTACAGTAGGACACAAGTATTAGGCCTACATCATCTCGAAAAATAAAGATGGACCTTTTGAGCTTATGAACGCTGAAAGAATTTCCTTGTTATTTTTCTGGATGTTGCTGAGAAGAGTCAGCTTTTTTGGACATTTTTGTGCCTCACTAATCAATTATAATAGTTTCTCCTTGTAAATATACTTATGAAGTAAATTTTACTTCCATAAAAATATATTGTATTATATTTACATTAGTCATACTCGTACAGTTTACATTGGGGTCAAAAACGACCCCATTGGTACTCAGTGCATACAATACCTGCGACATCTGGTGACAAAAAGTGCAAAATAAAACATGGGATTTTTACATAACAGGAATACCTATAAAGTCGTAATATTTCGTTTAGATATCACTTAAGGGGGCTGAGAAGCGCTAATCGAAACAACATCTGTGGTCGTTTTTGACCCCAGTGGTACTCAGAGGGTTAAGTGTTTAATTAAGGGTTTAGTTTTAGTGTTTAATTATAATACCGTGAATTATCACGGATTACAGCTAATAAATGTAATAATGCAAGCATCGTACTGGTGTAAGGACTTGAGCCGGTCAACTTATTGACTACCATTTGTCCATTTCTGAGCTAACATTGCTCAATGCAGGAAAGCCATTATTCAAGTATACAGCTGATTGTTATTTTGTGATCCCAGCTTCTTATATGGAGACTACAGTAACTGACTCTGAACTTGCCCACATAGCAGCATGGGTTAGAAATTGCAACTTAAGCCAAAATCATAACCAGTCGGTGAAATCATAATTAGATGACCCCGAGCTAATCCAGCTTCTAGCCTTAGTTACATTTTCATCGCTAATCCAGCTACTAGTCTTAGTTACATTTTCATCATGGATCCCGCTTCTAGTCTTAGTTACATTTAAATCGCTAATCCAGCTTCCGGGGGCGAATCTTCCCGGGGGCGAAATGTCAGGGGCGAATCTTCCGGGGGCGATTCTTCCGGGGGCGAAATTTCTGAATCCCGATAGTCCAGTTACTCTCTTTGGCCCGCTCGCATAATGGTAAGGACTAAGGACTAAGCAACTAAGTTAACTCATAAATTGTGGCTCCACACACCAAAACCAGTAGGCTATTAAGGTGATTTTGCAACATATTGAGTTTGATATATCATTTGAAAGGTCCTTCATCAGGCTTCAAAATGACACAAAAATTATTGCTCTAGCATTATTCTAACTCAAGATATCAGCAAAAAGTGATCCATTGGTGCGAATTTGAATTCTGAGAAAAAAGCCGTTTACTTAAACAAAATGGAAAATGGAAAACTCCATAGCAACCATACACATAATGTGATAAAATTTTTTGGCACAGTTAATAATGATACCATGGATAATATTTCCTGAAAATACTATGCTTTTCACTTAATTACTCAAATAAAATTTATAAATATCATAAAAAAATGATTGGAAAGTATTTTTTAAAGTA
Organism: Allolobophora icterica; assembly: GCA_963556255.1. Classification (NCBI taxonomy): domain Eukaryota; kingdom Metazoa; phylum Annelida; class Clitellata; order Crassiclitellata; family Lumbricidae; genus Allolobophora; species Allolobophora icterica. The sequence goes on along the minus strand of OY744605.1, from coordinate 9,919,468 downwards.
ACTAAAACTTAATTATATATATAGGTGTCTCAAAAACAGTTTTGAAATGGCTTTAAAACTCGTTTTTTACAAAATAAAAAAAATGAGCATTTTAAACATATTTTTATACTAGCAGGTTTACCCGGCGTTGCCCGGGGTTATAAGTTTCAATCCCTGTAGCGACTAAGCAACAAATTTAGGTATATGTTTAAATCCGTGTAGCGAATAAGGAAGAAATTTAGGCGACCTGTGTGGGAGACTGCTTTGCAGTCTAGGCCCTCTGGCGACGACTGCCTCGCAGTCGGGGAGACTGCTTCGCAGTCTCCCGTGGACTGACTGCTTCGCAGTGGAGTGGCGACGACTGCTTCGCAGTCGGGGAGACTGCTTTGCAGTCTCCCGTGGACTGACTGCTTCGCAGTCGAAGAGGGTAAAGCCGGCGTTGGCGGATTCAAGAAAACGCCAGAAATCTAGCCCTCACTGCCCTTAGTAAAGCAGAGTCTTTGAACATACAATTTTGCTGTAAAACGATGAATATAGTTCGATTCGATCGTAATTAAATTTTGTGCGAAAGTAAACAACGTCTTTATTTGCATTATTAATGACGTTGGGGAATATCCGCGCCATAAATAGAACCGCTTGTCTTAAATGCGCATTATTAATGACGTTGGGGAATACCGGCGCCATAAATAGAAGCGCTTCGCGCTGGGTCGTCAGGGACGGTCGGTTGGATAGAGTTTTGGGGGAGTTTCACCATGTTAGAGGTGAAAAGGGGGTAAGTGAAGGTTTCCAGTAGAAATCTGAAAAACTAAATTGACTTACCAACAATAAATTTATCTTCGATGTTTGTTAGACGTGCATGCATCCAATGCAGTAATCCTAATGTCACTGCAGCGACTGCATCCAATGCAGTAAGCCTAATGTCACTGGAGGGACGGTAATTTTCCTATCGCTTGGGGCGATGTTTTGGCCGTTTTTCACCATGGTAGCGGAGAAAACGGGGGGCGCGAACCCCTCCACTGGGTGTCCCATGCCGAGACCGACACAGCAGTGAAGGTTTCGAGTGAAAAGGTGCAAAATTGTAGAAGTTAAGCCCAGTCAAACAGACACACACACACAGAATTGTCGCTTTATTAATATACATTAGATTCTGCAAAAAACCGAAAAACACAAAAATAATATTTTCTTAAGTTTCTGGACTATTACTCTGATGTGTAGTTTCCGACATAATACTGATTTCGGTCTGGACTGCCACAATTATTTATGCTATTTTTTTAAATTCTATTAATTAGTTTAATGTTTAGTTTAATTGATTTTAAACTGCAACAAAATTATTGATATATTGATACTGTGATACGCCTGTGCTTTCAAGTTTCATGAATATCAAACTGGTACCCGCCGATTCGATTCGAGATTCGATTCGAATTCGAACCTTTACCCCCGATTCGATTCGAGATTCGATTCGACTGAAAATTTGTGATTCGCAGGTCCCTAGGGTTACATTAACAGGATGATGTATAGTTGACTGAAACTTTCGCTTATCTCAAAACATTTATTACGAATTATTACTTCTATGTTTTATTATAAATGCTTCCTTCTGTTGTCCCATTGGGGAGGGGGATAACGGTAACACTCATGGCCATGGCCCAGGAGAGCATTAGGCTCGCGGATCGATTCCCATGGCTGCCAAACCGTGTGTTTAGTTAAGATTTGATTGTACTGTCATCGTACTGTGTTTGTCAGTTTGAATTAATAAAGGAAATTATTATTATTATGCGTTTACAAACGGTGTATTAAAGAATATACTTTCTAACTTACATTTTACACATATCCCCATGTAATATATAATATATATGCTTTGTGTTTGCGTCACGTTTCTGTGTTGCCTCTATGATATCTAGCCCTAGAGTTAGACGGTGAATTTTCCGATTGGCGTCTGTTGTTGTGGTGTGGTAAAAGTGTCTGTTAAACTTGATTTTGTGAACATATTGACACACATCGGTAAACTATATTCATATTTTGGTAAAACCGTAGTTTACGTTGTTAATTATTATTGATAGTGGTTGGAAATCAGTATTCTACGTTGCTAAATTCTTTGCCGTTAGGTCTATTACATGTACCTCCTATGAAAACTGTTTCAGAATAAAACTAGAAGTTGGATTATTGATGAAAATACTACTGGAACTAGAAGCTGGATGATCGATGAACATATAACTGAAACTAGAAGTTGGATGAGCGATGAAAATGTTTCATATTAAAAGTCAAACTAGAAGTTTGACGATCAGCAACGCGAAGATAATTATGGCATTTATTTAGCAACGCCAACTACGGGCCTGAAAACATGTTGAATTTAGCAACCTAAACTACGGTTTTACCCATAGTTTCATATGTAAAGTTAAGAATTGACTAAGAACTCCAACTTAAAACTGCGTAGACGAATATTTCAATTTTCGGATTGACTTACGCAATGAAATCGAACGTAACACTAGAATAATCGTGAAAAAACTATTCCGATGGATGGCATTTTGAGGAGTGCTCAATGATTGAATTTGGCTAATAGTCTAGGCTTGGAATCTCAAAATGACATTGTTAGAAGCAAATCATGTAACAATTTGCTACTCGGTGTTTCTAGACTAATTCGACCCTGCTGAAAACGAAAATCGCGGGTAGCAACCTGGATTTTTGGCGGTTCCATGAGAAAACAAGATGGCGGCCAAAATGGCGGCCCGTATCTTCATATGGCTATAAGTTAAGCTATATATGTGATGGAAACATGATTTTAGAGTCTAAATTAACATTTTTGGGGTCAAGGAATGCGATGGAACTAAAGACACATATGTAGCACTGCTAGAAAACAAAATGGCGGACAAAATGGCGGCAATATATCTTCGAATGGATATAAGTAAAGCCACGTATGTGATAGAAACATGATTTTAGAGTCTAAATTAACATTTTCTGGGTCAAGGAATGCAATGGAACTAAAGACACATATGTAGCACTGCCAGAAAACAAAATGGCGGACAAAATGGCGGCAAAATATCTTCGAATGGATATAAGTAAAGCCACGTATGTGATAGAAACATGATTTTAGAGTCTAAATTAACATTTTCTGTGTCAAGGAATGCGATGGAACTAAAGACACATATGTAGCACTGCCAGAAAACAAAATGGCGGACAAAATGGCGGCCAGGAAGGAGCAGTGTTTACTTGGTAAAAGAATACAAAGGAAATAACATTCTACATGTAGAGTTGACTTTTTTGCAGTTTAACCGTCAATATTTACATGAAATTTTTTATATCCTGCGATTGCAGTTTAACCATTTTACACAATACATATGCAATATTCATGTTTCATGACTTGACTGAGTTAGACTGGAACTATTTCTATAATTGCTACACTATTTCAGGCATTGTTGCAGTCAATGCAATTGCACATAAGTGTACATGGCAAGTTCGCACTTCGACAGCAGCAGCGCTTGGTGCTACACTTATCAACTTTACATGATTTACAGTAAACAAAATCTAGACACGACTGTGGTACAGGACCAATTGTAGACCACACTGGTACGAGAATACCCTCTTCATCCACATTCCATCCTGATGAGGCTGGTGTCAGAACATCAATGTGTGGAAGATAGGCCTTTTCCCAAATGACAGCTTGGTAATGAGCACGTTTAATATGCTGCCTGATGGTGTCGCTGCAGGGTGGAAGAGAATCAGTCCTTTTGGTTTTCCCGAACAAAACATATCGTGCCGCATTGCATGTCTTGACGTTGTCATTTGTTTTATACAATCGTACCACAAATTCTTCTGCATTTGCTATAGCATTTTCTGATAGGGGAATGTTCCCCAATGTCGAAAGTAAATGGGAACTTTCCAAGTAGGTTTTCCATGCATGTTATTCCACCAGCCTCCTGACAGGTGCCAACTAGCCATTCTTGGGCATGGTCTGCACCCACCTGATTGAATCTTCCAGAGGCGCCGCCAGGCTTTACAAAATTGGACGCAAATCCCTCCCGTCTCCTCCCATCCACACCCGTCCCCATCTGCCACTCGTTGTCATACACTGAAAATGACTCAGAGTGACTCATAAAAGAACAGTGTAACACATGCTTATGATATCATATGATATTATTTATACATACTGTATGGTAAACCAAAATGACACAGTGGAATTGTCAAAAATATCGATGCGATGCCTAATCCTTGTTTGGATTTGAGTTGGTGGGTGGACGCACGTGCGTCCAGTGCGTCACGCTGTCGGCGCCCCTGGAATCTTCTACTGCTGTTCTTCACGACGAAATCTCCGTCACGGAATGCATCCTCAATTTCTTTTGGCAACATGTGCATCTCCGCAATGTAAATGGTGAGAGACCTGTGATAATTCGCATGATCATATCTTAATGCGAAGAAACACGGATGTGACAAAGTTACAAAATTTGTTAATGACAGACTTCGTGTCGGTGACACTGGAACTGTGCATGTGAAATTCAACGATCCCTTGAAGAAGAGCAATGCACCAACATTTCATGACTTGTACAAGAAGTGTGCTTCAACCCAGAAAAAGAGCACTGATAAAATTGTAAAAGAAGATCGTGATATCATGCAGCGACTCATAACAGCATATGAAGCCGATCGCCCCGTGGATCTTGCAACAATACTGTGCCATGAACTTCTCTCAAAACCAGTGGCATTGGTGGACGCTGAAGGCAAAATGAGAACGGGTGACAAGGCCTCACTGTTGCAGACGCTCACTAAAAAAGTAGCATGTCCAGGCAGCATTTCTCCAACCGAGGCATCACATTTAATCATTGATGGACAAGCAATGGTACAAGCTATAGGAAAACCTGCAAGAGCGAAGACATTTAGTGACCTGGCAGATACGGTGGTTACACATGTGAAGAAACTTTCGATTGGCTATAAGAGGGTCGATATTGTCTTCGATCGATACTGGGCACTGTCAGTAAAGAGTGGAACCAGACAGAAACGGTGTAAGACATTACGACCAATCCGTCACTGTATAGAGTGCGGAAGTGTTCCGTTGCCTGAAAATTGGCAGAATTTTCTTGCCATGCCTGAAAACAAGGCTGATCTGGCTGCATTCCTATGCAATCAGCTCTCAACAGCCACATATGGCGATCTAGATGTAGTTGTTGCTGGTGGTTTCGTGGAAGAAGATATGGCATTGTCTTCTGCCGGGTCTGATGTGTCTACCTTAGCAGCAACACACGAAGAAGCTGATACCAGAATAATTGTGCATGCTTCGTAGACAAACCTAAAAACCCTGGTCATTTGTGCAAGAGATACCGACGTGATTCTGCTGTTCCTGCATCACTATCAACGCATTAAATGTGATGAGGTGTGGGTGATGGCAGGAACATCAGCAAAGCGGAAGTTCATTCCAATTCACACAATTGCTCGAAGTATGGAGGGCCAACTAAGGATGAATATATTGGCTTTTCACGCCATAACTGGATGTGATGTGACATCATATTTAGCAGGGATCAGCAAAAAGAATGCATGGAAAACCTACTTGGAAAGTTCCCATTTACTTTCGACATTGGGGAACATTCCCCTATCAGAAAATGCTATAGCAAATGCAGAAGAATTTGTGGTACGATTGTATAAAACAAATGACAACGTCAAGACATGCAATGCGGCACGATATGTTTTGTTCGGGAAAACCAAAAGGACTGATTCTCTTCCACCCTGCAGCGACACCATCAGGCAGCATATTAAACGTGCTCATTACCAAGCTGTCATTTGGGAAAAGGCCTATCTTCCACACATTGATGTTCTGACACCAGCCTCATCAGGATGGAATGTGGATGAAGAGGGTATTCTCGTACCAGTGTGGTCTACAATTGGTCCTGTACCACAGTCGTGTCTAGATTTTGTTTACTGTAAATCATGTAAAGTTGATAAGTGTAGCACCAAGCGCTGCTGCTGTCGAAGTGCGAACTTGCCATGTACACTTATGTGCAATTGCATTGACTGCAACAATGCCTGAAATAGTGTAGCAATTATAGAAATAGTTCCAGTCTAACTCAGTCAAGTCATGAAACATGAATATTGCATATGTATTGTGTAAAATGGTTAAACTGCAATCGCAGGATATAAAAAATTTCATGTAAATATTGACGGTTAAACTGCAAAAAAGTCAACTCTACATGTAGAATGTTATTTCCTTTGTATTCTTTTACCAAGTAAACACTGCTCCTTCCTGGCCGCCATTTTGTCCGCAATTTTTGTTTTCTGGCAGTGCTACATATGTGTCTTTAGTTCCATCGCATTCCTTGACCCAGAAAATGTTAATTTAGACTCTAAAATCATGTTTCTATCACATACGTGGCTTTACTTATATCCATTCGAAGATATTTTGCCGCCATTTTGTCCGCCATTTTGTTTTCTGGCAGTGCTACATATGTGTCTTTAGTTCCATCGCATTCCTTGACCCAGAAAATGTTAATTTAGACTCTAAAATCATGTTTCTATCACATACGTGGCTTTACTTATATCCATTCGAAGATATATTGCCGCCATTTTGTCCGCCATTTTGTTTTCTGGCAGTGCTACATATGTGTCTTTAGTTCCATCGCATTCCTTGACCCCAAAAATGTTAATTTAGACTCTAAAATCATGTTTCCATCACATATATAGCTTAACTTATAGCCATATGAAGATACGGGCCGCCATTTTGGCCGCCATCTTGTTTTCTCATGGAACCGCCAAAAATCCAGGTTGCTACCCGCGATTTTCGTTTTCAGCAGGGTCGAATTAGTCTAGAAACACCGAGTAGCAAATTGTTACATGATTTGCTTCTAACAGTCATTTCTAGAGCCCTTTTGAAATTCCAAGCCTAGACTATAATGGAAGCATACGTGATTGGCACGTTTTTGAGCCAAAAATGTGTTGCTTTATATACAGCAAGTTCTAGGTCCAGTTTTTGGACAAGTTATAAGTTGTGGTTTTACCATCCATCCGAGGTTATTACATTGATAGCAAATTATCTTTCTTATATGACATTTTGTGAGACCTAGTAATAAACGTAACGCAATTTTAATAGCATTAAATAGTTTACGAGACCTTACAAGACGTTTATGCTTAACTTTGGTATGTATGTAAAGGCCTTTTGCTTACTTACCGAAAACAATATTGGAAACAACAAAGCTGGAGCTTTAATCATACGGCTGAAGATATAGGCCCAATAAATTCTTAAATTTATTCTATCTCAATATTAATACTTGGCGAGATGTGCGCTTTTTCTGTCGCTCCCTATATAGGGCTATTTGTTTGTCCTCTTTGTGTAATTTGGTCATTTCGTTCTTAACTTAAGACTTCCCTGTCTAAAAGTTGTTAATTTGTCATCTTCTGGATGATCTTCTGGATATTGACCTGATAACGGCATGGGGTTGGTGCGCCATCAGTTAATGGGGTTGGTGCGCCATCAGTTAATGCCTCAATGCAATATACACTGCCGCTATAGAAGTTGTTCACGATAATAATAATAATAATAATAATAATAATAATAATAATAATAATAATAATAATAATAATAATAATAGTTATTATTTATTATTATTATTATTTTTTTTTTTTTTTAACGCCCGAGGTAAAAATAATCCCTCAGGCTCTTAGAAACTGTCCGAAAGCTTTGACGTTCTGGAGTTAACGGTCATCTTCGCCGGTCCATTGTGCAAAAGTGCCTCGAAATGCAACTGCATTAAATCGTTGTGTGCAAATTGAAAGACGTTGAAAGAGGCGTGCTGTCTCCTACGGGTCCCCCGAAACAATGGTCAAACGCCGCCCTAGTTCTGACAAGAACTCCCGACCCTGGGTATTGATAGGACCCAGAGTTTCCAGTGCTACTGGAATGAAAATGTGGGTAGTGGGGATTTCTGCGTACTTTGTGCTCTTCCTGGTGGCTGCCATTTCTGCTGCTGCTCCTGGCGTTATGGAAGTCAGATGTATATATGAGTTTGCACACGTGTGTACACTGGTGGCGTCCCAGGTCATGTATTTCCCTCTTGACCACGGGATCAACGTTGCTCCATCTGGTCTTTTACCATCGCTTCGAAATAATCCTGCTGGTTCTTTGGTACTCGGAACGTCAGCTTGCTGGAGGGCTCTCCAGATAATATCATTTATAGCAAAATGCCTGCTTGCTCGCCCTCCAGAGAGTCTACAGACCAGTCCATGATGACCTCCCTGGTCCGTCATCACACCGCACTGGCACTGATGTGGCTCGCTGAGGTCCAGGCCTAGGCGTAGGCCTATCGCCACCCGGACAGCCTCATCGCTGAGACACAGCCCACAGGAAGCTATTGGAAATACCGCCATCCAATCTCCTGCATGAGCGGAAGTCACTGCCCCCAACCTAGCCCTGTTGAGCGGATCTGTCGCCGAGGACCACACCTCCAATATATCCTCCTCAATCAGTGGTCTGTCCCAAATCTTTTGAGCAGTGATAGTCTCTAATACTCCGCTCGGAAGCGTCGTACTGCGAGCGGAAAGAATTTCATCCCTGAAGACGTCTTGCCAGTCCTCCGAATGAAGAATAGCGGTTCCGAGATTTCTGGCTGATGCAGCTGATGCAAGATATGCGGAAGATGCCAGCATCTGAAACCTTCTGATCCCTAATCCTCCGTCCCTTATCGGTAGTGTCGCCTGTGTCCATTGGATGTCGCTGAGTCTGATGTTGACAATTGCTTCCAGTCCCTGTCTCATTTGTTCGTCCATTGTCCTCAGCAGAGGGTGGCCCCAACACTGTGTGGTTCTGAGCAGGAAGGTCAACCTCGCCGCCCCGAAGCAAGATCTCATGAGCATCAAGGCTCCCTGCGTAGGCAGTCTTTTCATGTCCCTCATTGCCTGCTCCAATTTATCAGAATGATCTTTCAGTGTTTCATCCAGCGCTGTGCCTCTGCAGAGTGGTGCCCCAAGCAAAGTTATTGATTCCTTGTTTACTCGTTTGAAGTCAACAAATGCTTTATCCGCAACTCCGTCCTCCGCCAAGATTTCGCACTTCTGTCTATTCAGGTGTAGGCCTAAGGTCGACTCCAGGTCTGATATGATCATCATGTCATGGCCCACATCCTCCGGTCTTCCTCCGAGTGACAGATCATCCAGATACCCAACTCGAAAGCTGGAGGCCAGTGACCGCAAGGCAGGCTGCAGTGGCAAGCAAAAAAGCAAAGGGCCCAAAGGGTCACCTTGCTGCGGCCCCATCTGTGATCTTACTACGAACTCCCCGAACTGGAGCAGTGATTCCGTCGCGTACGCCTGATGTATGAAGGGGTATAGGTCGGGTATGATCTCATGAACTGCCCGTAACATTACGTCTCGTCTCAGGGTATTGAACGCATTGCTGAAGTCTAATTTGACGAAGATCTGCCCCTGAGGCATGTTTGTAACAAATGCTCTGGCCGCATGGACCGCCGTCTCGCAACCCCCGGGGGTGGCGATGCCCACCTGGAGCGGGGCGAAGAATGAGGCTAATTTATCGACCGCATACTTATTTGCTGCCTTCGCTGTGAGTCTTCTCCAGACATATCCGACCACTATCGGTCTCAGGCCTCCGGTGTTTTTGGATAGTGCAATCAGGGTGCCTCCGAACATCAAGCTGCGGATCTCATCGGGGCATTCACCCCTCAGCATCACGTTAATAAATCCCGTAAGCGCCTGGATGAGGTCCTCCGAAGACTCTTTGTTGTTTATCAGGTCCACGAGGAGCTGAGGGCGGAAGCCGTCCGGTCCACCTGCTGAGCCAACGGGAAAAGATCTCACCAATCCCACCAGTTCCGTCTCCAATATCTGATATGGAGAGTTCTCTGCCGGATCAGGAAGATCCGCCATCCTGGTCGGCTGTTCATCGGCTGGGTGTTTTTCTTGCATTATTGCCCAGTTTTCCTCTGTAGCTCTGACCGGATGATCCCTATTACACAAGATGCGGGATGCAGCTCTTAAGTTCCCCTCCTCCAATTTAGCATTGACAGCTGCAAGAAGCAAGTCTTTGTTATTAGCCCGTCCTACGTGTCTCTCATGCCCGACTTCTAACTCTATCTCCCAATCCAGATGATCCCGTCTATCAATTCTTTTCTTTATGATGTTAGCCAAGTTGCGTCTTCTGCCTGCACGAGGGGGCTGCGCCAGAATGCTCGGCGCAAACCACAACAGCTGGCGCCAGGCGTCGACGTCTTTCGGTTTCTCCATGATGGTCCTCAGTATAGATATGAGGGCCCTTGCGCATGCAAATCGTGCTCCCCTTGGTATGTGTTTGAGCACTTTTCCCCTCGGGTGATCTGGATGTTGCTGTTTATCCAAACCCTGCCTAGCTTTGTTATGCATCTGGCTCTCGTTGTTACTGTCGAGAATCCCTGCTGCTGGTCCGGTTTGAGATCCTGGGCCTTCCTGTCTCGCTGGCCGGCACCCCATCAAGAGGTCGACCCCACCGATCCCCCCAGTGGCCCCATCCGTCTGCTCCATCCGCAGCGGCGGTTGCCGCGATCCGGGGCAGGGACTATTTCTTGGGCCATGATTGTGTACGGTGCCATCCTTGAGATGCAGCTGTCTTACCGCCAAGCAATGACTGCACACCCCGCTAGCCTTATTCGTTTTGTTTATATTATTGTTCGACTGGCATGCCGAGTTCTGTGATTGGCCACGCCTCCCGTTGGTCGGATTCGGTCCACTGACTCCAACGTTGACCCCGTTGTGTACAACGTTCGTACTACACGTGCTACTCGCAACGACCTGTTCAAGAGAAGGCGCTGATTGGCTAGCTCGCCTCGACATGGGACCGACCTGTGTTATCGCTCACCACACATGTTGTCTCTAAAACTGGCCAAAACGACCTAAAAAACCTCTCCAAAAGCCACCTGCTTGTCCTCACCGGCAGCTGTGCTAATGCCCGAAAATGAAATAGCCGCAACCACGTGTTGGAGTTAACCCTGAAACAGTTTAAAACCAATAATACGACTTCGGTCAAAACATGCGACCAATCGGCAAGACCGTAACTCCAGAAAATTATTCTAATAATTATAATTATAATAATAATAATTGTGCTTTTGTAGTTTCTGCGATGGCTAAGATTTGTGAAAGTTCAGTTCAAGACAAAATAGCAGAAGTGACAGAATGCTCGATTTGTGTTCAGGTCTTCACAAATCCAAAATTTCTCCCTTGCGTTCACACTTTCTGCTTATGCTGTCTGGAAAAATATGGAAAGGATAGGAAACCGGGCGATCAGTTGGTCTGTCCAATTTGCAGGAATGAGTTCTTCATTCCAGCTGGGGGCTTGTGTAATTTGCCAAATAATTTCTTTATTGGAAAAATGGTGGAGATTGGAAAATTAGCAACGACGCCTGATAATGACGCCATGTGTGATCTTTGTCCTGAAGGGGAAGAATTGGTTGCTAAAATGTATTGTATCGATTGCGAACAAAACCTTTGTGAGCGTTGTAGTAAATTTCATTGGAAAGCAAAGTGCAGCCAAAACCATCAAGTCGTTGAACTTGGAAGCAAGCTAAACGCACAAAATTTTAACTTGCGAAGCAGTTACTGTAACCATCATCCTAAAGAGCTTATAAAGTTGTACTGCTACGATGATAAAGTCGCTATATGTGTGCTTTGTTGTGTTGAGAGTCACCAGTCGCATAGATGTGTAAATATTGAAAAAGCTGCTGAAGATTTTACGAAGCAACTAAAAGAAGACCAGAGAAAAGTGACTGACAGACTTTCAGAATGTGAGAATGTTAGAGAAGAACTTGATAAACACAAAAACGAATTTACAGAAGAGATTTTAAAAACAGAAGAAAGTATCCGTGATATCGGAACCAAACTGAAAATGTTGATTGATGAATATACTGAAATATTGGTCGAGAATTTGATCTCGGTGAGGGAACAAAACCTGAAAGCCTTTGAAATCACCAAGCAGGATGTTGAAAGATTCATTGTGATGATTGACAGCTTCTCTAAATATTCTGAGGAACTTCTTTCCCGAGGGTCACCTGTTGATATTTGTAGATCTGCCGATCAAATGCATACGAGAGCAAATGAGTTGGACAAATTTCCAACGAACTGCCGCGGTGAAGATTTTTGCTGTGATACAGTTGTTTTTCAACCTTCAAGCTTTGAAAATGTCTTGATGCAATGCAGATCGAGTAATGCAGTGGGCGAACTTACAGTCACTGAGTCACCAGATCGAATTATAAAGTTTGAAATTGAAAGTACAGGTAAGCAATTAATGCATTGTTTAGTTAAAAACAACGCTGTCCAGCAGCTATCCGTAGACCCTGAGGCCTGTGGTATTGATGTTGTCGCAGCAACTGAAACATGGCTTAAGGACAAGCACTTGGACGACCTTGTTAAAATTTATGGGTGTAGATGTTGCACGCTAATATCGTAATGCTCTTAAGTGGTGGGACGGAGGTCATTAAATTAGACGGAAAACTATCCAACTGGTTACCAATTATCCAAAGTATTGTACAAGGATCTTGGCTGGGACCAGTTCTATTTTTTTTATTCGTCGTAGCTCTCTGCACGTTGTGTCACAACAACCCCCTGTGTAAACATGCTGATAACTTAAGTTTCCTTAATACCGAAACTGCAAGAAACAGGCTCAATACAGAATTTGACAATATTAAGCTAAACAAAAATACTAAAAAAACTCGACATCAACGTCTCCAAACCAAAGTGATAATTTTCAGGCGGACTAGTATCGATCGTCCTTTTTGTACCACTGTCTGCCTCTACCTGGTATTAAGCTCAAACCCCATTTCCTTAAAATCGCTTATCCTGGTAAGTTGTTAGGTTGTTAATCGCCCTTGTAACGGCATATGCTGTGTTACGGCGCTGTAGAAATTATCGTATTCATCATCATCATCACCTTCATTATCAAGCAGCTGGATAGTGTCAAGCAACTTGGAAACTTTCTACAGTCTTACTTTTCTTTTTCAAACCGTGTTTACTAAATACATTCTTAGTCTAGTAAACCAGCGATAGGCCTACTTTCTTCCTAACCAGTCAAGGAAGCAGGGCGTACATATCTCGAAGCTGGAGATCATTTTTTATGCGATAGTTATTACAAGAATCATGCATGCACTACCTGCCTATGCTGGATTTCTCACCTCGCATGATATTGGGCGCATTAATGCTGCTCTGAAAAAGGCTTGCATATGGTAAACAATTATATGAGAAGATCGATACTGCAGAATATAGTTAATTGCTCGAGACAGATAGACAGGTAGCTCTTCCATAAATCGCAGTTCTTTAACCACTGCATTCATCAGCTCTTAAATCTCCTCGTGAGAGCAAGTACTTACTTCGCAAGAGGACATCCTTTTATGCTGTCTTTTGTTAAATCTATATTGTTTTTAAGTAGCTTTGTTAATCGATGTATCGTTAGTTATATTTAATTGTGCATGAGTGACTTAATAATCTGCTCCGATTAAAGCTTATTTTTCAAATGTATGTATGTAGTCATTGTATAATGTGATGCAAATTCGATTGTCATATGGAAATAAAGGCTACTTACTTACTTATTTACCATAACTGCTCTATATTATTCTTTATGATTTCAGTTTCTGTTCCGTGCGAGAATGTCGGTGTTGTCAAGAGGTTTGTGGGCATGGACCTGGGTGTAGTTGATGTTATCACAAAGTACATAAAGGATGAATTACAGAAGATTGAAGCAGAATTAAAGGAATGTTCTGGAAGCATAGATACTTCGAAGGATGAACCTGGATTCATTTTAGTTGGAAATAAAGCTGGAGTTGGAAAGGCTGAGAAAGACTTACAGACACTGACTGATGGTGTCCTTATACGTGATCATGATATTGATAGACCTGGAATTCCTGCTTATTTCTACAGTAAGCACGGGAAGGAAGTATTACGTGGCATTCAGATCAACCACAAAGTATCCATCCAGCCGGATAAGAAATGCCGAGCTTACCCAGAAGCGGAAATGACACCTGGGAAGTTCATGATTCCTATGCAAGGAGACACAATCAAATGCGAAGTAGATGGCTTTTTCAAAGAGGCTAATGACGATCTCAGACGCTACGGAGGAGTCGCTGATGCAATTGCTAGACCAGGGCGGTTTCTGTTGTATGAAAGTTGGTATAATTTGGGCCAAATTTAAGTGATAGAACTCAGAACATCAATTGTGTGTCTTATATGCAATTATAAATATCGTTGTTTTCTGACTTTGTACATTTTAGAACCTCTCATAGTCCTAACTTATATGGCTTCAGATGGTTTTCGGAGTTTTTCAATTGTATTCAAACCTGAGGAGGATGGCTTGATAACATTAAGGTGGAGCGATAATTTTGCCAGGACAGGCGTGCATAATTTCCATGCAAAAATTCTAAGCTGCGTTGCAATGCTATCAATCCGCTTGATCTATGGCAATATGGCACAGATTGTCCCCAAATTTAAAAGGACTCTGAAGACGATATTCATGACGAGGATCCTCGTGGACGCCCGAAAACAAAGGACGTCGTAGATTCTTAGCAGATTGTAGAACTATCCGACCCAATACACAGTTACAACATTGGTCACAGAAGGCCAATGAGCACAAAGCTACGAAGAAGATCTTTTATATATATATATAATATTATGTATGCATATATATTATCCATATAATATATAAACTATATTTAATGTATATTTTTTTATTTTTAATACAGCCTGATTGTGTTATGAGCATAAGCCAATTTCTATGATTTCTTTATTCGTATTTTTAAATAGATACGTGTTTTTTAAAGAGGCGTAGTTAATTTTCAAAATATGGTTTCTTTATTCGTCTTTTTTAAATAGACGTCTTTTTTAAATGGGCTAGTTAATGTTCAAATTATGTTGTCAAATCGAGTAGAATTTACTTCATCGGAAACTAAACATAGGGCCTAGGGCCTATATTGGGGATTTTAAAATTGGATTGGACGCAAAGTAGACCTACAAATGGCCGCAGTAACGATCCGCTGACAGTAATCCTGTCGATAATGATGATTTTTCAGAGCAGAATGTTAGTGCAATGCAAAGAACAAAAACTGATCCACGTCAACAGATTCAGAAGCAGCGCGAAGAAAGACATCCGCAGCACTCGAGCAGCACGATCATCCTCTCGATCTATGCACTGTCTCAGAAAGCGATTGATGACGTTCTGAAGGACATTGAAGATGTGATGGACGGATACATCATCGACAAAATCCTCGACAGTCCGCAGGATCAGCAGAGTATCGCTAAACTCAGCCAAAAACAGGTAAACGTTATCAGTGTATGCCTTAAGCCTTCTTTGAAGACAAACTCTCCCTCGTCACATTGTCGCATTAGCCGTTCAATTGTGGACCAGAGCTAATATTGATTATTTGACTGGATCTAGGATGTGCGCGATGGTCTAGTGGTTGGCGTGCTGGAATGTCAGCTTGTAGGGTGGGGGTTCAAATTCCAATCGGAACCGAAATTTATTTCGGGATTTCTGCTTCTCCTGTGCCCCCTAACCAACTCAGCTATGATGAGTACACCGACCGTACACTGTGGTAAGATGAGACGGCTAGGAAGAGGACTGGATACCTGCCATTATATGCCGAGGCTAAGAAAATGAAGACGCTAACATTTCTTACCCATGGCTGCCTCTAAGGCTATCTTTAGGGACTGCTTTTCTTCTTCTGATGTATCACTGATGGATGTTGAATTTGAATTGTGCTGCTATGTTATGGTCTGACATTGAGAATATTATACTAAGTTCATAATTTTAGCAATGAATAAAAGACATGTGTTTAGTTATTTCTCCCAAATAATGAATTTGTTTAATTCTTTGTAGGTCAGTAGAATAGAAGGTATGGCAGACTTTTTCCTGGTGCAAATTGAAGTGGAGACCGGTCATCTAAAGCGAATTCGAATTCACGGTCCTCAAATGGAAGTGACGTCAGTAATCGATCAGGTTCACAACATCTTCCAACTAGCTCACAGGAAAGAGATCAAGAAGATGGAAGATAAATGGATTGGAACTGTGGTGGGTTTGCAAAAGTTTTCTTTCGAACGATATTACTCAATATGGCCTATTAAAAACAAGACTTCAGTGCTCGCCCTCTGGGATGTTTAGACGCAATGCTTTCTAACACCCAATAAGCGTAGTTGGTGAGTGCAGCTAGGTGATGCGAAAACTTCAGTTGACTGTCAACATCCACCATAATATGTGTAATGTTTACCAGGAACTATGAACGAACTTGTAGTTGTTTCGAAACTCTAAGTTTTTAACTCTAATATTATATTAGGTTTTTGGAAGTATCTTGAAGACATACTCAGAAGGTAATATATAAATTTCTAATTGTATTACATTCCATGGCTGAAAATGAACTGATTTACTTGTGTGATGGATTCGTAATCGTAAACGTGAATTTGTATAGCGCCAGTTTAAGAGAAACTCCCGACCTGACAACTCGAAACCACGATCAAAAAGGATGGTTTTCAAACGCTTGCTGAAAAGCCAGAAAAGGGTCAAGGAAAGACGAAGAAGTTCATTTCTGAAGTTGCTACGCAACCCATTCCAGAATGATGGGCCGACCACAGCTACTCCCAACCAAGATGAACTGCGTCTTTCCGGGGTTCATCCAGAGGCTATTGAATATGATCAATCCATATGAAAAGCTAACTTGTAGTGTGGTTAATAGTTGATCCACATTGCGGTATATAAATTGTGCTGCTGTGTACACGTTTCCAAAAGAGAAATGTAAGCGTTATTAAATCAACCGATGGTCGCCTCAAGTGACGTCGTAGTTGGGAATCGTAATGCGATGGAGAAAATCCAATTGGTCCAGAGGGAAAATGCTGGCGAGGTTTTATTGTACCGATTTTTGAATAGCTTTAGCTGTCAAAAGTCAAAGCTTTCATCAGAATGTCTCACTTATTGTCCAGTTCCACTGAGGTACTAAAAATTTCATTTAACGACTGCTTCTTTTAAGTTTAGACTGATTGGGAATATGAAGATGGAAGTGTTTTCTCTAAATACCCTGAAGAAATCAACGCTATTATCGAAAAATCCTACTACAGACATAGAAATGCGTACGCTGATTGGAACGAAGAAAATGAAAAGTACAGACTGACTTTCCACACAATGGAGGTGGAATGTATGACCAACTGGGTAAAGCCTTCCGTGAAAGTCAGACGTGTAGCCAAAGGTAGTTTATTTGTTGCTTCTTCAAACTGGCAAAGAATTCTTAAATTTTATTCTCCAATAACCAAATAACAACTTACAAACTCTGTAATGTAGGGTATGATACAACGTAACCCATTCGGTAGTGCGCTGGATCTGTAATCTAATGATTACTGATTACTATTAGAGCTTGATGAGCGATCGCTGTATGACAGCACTGAAAGACTTGTTCGTTAACACTTGTCTCACGTCTTAGACTCAGATTTACCTATTTTGCATGCGTAATAAGTTCAATTTATATAAATATAAAAAGTGGAAACTGTAACGATCTCCCAATATTTTGGACTATCTAAAATTAGGCGATGATCTTACGCCAGGTTACTTTGTATTCACACTGACCTAATTGCATACTAAGGAAGTCCAAGGTAATAATGTCAAATAACAAGAGTCAGTTATGTATAGATGAATAATATGTTATTTAAGGCACAGCAATATGAAATGTTAAGTTGGCTATGCCTTTAAATGTCCTATCATACCTAGATCAGCTTATGTATTGACTATATTTAGGCATTATAGCCTAGATAGCCTAGATAGCCTACCTCTGGATCGTAGTAGATATCTCTTCATGTAGATCTGTTTCTCTGTTCTTCGATTAGCCCACGATGGTGAGTGAAATTGCACGTGATTGAAACACATAATCCATTAGATAACTTCGGTTGAGATGAAGATGCTGCGCCCTAATCTACTGTCTTTGGCTTTCGTTGTCTAATAATTGTTCCACTTAATTGCAAACCAACGACCTCAGTTTCAGACGCCAATGTTTTATTTCAAGTTTGATCATTAAATTGTAAAATTATGAGTTTATCGAGAATGTTGGTCGGAAGGAAGCGAGATAACCCGATTTTGGGTTTGCACTTTTTGATGAAGCTACAGGCAGATCTACGTGCCAAATACTAAACGGGGAAAATGATGGAATTTGTGGAACATTATTTGCTAGAGAATTCAAGCAATGCAAGTCTTGGGAGGTGGATAGATGAATGATAACATTCTGGCATAAGAGCATTAATCACTGCATTGTTAGACTAACGTTTCACCCCTTGTTCTACTTGAAACAGTTTTTTTCTTTATCGAGACAAGTTTGGTGTGCTTCTCTATGCAAGCGTTGCATACTTTACAGCGCGGAAATTAATGATTATTTAGAAAACTAAAATAAGAAGTAGAATTTTTTAGAGCTAAAAAAGGAACAATAAGTAAAATTATTTATGAAGTAAAATTAAAATTAGGAGTAAAATTCAAGAGCTCAGAACTGAATTAAAACTGAATTAGGAATTATTTTTAGAAGTAAAATATCACTGTCGATCAGGAGTCAGATGTTAGCGTTGCACTGGTGAACGACCATCTTCACCAACGTCTAACACCTCAACTGTCTTTCCGTAGTTCCAGGATCGTTCATTATGCATGCGCGGCAGACGATACTTCACAGTCCGTTTAAGTTGAATTGCTCCAATCAGCAGTTGACACCTCTTGGCTTTTAATCTCGAACCACCATACATATCCCCGAATCTAATTTGATATTCATTGAACTGGTCTCAGATGCTGGTCATTTAAGTATTACTAGAACTGTTAACTACCCTTATCTAATTAGCATTAAAATCTTCACACTCAAGTGACTTAAATATCCCATAGACATAGATAAGGGTATTTTGAGTGGTACAGGGACATCGCTACAGAAAGTAATGTAAAGTTATGAAATAAAAGTTTGTAAATGAACGTAAATTCTGGCTGATAAAAACATTTCCATTATTGGTAGCTGATGATAAATTTAGAATTGCTGGAATGCTGGAACTTAAAGTTAACTGCATAATAATTTTCGGATGTGCTAAAGTTTTACCAGCTTGTTTGGTGCTGTGGCGTGTTTGTTGGTTAGCCTGTTAGACTTCAAGCTGTCGACGGGAAAACGTTGGTCGGTTCCACGTGTCTGCGTGGGCCTGCCATTGGTGACTCTTCCGGCTCACTGTGCATTGTTTTGCGAACTGATGTATTATTTTTGTTCGTAATGACATTTAACATCATATAGACTAGCGCAGAGAGCACCTCTGATTTGGTTCGCCCTTTGAGCGGCGCTTGATTTATAAACGTGCACTAACATTGCATTTAATAACATTAGCCTGCTAGACTTTACGCCCAAAAGCTGGAGTTCAATTTCTTGCCAGGATGAGAAGGAAATTGAAAAGTATGTTTCACAAATGTTCCCTAGCATTTGCGCATTGGGCATTTAATGGCGAAACTCAAGGAATGATAATTACTAAAGCGCCTGTAAAGTACGTCGTAAACTTGCTGTCTGCGCCAACTTATATTAGTATAAAATTCATTAAGAACAAAAGCCAGCAAACCTGGGCATTCACGTAAAACTATCATCAAATAGCGCAGTGAAATTCTATTATTGATATTCAATTTAAGGAAAATTCGGCTATTGTGGGATTTGGTTTCTACAATTAATCAATCTTGTTTTGGGTCAGATTGTTTTCTGCGTTCTTCTTCGTCTCCTCTTTAGAAATGGATGTTCCTGTGACTTGGGATGCGATGACAATTGATGAGTATTTCAAAACAATTCAGCTCAGAGCAAGTGATCAGGAATACAAAGATGTTGAAAAGACCGTTTTGTCCACAGCTGAAAATACTGTCAATCAAATTATGAAGGTAAGAAAGACATTGCACTTAATCAGTTTAAATAAAAAAAATGCGCTCAAATTTGAAACATGATTCCACAGTGCAATATTTGCACTAATTACCCAGGCAAAGGGGTAGGTATGATAAGGGAAGTTGTTGGTTTAGTGCTTTAAGTAAATGACTTAAGCACTTAAGCATTTAACATTTAAATGTTTAAATTGACACGGATTGTGCTACTGAGTGTGTTTACACCCACCATGGATACCTCGTGCGATTTTTAGTTTTTCAACGCTTTTGGTCGCTCTTGAAAGTCGCGGATTACATCGTTTACGGTTGATGTTGATTTGCGCTATATAACCCAAAAATAATGATTTGCGCAAAGAGACAGAGGACATCAACTCCACAGTCATATGCATCAACACAGTGCCACCTGGATCGGTTTGAAATGGTTAGTGGCGAAAAAAATGAAAAGGCTTGTATAAACTTTTCCGTCGAAAGCGTGCGCACTTGCCCTTATACAAGCCTTCTTCCTTCATGAATCTGCTGACGACCTGCTGCATTTCTGTGTGCATATCTGCAATCAAAATTCTCTGAATAAGTTCTACCAGCGGATCAAAAACGCGCTTCCTGTTACCTTCATTGAAGAAGCCGGGGTTGGTGTCAGACAAATTCAAATAACTACAGACCATTCCAGAACCTTACATCGTATCAAAGGCTGTCAACAGGGTTGTGGTTCGGTAGGTGTAAGCGATCTTGTGCCGAAACTACAATCGGCTTTAGGAAGGGAAATTGTACGGTAACGCTTCTGCTCAAATGATCTCGGACATCTGCGAAACCACCGAGTCAGGACGTCTCACGCTGGTTGCTCTCCATGATATAAGTTCGGCGTTCGACATAGTCGATCTTTTTTATAAATATCAAGTGTCTCAGCACCTCATATGGAATAATCTGTGGTGGACTGGCATAAGTCCTTCCGGGAAGGACGAACGACGATGGTCACAATGAGCTCAGAATGTACGACCTGGACACTAGTTTCATTTGGTGTCACAGTACTCTGGAAGCTACTGCACATAGTGTACACGGCAGACTTGATCAATGTCATCACTGCTCTCGTAGCGTAGGTACACCAGTACGCCGACGAGATTCAACTATGCAGAGCCTATTACCCATCCACTGCACTTGCCTGTGTGTTGCACAGTATGTACACGCAGGACTCTGTGGCAGCAGTATAGTCATGGATTTCTTCCAATCGGGACCGGTTGAACCCGATGAATACGCAGTACATCTGGCACACACAAGCGCGCCAAAGATTTACGAAGAAGCCGTTAAGTCGAGATTTCCTGGCTGGAACCAACAGCTCGTCGCCCGCGATTTGGGTGTGCTACTGAATGGAGAACTATAAGTTGTCTGTCTGTCCGTCTGTTTCCTTCTCTCTCTCTCTCTCTCTCTCTCTCTCTCTCTCTCTCTCTCTCTCTCTCTCTCTCTCTCTCTCTCTCTCTCTCTCCGTCTCTCTCTCTCTGCAGGTCCTGCTCTTACCAATTGCTTCAAATACGGGTCATTCGGCGCACAGAAATGGTAATACACTCCTTTATTCTGACGCTCTTTGACTTTTGTAATACGATCCTTTCAGGCCAACCGAAGTTAAAAATTCGTTAGCATCAATCCATCCTCGACTACTGGCCAATCTGCCGAAGTTCGCACCTCAAATAATTTGCCGAATCCCCTCAATCTGCAATATGAAATCAGTATATAAGATTTCACGAAGGACACACTCCACCGGCTCCCCGTCGCAGAATGAATAAAGGTCAAGATTCTACTTCTAGGGAGGGCTTTGTTGGTCGGAATCGCATCGACATACATCAGGGAGCTTTATGTTCCGTCTCTAGTCAATCGGGTCGGGGATTGTTAAACACCTCTGTTCATGGGGATTTGCAGGAACCGCGCTTCCACACATTGACTCGAGCCCATCATGGTTCCTCGTGTCTTAGACCTTACTCTTCTGCTGCACATGAGCGCTGTTGCACATACATGTAACTCTGTTTAGCCTACCTGCTGGGGATTTGCAGGAGCCGCGCTTCCATACGTCGACTCTTGCATTTACTTCCATACACTGGTTCATCGTTTCTTAGACCTTACTTTTCTGCTGCACTTGAGTGCTGTTGCATCTATATCTGTTTATTGAAACTGATTTAAAACGTAATTAAGTAGATCAGTGTGTAGTGTGTGCAGAGCCTTTTTGCGGCACTTAGCGTAATACGTACATACCACAGTCATACTAGGGACCTGCGAATCACAAATTTTCACTCGAATCGAATCTCGAATCGAATCGGGGGTAAAGATTCGAATTCGAATCGAATCTCGAATCGAATCAGCGGGTACCAGTTTCGTATTAATGAAGCTTGATTGCACAGGCGTACCACAGTATCAATGACTTTTCTGCAGTTTAAAATCAATTAAACTAAACATCATTTCTCTATTAACAGAATTAAAAATTAATTAATTAATTAATTAAGTATATTCTTTGTGAAAATTGCATAACCGCACTTTGGTGTACATACATCTAAGCGGTGTTTATTATAGAGCTTCTCATTTGTGGCGATCGATCGCTCGCTCTCCTTGGTCGCTCGCCTAGTAAAGGTACGGAGAGCGGTTAATCCCTCGCCTAGCGGAAGGCGTCGCACCGTCGGTCGTCGCTCGATGCACATACATGTGTTTATTTATCTAATTTACATTACATTAATTTACTTACTTGCGGCAGCGGTGAATGCGTGCCGTGACTGAGTGATCGCTCTAAGTTCATACAATATGATTGGCCATAACAACACGGTCGACACCTCACGCCTCATGACTTCATTCGTGGAGTCACTAATTATATGCAACTATACAAAATAGGCTGTACACAAAAGCTCTAGAGGTCACCGCGCATCGCTTGCCTAAATCCAGCGCAATCGATTTTCAAACCGCCCACTATTTTCAAATGAGAAGCTTGAGTAGGCCTATAGGATTCTTATTATAAACCCTTTTCAGAGGGGTTGCCGTCAGCGCATGCCGCGTTTTACGCAGAAATTCAACAACCAATCCACGCGCAGTAAACAATTAAACCAATTAGTTTACAACAAATTGCGTCAAGGGCTAAAAATTTTCGGCAAAATGATTAGAAATTTTTCGAATCATGACATCATAATCGAATCGAATACCGCCGTCCGATTCGTTTTCGAATCGAATATCGAAGCTTCGCAGGTCCCTAAGTCATACATACATACATACATACACACATAAATACATAGATACATACATGAATACATACATAATACATACATGCATACATCGTTCATACCTAGAAGACAAAAATAATGCCTGATTTGCGAGAATAGGTTAGAGATATGTTGAATAGTGTTTATGTCTTCATTCTTCAGATTGAGCGCATCCAGAACAAAATGCTTTACAAACAGTATGTTGTACGTAAGGCAGCGATGGATGCAGCAAATCCAGGCATTCAGAATGAGATGACGCTCTGGCGTGGCACCAGCGCAACTACTTTGGAGACCATCCGCCGAAATGGGTTTAGCCAACGCAGCTGTGGAAAACATGGTGAGTTGAAAATTTTATTTTTGAAGCAATTTTACCTGTTCAGTCTTACTTCGGTTTATAGCCAGAATTATTTTTTACCAAACCTTAAATCAATGTCAGTCAGCAGTCATCTGTGCTGACTTAGTTATGCTTATTAATAACTATAAATTTTGCACTACGTGTTCCAATAAAAACGATTCATTACAGATTCCTTAATTAATTAAGAACTTTTCTTTATATATATGTATATATATATATATATATTCATTCATTCATTCTTTCATTCATTCATTCATTCCGACAATTTGATATAGCGCCTGTTCAAGATACCTACTCAGTGGCGCTCCCAGCCCAGCCACAGCTAAAGAAATGTGATTTGAGGGACTTACAAAAAGAATGCAAGTTTAACCGTGGGAGCAAACGCAGGTCTAGAGGGAGGCTATTCCAGATGGATGGCCCCACAACTGAAAAGGGCTGACACTGTTTTATAGCAGTACGAGCACGCGGGACCAAAAGCTCCCCCTTGCCGAAGAGCGGACAGTTCGACGGGCTGCAAGGTAATGTTATAAATACAAACGCTATATATATTATATAACATGTTATAAATATAAATGTTATATATATATATATATATTATATATAACTCCTCTTCGAGACATCTACTCCGAAGTGCTGCTCGCTAAGCCCCAGCAGATGACAACAGTTTTGAATTATTGCTAACCTCTGCATGATATATTCTTCTGTAAAGCATATATGATCTGAGTTGGTCCAAGTTATAAATATTAAACATAAAGTATTCTTATTACTTTTGGATAATTTTTCTCTTGTTCAGTCATTGTTACATGATACACAGTACGACAGCCTGTCATTCTATCTAGTAATTTATTACTCTTAGTTGTAAGATTCTGAAGAAGTTTTTTCAAACAAATTTCTTCGCTTCATTTCTTTAGAACAGTATGATGAAGAATATTGACACTTTATATACACTTTGATCTATCATTGCTTGAGTTTTCATACTCCCAATTACTCACAATTATTTTCATGTACGCTCGTAAGTTTATTACTTTGAGCAAGTTTCAAAATTGAGAAATAAAGCTTTAAAAGCAGTGTTTCATACTTCTGTTAATTAACAGGGTTTCTGTACGGAATAGGCGACTACTTTGCCAAGAACTTCAGCTACTCAGCCCAAAATACATACTCTCCACCGAATCGAAACGGTTGCAAGCACATCTACCTATGCAAAGTGCTAACGGGAGAGTATGCAGTGGGGAACCAGAGTATGATTGTGCCACCATCGAAACCAGGAAGCTCAACCATGAAGTATGATTGTACAGTTGACGACGTAATCAATCCGAAGATCTTCGTCATATACTTCTATACCCAAGTGTACCCTGAGTACTTGATCTACTTTAGGTAGAAGCTTGTTGAAACTTGGTCGATTATTTAATGTGTTATGTAGAGAATCTAGACAAACACAGAAATAATATGTTTTGTGTAGGTCTATGTTGGTTACTTTCATGATGGCTTCTTGTTTTGTTTTCTTTTGTTTTAACTACTTTAAATATTACTTTCTTTCTTTCTGCATTATTGCCAACGTTCAACTTCTGTTTTTTTATAGAGAAATTGAAAGGTTTAATATTAAACGATTAAATTTTGTGTAGATTAGCGAAGAAACAAACCGAAAACAATTTCTGTGGATACTTGTTGTTGTTGGAACGACCCTCGAAGGAAAAGTGACGTTAGGGGCCATCCATATATTACGTACACAAAAATCCGGGAAAATTGGACCCCCCTGTTCGCAAGCGTACTTTCTTCCACCCCCCCTGAGTACGTACGTTTGACGCACCCCCCCCGATGACCAGCTGCAGAAAGTGTCTCCAGGCAGCCTGTCTGCACTTTAGGCCAGATTATTGAAGGGCCAATATAGACAAATTATAGGTGTCGTTCACAGCACAGAATAACTGCACATGGCTTTTATATAATGTAATAAAATGCCATGGGACGACTATAGGATAATACAGAGTTATAAATAGGCTAATGTGGACGTCATAATTAGAAATTTTTTTGGGTACGTACACATTTTGTTACCCCCCTCCCCCCCCCGTTCGCACCCGTACGCAAAATCGCCAATATCCCACCCCCTCCCCCCTAAGTGCGTACGTAGTATGTGGATGGCCCCTTAGGTAGCATCGAGCAGGGTAATATTCAATGTAAGCCTTAAGGTAAATCTCTATTTTCAGCAGCACTCAGAGACCGAGTCAAAGAGACTCGATTACGGCCAGCGTTATATCAGAGCAGATTCTTTGGTTAGTTTCAGTTTCAGTTCGCAATCTGGATAGACAACTTGTGGGAAGCGGCGTTAGTATTTAGATTGATGACCACTCGGTCCTCATTCTTCAGTGGTCGGTAAATTAACACCAGATGATGTTTCTAAAGGTGCCATGTGGCTGGATTACCATGTCCGTGTCAAATGATCCTACGTTCTTAGTAACACTGTCCTGAGAATTTTCTATAGAAGCGCATAAGCAAGGATATGTAATGGGCCATCCACATATTACGTACGCAATCAGGGGGTCGGGGGTCGGATTTTGGCGATTTTGCGTACGGGTGCGAACGGGGGGGGGAAAAAAATGTGTACGTACACAAAATAAATTTCTAATTATGACGTCCACACAAGCCTATTTATCACTCTGTATTGTCCTATTGATGGACAGGGACAGGAGAGATGAACAAGGATGACTATAAGATCATATACACAGGAAGAGAAGATGGGAAGCACCAAGAAGGAGTAGCGCTGATCATGGATAAGAAAGCAACTAGAGCCCTGATAGGCTATGCAACAAGGGGGTCACGACTCATCAAAGCAAGATTCAGAACGGCGATGGGAAAGACGACGATCATCCAAGTGTATGCACCAACAGCGGCCTCAACAGAGGAAGAGATAGAAGACTTCTACGAGAACCTGCAAGAAATGATACAGGACATACCGAGCCAGGAGATTCTGATCATAATGGGTGACTTCAACGCAAAGGTGGGGAGAGACTGGGAAACATGGAAGGGAGCACTGGGAAAATTCGGATATGGGGAGGAAAACGAGAGAGGCGAAAGACTGTTAAACTTCTGCACGAATAACAACTTAAGAGTTATGAACTCTGCATTCTATCAGAAGAAGGACAGTAGGAAATGGACTTGGGAGTCGCCAGACGGCAGAACCAAGAACAGAATCGACTACATCATAGTTAACAACAGATGGAGGAGCAGTGTAACAACCTGCAGAGCATACTCGGGACCGGACGTGGCGTCAGACCACAAACTGGTAATGGCAGGCATACGAATAAAGCTAAAAACAGCAAGAAGACAGGGAAAGATAAGAAGATATGACGTGGAAAAACTGGAGGAGACAGATATGAAACAAAGGTACAAGGAGGAACTAAAAAGGAAATGGAAGAAGGCCATGGAAAAGGAGGAGGGAGCTGAAACCTCGGTGGAGGGGACTTGGAAGGAGATCAGAGAAATCTACAACGAGACGGCAAGACAAGTGTTGGGATACAGAGAAACAAGAAAGAGGAAACCGTGGATAACACAAGAAGTGCTTAGGCTAAGTGACCAAAGGAAAGATCTAAGGAGGACCAAAATGGACAACGAAGGAAACAGGAAAAGATACAACAAAATAACTAGAGAAATCAAAAAGAAGGCAAAGCAATGTAAAGAACAATGGATAGAGGAAAAATGCACAGAGGCGGAGCATAGCGCGGAGAGACAAGACACCAGAGGATTGTTCAGAATGGCGGAGGAAATATGTGGCACGGTGAGCAGCGAATCGTCAGAAATAAGGAACAAAGAGGGCGAAAAGATAGAGAACAAGGACGAGATCAGAGGAAGATGGAGAGAACACTTCGAGGAACTGTACAACGAAGAGAATCCAACGGACATCACGGTCCTGGAGGAAATGCCACAGAATAACAACCAGGATAGACTGGGTCACATACTCAGAGGAGAAATAGAAGAAGCGATAAAAAACCAAAAAAAGAGGAAAGCACCAGGGGAGGATAACATCACAGCAGAAATGATCAGGGAAGGAGAGGAGTGCTCAGTGGAGATGATGCACACCCTGTGCAACAGGATATACCAAGGAAAGAAATGCCCGGAGGACTGGGGAAAGGCGATCATAGTCCCCATACACAAGAAAAAGGACAAGACTATCTGCAGCAACTACAGAGGAATCAGCCTCCTAAGCGTGCCTGGGAAAGTGTACACCAGAGTCCTGCAACAACGACTACGGAGGTATGTGGAGGAAATAGTGGGGGAGGAACAAGCGGGATTCAGAAGAGGAAGGGGAACAGTGGACCAAATATTCACAATTAGGCAACTGTCGGAGAAATACTATGAAAAGAATAAGGTGATATATAACAACTTCATAGATTTCAGACAAGCTTTCGACAGTGTCTGGCAGCAGGGGCTGTGGAGAGTGATGAGGAACTACGGAGTACCAGAAGAGCTAGTGGAACTACTGGAGGACCTGTACAGTAAAACGATAAGCGCAGTGAGAGTAGACGGGGAGCTAACGGAATGGTTCAGAGTACATGTTGGAGTAAGACAAGGCTGCGGTCTATCCCCATACCTATTCAACCTGATATTGGAGGCAATGATGGACATAGCGCTGGCAGATACAGAAATAGGGGTGAGAATAAATGGAGAAATAGTCAACAACCTAAGATTTGCAGACGATATAGACCTGATGGCGGAAAGCGAAAGCCAACTACAGGAACTAACGACCAGGGTACACGAAAGTAGTAAAAGATTCGGGCTTAGGATCAACGGAGAGAAGACCAAAACAATGACAATTGGCAAGGAAAAAAAGAAGATAACCATCACCTTGGAAGGAGAGGAGTTGGAACAGGTGGCGGAATTTGTGTACCTTGGGGGTGTAGTTACGGAAGATGCAGAATCGACAAGGGACATAAGGAGAAGAATTGGGCTAGCATCAGCAATGTTTGGGAAGCTGAGGAAACTATGGAGATCAAGCAACATCTCAATAAGAACAAAAACCAAGCTATATGAAACACTGGTAATACCAGTCCTTATGTATGGAGCAGAGTCTTGGTGCGTGAAAAGGGAGGACGAGAGAAGACTGCTGGTGGCGGAGATGGGTTGGCTACGAGGACTACTGAATAGATCACGGAGAGAAAAGATACGGAACGAAGTGACACGAGAAGAACTGGGACAGAAGAAAACGGTAGTGGAAAGAATAAAGAAAAGAAGACTAACATGGTATGGACATGTGATCAGAATGGAGAGCGGAAGAATGCCGGCAAAGGCGCTGCACGGAGAAGTGGAGGGAACGAGGAGCAGGGGACGACCGAAGAAGAAGTGGATAGATAATGTACTGGAGGACATAGAAGACAGAGGATGGGAGTTAAAAAGGGCAATAGAACTCGCAAGAGACCGACCGAAATGGAGAAGTTTTGTTGGAGCCTCATCGTCGGTGAACACTTGACGGAGGAGAAAAAGAAAGAAAGAAAGAAAGAAATTGTCCTATAGTCTTCCGATGGCATTTTATTACATTATATAAAAGCCATGTGCAGTTATTCTGTGCTGTGAACGAGACACCTGTAATTTGTCTATATTGGCCCTCACTCATCCTTCAATAATCTGGCCTAACCTGGCCAGTCGCTGCCAAGACACTCTGCAGCTGGTCTTCGGGGGGGGGGGGTATGCGTCAAGCGTACGTACGCAGGGGGGGGGGGGTGGTGGAAGAAAGTACGTTGCAGAGTTAACATTAAAATTCATGTAAAATGAAACCAATGTTTTCAAATCTAGTTTACCATTTAAAATCGGTCGACGTTTTCAAACTACATTATTTAAACAATGTTATTTACCTTACAAGTCGTTACTAAGTAACCGTTACTAGCATATGCTAACTTGCAATCCTATTAGCATTAATTGTTACTAATTGGCCAGCTCTTTTCCATCTTTCTATATGGCGACTTTTTCAATTTAACAGTTGTATCCGTGGTCTGGCTTGTTTATTGAGGAGGAACAGGTGTTTGTGAAGTATGTGAAGTAATTGATCAGCAGAACTTGTCGATCTATGTAGCAAGTACAGTTGATGATCGAGAAGCAGGTGTTGGATAAGCAGGTGAGAAATCTTAATCAACAGGTTGATCTCTCCAATGCACAGATCTCTATCCTGCAACAGAACGTTATTAAAGCTGATCAAGGTGATGCTAATCAAGCCAGATTGCTTTCTCTTCCGTACATATTCCATCTGGGCTGCACGATAGTCTAGAGGTTATCATGCTAGACTGTCAACCCAGCGTGGCAAGCAGATAGTTGTTTCAGGATTTCTCATCCACTTATGCCCCAACAAATTCGGAATATGTATTATGTCCCATTCTCACATGGCTATCAGCCCGCCCACTCTCGCCAGCACCGCGCTGCCGAGCGTAGCCCGGTTGTCTGCCTGGCTAATGTACAATATTAGGGTGGATCGAATGTATATGTTAAAAAAAATTTCTTAAATAACTATTTTTAATAATGGGAAAAAGTTGCCAATTGGTATGACGAACACACAGTAAAAATTTGGTAATTATTGTGCATCGTCTCGAGGGTCCCCAAGGACTTTGAAATTTTGCTATATGGTCAAAATAATGGACTAGGCCTATCGTGAATCATCAGATGTCACATCTTGCGCACTAGGAGCACCTCTGAACGGTTCACCCTACATGAGGCGCTTTATAAATGTTTCAATACAATACAGAACAATACAATACAATAGATGTAACGTATTAACAAATCATAGAATACATTCTTATGCATAACTCAAATGCACAAATGTTAATTCGCAACAACGGTCAGGCTACATGACACAATAATCGG
The DNA here is from genome assembly GCA_963556255.1 of Allolobophora icterica. Taxonomy (NCBI): domain Eukaryota; kingdom Metazoa; phylum Annelida; class Clitellata; order Crassiclitellata; family Lumbricidae; genus Allolobophora; species Allolobophora icterica. The sequence goes on along the minus strand of OY744605.1, from coordinate 9,889,227 downwards.
ATTTTGTGTGAAACGTTGGCATTATCAATCGAGACTCTAGCCGGGATCTGATAAAGTCAACTCGCGATTTTGCGCCAGAAAACGCTACTGATGATTCAATAAATAACTTTACGGCCTGCATATGACAAGATAACAGGAAAGTTAGCTATGGGCGGTTCACCGCTAGTCACAAAAAGCTTAAGACGTCCCTCCGAATTGTCAGTCGTCAGCATCTGTTCGTTATGTGTGAGTTTTCCCAGTCGATCAAGTCAAAGACCTCACGTGCGTCAAACCTGAGCTCTGGTAGGCATACTTTGAATTGTCGCACAGCTGATGTTCGAGTTGACGAACTCGCCTTAAGAATGTGACGAATTCCAAGTTCGCGTGCGTGCTGACGATCATCTGTAATCATGGAGAGAAGTAGGTTTTCGGATGGCAAAATAGGCATTCCGCTGTATAACAGGATCGACAATACGTTTCTGTTCAACTGTTAGATAACATGAAAGGGGACAGAACGGAGCAAATGTCTTTACCATCTTTGCACGACGGCTTAGCCTTCAATTGCTACTGAACCACATCGGTGCCTACGCCTTCACCATGTATGCTGCAAGAATCTGCAAGTTGTCTGATGGTTCAGCTGTTGCGAGGTACAAAAGGAGAAGTAGATTCGCAGTTGTAAGCCACCTTGAGTGACTTAATTTTCCGGGGTTTCATTTAGATCAGTAATGTGGGCAGTGACCCTCAGAAACAGCGTTGGTTATTTCCAACAGATTTTTCTGGTCTATAGGCCTACCGAATTCCTTTAAGTTGACCTTTGGCAGTGGTTTTATTAGCTTCATATACTTGTCGTGGTAAGAAAAGATATCTAACTGATGATCTGCGTGCATCCTCCCATGTCCGAGAGACTCTGAAGTCATGCTCTAGCTCTCTCTATGCTCCGAAAGTGTCAAGGGCTCATTGTCTCCCTGAATGGGCCTTACACACGGTTGCTGGTGCGACCACAATTGCTCGGCTTCTGTATGCAGCCCCGGCTTGGTGGGTTGCGCTACCGCTGAAGACCGTGCCCTCCTGGAGAGGTTTATGAACCGAATGCGTAGAATGGGTTACCTGTCGCTGGATGTGTGGGATGTGGGGGTGATGGTGAGCGATGCGGATGACAGCTTTCTGCGGTCGGTCATTTGGTGCAGGACCCATGTGCCCTGTCCCATTTTCTCATCTACGGTAGTGCCTCGCTGTAGTCTAAGACCGAGGCTGCATGATTTATCCCTGTCCCTCAAAGATGACAGAAACTTCATCTCTAGGGTCTTATATGAAAAACACCAGTAGCCATGTCATTAATGTTATCCCTTGCTGGAACAGTGTCTTAGTTAAATTGACTTTTAGTTAACCGGCTCTACTCTTATTGTAATGGTTTGCGGTGTGTCAAGACACTGATTGGAAATAAACGAATATGTGTATATACCAAACAGGAAATAAAGAGTATAGATATAAAAGTAGTAAAATACACAAAGTGCTAGCCAGACATATTCTAATGGATCTAAATTATTCCAGCTGACATACGATGCAAGGAATGAGCAGAATTTAGTTAAAAACTGCCCGCGAACCATAGCTTTTTGCTATTACCGCACAGACGATTTTTGATCTCGCTGGGGACCCTCAATATGTTGTCCAAATTTAAAATAATTTTACACAGTTGTTTACGTATACTAAAGGCAACTTTTGGTCACTATTAATATTCGATAAAAAAATTTTTTTTCGATCCACCCTAATATACATGGGTCCAGTTAAGGCGGGATAAGTCCCCCACCAGCACCCAGCTTCCGGGCTGCCTGCAGAATGCAGGCAGGTACACCGGTCAAGCTGAACTATCGACCCATGGACAACGTGTATGCAAGCAAAGAGGGCCAAAGGGCTAGCAGAGAAAAGCAGCCGCACCAATACAAAGAAGGCTATAACATAGACAGATGGGTAGACAGACAGAGCAACATAATAGATAGTGAGAAATCATCAAGAGACAGTCTTTGCACATGGTTAATAATTATTGTATGACCGACTGTTAAGTGATAGGTCTACTGTTGTTGTCTTTCAAACTAACCGTTGTCTTAGCAGTTGATTAGTGTTTAATCAAGTGTTTAGTTTTAGTGTTTAATAATAATACCGTGATTTTTCACGGATTACAGTCGTTTCCTCATATAAATGTATTAATTCAAGCATCATATACTGGGGTCAGGACTTGGGCCGGTCAACCTTTTGACTAGGCCTACCATTTCTGGAATAAAATTGCTCCATGCAGAAAACCGATTATTCAAATATGCAGATGATTGCTATTTTGTGATCCCAGCTTCAAATATAGAGACTACTGACTCCGAACTTGCCCATAAAGCAGAATGGGTTAGAAATTGCAACTCACGCGTAAATCATAGCAATTCGTGTGAAATCATACACCAATTGTGGGCTCGATCGGATTAATGAAGTCAATATTTTGGGTGAATGGGTGTCACTTTTTCTGGTAGAATTGCGTTCTCCTAGCACATAAAATTAATGATATCAGCAAAGCTAAACAATCCTTGCTATGCGAGTCTTGGTTGCGTTTCGATTAACTGGAAACAGTCTCCATGATGTACGTTCCACCTCAGTGGCAAGAATTTTTTACTCATCTCTAGTTTGATGGAGATTTACTTAAGCGACAGGGTATTTCCCAACCAATACTCACGCCTTTGACATGTGTTCAAGGGAAGATGAAGCTCCCTTCGCTCCGATCCAGCGGGACCCTACCATGACCGATAGGCCCTACAATTTATTTCCTACTATAGGATAATCCGGTAACTGTCTTCGGCCCAGCATAGGGCAATTTGTGGTGCACATTTAGTACTATCCAGTCCTTGCTAGTCCTTGGGAAATAGTCTTTTTGAGACCAGCTTGCCTTTAGGCCATCTGGGTCGACTGCGGCGACGCTGATTGCTTTAACCCATCATTTAGGAATCTAGAAACTGCCAAATATGTGCCGTATGCCCGCTTGACATCGTTAGATTTTTCCAAGGCATTCGGCATGGTAGCCCTAAAGCATGATTGCCTTGCCGTGCAGTTAGCCTCCATGTTAATTCCGATTTTGTTTACAACTGGGTACTTGCATTGTTACTTAATCTAGTGCTTTGTACCAAGTTTTGTGGCATCATCAACTCATATAATTTCCAATGTCCCGTCACTCTGTTATTCGAGTAACTTTGGGCTATAGGCTAAAGCGGGATAAGCCCGCCCTCTCCCGTCAGCACCGGTCTCTTGCCAGTCTCTTGATGATTTCTCACTATAGATCTCTATGTTTCTCTGTCTGTCTACCTATCTGTCTATATGTAGGGCCTAGCCTTCTTTGTATCGGTGCTGCTGCCATGCATAGTCGTGAGATAAGTAAGTAAGCAAGTAAGTATTTTCTTTATTTGACCGGTTGCAAAAGATAAGCACTCCAGCAATACCAACTACAACAGTTAAAAAACACAGCATCACAGTCAATATGAGTATAGCATAGCATTCTCCCAATGAAATTTTTCCTCATGTTGTTGTCCAGTGGAGTAAGCACTCTATCGTCAGAGAACATAATTTTTGGGTTTCCTGGGTGGGAGCAATTTGTGAAGTATATGACCCGGGTTGTTTAATACCCCCGTGAAAAGACCAACATCCGCCTCCCTACAGAGTTGGTCAAACGTTGGCTCACCGCGTTGTGATACCGCGTTGTGAATCCCTAACAGCAGAGTTTTTCAAACTGTGGTCCGCGGACCCCTGGGGGTCCGCGAAGGATTCGGCGGGAGTCCGCGAGAGCGTTCTGAAAATAATGTGATGCTTAACATTGCATGGTTTTAGCATTAACAGCCTGTGTTTTCAAATTCATACGCTACTTATAGTGTGCCTGTAACTGTATGATCCACAAGGATCCAATTGGGTATTCGATCACACCAGTTTTGTGATGCTGCTGATAGTTATTCTTTGCGTAGCCTACTAGGGCCTACAGTGGCGTAAATAAGATGTAGGCTTATGGTCACGTTACATTTCTAGCCTAATAACACGTACGTGTTTTTATAAAATTTAATATAGGGCCTATAATTTCTGCTAATCGACTACCAATCATTTCTGCACCCAATGTAAGCGCGATGTATTTGAAGCCTTCATCAGCAGTAGGCCTACAACTAGGTTCCATTTAAAAAAGGTTAAGATATTCACAAAACAAACTTTGAAAGTCTACAAGTGTTTCATTTAGAAAATCAACACTGAATATGAGCCTGATTGTTTTTTCCATTGAAGAAACACCGAAGCTCTAGCTAGGACTCTAGACTAGTTGTTTTTACATAAGCACTATATTTTCTTCTAATTGTAACTCTGGACTGACTTGGGTTTTCTGAAAAAAAACACTTGCTCTATAGTCTATAGCATTAAGTATTACAAGACATAGTTAGCTTTAAAAAATGTCAAAAATGGACTCTAGTGGTTCCTCCAGTGAAGGCTTCATTTGCAATATGCTGTGTTCCATAGTTAGCCTATTGCAGGGAGTTAATAGCAATTTATTTAGTGTTACTTTTTATATTATAATAGTCCTCAGCGTCATAAATAAGGAAGCGTGTAGTGTGGAAATAGTCTATCTGCCTGTTATTTTTTTATTAAATTTTGAGAATAGGGGCCTAAATTTTGCTTTGTAAATACTGGGGGTCCGCGAGCTATGCATAGGAAAAATAGGGGTCCCTGGTCCAAAAAGTTTGAAAACCTCTGCCTTACAGGGAAGGGCAACATTACTAGGATGATGTACAGTTGACAGAAACTTTCACTTATCTCAAAACTTTAATTACGAATTATTACTTCTGTGTTTCATTACGAATGCTTCCCTCTGTTGTCCCATTATGCGTTTACAAATGGTGTATTAAATATTATACTTACTTACTCTCTTACACACATCGGTCATGTAGTATGTGTTTTGTGTTTACATCACATTTCTGTGTTGCCTCTATAATATCTAGCCCAATAGTTAGACGGTGAAGCTTCCGATTGGCGTCTGTAACAGTTGTTGTGGTGGGATAAAAGTGTCTGTTAAACTTGATGTTCTGAACATATTGACACACATCGGTAAACTACATTCATATTTTCATATATAAAGTGAAGAATTGACTAAGAACTCCAACTTAAAACCCCGTAGACGAATATTTCAGTATTCGGATTGACTTACCGTCACGCAATGCAATCGAACGTAACAAGAATAGTCCTGGACGTTTTTGAACCAAAAATGTGCTTCTTTATATATAGCAAGCTCTAGGTCCAGTCTTTGGACAAGTTTTAAGTTGTCGCGTAACCTTCAACCCGAGGTTATTACATTGATACCAAATCTTTCTTATGTGACGTTTTGTGACACCTAATGATACACGTAACGCAATTTTATATAATTAAATAGTTTATGAGACCTTACAAGACGTCTATGCTTGAGTTTAGTACGTCTGTAAAATTCTTTTGCTTACTTACAGAAAAGAATATTAGAAATAACAAAGCTGGAACTTTAATCTGAAGATATAGGCCTAATAAATTCCTTATCATTTATTCGATCTACAACATTGACACTTGGCGCGATGTTCACTTTTCCTTTTGCTCCGTGAAACGCTATTTGTTTGTTCTGTCCTGTCACTTTGTTATTTCGTTCTAAACTTAAGACTTGCCTTTTAAAAAGTTATTTGTCTGTCATAGGCTACCACTGTGTCATATTGGACTGATTTTCTGGAGGTTGACCTGATAACGGCTTGGGGTTGGTGCGCCATCGGTCAATGCCTTGTGCATGTGCATTATATACACCGCTGCTATAGAAGTTGCTTACTAACAATAATAATAATAATGATAATAATAATAATAATAATAATAATAATAATAATAATAATAATAATAATAATAATAATAATAATAATAATAATAATAATAATAATAATAATAATAATAATAATAATAATAATAATAATAATAATAATAATAATAATTAATAATAGTAATTGTGCTTTTGTAGTTTCTGCGATGGCTAAGAGTTGTGAAAGCTCAGTTCAAGACAAAATAGCCGAAGTGACAGAATGCTCGATTTGTGTTCAGATCTTTACAAATCCAAAAAGTCTCCCTTGCATCCACACTTTCTGCTTACGCTGTCTGGAAGAATATGGAAAGGATAGGAAACCAGGCGATCAGTTGGTCTGTCCAATTTGCAGGAATGATTTCTTCATTCCAGATGGGGGCTTGTGTAATTTGCCAAATAACTTTTTTATTGGGAAAATGGTGGAGATTGGAAAACTAGCAACGGCGCCTGCTAATGACGCCATGTGTGATCTTTGCCTTGAAGGGGAAGAACTAGTTGCAAAAATGTATTGCGTTAATTGTGAACAAGGTCTTTGTGAACGTTGCAGTAAATATCACAAGAAAATAAAGTTCAGCCAAAACCATCAAATCGTGGAACTTGGAAGCAAGCTAAACGCACAAATTTTTAACTTGCGCAGCAGTTACTGCGACCATCATCCTAAGGAGCTTATAAAGTTGTACTGCAATGATGATAAAGTCGCTATATGTGTGCTTTGTTGTGTTGAGAGTCATCATTCTCATCGATGTTTAAATATTGAAAAAGCTGCTGGAGATTTTACGAAGCAACTAAAAGAAGACCAGAGAAAAGTGACTGACAGACTTTCAGAATGTGAGAATGTTAAAGAAAAACTAGATAAATACAAAAACGAATTTACAGAAGAGATTTTGAAAACAGAAGAAAGTATCCGCGATATCGGAACTAAACTGAAAATGTTGATTGATGAATATACTGAAATATTGGTCGACAATTTGATCTCAGTGAGGGAAGAAAACCTCAAAGCCTTTGAAATCACCAAGCAGGATGTTGAAAGATTCATTGTAATGATTGACAGTTTCTCGAAATATTCTGAGGAGCTTCTTTCCCGAGGGTCACCAGTAGATATTTGTAGAGCTGCTGATCAAATGCATACGAGAGCAAATGAGTTGGAAAAATTTCCAGCGAACTGCCGCGGCGAACATTTTTGCTGTGATACAGTTGTCTTTCAACCTTCAAGCTTTGAAAATATCTTGATGCAATGCATATCCAGTAATGCAGTGGGCGAACTTACAGTCACTGAGTCACCAGATCGAATTATAAAGTTTGTAACTGAAAGTCCAGGTAAGCAATTAATGCATACAATTTAGTTAAAAACAAAGCTGTCCAGAAGCCATCTGTAGACCTTGAGGCCTGGTATTGATGTTGACGCAGCAACTGAAACATGACTCAAGAACAAGCACTTGGACGACCTTGTTAAAATTTATGGGTATGGTTTGTATCCTATTGACCGGTCTGAAGAGGAAGGGGGAGTGTGTTCATACGTGAAAGATACCTTTTATTCTTCCCCAATCTCCGACAAGCATGCTGGTGGTCTTAAGGATGGCTAAGAAATCTTGTGGTTGAAGATCAGTAAAGACAACGAAATCTCCGTTGTCGCTGTCATTTGTCAGATTTGTCATTTAAATAGAAGAAACTTGTCAACTACAGGAAGAACGTCACCAGGAATCGACAATATTCCTTACTGGGTTTTTCCTAACTCTTCTTACGAACTTGCATCTATAGTTACCCTTATAACAATTCTGTCCCTCAGCCAAGGCAAGCCACCAACGTCTAAAATCCTAAAGTAACGCATATTGCTAGTCTTACGAATTTACGACCCATATCAGTCACTGATCCTTTCTGGAATAGCTTAAATTATTGTACATCGCTTCTTGCTTCCTGCTATTTCTCACCGTGTTTTGTTTGATCAGTAAGCGTTTCGTCCTACTGGAAACAATACTTGTGCTAGTGTCTATCTCTTGCACCAAATAACGAAACTTCTGGAACATAACATCTACGTCCGTTGTCTCCTTATTGATTTTTCAAAGGCAGTTGACTCTTTCAATCTCCTCATGCTCCTCCAGAAGCTGAGAACTCTCAATATTCCTCCTAACATCTTTAACTGGATAGCTAACTTCTTAAGTGGTCGAGCGCAGGCCGTTAACTTATATGGAAATTAACTTAGATAAAAATTAACCAAAGTATTGTGCAAGAACCTTTACTGTGGCCAGTTCTGTTTATTATATTCATTGCAGCTCTCTGCACTTTATGTGACGACAACCACCTGTGTGACAATACGCTGATTACTTAAGTCTACTTAATCCAGAAACTGCATGCATTGGGTTCAATACAGAATTTGACAATATTAGCTGTGGGCCACACTAAACTAAACTCAACATAAACGTCTCCAAAGCAAGGAGATAATTTTCAGCCGGCCTAGTTTCGAGCGTATTAAGCAGATGGATAGTGTCAAGCTGCTTGGAATTATTCTGCAGTCTTACTTTTTTGTCAAACCATGTTAACTGCAATCTTACTCTAATAAACCAGCGATACTTTCTTCTTAACCAGTTAAGGCAGCATGGCCTAAATATCTCGAAGCTCGACGTAATTTTTCATGCGATAGTTATTTCAAGAATCATGCATGCACAACCTGCCTATTCTGGATTTCTCACCTCGCATGATATTGCGCACATTATTGCAGTTCTGAAAAAGGCTTGCAAATAGCAAATATGTGAGAAGATCGATTGTGCAGAATATGGTTGATTGCTCGAGACAGGTAGACAGGTAGCTCTGCCAGAAATCGCAGTTCTTTGACCACTGCATTCATCAGCTCTTGCCATCTCCTCGTGAAGTCAAGTATTTGCTTCGCAAGAAATGACATCCTTTCATGCTGTCTTTTGTTAAATCTAATTGTTTTAAAGTAGTCTTGTCGATGTATCTTTGGTTATACATTTAGTTGTGCATGAGTGACTTAATAATCTGCTCCTGTTATAGTTTATTTTTAAAATGTATGTATGTAATCATTGTATACGTGTAATGCATGTGCGCTTGTCAGATGCAAATAAGGGCAACTTACTTACTTACTTACATAAGTGCATGTGGACGCATACATATCAGCTTACCGTAACTGCTTTATATTATTCTTTATGATTTCAGTTTCTCTTCCGTGCGAGAGTGTCCGGGTTGTCAAGAGATTAGTGTCGATGAACCTGGGTGTTATTCATGTTATCACAGAGTGCATGAAGGATGAATTACTGAAGATTGAGGCAGATTTAAAGGAATGCTCTGGAAGCATAGATACTTCCAAGGATGAACCCGGATTCATTTTAACTGGAAATGAAGCTGGAGTTGGAAAGGCTGTGAAAGACTTACAGACACTGACTGATAGTATCATTATGTATGATCATGATATTGATAGACCTGGAATTCCTGCTTATTTCTACAGTAAGCACGGGAGGGAGGTATTGCATGGCATTCAGATCAACCACAAAGTATCCATCCAACTGGATAAGACGAGCCGAGATTACCCAGAAGCGGAAATGATACCTGCAAAGTTCATGATTCCTATGCAAGGAGACACAACCAAATGCAACGTAGATGGCGTTTCCAGTGAGGCTAATGTCGATCTCAGAATCTATGGAGGAATCACTGATGCAATTGAAAGATCAGGTCGGTTTATGATGTATGAAAGGTGATAAAATTTGGATAAAGAGCTCAGAACATTGTGTGTCTTTTATACAATTATAAATTTCTTCGTTTTCTGACTGTGCATTTTGGAATCCCTTATTTTCCTAACTCATAACTTCAGATAGTTTTCGGAGTTTTTCAGCTGTATTCAAACCTGAGAAGGATTGCTTGGATTACATTAAGTTTGAGAGATAATTTTGCCAGGACAGGCATGCGCAACTAGAGCTTGAAAATGTCATGCAGAAGTTGTGATCCATGGCGTTGAATGCAGTTGAACAAATCTGCTTACGCGAATTGATTCCTCTGAGCACAACTGATGTTAAATGATAAGCAGCATAGCAATGCCATCAATCAACACTGGAGTTTTCATTTTCCACTTGATCTAGTAACTGTCATTGACGGGGATGCAGCTAACAGCTAATATTATTTTTGTCGATAATTCTTAAAAATAGTGCGCGAGGTTTTCTTCGTGTGCAATGACACAGATTTCGCCAAATAAGAATGGAAACTGAACACAATTCATGACGAGGATCATTGTGAACGAGCAGAAACAAAGGACTTCGTAGAATGGTAGCAGATTGTAGAACTTTCCGACCAGTACACAGTGACAACGTTGGTCACAGGGCCAATGAGCACAAAGCTACGAAGTAGATTAGCATATATTTTTATCTATTTAATACACCCTGACTGCTTTATGAGCATAAGCCAATTTCTACGATTTCGTTACTTATAGCCTGTCTTTTTTAGATATTTAATATTCAAAATATGCTGTCAATTCGAACAGAATTTACTTAATCTGCAAAAATGTGCATTTTATGCTTTTTTAAAATTGGATTGGAATCAAAGTACAAATCGCCGCAGAAATGATAAGCTCGCCAGTAATCCTGTCGAAAATGATGATTTTCAGAGCAGAATGCTAGTGCAATGCAAAGGACAAGAACAACTGCTGGTCCTCGTCAACAGATTCAGAAGCAGCGAGAAGTAAAAAATCCTCAGCACTCGAGCAGCACGATCATCCTCTCGATCTATGCACTGTCCAAGAAAGCGATTGATGATGTTCTGAAGGACATTGAAGAAGTGATCGAAGGATACTTTATCGACAAAATCCTCGACAGTCTGCAGGATCAGCAGAGTATCGCTAAACTCAGCCCAGAACAGGTAAATGTATCAGTAGGCCCTAAGCCCTCTGTGAACACACTCCTCATTACAGTCTCGCATTGGCAGTTCAGTCATGGACCAGAGCTCTTGATTATTTGATTGGATCTAGGGTGTGAGCGGTAGTCTAGTGGCTGGCGTGCTTGACCGTCAGCCGATAAGTTGGGGGTTCAATTTCAAATGGGGACAGACATTTCTTTCGTGATTTATGCTTCACTCGCGCCCCCTTGCCAACTCGGCTATATTGAGTACACTGTTGGTGGGAAGATGAGACGGCGAAGAAGAGAACTGGGTACCTCCCCTTATATACCGAGGCTAAGAAAAATGAAGTCGCTAACATTTCTTACCCATGGCTGCCTCTAAGGCTATCCTTAGGGACTGTTTTTCTTCTAATGTATAAGATAAGATGGATGTTGAACATTAATTGTTCCGCTATGTTATGGTTTCACATTCAGCATACACTAAGTTCATAATTTTAGTAATGAATAAAAGATGTTTAGCTATTTCTCACAAATAACGAATTTGTTTTATTCTTTGCAGGTCAATAGAATAGAAGATATGGCAAACTTTTTCCCGGTGCAAATTGAAGTGGAGACGGGTCATCTAAAGCGAATTCGAATTCACGGTCCTCAAATGGAAGTGACGTCAGTAATCGATCAGGTTTACAACATCTTCCAGCACGCTCACAAGAAAGAGATCAAGAAGATGGAAGATGAATGGATTGCAACTGTGGTGGGTTTGCAAAAGTTTTCTTTCGAGCGATATTACTGTATGTGGCCTATAAAAACAAGACTCTGGCAATGTTCACCCAATAAGCGCAGTTGGTGAGTACAACCAATCCACCATAATACGTGCAATGATGACCAGGAACTATGAACGAACTTGTCGTTTTTGCAAAACTGTAATATTGTATTCGCATTTTGGAAGTATCTTCAAGACATATAAGAAGGTGCTGTATAAATTTCTAGTTATTACATTATATTATATTACGTGGCCATATCAAAGCTCAAAACTGTCTATGCTCACAATCGTATAATTAAATATGCAGATGACACTTACCTGTTAGTACCAGCTAAAACAGTAATACAATCAGGGAAGAGTTGGATCATGTAGCAGAGTGGGCCAAGAGCTGCAATCTGAGCCTTAATCAAAGCAAGACACAGGAGATGATAGTTCGTCGCAGGGGCGCCGCCAGGTTTAAAAAATTTGGACGCACACCCTTCCCGTCTCCTCCATCCACACCCGTCCCCTGGCTGCCACTCGTAGTCATACACAGAAAATGACTCAAAGTGACTCATAAAAGTACAGTATAACACATGCATATGATATCATATGATATTATTTATACATACTGTATGTTAAACCAAAATTACATAGTGAAATTATCAAAAATATCTATGAGATGCCTAATCCTTGTGTGGATATGATTTGGTGGGGGGGGGGGGCGCACGTGCGTCCAGTGCGTCACGCTGCCGGCGCCCCTGGTTCGTCGTACAGGGAGGGGGCTGGACGACGCACCTGCAGAGGTGCCGGGACTTCGGAGGGTCCAGAGTATTAAGATTCTGGGAGTCGTAATGACTGAAAAACTAGGTTTCGAAGCGTATATAAGGAGCGCTTGCGTCCAAGCCAGACAGTCGATGTTTGCTCTGCGTATCATGACAGCGCACGGCCTGCGCTTTTCAAGTTTGCAAGACGTAGTAAAAATGACTACATTAGCCCGTATGCTATACGCGTCCCCGGCTTGGTGGGACTCTTCGCGGGTCAACAGGAGAGGGGTAGGCTGCAGTCCGTGTTAGACCGTCTGGTGCGTCTGCATTATCTCCCTACGGATAGCCTCACCTTCGAGCAATTGTGTAGCCTTGCAGACGGGGGTCTCTTCGCAGCGGTACTGCATGACGAGGGCCATGTGCTGAACCATCATCTCCCACCACTGAGGCCACAGCACTATTCCATGAGGCCAAGATTGCACGACCGATTAATACCCAGGGCGGACAATTTTATGAGGAAAACATTTCTGACAAGAATGCTTTATTTTGTATAAACTATTATGTAGACCAAAGTGCGGTATAAGCAGTTGGTATTAATAAAGAATATTTACTTTACTTATTCCATGGCTGAAAATGAACGGATTTACTTGTGTGGTGGATTCGTAATCATAAACGTGAATTTGTATAGCGCTACCTGAAGAGGAACTGCCGACCTGACAATACCAAACCACGATCAGAAGGAATATTTTTCAAACGCTTGCGGAGAAGGGGCAAAGAAAGACCAAGAAGTTCATTTCTGACGTTACTCCGCGACCTCTTCCAGAAAGATGGACCGACCACGGCGAAGCTTTTATGGAGCACTGTGGCAGTTCCAGTCACAGGACAACCAGGTTGCCTTGCATAGCAGAACGAAGGAATCCACAGCCTGGTATGGATGACACTGGCACACAAAGCCCCCTAATATAGACAGGGCATGGCCTGCAAGACAATTAACATAGCCATTAGAATCTTAAGCTCATTGAGTTTTGCATAGGCAACAAGTGCAGTTCTTTCCGTATAAAGCCAAGTGTTTTTACCCGAACTTAGACATACCATGAATCAGGCGCACTGGCGTAAACTTGTCCAAAAATATTGGGGGGGGATTAGGCTATTTTTTCTACACTTGTTGCATTGATTGTACAGTCCATCTCAATTATTGGGGGGCACGTGCCCCGGCTGCCCCCCCTCCCAGAGTCTACGCCTACGATCAGACGAGCCGCGGCATTTAGAACAGATTGCAACAGATTAATGCGCGACAGAATTAAGCCCGCATACATTGCATTGTCATAATCAACTCGTCCATATTATTATTATTATTATTATTATTATTATTATTATTATTATTATTATTATTATTATTATTATTATTATTATTATTAAAGAACGTTTTTAACGCGCGCAATGTCACACAGAAATGCGAATCTGAGGCGCCTTTAGTCAGTCGCCAGGTGAAGAACAATTAGATCTCCAGATGTTTGAAAAGCAAGTGAGAAATCGTGAGTTTTGAGGCGTTTCTGAAAGAAGGAGAAGTGATCCATCAACGGATAAACATTGGAAGTCGGTTCCATTCCTTGGGGGATGCAACACGAAATGCACGAGTGCCCATGGCAGTGCTACATCTAGGCTCAACCATGAGACCCGTAACCGAAGACCGCAGATTTCTGGGCAGGATGTAACGAGAGAGTAGTGGTTGAAGGTAGGTAGAAGTGCACATTGTGAGGGTTTTATAGGTCAGGCATGCCAGTTTAAATCTTATTTTGAATTCTACAGGAAGCCATTGCAGCTGATGGAGCAGAGTTAATGCGTTTGAACGAGAAGAAGCACGCATCACCACGCGAGTCAGAGAATTTTGGGTGCGTTGAAGCTTGGTTGACTTGAAGATCTGATAGGCTATGCCTGCAAACACAGAGTTGGCATAAACGAAGCGAGAGCAGACAAGCGAACAGGCATTGGTTTGTTTGTATCTTTGTTTGGAACATACCGTATGTGACTTATTGCCCTGATATGGTAGACACAAGATTTGCAAAGGTTTGTTATGTTGAATAGGAATGTGAGATTACTGTCCAAAGTGACCCAAAGTTTTGGAAATCTTTGATATTAGAACAACAGTACCAGCAAGGTCAACGCTAGAATGAGAAGGGAAAGATCACAGTCGTTGGCGTGAGCCAAACATGACTGCCTCAGAATTAACTGGGTTTATAGCAAGGCCGTTGAAGCAGAACCATGCATGCCCTGAAGAGAGGCACTCTTTTGTTGATCAAATACTGGTTGTCACACAGCAACCGTGGAATTGTGCCAATTTTTGAAATCACTTTAGCTCTCAAAAGTTAAGGTTTTCATCAGAATGTCTCACTTATCGTCCAGCTCCACTGTGGTCCTAAGAATTTCATTTAACGAGTGCTTCTTTCAAGTTTAGACTGATTGGGAATATGAAGATGGAAGTGTTTTCTCTAAATACCCTAAAGAAATCAACGCTATTATCGAAAGATCCTACTACAGACTTGGAGAGCAGTACGCAGAGTGGGAGGAAGAAAACGAAAAGTACAGACTGACTCTCCAAACAATGGTGGCGGAATGTATGACCAACTGGATGAAGCCTTCCGTCAAAGTCAGACGTGTAGCCAAAGGTAGTTTATTTGTTCCTTCTTCGAACTGGCAAATAATTCTTTGTTTTATTCTCCAATAACCCAATAACTACTTATAAACTCTGTATTGTAGGGTATGACACAACGTGATCCATTCGGTAGTGCGCTGGATCTGTAATCTAATGATTACTGATTAGAGCCTGATGAGCAATCGCTGTCTGACAACACTGGAAGACTTGTTCATCCACACTTGTCTCACGTCTTAGATTCAGATTTACTTATTTTGCGTGCGTAATAAGTGCAATTTATATAAATATAAAAACGAGAAAGTGTAACGATCTCCACATATTTTGGACTATGGAAAGTTGGGCTTTGATCTTACGCCAGATTACCTTGTATTCATACTGTCCCATTTGCATACTGGTACTAAGGAAGGCCGAGCTAATAATATCATCAACACTGTCAAATATTAAGGTGGCTATACTTTAAAATGTCCTATCCTACATAGACCAGCTTCTGTATTAACTGTATTTAGGCATTATAGCCTAGATAACCTTCCTCTGGATCGTAGTAGATGTCTCTTCATGTATATCCGTTTCTCTCTTCTTCAATTAGCCCCCAGTCACTGTCCCATTTGCATACTGGTACTAAGGAAGGCCGAGCTAATAATATCATCAACACTGTCAAATATTAAGGTGGCTATACTTTAAAATGTCCTATCCTACATAGACCAGCTTCTGTATTAACTGTATTTAGGCATTATAGCCTAGATAACCTTCCTCTGGATCGTAGTATATGTCTCTTCATGTATATCCGTTTCTCTCTTCTTCAATTAGCCCCCAGTCACCAAGTCTTATTACGCATGCGCGTCACATCATGTGCGTTGACGAAGCTTCAGAAGATGGCGTAGGCATCTGTTTTGACTTGTAGAAACTCTTCTTTCAGAACACTCGCCGAAAGGCTTTTCAAACATTCGAATTCGGCTTCGAAACCATAGTCCGTTCACTTCCTCCAATGGACTAACAAGACACAATGTCCGCTTACTCACGACAACGAACTTGACCGACGATG
This sequence comes from Allolobophora icterica, assembly GCA_963556255.1. Lineage (NCBI taxonomy): Eukaryota > Metazoa > Annelida > Clitellata > Crassiclitellata > Lumbricidae > Allolobophora > Allolobophora icterica. Next base: position 9,873,343 of record OY744605.1, on the reverse strand, counting down.
TGATTACACACGAGCTTTACGAAGGGGTCTGCCCTTTACATCGATAACTTTATACGACGCCGTATTCGATAGTTCGATCACCAGCTTCTTAGAGTTCCGACAGAATTTATTCTCATTGATCCCTGCCATACAACTAGCTGACCGTCCTTACGAATCTCGTCGCAAAACTTGACCGATCAGGTGTCAAAGATTAGCGTTACCCTGGTGAAAGACCATCTTCACCAACGTCTAACACCAACACCTCAACTATCTTTCCGTAGTCCCAGAAGCGTTGATTACGCATGCGCGGCATACGGTACTTCACAGACCTTTGGAGTGAATTGCAACAATCTTGGCCTTTAATCTCGAGCCGCCGTACATTTATCCCGAATCTAATCTAATTTATATTAACTTGAGCTGGTCTCAGATGCTGGTCATTTAAGTACTACAATTGTTAATTACCCTCATCTAAAATTTAGTACCTAATCCTCACACAGCCAATACAGGCTATAAGGCTGTGACTCAGGGCTGTAGTGGTAAAATTTGAGGTGAGTATACGCTACCGGCTAGTTTTCCTAAACAAATTAGAGGTGAGTATACACTACAGTATTTTTGGGAGTATACGTACAGTATTCTAATATAAATAAATATGAATTTTTGTGAGGTGAGTATACGGTCTTTAGAGGTGAGTATACGCTGTATACCCGCGTATACCCTCGACTACAGCCCTGCTGTGACTTAAATATTCTATAGACATAGATAAGGGTATTTTGAGTGGGACAGGGACATCGCTACAGAAAGCAATGTAAATTTGTGAAATAAAAGTTTCTAAATGCACATGAAATCTGGCTGATGAAAACATTACCTGTGTTGGAAACTGATGATAAATTAGAATTACTGGAATGCTGGAACTAAGTTAACTACGTAATAATTTTCGGATGTTCTAAAAAAATGTCAACTTCTTTGGTGCTGTGGCCTGTTAGTCTGTCGGTTAGCCTGACTTCAAGCCGTCGATGGGAAAACGTTGGTTGGTTCCACGCGTGTGCGTGGGCCCGCCAGTGTGACTCTTCCGGCTTACTGTGCATTGTTTTATATTATTTTTGTTCGTAATGACATTTAACATCATATAGACTAGCGCAGAGATCGCCTGTGATTTGGTTTACCCTTTGAGCAGCGCTTTATATATAAACGTGCAATTACATTAAATTACACTATCCTGCTAGACTTGAAGCCCAAAGGTTGGAGTTTAATTTCTTGCCAGGATGAAAAGGAAATTGAAAAGCATGTTTCACAAATGTTCCCTGGCATTTGCCCATTCGGTAATTGGTTAATATTTAATGGCGAAAATCAAGGAAAGGTCCTGGCAATCATACCCTTCTCTACCAAGGATAAGAAATGAATTAATACTTGATATCCTTGGTTGCCTCTTACAGTATGCTCTATGAGTAATCTTCTTGATACTATATCTAAATAAAGTACCTCAGAAAATCACTGTCTGCTTAAACCTATTTGAGTTTAAAATCCGTTACGATCAAAAGCCAACCAACTTGGGCATTCATGTAAACTTGTAAGGCTATCACCAAATAGCACAGTGCAATTCTATATTGAAATTCAAGGGGAAAAATTGGTCTGTTGTGGAATTTGGTTTCTAGATGTAATTATATTTGTTTTGAGTCAGATTCTTTGTGCGTTCTTCGTCTACTTTATAGAAATGGATATTCCTGCGAATTGGGAAACCATGGAAATTGACGAGCATTTCAAAAGAATTCAGCTTAAAGCAAGTGATCAGGAATACAAAGACGTTGAAAAGACCGTCTTGTCCACAGCTGAAACAACTGTCAATCAAATTATTAAGGTAATACAGACAATGCGCTTAATCAGTTTAAATAAAACAAATGAACCTAAATTTTGAAACATGATTCCATAGTGCAGTATTTGAACTAATTACCCATGGCAAAGGGGTTACTGGTAGGTATGATATGGGAACTTGTTGGTTTAGTGCTTCAAGTAAATGATTTAAACACTTAAACATTTAACAGTTAAATGTTTAAATTGACACGGATGGTGCTATTTAGTGTGTTTACACCCACCATGGATACCTCATGCGATTTTTTGTTTTTCAACGCTTTTGGTCGCTCTTGAAAGTCGCGGAACACATCATTTACCCAACAATTATGATTTACACAAAGAGACAAAGGACATCAGCTCCACAGTCATATGTATACATCAAGAAAGTGCCACCTGGGTCGGTTTGAACTGGTTAGTGGCGAATAATGAACTTCTTCGCGAAAACATGCGTATTCGCCCTTATTCCAGCCTTCACTCTTCATGAATCTGTTGACGAACTGCTGCATTTCTTTGTGCGGCTCTGCGAATCATAATTGTCTGAATAAGTTCTACCAGCGGATCAAAACCGTGCATCCTTTTACCTTCGTTGAAGAAGCCGGGGTTGGATTCAGACAAATTCAACAACTACAGAGCATTCTAGAATTGTACGATAACGGTTCTGCTCAAACCGATTTCGGTTCTCCTCAAAGCCAATGACTCAGGACGTGCTACGCTGGCTGCTCTCCTTGATATAAGTTCGGCGTTCGATGCATAGTCGATCATCTCATAAATATAAAGCGTCCGAGCACCTCATTTGGAATAATCAGTGGTGGACATCTGGACTGGCATAAGTCCTTGCTGGAAGGACGAAAGATGATGGTGACAATGGGCTCAGACTGTTCGTCTTGGACACAGTTCTCAGTATTCGGGCCGCTATTGCGCATACTGTACACGGCCGACGTGACCAGCTGTGGGAGCACAGGTACACCAGTAGGCCTACCCGACGGATTCTTTGGTGTGCTTCTGAGCGAAGAACTATAAACTATGGCTGACAACGTAAACTCTCTCTCTGTCTCTCTCTGTGTCTGTGTATGTCTGTTTGTCTCTCTCTCTCTCTCTCTCTCTCTCCTTCTCTCTCTCTCGTTCTCTCTCTCTCTCTCTCTCTCTCTCTCTCTCTCTCTCTCCGTCCTCTCTCTCTGTCCTCTCTCTCTCTCTCTCTCTCTCTCTCTCTCTCTCTCTCTCTCTACTCTCTCTCTCTCTCTCTCTCTCTCCTCTCAACTCTCTCTCTCTCTCACTCTCTCTCTCTCTCTCTCTCTCCTCTCCTCCTCTCTCTCTCTCTTCTCTCATCTCTCTCTCTTCTCTCCTCTCTCTCTCTCTCTCCTCTCTTCTCTCTCTCTCTCTCTCTCCCTCTTCTCCTCTCTCTCTCTCTCTCTGTATCTGCAGATCCTGACGCGTTTTGACTAGTATATTTTCCATCCTTTCAGGCCTGCCGAAGTTAAAAATTCGTCAGCATCAATCCGTCCTCCACTATTGGCCAATATGCTAAAGTTCTCTCACCAAATCACTTGCTGGATGCGCTCAATCTGCAATACTAAATCAGTATATAAGATTTTATGATGGACACGCTCCACCGGCTCTTCGTCTGTGCATGAATAAAGGTTAAGGTTCTACTTCTGTGGCGGGCCCTGTTGGTCGGCATCGCACCAACATACATCAGAGAGCTTTATGTTCCGTCTCTAGTCAATCGGGTCAGGGATTATTAAACACCACTGCTCGTGGGGATTTGCAGGAGCTGCGCTTCCATACATTAACTCGAGCCCATCGTGGCTTCTCGTGTCTTAGACCTTCCTCTTCTGCTGCACGTTAGTGTTGTTGCATCTATCTCTGTTTAGCCTACATGTTCAAACTGATTTAAAATGTAATTATTTAGATCAGTTAGTAGAGCGTGCAGAGCCTTTTGGCGGCACAGTTAGCGTAGTACTTTTACACACACATACATGCATGCACAGATGCATGCATACATGTATGCATGCATAGATACATGCATGCAGATATACATACAGACATAAATACATACATCCATACATACATCATTCATACACAGCACAGAAGAAAAAAATATACAAAAGAAAGAAATAATGTTTGATTTGCGAGAATAGGTTAAATAGTGATTATGTTTTCATTCTACAGATTGAACGCATCCAGAACAAAATGCTTTACAAACAGTACATTCTACGTAAGGCAGCGATGGATGCAGCAAATCCAGGCATTCAGAATGAGATGACGCTCTGGCGTGGCACCAGCGAAACTACTTTGGAAAGCATCAGCCGATGTAGGTTTACCCAACGCAGCTATAGAAAAACTGGTAAGTTGAAAACATTTTATTTTTGTAAGCAATTTTACCAATTCAGTCTTACGTCGGTTTATAGCCAGATTTTTTTACCAAACGTTTAATCAATATCAGTCAGCAATCATCTGTGCTGACAGTTATGCTTATTAATAACTATAAATTTTGCACTACGTGTTCCAATAAAATCAATTCATTACAGATTAATTAATTAAACAGATTACCGGGCCTGGGTCGGGAGCGCCACTGAGTAGATTTCTTGAAGGGGCGCTACAGAAGTTCATTATAGATAGATAGATAGATAGAATTCAGACATCTACTCCGAAGTGCTGCTAGCCAAGCCCCAGCAGATGAGAAAAGTTTTGAATTATTGCTAACCCATGCACGAGACATTCTTCAGTAGAAGCATGTATTATCTCAGTTTGTCTCAAGTTATATTAAACATATAGTAAAGCATTCTTAGCCTGGATGCAATCATGTTCTGTTGTTCAGTCATTGATACAATGATACACAATACGACAGCCTACCAGTATATCTGTTAATTTGTTACTCTTAGTTGCAAGATTTTCAAGAATTTCAAATAGATTTCGCTTCAGTTCTTTACAACATTAGGATTAGGATCATTGACACTGAATTCTTTCACTGCTGGAGTTTTCATTTTGCAATTACTCAATATTCCTGTCATGTACTCTCGCAAGTTTATTACTTTGAGCATGTTTCAAAATTGAGAAATAAAAAAGCACTGTTTCATACTTCTGTTAAGTAGCAGCGGTTGTTTATGGAAAAGGCGTCTACTTTGACAAGAACTTCAGCTACTCAGCCCAAAATACACACTCTCCACCAGATGGAAATGGTTACAAACACATCTTTCAATGCAAAGTGCTAACGGGAGAGTATGCAGTGGGGAACCAGAGTATGATTGTGCCACCATCAAAGCGAGGAAGCTCAACCATGAAGTATGATTGTACAGTTGACAACGTAATCAATCCGAAGACTTTCGTCATATACTTCCATACCCAAGTCTACCCTGAGTACTTGATCTACTTTAAGTAGACTTTTGTTCAAACTTGGTCGATTATTTAATGTGTTATGAAGCGAGTCTAGACAAACACAGAAATAGTATGTTTTTTGTAGGTCTATGTTGGTTCCTTTTATGGTGGCTTTTTGTTTTGTTTTGACTAGTTAAAATATTATTTTCTTTGTGCATTATTGCCAACGTCCATCTTCTATGATCTGCAAAGAAAGTGAAAAAGTTTAATATTAAATTATTTGTGTAGATTTAGTGAAGAAACAAACCGAAAAGAATGTCTGTGAATACATGGTGTTGTAATGAGCCTGGAAGGAAAAGTGAATTTAGATTACATGAGCAGGGTATTATTCAATGTAGGTCCTAAGGTAAATTTCTGACAATTTTCAGCACCATTCAAAAACCGAGTCAAAGAGACCCGATTACGGCCAGCGTTACATCAGAGCAGATTGTTTGGTTAGTTTCGATATCAGTTCGCAATCTGGATGGGACAACTTGTGGGAGGCGGCGTTAGTTTTTGAATTGATGACCACTCAGTTCTCATTCTTCAGTGGTCGGTAAACTAACACTAAATGAGGCTTCAAAAGGTTCCCTGTGGCTGGATTACCATGTCCGTATCAAATTATCCTACGTTCTTGGTAACACTGTCCTGAGAATTTTCTGTGCAGGCGCATAAACAATTATGTAAGTTAATAAATAAGTAGCTAAGTAACTGAGCTGTTAAGTAAGTAGCCTTGATTTGCATCTGACAAAAGCACATGCAAATGTATCACCCATACTTTTTGAACAGACGCTGTTTAGAGACAACTATCTGATTACATAGTCTAAGCTAGATTATTACTGCTACTACATGTACGAAGGATCTAAAGAGCAGCATGTTTGCAGAAGATGATACAATGCCAGTCGAGCATTGCAATTGCCTCATATACGCAGAACTATAGAATCGTCGTTTTAAGGCCTATCTGTTGCATTGACAGTAACAGTGAATAGACAAAAAAGTGGAATAAATATTAATGACAACATTTTTAGTGTGAAATGGGGTTTAGGAAAGCATATAATTTATCCGCATCACATCACTTGAGTAGGCGCATAAAATTTATAAATATCAGCTCAAAGTCATGGCGGAAAGGACATGGGCGCCGACTCTGCGAGGCCTGTGAGTGCCCAGCACCACCAGAAATAGGCCATGCGAGGCCCACCTATGCCTGGGCACCACCAGAAATCAGCCCGCAAAAAGCGCTTTTTAAGAGATAATTTTTCTATTGTCATTACTTATCTATAAAAAGCTTCTGCCATGTGCGGAGGGATAACTGGATTACAGTCGAATCAAGGACGTTCAACAAAGGTTTCTGTGTTCACTAAACAAAACACTCGCTTATTAGACATTCAGGAAGCATAATCGAGAGTTCCAGAATGCAGAGACTAGATCAATATACTAGTCAAAGATTTAATTAATTTTGTCAGACACTCTCCTAAAAGAATGGTATGTTTAGAAACAATGTAGTGTAAGAGAGAAGCCATTTAGTTGTGAATCATTGTAACATAGGCTATAAAGATATTATAATTATGAAACGAAGGAATTAAGATTTCCTGGACGAGAGAAGCCGCGGTAGGCCCTATTTGTAATTTGACATTAATTTGACATTATAATTGAGAATTGAGAATTGATACTGGAGAGAACCATGGTATGTTGTACATTACAACATTGTAAAAAAAAGGTTAAAAGAATTTTTCGCGCTTAAGCGCGTATAATTAGTCCTTTCACTCTCTTTAGGCGAGAAAACTATCATTTCAGCAGAGTCATTTGGCGGTGATGATGTAATCTGACCAGGAGTCTCTACGTGGACAAACTGATAGGTCAACCTATAACTTTTGACTGAGAACACCCGCGTCATTATCCTGGATGCAGGACTTTCTGTCCATGCAAGATTGGAACTTCATATATACAACTGCGAAGCAATCGAAATGTCCTTTTCATCCTTAGGGCCTATACTCGTATAGGCCTATATCTTCATAAAGTCTGCGCTAGACTTATTTCTCCCGATAAAAAGGATATTACCATCTAAGAACGGGAACCTTCTTATTATGACACCTAACCTTGGACATCTGCTGAGGAAAAAGAATCATATGCGTAATCGCCAGTCGAGTAAACTAAGTATAGGCCTAATTGCGAGGCATAACAAAAACACCTTTGACAATCTCACGCGAGGAACACGACGGCGTATGTGCCACGAATTGCGTCCGATTGCGTGGCGAGGAAAAAGAATGGTAACACAGGATGGTAATATTACCGCCGACTGACTCAATCAACACTACTCCAAAACATCCACAGACCAGCAGTATGTCTGGCCTGCTGTTAAACAACAGTCACCTCTGCCGATGTGGCGGTAATCGAAGACTAAATGTACCATGTCTCTTTTTCCCTAAAGTCTATTCGCGGCACGTCTGAGGGGCCAGATGGGCTTCCGTCATGGCACTTGTCAAGTATGGCACATCTTCTGGCAACTCCAATATCTTACTTCTATAAGAAGTCTCTAGCTGACTCATATATCCCTTCACAATGGAAGGAGAGTAAATCAGTGTGATTCTCCTTACAGATTTTATTTTAGTTATAGTTACAGTTATAGTTAATGGTTTTTCATTTTAGTTATAGTTACAGTTATAGTTAGTATTATTTTTTAGTTATAGTTACAGTTATAGTTACTGGACTTTTATTTTAGTTAATTTTAGTTAATACATAATTACAATTGGCCCCAATGGCGCTCCGCCTGGTCCCTATGGGGTCATCGATTAATTATGTCAACAAATTTTAGGCAGTTTTTGATCTCTTCCCCTTGTCAACAACTGTCAAAGATTCAAGGACCCCCTAACAAAATTATGGCAAAGAAAATTACCCCACACTCAGAAAATTTCTATGACTCTAACAAAGGCATAAACCTGAAATTGTCGAAAAACAAAATGTTGTTATTCAGATTTGAATTTAATGCTGAATGGCTACAGTACATGTGGAATCTGTCACAGATATTTAATGGATTTTTTCCTCTTAAAAATGCAATCACGTTTTCTTTTAAATGTGTATTCGATTAGATTTTTTATGGACTTTTCATATTAATATGATATTTAAACATGAAACGGATAACCTATTTATAAATCGAAAGAGAAAATTATCTTTCCATCAAAAAGAAACTCGAAATATCAGATTTTCGAAAAGAACCCTTAATAATAATAATAATAATAATAATAATAATAATAATAATAATAATAATAATAATAATAATAATAATAATAATAATAATAATAATAATAATAATAATAATAACCGTTAATAATAATAATAATAATAATAATAATAATAATAATAATAATAATAATAATAATAATAATAATAATAATAATAATAATAATAATAATAATAATAATAATAATAATAATAATAATAATAATAATAATAAACTCCAGTCCGCCATTCTCGACCGATGCTTGGTGGTGGATGCCCCCCCCCCCATCTGGGGGAGTTAATGACAGTCCTTGTGTCGACCCTATGCCAACCAAGCAGGCTATCTGGGATAGACCAGTGGTTGAGGCGGACAGATCGGCGGTTTGGGCGGGTGCCGACAGACCTTCGGACCGGGCACGCTTGCTGGCAGTCGCATTTCCACATTCCGGTGACTGGCTGTCTGTTTTACCAATTCCCTCGTGCGGCCTGTGCCTGAGCAACGAGGCGGTGCGTGTGGCGGTCGGCCTGCGCTTGGGCCTCGATCTCTGTGGCCCCCATCGGTGTGGCTGCGGAGAATTGGTTGGTCCTGACGGCCAACATGACCTCGTCTGTCGGTTGGCTTTCGGGCCATTATGACATCAACGACATAGTCTGGCGAGCCCTTCGGAAGGCTGAGGTCCCGAGTACGAAGGAGCCGTCTGGCTTGTTCCGCACGGATGGCAAGAGACCGGACGGGGCCACAATGGTTCCGTGGGCGGCGGGTAGATAGTTGGCCTGGGACGCCACGGTGATACACACCTGTGCGGCATCCTACATTGCTCACACAGCAAATGCAGCGGGGGCCGCGGCGGAACAGGCTGCCATTCGTAAAGCCGAGAAATATTCAGGGCTACCACCGTCCCACCTATTTCTGCCCATTGCCTTCGAAACGTTGGGGCCAATCAACGCTGCCGGGGCCGATTTCATTCGCGAGGTCGGTCGGCGCCTTTCGGCCGCTTCAGGGGAGCCGAGAGAGGGCACCTTTCTTTTCCAGCGCCTTTCCGTTTGCATTCAACGTTATAATGCCATCGCATTCCGTGGCACATTCAGGGACTCAACGGAGGACGAGGCCTGATCTCCTGGAAATAACATAACAACAAATTAATATCTAAGTCCCCAAGGGATCATATGTACCTTGGGGCCAAAAAAAATATAATAATAATAATGATAATGATAATGATAATGATAATGATAATGATAATGATTATGATTATGATTATGATTATGATAATGATAATGATAATGATAATGATAATGATAATGATAATGATAATAATAATAATAATAATAATAATAATAATAATAATAATAATAATAATAATAATAATAATAATAATAATAATAATAATAATAATAATAATAATAATCGATATTGCACTTTTTATTTCATTAACGAAAATTGCGATGAATTTTCGTTAGTGTTATTTTCGTTATAGTTATAGTTATAGTTAATGATATTTTTTAGTTACAGTTATAGTTATCGTTAACGAAATCATTTTTTCTTCGTTAACGAACATTTTCGTTATCGTTAACGTTAATGAGAATCACACTGGAGTAAATCACCCCGTCCCAAAGAATTCGAGCCCAGTGTCTGAGGCCCATTAGGCCTACAGACCAAAATTATTGAAAAATTTGGGGTGCAACTTTATTACTACCAGAATGCAGGCAGGTACACTGGTCCAGCTGACCTATCGACCTCTGGACAATGCATATGCATACAAAGAGGGCCAACGGGCTAGCATAGAGAAGCAGCCGCACCAATACAAAGAAGGCTATATAGACAGATATTGGTAAAGACAGACAGAGAAACATAGGCCAGCGAGAATCACCCAGAGCTACATGTAGTCTTTGTACATGATCAATTGTATGACCGACTGTTAAATGATACGCCTACTGTTGTCTTTCAAACTAACCGTTGTCTTCGCAGTCTAAGTAGTTTTACCGTGATTTTTCGCGGAATACAGCTAGTTTCTTCATAATATAAATTTGTTAATGCAAACTGGGGTCATGACTTGGGCCCTTGAATTTTTTGACGATCATTTCTGGACTTGAATTGCACCATGCAAGAAAATGATTGGGGGGGGGGGTCCATTGAGTAGTGGTACATCACTGGCGTGAAGAGCAGGAGGTAGCGGGATCGCTTCCCGCAGCCTCCTCAAATTTAGGTCCACTCAGCCTTTCATTCGCGAGATGGCGCGTTGTTAAAATGAGATGTAGGACGTGATGGGCGCTTTGCATGGCTGCCGTGTACAGTTAAATTCGACTCCTGTAATAACTTGTGATCATCCGTTCATATTGATTTGTAATCATAATGCGTTATTGTCAGTTTGAAGATATTAAACGAAGATTATTATTATTATTATTATTATTATTATTATTATTATTATTATTATTATTATTATTATTATTATTATTATTATTATTATTATTATTCTAATATGCAGATGATTGTTATTTTGTGATCCCAGCATCAGATATAGGCCTAAAGACTTTTCACTTGCCAACATAGCGGCATTGATTAGAAATTGCAACTTACACCTACGCCTAAATCATAACAAGTCGTGTGAAATCATAATTTATTATTCGATCCCAAAAATAAAATTCAGTATACCCTCCACCAATTCTTGGATCGATCGGGTTAATGAAATCAAGATTTTGGGTGTCACTCTTTCTGGTAGAATTGCGTTCTCCCAGAAAATCAATAACATCTGCAGCAAAGCTATGTGAGTCTTGGTTGCGTTTCGATTAACTGGAAACCATCTCCACGATGTACGTTCCACCTCAGTGGCACGAGTGTTGTACTCATCTCCAGTTTGGTTGGGATTTGCCAATGGCGTGGAGTGAGCGTCTGTCTGCTCTGATACGTAAACTTGAGCGACAGGGTATTTCCCAGCCGACATTCCCATTTGTGACCTGTTGTGTTCAAGGCAAGATGAAGCTCCTGTCGTTCCGATCCAGTGGGACCCTGGCGATGTCCTTTACGACTGATTTCCTCCTAATACGTAAGATCCCTCGTTGTGGTTCCCTTACAAAGAAGAGTTACATTAAAAGGATGATATATAGTTGACTGAAACTTTCGCTTATCTCAAAATATTTATTACGAATTATTACTACTATGTTTTATTCTAAATGCTTCCTTCTGTTGTCCCATTATGCGTTTACAAATGGTGTATTAAAGAAAATACTTACTAACTTACTTTTACTCATATCGCTCATGCAGGATATATGCTTGTGTTTGCGTCACGTCTCTGTGTTGCCTCTATGATATCTAGCCCTAGAGTTAGACGGTGAATTTTGCGATTGGCGTCTGTTGTTGTGGTGGGGTAAAAGTTTCTGTTAAACTTGATTTTGTGAACGTATTGACACACATCGGTAAACTATATTCATATGTTCATATGTAAAGTTAAGAATGACTAAGAACTCCAACTTAAAGCTGCGTAGACGAATATTACAATATTCGAATTGACTTACGCAATGAAATTGAGCGTAAAGGTAGAATAATGTTTAAAAAGTATTCCGATGGATGGCATTTTGAGGAGTGCTAAATGAATGAATTTGGATGATAGAAGCATATGTGATTGGCACGTTTTTGAACCAGAAATGTGTTGCTTTACAAACAGCAAGTTCTATGTCCAGTTTTTGAACATGTTATAAGTTGTCGTTTTACCCTCAATTCGATGTTATTACATTGATGGCAAATTATCTTTCTTACAATTATGACATTTTGTGAGACCTAGTAATTAACGTAACGCAATTTTTTTATAGCATTAAATAGTTTTTGAGACCTTATGTTTGGTACGTCTGTAAGGGCCTTCTGCTTACTTACCGAAAAACATTTTTGGAAACAATAAAGCTAGGGCTTTAATCATATCGGCTGAAGATAAAGGCCTAATAAATTCTTATAATTTATTCGTTCTACAAAATTGCTACCATGCGATAGAGCTGTACCGATGCATCGGGAGCATTCGTAATCGGGCCGATTATTAGAGGAATCGGCATAATCGGTATTGGCAAAAAAGTATCGGCACCGATGCAAATAATTTTACAATTTAGGTTTTTCGTACAATAATCATTAAAAAATTAAAATGAACACAAATATCTTATGTTTTGTTTCTTATTATTGATTTATAAATCTAACATTGCACTACTTAGTAGGCACCGTAGAAACCAAGGACCTATTATTATACACTTTACACAGGGGTGGGCAAACTACGACCCGCGGGCCAGATTCGAACCGCCAACACTTTTTATTCCGCCTCCAACACTTTATCCGGCCCACATAATTCTTCGTAAAAAAATTACAAAATTCAAATCACGAGAAGTTTTGCTAATTTTACTGGTGTGGCGCTGCTTTCTTACTTACTATTCCGGTCTCATCTATAATAATTCTGTGGATTATGGGAAACTTGTTAATGCATGTTCACACTGTTTCACTTTTACACCTCACTAGAGACAGCCAGAGTATATATTGAATTTTAAATAAGTAAACTTTTTCATGTTAGTCGTTAGTACAAGTTTAAAATTTGTTACCCGGGCCTCTGAATTTTTTGGCGTTTAATGTAGTAGTTATAGCACTAGTAGGTTTATGTTTGGGAACCTAACATTTTCACTAAACAACTAAGGAAATAATCGGCTACGTACGCGGTATCGGCTATTGCAATAATCGGCTATACGCGGTATCGGAATAATCGGCAAAAAGCCTTATCGGTACAGCTCTACCATGCGAGATGTTTGCTTTTCTTTTTTCGCTCCCTGTATAGGGTTATTTGTTTGTCCTGTTGTGTCATTTTGTCATTTCGTTCTAAACTTAAGACTTCCCTGTTTAAAAGTTTTTAATTTGTCATTGGCTACCACTGATCTTGTAGATGTTGACCTGATAACGGCTTCGGGTTGGTGCACCATCGGTTAATGCCTTGTGCATTATACACCGCCGCTATTGAAGTTGCTAACGATAATAATAATAATATAATAATAATAATAATAATAATAATAATAATAATAATAATAATAATAATAATAATAATAATAATAATAATAGTAATAATAGTAATAATAATAATAATTGTGCTTTTGTAGTTACTGCGATGGCTAAGAGTCATGAAAGCTCAGTTCAAGACAAAATAGCAGAAGTGACAGAATGCTCGATTTGTGTTCAGGTCTTCACAAATCCAAAATTTCTCCCTTGCGTTCACACTTTCTGCTTATGCTGTCTGGAAAACTATGGAAAGGATAGGAAACCGGGCGATCAGTTGGTCTGTCCAATTTGCAGGAATGAGTTTTTCATTCCAGATGGGGGCTTGTGTAATTTGCCAAATAATTTCTTTATTGGGAAAATGGTGGAGATTGGAAAACTGGCAATGGGGCCTGAAGATGAAGCCATGTGTAATGTCTGCCCTGAAGGCGATGAAGCTATTGCTAAAATGTATTGCGTTGACTGTGAACAAGTTCTTTGTGAACGCTGCAGTAAATCTCACAAGAAAATAAAGTCCAGCCAAAACCATCAAGTCGTTGAACTTGGAAGCAAGCTAAATGCACAAAATTGTAACTTACGCAGCAGTTACTGCGACCATCATCCCAATGAGCTCACAAAGATGTACTGCTACGACGATAAAGTTGTCATCTGTTTAATCTGTTGTGTTGAGAGTCACCAGTCTCATAGATGTGTAAATGTTGAAAAAGCTGCTAACGATTTTAAGAAGCAACTAAAAGAAGACCAGAGGAAAGTGACTATGAGACTTCCAGAATGTGAGAATGTTAGGGAAGAGCTAGATAAATACGAAAAAGAATTTGCAGAAGAGATTTCAAAAACAGAAGAACGTATCCGCGATATCGGAACTAAACTGAAAATGTTGATTGATGAATATACAGAAATATTGGTCGAGAATTTGATCTCAGTGAGGGAACAAAACCTCAAAGCCTTTGAAATCACCAAGCAGGATGTTGAAAGATTCATTGTAATGATTGACAGTTTTTCTAAATATTCTGAGGAGCTTCTTTCCCGAGGATCGCCTGTAGATATTTGTAGAGCTGCCGATCAAATGCATACGAGAGGAAATGAGTTGCAAAAATTTCCAGCGAACTGCCGCGGTGAACATTTTTGGTGTGATACAGTTGTCTTCCAACCTTCAAGCTTTGAAAATGTCTTGATGCAATGCAGATCCAAGAATGCAGTGGGCGAACTTAGAGTCATTGAGTCACCCAATCGAATTATAAAGTTTGAAATTGAAAGTACAGGTAAGCAATTAATGCGTGCAGTTTAGTTGAAAATAACGCTGTCCAGCAGCTATCCGTAGACCTTGAGGCCTGTGGTATTGATGTTACCCCAGCAACTAAAATGTGGCTCAAGAACAAGCACTTTGATGACCTTGGTAAAAATTGACGGGTATAGCTTGTATCGCATGGGCCGGTCTGCATGAAGAGGAGGGGGAGTGTGTTCATGCGTGAAAGATACCATTTATTCTTCCCCAATCGTCACCAACAAACATGCTAGTGGTCTCAACGATGGTCAGGGAATATTGTGGTTGAAGATCAGTAAAGACAACGAAATCTCCGTGTTCGCTATAATTTGTCACCGACCGTGTCCTAAATATTGCGCTTTCCGGGTCAGGACATTACCCCCTGGACATTACTTCTTGCCATTACCCCCATGGGATATTTCACCTGCCATTACCCCTGGACATTACCCCCTGCCATTGCCCTCCTGCAATAATCAGGAAAAATTCATTTACGCCTTTAATATGGAAAATATGAAAAGTTAGAACAGAATTTTACACGAACTAAAACAAGAATATGGAAAATATGACGTTGTTTTCAGATGTGTTCAGAACTGAATGAAAAGTTATTGTCTCTTCTCGCATTCATAACTTATCACACCTTGTATTAAGAGTGATCGTGAAGCATTATAGCAACCGAACACCCAGTACTTCCTCACACGATGGCTTGGTCTCAGATATCAAGAGACACGTAATAGAGTATTACAACATTAGAGCGCAGCATCTTGATGATCTTAGACTTGCCCTTTCAATCTATAACTGGAACCACCTTCTGAACAGCCATGATGTAGAGCAAGTCTATCTCGATTTTCTGTTTTGCTTTGACACATTAACACATCCCTTATTATCCTTTGAGTCACTTATTGATTTTTCAAAGGCATTCGACTCTGTCAACCATTTCATTCTCCAGAAGCTGAGAGCTCTCAATATTCCTCCTAACATCTTTAATTAGATAGCTAACTTCTTAAGTGGTCGAACGCAGTTTCTTTTTAAAAGATATGTATGTAATCATTGTATACATGTAATGCATGTGCGCTTGACAGATGCAAATAAAGGCTACTTACTTACTTACTGTAACTGCTCTATATTATTCTTTATGATTTCAGTTTCTGTTCCGTGCGAGAATGTCGGGGTTGTCAAGAAATTTGTGGGCATGGACCTGGGTGTAGTTGATGTTATCACAAAGTACATAAAGGATGAATTGCAGAAGATTGAGGCATATTTAAAGGAATGTTCTGGAAGCATAGATACTTCCAAGGATGAACCCGGATTCTTTTTAACAGGAAATGAAGCTGGAGTTGGAAAGGCTGTGAAAGACTTACAGACACTGACTGATAGTATCGTTATGTATGAGCATGATATTGATAGACCTGGAATTCCTGCTTATTTCTACAGTGAGCTCGGCGCAGAGGTATTGCGCAGCATTCAGATCAACCACAAAGTATCCATCCAACTGGATAAGACAAGCCGAGCTTGCCCAAAAGCCGAAATGACACCTGCAAAGTTCACGATTCCTATGCAAGGAGACACAATCAAATGCGAAGTAGATGGCGTTTTCAATGAGGCTAATGTCGATCTCAGACCCTACGGAGGAGTCACTGATGCAATTGATAGACCAGGTCGGTTTCTGTTGTTTGAAAGTTGGTAAAAGTTGGGCCAAATTTAGGTAAAAGAACTCAAAACATCGTGCGTCTTTTATGCAATTATAAATGTCTTCGTTTTCTGACTGTACATTTTAGAACCCCTCATTTTGCTAACTTATGGCTTCAAATAGTTTTCGGAGTTTTTCAACTGTATTCAAACTGGAGTAGGATTGCTTGGATAACATTAAGTTGGAGGGATAATTTAGCCAGGGCAGGCATGTATAACTAGAGCTGAAAATTCCATGCAAAATTTTTGATCCATGGCGTTGAATGCAGGTGAACAAATCTGCTTATGGGTCTTGACTCCTCGTAGAGCGCAGCTGATGTTAAATGCTAAGCTGCGTAGCAATGCCATCAATCAGCACTGGAGTTTTTATTTTCCGCTTGATCTAGTAACTGTCATCGTAGGGGATGCAGTTAGCAGCTGCTTTTTTGTCGATAATTCTTTGAAATTAGGCGCGACGTTTTTTCATCAGCAGTGACACAGATTGTCTCCAAATTAGAAAGGACTCTGAAGACGATATTCATGACTAGGATCCTCGTGGATGCCCGAAAATAAAGGACGTCGTAGATAGTTTAGCAGATTGTAGAACTATCCGACCCAGTGACAACATTGGTCACAGAAGGCCAATGAGCACAAAGCTATGAAGTAGATCTGATATATATATGTATATTATAAACTATATTTAGCGTTTATTTTTTCCTTTTTAATACACCATGATTGTGTTATGAGCACAAGCCAATTTTTGTGCTTTCTTTGCTCGTCTTGTTTTAAATAGACCCGTCTTTTAAATAGGCCTAGTGAATGTTCAAAATATGTTGTCAAATCGGGCAGCATTTACTTCGTCTGCAATAAAACTTAGGGCATATATTGTGGTTTTTAAAATTGGATTGGACGCAAAGGAGACCTATAAGTGGCCGCAGAAATGATCAGCGCGAGTGTAATCCTGTCGATAATGATCATTTTTCAGAGCAGAATGTTAGTGCAATGCAAAGAACAGGAACAATCACTGATCCACATCAACAGATTCAGAATCAGCGCGAAGAAAGACATCCTCAGCACTCGAGCAGCACGATCATCCTCTCGATCTATGCACTGTCTCAGGAAGCGATTGATGACGTTCTGAAAGACATTGAAAATGTGATCGAAAGATACATCATCGACAAAATCCTCGACAGTCCGCAAGATCAGCAGAGTATCGCTAAACTCAGCCCAGAACAGGTAAACTTATCACAAGGCCCTAAGCCAAAGTGCGACCGTACATTACTTACCGGAATAACGTACGCGTATACCTTACGTACGTTATCGAAAAGAATAACGTATGCGTATACGTTAAAACTGATCAGTTCTACAGTTTTAGTCTCCCCGTAAGCAGGCCTAATCATATAAGAACAGTACCGAAATTTAGTATACCAATTAAATTACCACTGGCAATGACCATCCTATAAAGTGCGCCGTAAACTCCTAATTTTCTTCACATTATCATTAGACTCATGTTATACATTAGACAGGATATTAGCAATTTGGGATTTAAAAGTATAAAAGTAGAGATCATTGAACAGCCTGATGTAATGGTTAAAATTGTTTACGACAGTCAATCACCTACTGTTATTGGCTTTTTTGTGCATTATGTTATGTTTTTTTTTTATTTTGGTTACGAACTCATGTCAACGTACGCCAAAGTACGGCATAATAACGTACGCGTACCGTACGTACGTTATAGAAAACATAACGTACGTTCCGCACGTACGGTCGCACACTGCCCTAAGCCTTCATTGAAGACGAACACTCCCTCGTCACAGTCTCGCATTGGCCGTTCAGTTATGGACCAGAGCTCTTGATTATTTGACTGGATCTAGGATGTGCGCGATTGTCTAGTGTTTGGAGTGCTGGACTGTCAGCCGATAGGTTAGGGGTTCAAATTCCAATCGGGACAGAAATCTGTTTTGAGATTTCTGCTTCTCCTGTGCCCCCGACAGCTCAGCTATAATGAGTACACCGACCGTACACTGTCGGTGGAAAGATGAGACGGCTAGAAGAGGACTGGATACCTGCCCTGATATGCCGGGCTAAGAAAAATGAAGTCGCTAACATTTCTTACCGATGGCTGCCTCTAAGGCTATCTTTAGGGACTGCTTTTCTTCTTCTGTGTGTATTACTGACGGTTGGTGAACATGAATTGTTCTGCTGTGTTATGGTCTCACATTCAGCATACACTAAGTTCATAATTTTAGTAATGAGTAAAGGATGTTTAGTTGTTTCTCCCAAATAATGAATTTGTTTATTTCTTTGCAGGTCAATAGAATAGAAGGTATGGCGAATGTTTTCCCGGTGCAAATTGAAGTGGAGACGGGTCATCAAAAGCGAATACGAATTCACGGTCCTAAAAACGAACTGATTTTGGTAATCGCTCAGGTTCACAAAATTTTCCATCAAGCTCACCAGAAAGAGATCAAGAAATTGGAAGATAAATGGATTACAACTGTGGTGGGTTTGCAAATGTTTTCTTACGAATAAGATTACTCTGTATGTGACCTATAAAAAAACAAGACTCCAGTGCTCGCCCTGTAGGATATTTAGACCCAATGCTTTTTAACACCCACTAAGCGCATTTGGTGAGTACAGCCATGAGATGCGAATGTTTCAGTTAGCTGTCAACATCCACAATTATAAGAGCAATGTTGACCAGGAACCATGAACGAACTTGTAGTTGTTGCGAAACTCTAAATGTGTATTAGGTGTTGGGAAGTATCATCAAGACATACTCAGAAGGTGCTATATAAACTTTTAGTTGTATTACATTCCATGGGTGAAAATGAACTGATTTACTTGTGTGATGAATTCGTAATCGTAAACGTGAATTTGTATAGCGCCAGTTTAAGAGAAACTCCCGACCAATGGTTTTCAAACGCTTGCGGAAAATAAGGGGCAAAGAAAGACGAAGAAGTTCATTTCTGAAGTTGCTCCGCAACCCATTCCAGAAAGATGGACCGACCATGTGATAGCTACTCCCAACCAAGATGAAATGCGTCTTTCCGGGGTTTAGCCAGAGGCTATTGAATATGATCAGAGAATGGTATCACTCCATATTAAAAGCTAACTTGTTGTGTGGTTAACATTTGATCCACATTGCGGAATATAAATTGTGCTGCTGTGTACATGTTTCCAAAAGAGAAATGTAAACGGTGCTTGTAAGCTATATATCTACTCGGACCTACCTATTTCTATTGCAGCGTTATTACATCAATCGATGGTCGGCTCAAGTGACGTCGTAGTTGGGAATCGTAATCCGATGGAGAAAATCCAATTGGTCCAGAGGGAAATGCTGGCTAGGTTTAGATTGTGCCGATTTTTTAAATCACGTTGGTTGTCAAAAGTCAAAGCTTTCATCAGAATGTCTCACTTATTGTCCAGTTCCACTGAGGTCCTAAGAATTTCATTTAACGACTGCTTCTTTAAACTTTAGACTGACTGGGAATATGAAGATGGAAGTGTTTTCTATAAATACCCTGAAGAAATCAACGCTATTATCGAAAGATCCTACTACAGACAACGATGTCCGTACGCAGATTGGGAAGAAGAAAATGAAATGTACAGACTGAATTTCCAGACAATGGTGACGGAATGTTTGTCCAACTGGGGAAGTTTTTCTGTCAAAGTCAGACGTGTAGCCAAAGGTAGTTTATTTGTTCCTTCTTCGAACTGGCAGAGAATTCTTTCTTTTATTCTTCGATAACCAAACAACTACTTACAAACACCGCAATGTAGGCCTATTGTATGATATAACGTGATCCATTCGGTAGTGCACTGGACCTATAATCTAATGATTACAGGTTGGAATCTGATGAGGAATCGCTGTGTCTATCTATCACCCCTTGGGCTTTCCACTCAAACTGAAGTCTCACCTTTTCAAGAACACCTACCCAGACTCATCTGATCCTCCGCCTTCCAATTCTTCTCGTCCTAAACGATACCCTCCTTAACAGCTGCTCTGCCTGCACTCGACGTACCCCCATGGATACAGGACTTGGACTTCGTCTGGACTTCTCTTTGGAACACCCCCTCTGATTTAACGCCGCGCTCGTGAATAGGCTGGTGCCCTGCGCTAGGCCTTCGAGTGGCGCTTTAGAAGTTTTGAGATACGATTACGAATACGAACCCTGGAAGACATGTTCGTCCACAGTTGTCGCTCATTTACTTTGCGTGCGTTATAGTATCAAAATATTTATTTAAATATGAAAAGTAGAAAGTAATGTACTTTCTAAATGCGCTTAAAATCTGACTGATGAAAACATTTCCATTATTGGAAGCTAATGATAAATTTAAATTTGTTGAAATCCTGGAACTTAAAGTTAATTATGTAATAATTTTCGGATGTTCTAAAGTTTTGTCAGCTTGTTTGGTGCTGTGGTGTGTTAATCTATTGGTTAGCCTGCTAGACTTCAATCCAAAGGGTTGGGGTTTAATTTCTTTCCAGGCTGAGAAGGACATTGAAAATTATGTTTCACAAATGTTCCCTAGCGTTTGCGCATTGGGTTAATATTTAATGGCGAAATTAAGGAAAGGTCCTGGCAATCTACCCTCCTCTACCAAGGCTGAAAAAGAATTGGTAGGGGCCTACGTTATATCCTTGGTTGCCTATTACAGTATGCTCTATGAGTAATCTTCTTGATACTATATCTAGATAACTACTATAGCACCCGTGAAGTACCTCACGAAATCGCTGTCTGCGCAGACCTATATGAGTTTAAAATCGGTTAAGAACAAAAGCCAACACTGAGCATTCATGTAAAACTACCACCAAATAGCGTAATGCAATTCTATTTTGAAATTCAAGGGGGAAATTCGCCTGTTGTGGAATTTGGTTTCTAGAATTTAATAAAATTTGTTTTGGGTCAGATTGTTTTGTGGTTCTTCTTCGTCTGCTTTATAGAAATGGATATTCCTACGAATTGGGAAACGATGACAATTGACGAGTATTTCAAAACAATTCAGCTCAAAGCAAGTGATCAGGAATACAAAGACGTTGAAAAGATTGTCTTGTCCACAGCTGAAAATACTGTCAATCAGATTATTAAGGTAAGAAAGACATTGCACTTAATCAGTTTTAAATAAAACAAACGCACCTAAATTTTGGAACATGATTCTCTACTGCAGTATTTGCACTAATTTCCCAAGCAAAGGGTAGGTATGATAAGTGAAGTTCTTGATGGTGACAACGGGCTCAGACATTGTCCTTGACACTGGTCATTTGGTGTACAACATGTTCAGTACTCTGGAAGCTACTGCACATACTGTACAGTGTACACGGCACTTGGTCAATGTCATCACTGCTCTGGGAACGCAGGTACACCAGTACGCCAACGAGATTCAACTGTATAGAGACTATTACCCATCCACTGCTCATGCCTGTGTGTCGTCCACGAAGGATACCGTGTCATGTGTACAGTCATGGATGTCTTCCAATCGGGGCCGGTTGAACCTGATGAATACGCAGTACATCTGGCACATAAAATGCGCGTTAGAAAAGTTACTTAGAAGTTTTTAAGTCGCGATTTCCTGGCTGGAACCAACAGTTCGTCGTCCGCGACTGAATGAAAAACCATAAGCTATGACTGACAACGTGAACTCTGTGTCTCTCTGTGTCTCTGTGTCTCTCTGTGTCTGTGTCTGTCTCTGTCTGTATTCGTTAGCATCAATCCGTCCTCGACTACTGGCCAACCTGCCAAAGTTAGCTCATCAAATCATTTTCTGAATCCCCTAAATCTGCAATATGAAATCAGTATAATATTTCACGATGGGACACGCTCCACCGGATCCCCGTCGCAGAATGAATAAAGGTCAAGATTCTAAGTTACTCCTAGGGCGGACCTGTTATTCGGCATCCGACTTGCATCAGGAAGCTCTATGTTCAGGCTAAAGTTAATCGACCTTTTTTGACCAGATCAGTTCAAAACTCTTTTTTGACCAGATCAGTTCCAAAATTCCCCCCCCCCACCTCTCAAACAAGATCGCCGCCACTGCCTCCACACATTGACTCGAGCCCTCCTCGTGTCTTAGACATTCCTCTTCTGCTGCACATGAGTGTTGTTGCATCTAACTCTGTTTGGCCTACCGATTCAAACTGATTTAAAATTTAATTAATTAGATCAGTTAGTAGTGCTGGCAGAACCTTTGTGCGGCACTTATCGTAACACGTTCATACACACACACACGCACACACACACGTGCGTACATGCATAGTAAATACATGCATACATACATACATACATACATACATACATACATACATACATACATACATACATACATACATACATACATACATACATACATACATACATACATGCATGCATGCATGCATGCATGCATGCATGCATGCATGCATGCATGCAGGCATTTATTTATTTATATATCTATGCATGTATGTATGTATGTATGTATGCATGCATGCATGCATGCATACATACATACATACATGCATAGATATATAAATAAATAAATACATACTTACTTAAGTTTGAACGAGTAGATACACGAGCCAGAGAATTTAGGATGTGTTGAAGCCTGTTGACTTGAAGATCTGACATGCCTGCAAACGCAGAGTTGACATAATCGAGGCGAGAGCAGACAAGAGAACAGGCTATGGTCTGAGACATGTCTTTGGTAAGAGCAGACCTTATGTGACGTATTGCCCTGATATGATAGAAACAAGATTTACATAGATACATACATACATACATACATACATACACACATACATACATACATACATACATACATACATACATACATACATACATACATACATACATACATACATACACACATCATTCATACACACAATACAAAAATAATGCCTGATTTCCGAGAATAGGTTAGAGATATGTTAAATAGTGGTTATGTTTTCATTCTACAGATTGAGCGCATCCAGAACAAAATGCTTTACAAACAGTACGTTCTACGTAAGGCAGCGATGAATGCAGCACATCCAGGCATTCAGAATGAGATGACGCTCTGGCGTGGCACCAGCGCAACTACTTTGGAGACCATCAGCCGAAATGGGTGTAACTTACGCAGCTGTGGAAAACAAGGTGAGTTGAAAACATTTCATTTTTGAAGCAATTTTACAAGTTCAGTCATACGACGGTTTATAGCCAGAATTTTTTTCCAAACCTTAAATCAATGTCAGTCAGCAATCATCTGTGCTGACTTAGTTATGCTTATTAGCAGTGTTTGGTAAACTCACACAAGAAATTCATGAGTTAAATCAAAACTCAACTCACGCACCTCAAAATGAGTTTAAACTCAAACTCAACTCATCCTAAGTGAAATGAGTTAACTCAAACTCAGTTGTTAAATGAGTTAACTCATAAACTCACACGTTTCATACTAGCACGTTCTAATCGAGCAACAATTTTTCCATCACGCTTACTTGTAACAGAAAAATATTTTCCATCAAGAATACACGGTATTTCAGCCATGTTGTTCTTAACTGTTCAGTGTTCACAATATACAAAATATGCAGTGCTTAAATACTGTCCGCTAGCAGTGTTTACGACCCTCCCTGCCGTCACCACGCACCAGTATGGAAAGCCGACGATATAAAAAAGGCTTGTTTCAACATAATATGTGCCAAGTGCCGAAGAGTGAGTTGAGTTTAAAATAATTGACAGTTACAACTCGAACTCACAGAAAATATGAGTTAACTCAAACTCATAACTCACACTCTTTAAGGTGAGTTAACTCAAACTCATAAATCACAGCAAGTGAGTTAACTCGTGAGTTTAAACTCATATGAGTTAACTCATACCCAACACTGCTTATTAGGCCTAATAACTATAAATATTGCTCTACGTGTTCCAATAAAATCGATACATTACAGATTCCTTAATTAATTCAGAGCTTATATATATGTACATATATACATATATATATATATATTTGGGTGCCCAGCAAACCAGTGATAAAATTTAAAGTTCGTAATTTTCGATGTGGTACCCCCTGAAGTTGTTACCTCTGTTCAGTAAAGTAACAGTGTAAAATTTTAGGATTTTATGTTAATATTTACTGGTTGCTCAACATGAATAAAGTTTCTGCTATATCGCAATCTTTCGTACCTGTTCCAGTTTTCTTGTGTACAGCATTTTGTTTCACCATTATTCTTGTTACTTATTGATTTATTAATTTATTTGGTCTGTAAATATTCTTTGGATGCAATCTTTGCTATTGCATAAAATAAATTTTATTAAAATATATAATTGTCATCATATTTCGTATCCCAACAACAACTGAACGGAATGCCATTGAGAAGCAGGAAGACATGTTACACTGATGGCAGAAACTGAAGAAGAACATTAATCGCAGAACTGAGACCTAGGTAGCTAATGAAACTGCTATTGTCGAAGAGTTGGAAAAACTATTTGATGTAGCACATGCAGATGCCATGTCAATGATTACTGTTACTAATGATTGACTGTTTCAAAAAGACTACTGCATCAACTTTTTAAAGGCTGTTTTGTTATCTATTTTGTTAAAAGAACAGTTCTGAAAAACATTTTATAGCGCTGTATTGATATTGTATCCGAAACATTAAATTTTTAGTGATAAATAAGTGAGAATAACATACTGTCGGATAATAATTCTGTTAACTATACAAATCTATGTTGAGCAACCTTTAAATATGCATCAAAAATTCTAAAGTAATTACTGTGACCTTCTCTCATGACAGACAACAAAATGGGAGGGTACCACAGAAGAAATTCAGAAATTCATTTTTGACGGGCACCCTAATATATATAGGCCTATATCATAATATATATAACACCTCTTCGAGACATCTACTCCGAAGTGCTGCTAGCCCTGATCCAGCAGATGAGAAAAGTTTTGAAGTATTGCTAACCCATGCACGAGACATTCTTCAGTAGAAGCATACAGTATATTATCTCAGTTTGTCTCAAGTTATATTAAACCATTCATAGATTTTTGGATACATTTTCTCTTGTTGAGTCATTGATACAATGATACATAATACGACAACCTACCAGTATATCTGTTAATTTATTACTCTTAGTTGTAACAGTCTTGTTCTCAAGAATTTCAAACAGTTTCTTCACTTCATTTCTTTACAACATTAGGATCAGGATCACTGACACTCAAATCTATCATTGCTTGAGTTTTCATATCGCAATTACTCAACATTCCTTTCATGTACGCTCTTAAGTTTATTACTTTGAGCATGGTTCAAATTTGAGAAATAAAGAAATAAAGTATTTGGTTCTAGGACGTTTGGTCAACGGACGATTGGTCAACGGACGATTGGTCAAGCGGACTGTTCGTCAAGGGGACTGTTCGTCAAGGGGACTGTTGATCAAGGGTCCTTTCGTCAAGAGGACGGTTGATCAAAAATTTAAATTTTCGATATTAGAGACGCTTTTAAAATATGTCAGTTCTCTTATCAGTACAAACAACTGCACTGGCACAGATATACGATAACCCTTTGAAATCGACGACCACTAATTATCCCTAGACCAATCTTTACATGCACAGCAATGAAGACTTTGATCAACCGTTCTCTTGACGAAGGGACCCTTGATCAACAGTCCTCTTGACGAACAGTCCGCTTGACCAATCGTCCATTGACCAATCGTCCGTGACCAACCGTCCGTTGACCAACCGTCCTTTGACCAAACGTCCGCATACCAAGTATTTCTATCCGATGTTGACGTACGAACAGAACAACCTCGACTTTCAAGATCAATATGCGTTTCGGCCAACCGGGTCTACTACTGCCGCACTTAGTTCATTAACGCACCAACTCACTGAAATGCTGACGTCCAGCCCCTATGTACATCTGATAGCGCTGGATTTTTCAAAAGCATTTGATACGGTGAGGCATGACTACCTGGCTGAACAGATGGCGGACTTACCCATTCCCGACGTTGCTTACAATTGGATCATTGCGGCCCTCCACCAACGACAACATTGCACTAAGTTTAAAGGAATTACCTCTGCGGCGATTGAAATCAACTGCAGTATTGTCCAGGGATCAGAAACTGGTCCGATGCTGTTCTTAACTGCAATATCCAAACTTAAACCTAAACATCCAACTAACCGGATACTCAAGTACGCTGACGATACCTATCTCCTGGTTCCTGCTGCCAGGCCCGCCGAGAGGGGGGGCAAGGGGGGCAAATGCCCAGGGGCCCGGCGACTTTTTAGGGGCCCGGGCCGGGTCCGCAATCAATTTATGAAAAATATTATAATCAGTTATACAAAGTTCATGATTTATGCCTTTTAAATATATTTTCTGACGCTTAACTACAATCAGTTTATACTATAAGCATCTGAATAAATCATAGTTGTATATTATATAAATATAATAGCGTACGGTCATACCCGTACTTATATTGTTTTATTTTGTTTTTTGTTATTTTTTCGTACGACCGTACGATATTATATTTATATAAAGCGTACAGATAGTTTAGAGGCCCGTGACTGCTCTGCCTAGGGGCCCATGACTGCTCTGCGTAGGGGCCCGCGACTGCTCTGTCTAGGGGCCCGTGACTGTTCTGCCTAGGGGCCCGGAATTTCTGTTACCGGCCCTGCCTGCTGCCAATAGCAACCTGATAAACTCGGAAATCAGGCACATCGAGATCTGGGCTGCGAGATGTAATCTGAAGCTTAACCAAGCAAAGACCCAGGAAATGGTTGTCCGTAAGCCGAGAAGGAAACTGAATGAAAACCAGCCGACGGAGATTTCTGGTCTTACCAGAGTCAGAATCATGAAGATCTTGGGTGTCACGCTCTCCGATGACTTCTGCTTTGATGTGCATGTTGACAATCTATGCGCTGGTGCAAGACAATCAATGTATGCATTACGGATCCTGACTACTCATGGACTACTTGGCCCCTCAATGTACGATGTGGTGACAGCTACCACAGTGGCGAGGAGGACGTACGCTGCGTCCGCTTGGTGGGGTTATGTGGGGCAGAGGGGACATGAGAGACTACAGGCAATATTTAGGAGACTGATTAAAGCTGGTTATCTTCCTGTGGACTACCCTAGATTCGAACAATTGATCCGTACTGCTGATTCTAAACTTTTCACGGCCGTCCTTACATGTCCTACACATGTGCTTCATGTGCTATTACCTCCTGTTAAGCATACTGGTTATACTTTGCGACCCCGTGTTCATAATCGGATTCTCCCGACTGCTGACAGTCTAGCTGGTAAATCTTTCATAATTAGGATGATTTTCACCGGAATATAGGCCTTAGTACTTTAACCTGGACGTGATATACATGTGTAAACCAAAATGCGGTTAGCAGTTGGATTAATAAAGGATATACTTACTTACTTACTTACTTACTTAGCTTTAAAAGCACTGTTTCATACTTCTGTCTATTAACAGCGCTTGCTTATGGAAAAGGCGTCTACTTTGACAAGAACTTCAGCTACTCGGCACAAAATACACGCTCTCCACCAGATGCAAACGGTTACAAGCACATCTACCAATGCAAAGTGCTAACGGGAGAGTATGCAGTGGGGAGCCAGAGTATGATTGTGCCACCATCAAAGCGAGGATGCTCAACCATGAAGTATGATTGTACAGTTGACAACGTAATCAATCCGAAGATCTTCGTCATATACTTCCATTCCCAAGTCTACCCTGAGTATTTGATATACTTTAGGTAGAAACTTCTTGAAACCTGTTCGATTATTTGATATGTTATGTAGCGAGTCTAGACAAACACAGAAATAACATGTTTTGTGTAGGTCTATGTTGGTTACTTTCATGGTGGCTTTTTGTTTTGTTCTGTTTTGATTAGTTAAAATATTACTTTCTGTGTGCAATGTGTGCATCATTAGGCCTACCAACGTCCATCTTCTATGATTTTTAAAGAAAGTGAAGAAGTTTAATATTAAATGATTTGGGTAGATTTAGCAAAGAAACAAATCGAAAACAATGTCTGTGTGGATACTTGGTATTGTTTTGACGACCCTGGAAGGAAAGTGAAGTTATCTAACATCGAGCAGGGTACTATTCAATGTAGGCCAGAACGTAAATCTCTGACTATTTTCAACACCACTCAGAAACCGAGTCAAAGAGAACCGATTACGGCCAACGTTATATCAGAGCAGATTGTTTGGTCTGTTTCGATATCAGTTCGCAATCTGGATGGGACAACTTGTGGGAAGCGGCGTCAGTATTTGGATTGATGACCACTTAGTCCTCATTGTTCAGTGGTCGGTAAATAAACACCAGATAAATGTTCCTAAAGGTGCCCTGTGGCTGGATTACCATATCCGTGTCAAAATGATCCTACGTTCTTGGTAACACTGTCTTGAGAACCTTCTATGCAGGCGCACAAACAATTATTTAAGTAAATAAGTAAGCAGGTAAGTAACTAAGTTATTAAGCAAGTAGCCTTAATTTGCATCTGACAAGAGCACATGCAAATGTATCACCCATACCTTTTGAACAGACGCTGTCTAGAAACAAATATCTGATTATTTAGTCTAAACCAGATTATTACTACTACTATGAAGGATCGAAAGAGCAGGATGTTCGCAAAAGATGATGCAATGCTAAGTCGAGCATTGCAAATGCATCGTAAGGCCTATAAGCAAAACGATAGAATCATCGTTGTTAGGCCTATCTATTTTATTGACAATGGCGTTGAATAGACAAAAAATGGAATAAATAATTATTATGGAGAACATTTTTAAGGTGAAATGGGGTTTAGGAAAGCATAATAGTCATCTGCATCACATCACTTCAGTAGGCGCAAAAAATTTATGAATATTAGCTCAAAGCCATGTCAGAAAGGATATTGATGTGAATGCTAGAAACCGTAAGGTAACTATGCCAAATTTGTTAGCAATACAAGGCAACGTTATGATAGTATGATTGTATTCTTCTCAGAGTTCGTTACTAAGCAACCAATGCATAGTTCTCAATTCCTTTTGATCCTATAATTTTCTTAAAATTTTCATCAACGCCTTTCTGACAAGCGGCTTGTAAGAATTATAGGCGAAGATCCACCATGTCGGTACATTTGGAAGGCAATATCGGCCGACGGTCTTCAAAGAGATGCCACCTCGGCGGAGGGAGGGGGACTCTATTGAGGACCTGGGGACTTTATTGGTGGACCGGGTGGAGGGAACTGGATGGGACTTGATTTCGTCACATTACTCAATAAATTTATTCAAGATAATGGAAGGATTTCATCCAAATAATGTAGGCCTAGTTGAGCTTATTCATTTGTGCTGCGTTAAGCCAGAGAAGTTAACTAATTGTCCAGATTAACTGCGGGAAGTAGTCCAGCAATATTCGTTTGCGATGGGACCAGAGAAGGAGACAAAGAGTTGTTATGGTAGGTGGTGTTAAGGTTGGAGAAAATAAGAATGCGGCGGGAAATTGGGAAATCTGGAAGTCGACAGAATAGTTAATGCGGTACGACTAAAGACTGCAATATAACGACGAATCGAGTCAATTGATTAATAAACTTGAAAAAGAGAATTAGTTCTAACTGAGGTATGATGGAAAGGATAATGATGCGAATGCTAGAAGCTGCAGACATGCATCTTATGGTTCATCGTTAGTAGGGTTCTTCTCATACCCAGCAAACAAGTCAGCACAAGGAAACAATAAGAAAATTGACAAGAAAATCACCCCATAGATAAATTAAAATGATTTGGTCTATTGGCAATAGTAAATGGTAATACAATAGCAACTAAGAGAAGAATAATGACGTTTACGCCAATTCAACGAATGCTGGAGGGCCCTCATCTTTTTTGCTAATGTAGTTTGAAAATCGTGACCAAATTGAAATGACGGTATGTATGTATGTATCTGGACACTTAATATAGCGCCTTTTAGTACCTCATAGCATAGCCTACAATTGAAAAGATGGGGTTCATTTTGCATAATTTAATCTCAACCATGCAATGAACTGAACTGGGGACCTCCGGCTATTGTTCTTACAAAAGGGTTTGAGAGAAAGAAGCTGTGGAATTTGTCAGAAAATAGGCCCTATTAGAAGGAAAACGAATTTAGGGCTACGCATCGTTTGCTTACTAATAAACTTTTTGTTCGAAACGAATTTTAACACCATACAGGCTAACGCTTCTGGGACACATTATATTGATTAATGACTGACTTACTAACTAACTTGAGTGAATGTCTATTGTGCTGACGTGACAGCCCTGTGTAGTCCAACCCATTTCGGTCGAATTAGGCCCGGTTGGTATGCGGAGCTAACTACTCTACTGCAAACCATTTTCTTGATATATATCAACATTTATCAGTGAGTTTTCATATTGTCTTAATCTTTAACTCGAATGAGCAATCGTGGTTTTGGAGTAAGAAACCGTAGAAATATCACAATACGACTGATTTAATATGACCTAAAGAGTAAACACGAAAGCGAAAGTAGCTTAAGCTTTAGGCCATGCTTGTCGTTAAAATTTTCGTAAAACAAGGTAACCGGCTGACTTTCAAGTATTGTTCTCGGGGTGAATCGCATTTATTTGGAACCTCATTGGCAATGCAAAGTACTGTGAATCTTCAAAATATCTCAGAGCTGGGTGAGGGAGACTAGATTAAATAGTGGTGCATAATCAATTGCTCAGTTTGAAGACACAAAAGGGTCATGCAAGAGAAGATAACATGGTGCTGAGATGGAAAGCGATTGTAATATGGTGACTCGGACATTTATAACAGAAGTTTATTTTAGAATATTTTCTTTAAAAGAATAAAGATTTTAATGTTAGTAATCATATTTACTTTGTAGTAAATAGGCCTATGTTTCCTTAAGGCACTGCTCTTTAGTAGTAGTAGTGGTAGTGGTAGTGGTAGTGGTAGTGGTAGTGGTAGTGGTAGTGGTAGTGGTAGTGGTAGTGGTAGTGGTAGTGGTAGTGGTAGTGGTAGTGGTAGTGGTAGTGGTAGTGGTAGTGGTAGTGGTAGTGGTAGTGGTAGTGGTAGTGGTAGTGGTAGTGGTAGTAGTAGTAGTAGTAGTAGTAGTAGTAGTAGTAGTAGTAGTAGTAGTAGTAGTAGTAGTAGTAGTAGTAGTAGTAGTAGTAGTAGTAGTAGTAGTAGTAGTAGTAGTAATAATAATAATAATATCGTATCGTATCTCAGAATTTGTAAGGCGCCGCTCACAGCATAAACTATTTAGAGGCGCTCTCGGCTTGACAGCGAAGGAAAAGAAGAGTCTTCAGGCAGCGGAGAGAACAGGACGAGGTCCTAACCAAAATCTTCCTACGGATTGAGGGGGGAAGATCATTCCATAGAGTTGGACCAAGGATGGCAAATGCAAGCTGTTGAGCCTTGGCTGTAAGGCCGATCAGCAGACCGAAGAGGGCTGGAAGAAAGAAAGAAGGCGTTTGCGCATTAAGTCATTGCGGTACTTAGACTAGTCCCTGTTGTGTCCTAGAAACAAGGAGGACCTTGTATTGGATGCGGGAACCAACAGGAAGTGCAGAACGTTGGTCACGTAGGTTTTAATATGGGAGAAACGAGGGGGACGAACAACGATCCTGGCAGCCGCATTCAGAACAGACTGGAGGGGTGCAAGTCGTGCCTTGGGGAACCCAGCAAGCAAAGAATTGCAGTAGTCAATGCGACAACAGATGAAAGCAAGGGGACGCCCAAGTCACGGAAAATGTAGGAAAATGGCAAATGAGGATAAACTGTTGCTGTTTGGTGCTAAACCAGATCAATTTGGTCTTAGAGGAGTTGAGACGGAGTCGGTTAGCAGACATCCAAGCATGAAAATCAAGTGACAGAGAGTCAATCGATCCAACGATGGGGATCTGCTCAGAGAAAGAGTAATAATATTAATACCAGTATTTCAATCGACACTGCTAATAATTTTAAAGAAAATGATCAAATCCACCAGGAATTAAAGTGACCATGGCAACCCCCACCCTTATTAGCAGATCATTCTGCTATCCATATCCATTCTGCTATGGATAGCAGAATCTTTTCCCAGTCTGAAGGCAAAGAAGAAGATTCGGCTATCCAAACTGGCAATTATCTCTGATCATTGCCTTGAAATAAGTTTGACATAATGAATATGATGAATAATAATAATAATAATCTTCGTTTAATATTTTTAAACTGACAATTACGCAGCATGATTACAAATCAGTATGAACGAATGATCACAAGTTATTACAGGAGTCGAATTTTAACTGTATACGCCAGCCACGCAAGGCGTCCATCACGTCCGACATCTCATTTTAACAACGCGCGATCTCGCGAATGATAGGCTGAGTGGACCTTTTGAGAGGGTTGCGGGAAGCGATCCCGCTACCTACTGCTCTTCACGCCAGTGATGTTACCACTACTCTATGGACCCGATTGCCTTCTAAATAGCTGTGTTGCTTTTCAGTTTCCTCTTCAATGGCTAAGAGTCATCAAAGTTCTGTTCAATATCAAATGGCTGATGTAACAGAATGCTGCATATGCACGGATGTCTACAGAAACCCTAAAATTCTTCCGTATGTTCATACGTTCTGTTTACAATGCCTGGAAAAGTACGGAACGGAGAAGAAAACGGGTGATAAAATGGCATGTCCAATTTGCAGGAGTGAATTTCTCATTCCAGATGGAGGTCTTTGTAGTTTGCCAAATAATTTCTTCATTGACAAAATGGTTGAGCTTCTAAAGCTTTTAGAAACATCCACAAATGAAGCTCTTTGTGGAACCTGTCCAGAGGAAGAGGGAGTTAAGGCTAAACTGTTTTGTTTCGAATGTCAGCAAAATTTTTGCGAACGCTGTGGTGCTACTCACAACAGAATGAAGCTATGTCAAAATCACCAGGTTGTTGAAATCGGGAACAGGTTGAAACCTCAAGAAGTCAACTTTCGTAACAGCTATTGTGATCAGCATCCTGGTGAAATTGTTAAAATGTACTGCGAAAATGACAAGGCAACAATATGCATCCTTTGTTTTGCTGAGAGTCACCAAACGCATAAATGTTTGAGTATTACCAAAGCATCGGAAGAAATCTCGTCTGCAATTAAGAACGATTTGAAAACGGTAATGAGGAGATTGCCTGAATTCCAGACCGCTTTTGAACAATTTGACAAGGTGGAAAAAGATTTCCTTACACAATTTTTTTATGTAGAAAAGCAGATTTTTAATGAAGCAACTAGACTAAAGGCTATAATTGACACCCATGCAAATATGTTAACACAAAAGTTGACTGCACTTAAAGACGATAGACTGAAGGAAATAGAAATTATGAAAGAAGATGTGGAAAGATTTAAAGTTGCAATTGAAAGCTACGCAAAGTATTCCGAGGAGCTTTTAAGCAAAGGAGCACCTGGTGATATATGCCGAGAAGCTGATCAGCTGATAACCAGAGCTCGTCATTTGGCATTCTTGACGAAAAACTGGTTTTCTGTTGATTTCAACTGGAATGGAGTCATTTTCAAGTCTCTTAACCTTCAGGATGTTTTGCGTATGAAAAATATTGCTAATATTATCGGCGATGTACAAGAAGACTTAGTGAACGATCATTTTACGCTGACTATCTCACACGATGCAGGTTAGATACCTTTATGATTCTGAAGCCAATTGAAAACATACATTATTAGACATTGCAAAAACAGGCATAGGGCCTATAAGATATTGGAGTGCACGGTTGTATTAAAATTTCTTATCAAGAATAGGTTGTTCAAAATTTATCCAGTGCTTCTATAGCCTATAAGTTAAAAAATAGTCTGACCAGTTTGAGCAATATTTTTATTATCTCAAATCAGTTTCTATGTTACTTTAAAAATTGCTAGTAATAAAAATAATGATGTTCGTTTATTAATTCAAACTGACAAGGACGCAGTAAGATTACATGCTATAATAGTAACAGACGATAGCAAGTTTAACAGGAGTCGAATTTAACTGTACGGCAGCCATGCAAGGCGCCCATCTGTACTAATGTAAATTGTGAAATGCCCTCAAGACGTAAATTATATGTGATGATGCATGTCAGATTAAATCAAACACGCGACGGATAGTGCCGCCTGATAGCCTGATAGAGTGGAGAACTCCACATTTAAACGCTTAAATGCTTTCATGTATTAAATAATGTGGATGCATTTCCGTTAAATGTGATTTTAGTGAAGGAAGAACTGGAACGAAGAAATAAAGGAATACAAGAAACCGTGTCGAATCTGAGGCCTTATCAGTTAGCTTTACTCAGGACCGAAGAGTTCCAGAGGAAGCTAAAGCAGGACATACCAGATATAGAATTCGAGGTAAAACAAGCTAAAGTGAATTTGTGTGGCATGCCAGATGTGGTGAAAAAAGCAAAACTGTATGTGTTGGAGAAACTTACTACGACTGTTCAGGATTCGATTGAGGTATC
Source organism: Allolobophora icterica (assembly GCA_963556255.1). Lineage (NCBI taxonomy): Eukaryota > Metazoa > Annelida > Clitellata > Crassiclitellata > Lumbricidae > Allolobophora > Allolobophora icterica. The sequence goes on along the minus strand of OY744605.1, from coordinate 9,838,613 downwards.
TGAACCCACGAGCAAGGTGTTTGCCAAAGATGAAGTGAAGCTCTATCTAATGGAACAGTTGCGTAGCAAAGGTATCTCTGTCTCTTGTACAAGCAACGATAAAGGCGTCGTTGTCTCTGCCTTTGATGATAAAAACTTGAAAGAAGCCACCGAAGTTTTGAAGTATGAAGTGGTTGAAAAGCGCCTGCAGTTGAATGCGTTAAACCTTTGTGAGGATTTGCGTCACTCCCAGGGATGGAAGGATTTCATTGGATGTCTTTGTAAGGAAGACAAAATAGTGGAAGTCAGTGTGGACGAGTCAGTCCTTATCGTCGCTTGCATGAAAAGCTCATTTATGAAGAATAGAAGAAGAATAGAAAACTTCTTTGCTAAAAACAACAGATTGTACTACCCATACGGCCTTTTATTTAAATCTCATATAACTTACCAGTGGCAATAAGCACAAAGTGAATGTTTACACCGTAAGCCTATTTCGATGGAATAGTGTCTGAACATCTAATTTGAAATTTCATTTTACATAATGAGAACAGGTTTCGACCTTAACGCAATATAATGCATTGTATTCTTAACCCTTTTGCGTGTCAAGGGTTTATCTTTCTGTAGCCTAAAATTATCAAATCGAGCACGTCCTTCACATAGTTCAGGACCTTATTTATGAAGAATTCATTTTACTTTTAACCGTTTTGTGTGTTAACGATAACGATTTTACCTTCAAGTTACAGAAAATCATAGCTGACAATTTGACATAGCAATTCTTTGATTTGAAAGAGGAATGTCAGTGATGCATGAACAAATCTTTGAGTATTCCTTTGGTCTTGTAATTCTTATTTTGTGTGTTTTTGAGTTTTGGCTGTAGTATTCCAGTCTGCTTCTAGCGAAATAAAGCTTATGTATATATCATTTTCAAGGATACAGGATTTTGGCATGCACACTGACTTTGCTTGGTATCAACCATCTGCTGATGCATTCAGCATCGCTATACAGTGGCAGAAATTCATTAGGCCTACACATTGTTAACTAATTAACTTTGATCATTGAAAAAATAGGCTACTACGGTCAAACCGAATGGAGGAGGCCTCTGCCATAGCTGAACGAGTGGGCAGGGCAATAGCTAGAGCCAGCCAACACGATCTTGCAGGAGTCAATCCGAGGATAGTACGAAAGAACTCACTCATAAAAGATCTAAATGTCGTCGGCCCACGGCTGCCAACATAACTGCTGGTGGTCTCAATGACCACTATGGCTCCATTTCCACAGATCAAGCATACAGTGAACCACGGATGCGCAGCACAGCTCTACACCCTTGCTCTATCGCTGATGAGCGATGTTGTTCCACATGTTGGACGGACTGAAACGCACAGCTGAAGGCCATGATGGGATTGCAGACAGGTTCTTGCGATTGCTGGCGCCAGTCATGGCACATACCGTGGCCCATCTAATCAATAGATCCAAACAACAGTCGCATGTCCCCAATCAATGGAATATAACGCCGATTAATTCCACTGCCAAAGTGCCTGATCCAGCGACCCCATCGGACTATCGCCCCCTGTCTGTTAGTACCCATAATGTTAAGAATAACTGAAAGAATAGTCGTGCATACCAGTCTCTACTCAGCTTTCAGTTCATCACCGGCGCGTGAAGACATGCAGCTGTCATATCCATCTTACATCACATCACGGAATTACTGCAGACAAATGACTTCGTGGAGATCATATTCGCCATTCCACGCTCACCGAAAAGCTGAATAGGTTAGACATAAGCGACCATGTCTACAACTGGATTAGGCCTACAGGTTATCTTAAGAACAGAGGGCACATCCCCGTTTCGCCAAGGAACTTTTCCTGATTGCTTACATCGATGCCAGTGTCGTGCAGGGGTCGGTGCTTGGTCCTGCCTTGTACTCAGTAGGAGCGTCAGATCTGCACCCTATCTATACCTTTAACATTCTGCTCAAATATTCTGACGATTCTTACTTACTGGTTGGATCTTCGCACCTGAACACTACCACAGAAGAGTTCAGGCATTTCAAGGAATGGGCTGCAAAAAAACAATCTCCGTCTTAATGCAACCAAGACCAGAGAAATGGTTATACATAAAAAAAAGAGGCAGAATAAGCGTGGTCCTGCAGTGGAAATTATCTCCGGAGCAGAAAAGGTCAAGTCCATGAAAATATTAAGCGTCACGTTGCAGTCCGACCTAGGAGTGACATCCCATGTAGATCACATCCTCTCCGCCAGCTTATCTTCGATATACGCTTTGCGTGTGCTCCGCCCGCATGGTCTCCAATCAGCAGCCCTTCGCGATGATTGTCACAACGGCAACAACGGTGGCGCATATTTATACGCCTCCCCAACCTGGTCGAGGTATACCAACAAGAAGGATAGAGACAGGATTTAGGCGACTAACCCGTGGCGGATTCCTCCCTGACGACGATTATAGCGTCAACCAATTGGTCAATAAGTCAGACGAACGTGTGCTGCGTGATCCCCTCCGCAGCAGTGGACACAACCTTAGAGCGAGACCGCATAAATTTACTCTAGGCCTACCCGAAAAAGATGATAAAAATTTTATACCCCGTATTCTCTACAAGAATGCCTATAATTGATGCTTATTTGCTGCTCGTGAAACTATATAACCTCTGTAACTTGTAGTAGTTGCGCTATGTCAGCTATAATGTTCAATAAACGAGTATTGATTGATTGATTAACATGTAAAATTCCTGTTCAGAATTAATGCAATTAATTGTAGTCATGATTGCAAATATAATTAATAATTATTAATTAGTAACTTTTATCGCGCCGGTGTATAATGCGCTAGACATCAACCAACGGCGCACTAGCCTACTTTGGCCTAACATCAAGGCGATATGAGGTTAATATTCAGAGATTAGTTCACTAAGACTATTTGAAAAAGTAATTATGCACTTAGTACTGTTGGCATCTGTCCAGTTTTCTACTTCAACTTCATTGTAAACTTTGCGTGACTTAATATTTAAAAAAATAGTTTATCGCTGCGTACTTGTAGGCTACTCTCACCCAGTGACAGTGTGATTCATACTATTTACCTACATCTATAATAGACCTACCCTTCAGACTTCGCTTTATGAAACTGGCTTGATTCGATTTCCCATTTTAAATTTTCATCATTAGGCCTAATAATCCAGAGAACTCCACAACTAATTAGCAATCATATAGATTATGGACCTATTTGTACTGTACACGCACCTTCTGTTTACTATGGACTGGAATATGTTGGTTGGGTTCTACGTGTATGCGTGGGCTAGTCATTGGTGATTCTTCTACTTTCTGTGCATCGTTTTTCCTTCTAGTGACAATTCTGCTCTTAATGACATCTAGCATCGTGAATTGCGCAGGTAGCGCTTTTGTCAAGTTCTTTAAAGGCGCTATATTAAAAGACCCCAGGCATATATATTATATATACATATAGGGGCCTACATGCAACTGTGCATAGATGCATATTTCAGTGGTGATTTTAATTAAAATGCATATTAAAAGTTATCGAATTTTCATGTAAAGTGTATCAATTTGAAGTGAATAAGACCATATGAAACCGAGTCCACAAAGCCGATGTTCACTCCTTGGAAATCATAAAATTCTTGACACCAGATGCGCCATTGTCAGCCAAAGTGAATTGAGAAGTAGTTGAAAGAAAACCTCGACGCGCAAAACAATATATCTATTTCAGTAAGAAATTTTCTGGGGTCGGTTTTAAGGAGCTAGTAAACCTCACAATAAAGAAGAATACTACCATTTAGAATGCAATTTTCACTTCGCGTGAAATCCCATTCAAATTTTAAAATCATGTCCAAGGCCGACGAGGTTGTCGATAACTGTTGGCTGACAATGTGTATATTATATCAAAATGGCACACAATATATATCAATACAACATTTCTTCACATGACGGCGCTCTATAAAGTAGGGACCTGCGAAGCTTCGATATTCGATTCGAAAACGAATCGGATGGAGGTATTCGATTCGATTCGAAAATGGTGTCATGATTCGAAAATTTCGAATCATTTATCGGAAAATGATTAGCCCTTGACACACTTTGTTCTAAACTAATTGTTTTAATTGTTTACTGCGCGTGGATTAATTGTTGAATTTCTGGGTGCAACGTGGCACGCGACGACAGCGAACCCTCTGGCAAGAAAAGGGTTTATAATTAGAATTTTAAACTCAGAGCTTCCCATCTGAAAATAGTAGGCGGTTTGAAAATGGATCGCGCTGGATTGAGTTGGCGAGCGATGCGCGGTCGACCTCTAGAGCTTTTGTGTACAGCGTATTTGTGTATAGTATTCGTATAGCTGCATATAATTAGTGACTTTACGAATGAAGTCACGCGGCGTGAGGTGTCGACCGTGTTGTTATGGTCAATCATAATGCAAGAAATTAGTGTGATCATTCAGCAGTCACTAGATCACCGCACGCATTCACTGCTGCCGCAAGTGGGCCCTAAGTAAATTAAAGTAATGTAAATTAGCTAAATAAAATAATGGTGTGGCTCCAGTTCCGTCTATCGTCTTGGAGTCTAACTCAGACTCATCGAGCGACGCCTTCGACTAGGCGAGCGATTTAGCGCTCGCCTATACCTTTGTAAGACGAGCGACCAAGGAGAGCGATCAATCGCTCGCTCGCCTCATATGAGAAGCTCTGGTTGTACTCCACTTAGATGTATGTACACCAAAGTGCGGTTATGCAATTGGTACAATAAAGAATATACTTACTTACTTAACTCATAAATTATTTGTGTAATTTTAATTCTGTTAATTAGCTCAATGTTTAGTTTAACTGATTTTAAATCGCAGACAAGTTATTGATATATTGATACTGTGGTACGCCTGTGCAATTAAGGTTCACGAATATCAAACTGATACCCGCTGATTCGATTCGAGATTCGATTCGAATTCGAACCTTTACCCCCGATTCGATTGGAGATTCGATTCGGCTGAAAATTCCGATTCGCAGGTCCCTACCATAAAGCTGTTCAAAGCGTAGCAACAGCAAATTTAGAGACTACACGTATCGAACATGTAGTTTGCGTCACGTTTCTGTGCTGCCTCTACTTTATTTAGTCCCAGAGTTTGACGGTGAATCTTCCGATTTGCTTAAGCTGTGTTGGTGGCGTAAACGTGTCTCTCACACTTGATTTTGTGAACATATGGACGCACATCGGTAAGCCAAAGATCTAACTATATTCATATTTCATATGTAACTTGAAAAATTGACTGAGAACTCCAAGTAAAAACTGCCTAGATGAATAAATATTCTGATTGACTTACACATTGAAATCGAAAGTAAAACTAGATTAGGCCTAAACCTGGAAAACACAACTCTAACCATAGAGGTATAGGCCTAATATACACTGCTTATATTATATCTCATTGATTCTAATGGATGGCATTTGAGGAGTGCTAGATGAATGAATTTGGCATGTGGAAGCATGCGTGGTTGGCACGTGTGTTGAACCAAAATTGTGCTGCTTTTATAAATAACACCCTCTATGTGCAGTTTTGACAAGGCAGACGTTGTTGTTTTATGAATAGCCTATTTGTGTTTTTTGCAATCCGAGGCTATTACATTGATAACAAATATTTCTTATATTACATTTTGTGAGACGTAATAATAAACTTTACGCAATTTTAATAAAATTAAATAGTTTACGAAACCTTAAAAGATGTTTACGCTTAAGTTTCGTACCTCTGCAAAAGCGTTTGGCTAACTGTCAGAAAAGAATTAGCCCTATGTGAAACAACTGTACAAGCTGGAACCACAGTATAAATAATTACACAGTACGTCGACTCCCGGCCTATGCAGCAGTCAGAATGTGTGACCGACCGCAATTTTGAAACAGAGTCATTTACACGTAGATACCCCGGAATCCATCACATCAAATATTTTTAAACGTTACAGCAACATTGAGGACTACACGCCGATGCCCCGGAATCCATCACATAAAATATTTTTTAAATTTACAACAACATCGAGGACTTCATTAGAATTAACAATACTATTTTTAACGTTTATTTCAGCTTTAATCTAAAATTCAAGATTGCACTTTCAAAATGGCGTCACCCAAAAAACAAGTCAACAGTTAGCAATGCGAGTCGACGTACTGTGTAATTATTTATACTGTGCTGGAACTATAATTATATCCGGTGAAGGTGTAATAAATCTTATAATACATTTGACCTGGAACATTTATACAATAATACTTGGCGAGTTGTGCGCTTTTCCTTTCCCTCCATGTAGGCCTACTTGTTTGTTCTATCCTGTCATTGTGTCATTTATTTCTAAACTTAAGACTTACCTTATTAAAATTGTTTATCTGTCATAGGCAACAACATTACTGTGTCTTAGGCGTATTGGACTAATCTTCTGGATGTTGACCTGATAACGGCTATAGGTTGGTGCGCCATCGGCTGATGCCTTGTGCATTAGACACACGACGTTACAAAAAATGCAAATTAACGATAACAACAAGTATAATAAACTAATAATAATTGTGTTTTTTAGTTACTGCGATGGATAAGAGTCGTGAAATCTCGGTTCAAGACAAGATTGCTGAAGTGACAGAATGCTCGATTTGTGTTCAGATCTTTACAAGTCCAAAAATTCTCCCTTGCGTTCACACTTTCTGCTTACAGTGTCTGGAAAATTATGGAAAGGACAAGAAACCGGGCAATCAGATGGTTTGTCCAATTTGCAGGAATGAGTTTTTCATTCCAGATGGGGGCTTGCGTAATTTGCCAAATAATTTCTTTATTGGAAAAATGGTGGAGATTGGAAAATTGGCGATGGTGCCTGCAGACGAAGCCACGTGTAATATCTGCCCTGAAGGCGATGAAGCTATTGCTAAAATGTATTGCGTTGATTGTGAACAAATTCTCTGTGAGCGCTGCAGTAAATCTCACAAGAAAATAAAGTTCAGCCAGAATCATCAAGTCGTTGAACTTGGAATCACGCTAAACGCACAAAACTTTAACTTACGCAACAGTTACTGTGACCATCATCCTAAAGAGCTGATAAAGATGTACTGCTACGATGATAAGGTAGCCATCTGTTTAATCTGTTGTGTTGAGAGTCACCAGTCTCATAGATGTGTCAACGTTGAAAAAGCTGCTGGAGATTTTACGGAACGACTGAAAACAGACCTGAGAAAAGTGACTATCAGACTTCCAGAATGTGAGAACGTTAGAGAAAAGCTAAATGAATACAAGCAAGAATTTACAGAACAGATTTCAAAAACAGAAGAAAGTATCCGGGATACCGGAACTCAACTGAAAATGTTGATTGATGAACATACAGAAATCTTGATCCAGCATTTGAAATTCATGAGGGAACAAAATTTCAAAGCCTTTGAAATCACAAAACAAGATATTGAAAGATTCAGAGTAATGATTGACAGCTTCTCTAGATTTTCTGAGGAACTTCTTTCCCGAGGATCACCTGTAGATATTTGTAGAGCTGCCGATCAAATTCACACGAGAGCAAATGAGTTGGAAAATCTTCCATCAAACTGCAGTGGCGACTGTCTTCGCTGTGATACAGTTGTTTTCCACCCTTCAAGCGTTGAAAATATTTTGAAACAATGCAAATCTAATAATGTAGTGGGCGAGCTTATAGTCACTGAGTCACCAGATGGAATTATAAAGTTTGAAATTGAAAGTGCAGGTAAGCAATTAGATTGATCAAACTCCATGCACTTAATAAGGTAAGCTTTTGGCAAGGTGCGACCGTACGTACGTTATTTTTTCTATACGCGTACGTTATTATGCCGTACGTTACCGTACTTTCGCATGACGAAAATAAAATACGTAACATTATGCACAAGAAAAGTCAATAATAGTTGGTGATTGACGGTCGTAAACAATTTAACCATTGCATCAGTCGTCTGTGGCTGTTCAATGATCTCTACTTTCAAACTTTTAAATTCCAAATTGTTAATATTCTGTCTAATGTATAGGCCCCCTAGTGTGAAGAATATTAAGATTTTATGGCACACTTTATAGGATGGTCAGTGTTATACTAAATTTCGGTACCGTTCGTGAATAACTAGGCCTGCGTACGGGGAGACCAATAATGTAGAGCTAAACTGATCATTTTTGACGGTTCTTTGTGAATGATCAGAGAAATTTGTGGCATTTTAACGTACGCGTACGGTACGTTATTTTTTTCGATAACGTAGGTACGGTACGCGTGCGTTATTCCGGGAGGTAACGTACGGTCGCACTATGGTTTTTGACAATTTATAATTTTTAAACATGAGGAAGACTTTGACTAGGCGTCAACTGTACCTCCGAACGTCGGCAGTTTTTCACACAAATCTAAAGTTGCTACTAGTGAGGACAGTAGCTTCGTGCATTGTTGAAAGTGTGGATAAAACCAAGAAGATTTTTGAATTAAAGTAACACGTCTATTAAGACTTCATCAAGAGGCATCACATAATTCAAGCGGGAACATAACTAAGAACTTACTGAAAATGTTCCATAAATTCGGTACTTTCCTATTAGTTCGACATTTTGTGCGGTTTTTCGGGGCTATAAACAGACTGGTTTAGGCGATAGCTAGAATTTCGTGTTAAAATGTTTATCATCGGCGATCGCAAATTATGGATTGTTTAAATGTATTTCACTTGTAAAGCATGCAAAAGCGTCTATTTTCCTGCTGGATGTATTGAAACTGTATATATTGAATTTATTTTTTCCGGTAGTTGAAATTAAAATGCAAGCTACGTCTAAGCGGTGCCTTTTAGTGGACTCGGCTTTTCGCGTAGGCCTACGTAGCGATGATATAATTCGCACTACAATCCCAATTCCTGTAACAGAATTTCTGCTGGATCCCCGAAATCTATTTTCAAAGTTAAAAAAAATTACTGTATTCACGTAAATCTACCTTATCGAAATATAGTAGGCCTACAGTGCAGCTGCGCATCAACTCTGGAACATGTGTATTCTTAGCATATTTTCGATCAACTATTGTATTACGTTCCCGCTTGAAGTAGGCTAAGTGATGGCTGTGATGCATCTTGTTGAGAAGTGTTTAAATACCGTAGGCCTAGGCCCTATGTTTTTTAAGGTAGAAAAATTTCATGCTTTTATCCACAACATGCCTTTTTCAGCCTTAGCCTCCTCACTATGAGTATAATCGCTTATGTGCCACGCGCAAATGTTGCATTCGCTCATGCAATCAGTTTCTGCAGTGGGCCTACACTGCACTGCAAATGCATTGGGGAAATTTCAGTATGGGGGGCAAGATTTTACTTCTGACCGAAAGAAAAATTAATTCCGAGTAATTGACGTCGAGCATTTATAGTAAGTAACTAATTATTTGGTACATCAGTGAATAAAGCTGTAAATGTTAGGATGGCTTGCGTGCTAGTATAGCTGCTAATAGTTTATACTCTTCCGATTCGGGCAAGTTGGAGCTAGTTTGTTCAGCATTTTCCCCGGCGCCTACTTGCCCTAAAACAAGAACGCCCGAAATTGGGGGGGGGGGGGGCGAAGTGCCCTCTGTGACCCCGCCTTCTGCGCCTATAGGCCTATAATTGCTCTGGCTTCTTATGGTGGTTAAATATCCTCCCGACTCTGGTAATAGGCTTACCTTTTTACTTTACCTTCTAAAGTGCGCTGATATTCTCACTTCCTGCTTCTGTAAGGCAATAGGAGTGACTATTCGAACATGTGTTTCAGTGTATGACTCTTGAGCTGTGTGTACCAAACAGACGTTGTATAAATGATGGCAAAGACGCTGCATATTGGTCCGATATAGACGCATTATGCAAATATTTCCATGGCATTAATTACCGTCCAATAACGGGTTTCAAACGTTTCTCATTAAATAACTTACGGCTCAAATATATTAACGAGCTACAAGGCGATTTTTTACTTTCATTAATGGATATAAATTGATTGCTTTAAATGTTTTATGGCTAACGTTGGTGAGTTTCTCTGTCCCAGGGTGGAACAGCGGTCGAAGCGCTGATCGGATTTCTCATGATGGGGCAACCGGCTTGACCTCAGCTGATATCGATAAGGTGAGGTCACTCTTTGATGACGATACACATGATATCTCATGAAGAAGAAAGTTTCCACAGTAGCAAATTCTTATACATGTATTTTCCTCTGTGTGTCGCAAACTGACCACCCTCTCTCCTGAACCCTACATCGGTTCCAAGTGTTGCGTCACTTACGCTGTAATGTCTTTCTGATCCTGTCTGTTTTGTTAACCTGTGCATTATTTGAGCTCTCTACTATTATTCATGCCTAAACTTACGACTCGTCTGTGTAAACTTAGGCCTACTTATCCATCTAAGCCTCATCTTTAGTTTCCCTTACCTACTGGATTTGATTGGAATTCTTCCGGAGACGACCATCAATTGATGCCTTGTGCAATTATGATAACGGCGCAAATGAAGTAATAAGATAATTATGATTGGATATTTTCAAACAGACATACAGCGAAACATATAACATCAATTCAATTTTGACGATATCGCATCACTTGACCTTCAAAATTCTTTGCAATAAATTTTGGTATGTTGTCGCTTTGGTCCCTTAATATTAATGCTATGTAACATACTTATAGTTTGATAACTATTTTCGTTGCACATCCAACTTCTAGCTTGAGTTTTAGTATGAACTATTTTTTTAATCGATCATCCAACTTCTACTTTGAGCTTTAGTATGAAATATTTTCATCGCTGATCCAATGCAAATAATAAGAGACGCTAAATCGATATATGACTTAATTGTGCTTCTCAACAGGGTTCAGCAAAGTACTCTGACAACGCCCCTCCAAAGGTTGCAGCACAGCCCTACAGCTCACAATCCAGCTCCTGTAAACCCCAAAGTCAGAGAGCAAAGGACGAACGAATCGAAATCCTGGCTACTTGTCCAACAAAGAAGATCGCCCACTGCGAAGAATGTCCGAGCTTTCGCGGATGTCCGAAATGCGGCCATATGATTCAACACCTTGGCAGGTATCAACACATAAGTTGCAGCAAATGCCAGTGCGGGTTCTGCTTCATCTGTCTGAAGAAACTGATAAATGGGAACTGGCAGTGTGGAGCTTACTTCTTTAACTGCAAGGTAGCGCCACGTCAAACATATTTGCCTGTAAGTCAATAACTGTCGAAGCATTAAACACTTTCGAGCTGCATTTGTACTATGCAGACAATCATTATCATCGATAAAGAATTTGATCCAGTGATATGTGAGCATATTCAGCTAAATCTGTTGTAGGCCTTTTTGACTTTGGGGGCCATCCATTTAGCATGTACGGAGAAATCCGCAAAAATTGGCCCCTCCCTGTTCGCACCTGTACCCCACTTGCGTACGTAGGCCTACGCTTGACGCACTAAAAGTAGACCAATATACAGACTTAATAGTGTTAGTATTAGAGTCGGGTCAGTAGCAGCACGAACAGAGCACCGCGGCAGCTAAAATCCAGCGGCTGTCTCCAGTTTAAGCGGGATTGAAGGATGTATGAGCCATGATGGAACGATAGTTTTTTAGAGAAAAAAGTTAAATGTACTTATTATTTAAGTCATAGCATTTACGCCGTCAGTTAGCAATGCAAAGCACCTTTAGAAATAGCTTACTATTGGCGGTGCTATAAAAATTATCGTAAATACAATTATATTTACAATTACAACGTTCTATAATTAGAACAAATATGGAACCCACGGAAGGGAAACCAAAGATTTCAGATTTCTGCTAGGTTTTGTATAGATTATCTCTATAGACCATGGTTAGGATTCATTTAACACAGCCTAACACAGTTATTAAAACATCTGGATGAATCATATGACCATTTCTAAGTTATGCCTTTAGTAGTTATGTAATCCACTTTAACCTATATCCCAATGCTTCTGTTACAAAGTCAGAACAGTCGTTTGGTTGACCATATTGTACCTTCCAAATGCATTTTTGTGAAATTTTCAAGGCCTTGATAATAGAACGAACTAGTTTGTAGTTACCGTACGCATTAATTATTAGTTGCACAAATGTCGAGTAGTATGGATTTCCATCAACCTGTCGCTGTGAGGATTCCATAAGATGTCTGCAACAGGAACCCACATTTTGAAAGTCGGCAATTAACGTATCTTTCATGAGAAGGTGATTCTAAAATAATAAAATATTAACACAGCACAACTGTAACTTGATAATGCCAGTCTTGCAAAGTTCAGAAGTTTTATCTTTCTCTAAAATGATATATAATTATATCAGAAGTGAACGTAACCTTTACATCCTTCAGAAAGTTACTTAGAAAGTTACTTAGAAAGTTACGAAGAATCTGATGCTTTTGTGAGTTAAGACTTACCTCTAAGTCACTGACATTCATCACTGACAAATTGATAGGCCTACATAGGAATTCTTTAGTTGAGAGAGGAATGTCACTTATGCATGAGCAAAGCAAAGTTTATTTGCTATCATTGCTCGGTGTAGTGTATTGTGTATAGTCATGGGAATGAGTTTGATTTGTTCGTTTATAGATCTCAGTCTTCTGTCAGGGACAATATGTCGCCTATTAGCTTTTGTATGCAATTTGAACTTGGTCTCCAGTGGAGTGATGAAGCGAGTTTCTGTTGGTTTCGCGATTTTTCTTTGTATATTTTTGTGTTCTTGATTGCACTATCCCACTGTGCCTTGATCGAAATAAAATATAAATATACTTGTCAAGGAAACAGGTACTCATTCTTGTTTGCGGTCATTATTTAGCAGAGCATAAATTATTATGCAGATATCCACTCTTTTTCTAAACATTGAATGTTTTAAAATCAGTGAAATAGAAATGTGGAAACTGCAGACCATCTGAAATAAATGGAAATGCTTGCATTAAATTTAAAACTATCTCTGTCGAATGAATGATTTCGGACTACTATTCTGCAAATGAAGACTCTTTGTAACTGCTCAGCTATCCATTACAGTCTCTCTATATTATTAAATCTAGCAGTAGCAAAAGATTGCAATCTATTCTAATTGTGCGGACTTTAAGTTCTATTACCCACGAAATATCTGAATTAAGTTACCTAGAGATTAATTAAAATTACTCGTGCTCAGACAGATAATACTGGGTTCATATTATAGCGTAGTCTCCCTGTTTGAATCATTTCACTAGAACAGCGGTTCCCAAACTTCTCTGGGCCGCGACCCACTTGTGAACATCTTGGCAGTCTCGGTACCCATAGCGTAAAATTAAGCATTTTCTACTAAAATTTGCTTTGTAAATCGGTTTCGAAATATGTGGATTTATGTACAGCTCTTAGAAATTTAAAGTAGGCCTACTAAAACGAAACTTAAGTAAAAACAGTTTACAATTTATTGCAATCCAGCTAGTTATAGCCCAATCATAGCGAAATGTTGTTGCTGCAAAAACTAAATGTTTCTCGAAAAAATTTGGCGACCCACTTGCCAGAGCTTCGCGACCCACTTTTGGGTCGCGACCCACAGTTTGGGAAACTCTGCACTAGAACATTCTCTAAAGTTATCGTTAGCTTTATCGTGTGCTGCAGATGCTATCGCCTGTCTTCGCTTCACGCTATCGAAGCAACTTGGTGCAGAGAATGTGAACATGATCTTTTAATTTTCAATGGGAATCCGTTGCTTGGTGTTTTCCTAATTGGCCTCTTTGTAATCTACGCCCAGGCTTAAGGGACGAATGTTTGACTCCGATTAAGTTGTTCTGTTAGTGTGAACTTTTAGTCGCAGACAGTGTGTTGAACATATCGACGCACATCATTTAGGTAGGCCTACATTTCTTCCACCTTCATCTTGTAGAGAATAGAGACAAGCTTCATGCTGAAACTTATTTGGTTATTGTAGACAAGTTGTTGACGTCGCTAAGGCAGAGAATTCACGCTTACAATGAAGTTCGTTATATATTCCAAGTTGTAGCAGATTATTTTGACAGACTATTGCCGAAAGAGATTCGAAGATTGTCCATCAGGCTGACCACAACATACACAAGATATTAGCTGTCTGACATTTTCTCTGACAAAAATTTGTTTAACTTGGTGATTTTGCAAAAAATCAAGAGGTTATGCAGCACCTACTGCTTTAGCTATGCTACTGTACACCGAGAACCTTCTGGAAACATTCCCTACCGTTTCTATCGCTCTGCGTATGTTCATATCATAAGGCATAGTGATCTCCAAGTTACTGTTCAGGTGAACGCTGCTTGAGGAAGATGGGATTTATTCAAAATAAATCGAGAACTTCTATGAGCCACAAACGTCAAACTACTTTGACATTGCTACACAGTTTCATCTGCTAAAAGTCTCAAATGTTTCTGAGCTGTTAAAACTGAAGAGAACAGAGTCGAATTTTGATTATAATTTTACGCAAATTTCATGCTATAAATATATTGTAACAGACATTTGAAACAGCTTATATAGCCCGAAACTGCAAAAAGCCTTAAAGTTATGTTGGTGCATTGACTTGGCTACTAATTTGAGCAGCACAACGCACAACATTGACCCTTATTTACTACAAGTTCATTGTCTTGTCTTTACGTCATCCTCATCATTCAATGCTCAACAAGACAAGGCCCCCCGTGTGTAATTATCATGGCCTATAAACTGGGAGCGCTCCTGAGTAGCTACCTTGAAGAGGCGCTGCATAAATTCTCAGAATGAATGAATGAATGACGAAACATTAATCTGAAGTTACTGTCGATTGTTGTGTGTTGCATTAAATAAATATTATCATCGCAGGAAGCTGACTGTGTTCAGCTGAGATGTTGCCACGCATATAACGCCTCATGATTATAGCTTCTGCATCGCTTTGAAACAAGCTCAATTTCATAATGACTGTAGGCTACATGTATGCTAGCGATCTGCCTATTCGACCTCCAACGCAAGGTAGGGGAAAAAACATCAGATCCTTTTCAGTACAAGGGCTGTAGAAGTATCGTTAATGGTTTGAGTGGCAAAGACGTCAACTGTCACAATGATGTCTATAGTGCTCCTGGAACCGAATTTCATGAAAGCTCTGACGTGACAGAATGTCCTATTTGTGTCGAGATATTCACAAATCCAAAACATTCTCCTTGCGTTCACACTTTCTGCTTACACTGCCTAGAAATATAATTATGGGAAGGATAGGAAACCTGGGGATCAGATGACTTGTCCAATATGTAGGAATAACTTTATTACTCCGCATGAAGGTTTCCTAATTTCCCAAACAATTTTTTATTGCCAAGATAGTTGAAATTTGAAAGTAGCAGTTACTGTCACTGCAAAAGAAACAGTTTGCTAACTTTGCTTTGAACAAACAGCGGTTGCTAAGAAGTTTTGCAACGACTACGAAGAGAAGTCAATTGTGATCGCTGCAATAGGTCTCATAGCAGAATCAAACTCTGTCAGAATCACCAAGTTGTTGAACTTGGGAGTCAACCAAAATGTCCAAGAGTTCAACTTTCGCAACAGTTACTGTGACCATCATCCTATAGAGCTCATTAAGATGTAGGCTATTGGCACGAAGACACCGTTGCCATCTGTTTAATTTGTTGCGTTGAGAGTCACCAGTCTCACAGATGCCCGAATCTTGATAAAGCAGCAGGACATTTTACAGATCAACTGAAGGATGACCTGAGAAAAGTAGTCTAACAGGCGTCCATAGTGTGAAGAAACCTTTCAGAAACTAGAGAAATTCAAGATGCAGAAGAGTTTATTTAAAGTAACATAATTGAAGCCTTCATTGGAAAACCACTTTAGTCCGTTTTTGTCAGTATTGAGTAAACTGTACCCTATTATAGGCCTACTTAGTGCTACAGACAGGCCCGCCGAGAGGGAAGGGCAGGGGGCAAATGCCCAGGGGCCCGGCGATTTTCCGGCGATTTTTAGGGGCCCGGGCCGGGCCCGCAAATCCGCAATCAACTTTTCTCATAAATCCTAATGATAGTTTAGGGGCCCGTAACTGCTATGCTTAGGGACCCGGAATTTCTGTCGGTGGCCCTGGCTACAGAGCATCATGGGTTGCCATATGTGTTTTTCAGAAACCCACGTCAGGTAATAGTATGGTCCAGAGTTACAACACAGTACAAATAATATATTATTTATACTGTGGTTACAATGACAAGAAAATATAGCCTTCATGTAAAACAACAGACTGGTATGGGGTCTGGATTTCAGCGTTTCTTCCATGAAATAGGCCTAACGTAGGGGCTACTTTTGGAGGGCTATGAATATTAATCCATAGCAACAGCTCTTAGCGTCCAAAGATGGTGGCGTGCGTGTCGATTTAAGTAGCGTGCATGCTTTTCTTAAAATTCAAAATAAAAGTTAGTATTATATTTTTAGTCTTTCTTTAAATTAATTATGCATGTATAAATTTAAGATTTCAGTCTGCATGATTAGTAGTTGTGTTTGAGTAGTTTATTGTTCTGTAAAACCAAACATCCACGCGGGTCCGACGTACGTTTTAGCCAATTTAGCGTAATTAATTATTGGACGAAATGTCCACGTTTGCTTTAGCGTAATTAATTATTGGAAGCTGGATGAGCGATGAAAATAGAAATCAAACTGGAAGCTGGATGAGCGATGAAAATAGAAATCAAACTGGAAGCTGGTTGAGCAATGAAAATGGAGATCAAACGAGAAGCTGAATTTGCGAAGAAAATAGACCTTAAACTAGAAGCTGTTTCAGCGATGAAAATGTGTCATACTAAAACTTAAAATAGAGGCTGGATGTGGGATGAAAATGAGCTAAAGCTGGAAGCTGGATGGATGAACGATTTAAACGTGTAATATTAAAACTAAACTAGAAGCTGGAAGGTCGATGAAAACATAGTTCAAACGAGAAACTGGATGAAATAATTATTTACGCTATTCATTTTTTCGAAATCCTGCCTATAATTAATTACGCTAAAGCGTACGTTTACCGCCTAGTAGGCCTACTACTACTACTACTACTACTACTACTACTACTACTACTACTACTACTACTAATAATAATAATAATAATAATAATAATAATAATAATAATAATAATAATAATAATAATAATAATAATAATAATAATAATAATAATAATAATCTCCTTTAGTACTTCAAAATGACAAGTACGCAGTAAGATTGCATTGAAACAGGACGGTAGAGTCAAGAACTTAATTAAACACGTTTTGGCAGCCGTGCAAGGCGTTCGCTCTAGAGGGGACTTACGGGTATCGAACCGCGCAATCTAATGCTCTCCTGGCCGTGAGTACCTGTTACCATTCATCTATCCACCTCCCTCTTACTGCGCCAACAAGCTATGATAAAGTATTTAGGCTTACCAAATACTGCAGTCTTGGTTAAAATTTAGGTTTGTTTTCTTCGGAGTGTCTGACAGGCTTGGACTGGCCCACCGGGACACCGGGAAATTCCCGGTGGGCCGGTGACCCAGGCTCGGACTGGAGCGGCCGCCCCCAAAAAAGGAAAAATATGATTAAAAATATTGTGATATTTTAATTCTAATTCTTAATTCTAGTGTTAAAAATCATGAAATATTGGCAGTGCGTGGTTGTTACTAAGAAACTTGCACTGCCTCGTGAAACGTGCGGCTACGTGCCAATATTCACTTTAACTTACCGTTGATTATAGCGCATGCAATAAAGAAACAACAGTTATCGATTTCTTGTAGGCCTACATAATTAAGCTTATACATGCTACAACATGCTTTCATGACATTTCTGAATCACATAACTTTTACAATGATGTCCGATACAGAGCGAAAACTCTCCTAGATTCTTTGACAAGTTTTGAATTTACGTTGAAGCGCAATTGATTTTGAAAGTGTTTGAACACACAACTCCGTTATATCAATAGGCCTATTTAGGCCTACAAATAAACGGCATCCTACGAGTCTAGAAGATGGTTTAAGATACTATCAATGAATTAAGCCAATTAGCCAAATGCATCGAACTTTTGATGTCATTTTTGAAGCAGCTACACATTTTTCAGAACATGCTAACAGTGAACTAGATAAAAGAAATCTCGACATTAATGTTGGGAAAATCTGAACAAAAAAGAAATTGCCCGGAGAACCTGCTACAGACCAGCCAAATGAAAATGCGAAAGATACATTTCGAGTAAATGTTCACAACAATGGCAATGTATCAAGTAATTATAGTTTGAAATAGATATTCTCTGAGCACGGTAATCTTTATGCTGATCTGTCTTGTTTAGGCCCTATATCCAAACATTTTTGCAGAAATTTCGATAAGGATTCCCAGTGACGGACTACATACAGCACCTAAGTTGCTCAGAAAATTTGATTACAGTGTAACAAAAAGAGCAGCTGCAAATGGAATCATTGGACTTTGCAAGAAAATGGGAAAGTTTCGAAACTAAAAACTAGCCTATAATTTGCTATTTGACACTGAAATAACAGACACGGTCTCAGAAAACGCCATGCAATTTGAATTTAGGCCTATAGAAAGTGAAACAGTCCCAAGAGCAGTAAACAGCAACAGGAACAGAAATAAATTCAAACCTGTATTCAAAAATGTAGGCCTATTGGTTACTTTTACCACGTTCTCCTTAAGTTCAGTTTGCATAGTCTAACTTATTCAAATTTGTTTTTGGCTTACAAATTCTTTTTGACATTATCCTCGTCACAAGTTGCTTGTGAGAGTTCATTTTCGAAACTGAAATAAGCCTACATTTTGAACAGATTAAGAATTTAATTGCTAAGTCACTGAAGTTTAGAGTCTTTCATGATTAAGTTATGGCTTGTGAAAAGGACCTTCTTCTCAGAATTAATGATGAAATCGTTGACGTTTTGGCGTCAACTTGTGATACGATGAAAAAACTGCTATACTAAGTGCTTGTGTGAAGCTGTTTCTACTAATTCTATCAAGATGTTAATTTCAAAAACTAAACTGTGCACTATAGGCCTACATAATGTGACAGTTGGTTCCAAACATAATTACGAATTTACGACAAATCACAAATTAAAGCGCATACGTGTTAATTTCTTAATCTTTTAATATTCATTTAACAATATTATGTCATTTGGTCTATTAATAACTAAAAATGTCCTCCATTTTATATTAAATGTTACAAAAAGCATTGGCCCAGGCCCCTTATCCTGAACAGTTTCGGGCCTTCGGCGCTCGATAATGTGGGCCGCCCATGACCAAATTTCCCGGGCCGCTCTTTCAAGCCAGTCCGACCCTGGTGTCTGATTTAGGGTTAATGTTTGAGTCATTGACAAGTAATAGCCGAACCAAAGAGGCAATTTTCTCGGTTCCCTGAGTTTTAAATTTAATATTTCAAAGTTAATATTTGCGATAGGGATATGCGAACAATACGGGCCTGATTAACCAAAAAGCAGCTGTGGAAACCCCAACTTATTAGTGCGAATTGATTGCTGGTGCAAGACACAATCCTTCACCGTTTGTTGTCGTCAATCAATGTTAAACACCTAAAGCACCTAAAACCTGAATACGAATCATATTGCCCTTTCCCAAGACGACCAGTTAAATAATTCCAGGTTGAAAAGGACTAACCACATTTGATTTACCTATATTACGTCTTCAATGGTGAGGTTCTAGTAAAGACACTTATCCAGGAAGGGAAGTACTGCAACGCAGCCTATGAACCCCGACAGAGTAACCTTCCTTTTCCTATAAAGCCCTTATTCCTCTTGTGAAGGCCAGGTACAAAGATTTGCAGCAGCTGGTAAAATTGTGCTCTGAAGCAACTGCACTTTAGTACAAGACTTTGTCACATTCTCTCACACAAAGGAAACATAACACCGAAGATGAAAATAGCGACTAACATTGCAATACACAGCAGAAGGACAACAATCCAGCAAAGATTTTTGCTCTAAATTTAAATACTATTTTTAGTTTAACAGCAGCTATCATTACTATTTTGTTTCTGTTAAGCAACTTTCCAGTTGCTTAAGGACAATTGTGGAATGTTACCTATGCACGGCGTAAGAATAAAGTTGTCACAAGAAATAGCCATACAAAGCAAAAAACTAAAAGTTTATTATGTGGGGGTACCTAACTGTTAAACTAATATGTTTGAGAAAATGTTTCAGAAACATAACATATCCACATGAATGCCAACTTTCGTTTCGATATTTTCAAAATTAAATACTTGTAGACTTTCAAAGTTTTTTCTGAATATCTTAAAATTCTTAAAATGCAATGTCTTTGTTCTTCTGATGATGGATTTTGGTAGTTCAATCAAAATTGACAATATTTTAAAAGTAAAGGATAATATCCAAGATCAAATAAAGCGACCATGAAAATACACAACTCTTAAGAGATATCATTCTGCTATCCAAACAGACAATTAGCTAGGATTTTTTTCCTGAAATAAGTTCGATATAATATGAGGATTCCATTATGATCCATTGTGGATTTTCAGTTTCTACTTCTACGGCTTCGAGTCGTCCAAGTTCTGTTCAAGATCAAATGGCTGATGTGACTGAATGTCCCATTTGTATGGAAGTCTATGCAAATCCTAAAATTCTTCCGTGTGTTCACACATTCTGTTTGGAATGCCTGGAAAAGTGCGGAAGGGACAAGAAAGCAGGTGATAAAGTGGCATGTCCAATTTGTAGGAATGAATATCTCATTCCAGATGGAGGACTTTGTGGTCTGGCAAAAAATTTCTTTATTGACAAGATGGTGCAGATTCGAAATCTTTCAGAAACATCCACAAATGAAGCTCTGTGTGCAACCTGTCCAGAGGAAGAGAGAGTGACGGCTAAACTGTTTTGTTTCGAATGTGAGCAGAATCTTTGCGAACGCTGTGGTACGTATCACAAGAAAATAAGACTCTGTCAAAATCACCAGGTTGTTGAAATCGGGAAAAAGTCTCAAGAAGTCACAATCCGCAACAGCTATTGTGACCAACATCCTGGCGAACTTGTTAAAATGTACTGTGAGGATGACGAGGCAACAATGTGCTTCCTTTGTTTTGCTGAGAGTCACCAATCACATAAATGTTTGAGTGTTGCCAAAGCTTCAGAAGTGTTCAAGTCTGCACTTAAAAGCGACTTGGAAACTGTTAAGAGTAGGTTGCCGGAATGCAAGGATTCCTTGGAGAAATTGGAGAAATTGAAGACGGGTTTGGTCGCAGAAACGACTGAAGTGGAAAAGAATATTTATAAAGAGGCAAAGATGTTGAAGGCCTTAATTGACACCCATGCAAATATTTTGACGGGAAGGTTGATTGCAATAAAGCACAAGAAACTGATGGAAATCGAAAGAACTATGCAAGAAGTGGAAAGATTTCAAATTACGATTGAAACCTACACTCGATATTTGGATGAACTTTTAAACAAAGGATCCCCTGGCGATATATGTCGTGAAGCTAATCTGACAAAGACCAGAGCTCAAGAACTTGCAGCACTCCCAGGAATCTGTTGTGGCTGTGATTTCTGCTGGAACCAGGTCGTTTTTAAAGCGTCAAACCTTGAAGGTGCTTTACGGGTCAACTGTTACGGCATCGTCAATCCTATCGGTGATATGGAGACTGGCTCCGCAATCAACGAGCTACTTGGTCATTCCACTGCTTATCCAAAACAACACAACATAACAAAGAGAACAAGTGTTTTGTGGCGTCCAGGTTAGAGATGATATTGCGTGATAGTAAATTAGCTCCAACTCAGAATGTGTCGAATATGTTCTGGTAAAACTTGCAGTTTTTATCAACGACTGTATGAAGTTTGATGAGGCTTTAAACTAAAAGCAGTCTGCTGATAGATTTCCGTCTGAGTTGTATATCGCCATGCCTTTGCTTCGCAAACTGGTGCAACGCTAATTCTAGCAATTTACTTAATTAGGGGTAATTGGGTATTGTATTTATTCTCGCAATAAAATAATGACAGTTTCACGCAATGGTTTTATCAGCCACAAGATGTAGTTGACAAGATGTTGTTGAAGATTAAATGCTATTCTGCAGGCGAACGGTCTCCCATGTAACGTCTCCGAAGGGATAGAAATCCGCTGTTAGGGGCACCCGTACAAGTCAACATACATACATACATCCATAGATACATACACATGTGCATAAACTCATGCATACACAGGGGCGTCTATCTCCCCTAAGTCATTGGAGCAACGTCCCTTTTCCCCCTCTTCTTCACCCTCCCCGTTCCTCCCCCCCCCCGTAAAACGGTGACACACACACTGACAGATCTCCCCCCCCCCATTTCTTGGATGGAGCATTTACTCCAAGGTTTCTATGGTGTAGACGCCCCTGTGCATACATGCATGGATACATTAAGAGCAAACAGAAATTATCAAAGTGACGATGATAACTGCGACTGGCGAGTAGAGGGCCTAATTGTCTACTAGTATTTGTTGCTTTTTAGTCACCGTAGCAGCCAAAGTTGAAGACCCAAGCAGAGCCATAGTCGTCCAAAATATTCCAGCCGGAGTTGAAACTGACATTCTGCGGATGGTATTTGACAATCCACGTTGGGGTGGTGGAGATACAGAACAAGTCGAGCACGAGAAAGACCAAGGAACAGCGTTGATAACATTCAAAGATTCAGCTGGTGCGTGAACAAACCAAAATAGAGAATATCAGATTCATTGGACTCTAAGCTCTTCCTACATTCAGTGATACAATGCCATTTCATTTCGGGGAACTTCAAGGATGAAGCTTACTTTCCAGATTTACATTGCAGCCCCATCATGTTTTTGTTGACTATAGATACTAGATAGCACGTAGGGCCTACTTCGTGCAAAACTAAAATTAATAATCATCATAATAATACTAATACTAATAACAATAGATCTATAACGATAACCATAATCTTAAAGTTACTGATAGTGATGATGATCAAAAGCTTTTCATAATAATAATAATAATAATAATAGTAGTAGTAGTAGTAGTAGTAGTAGTAGTAGTAGTAGTAGTAGTAGTAGTAGTGGTAGTGGTAGTGGTAGTGGTAGTGGTAGTGGTAGTGGTAGTGGTAGTGGTAGTGGTAGTGGTAGTGGTAGTAGTAGTAGTAGTAGTAGTAGTAGTAGTAGTAGTAGTAGTAGTAGTAATATACACTAATAGTCATAGGGCGCGAACGCTATTGTCTCGATATCTAATGGAATATATTTTTATCTGAAATACGATATTATAAACCCAAAGTATAAGCCCATAAAATTGGCTCGTTGTATTGCATGTTAACCGTATATAATTCCGTTATATTAGACTTCTTCGTATATGAGATTATATGCGTCAATTGATTGTTATAGCTTATTGCTCTGGGGCACAGATATCTATTGATTTAGGGCCTATGGACATACATGAGAATGTTTATTAAGAATAGTCATGAGATATAACGTAGGCCTATTCGCCTTTCTTCAATTAAGTTTACCACAAACTTAGTTTACTATATATTATATCAACCGATCAGTGACTGGTCTTTACTAACTCCCATACCAATGAATGTTCTGCTCTCAGAAGATGTTCTGTCACGCACCGGACCAATGCTCGGTTTTGCAGCGTTCTCTGTGGCAGTTCCGAAGTTCTAAGCTGCACTTCACGCTGTGTTTTTTTAGCCATTTCATGTGAAGTTATAAATCAGAAATAAAGAAATAATTGGCTCATGGATAACAGACATTTCACTCATTATAATAAAGATAAAGAAGAATGAATTTTAGAAACCCAGCGCTGGCCTTATGCTGGGAACAGCAACTCAATATTTGTTACTCACTTCTTAAATTCAAACGAATCTGTTTCGGCTTGCTTAACTGCCTTCTAGTTTACCTAAACTACTGGATGTTAGTAGGACAGCTGACCATTTGAAAAATGGTTGTATGAAGTTTAAAAGTTGTCTAGCTGAAGTTCTGTGTGTTTTCAGTGGCTGATGATTTGGCGTTGAAAGGATCCGTGTCCATAGGAGGAATCCGCTTACTTATCAAGAAGTGCTAGAAACTACAGAGTCTGCAATGATGGAAAATATCTACTCTGACGTTACAGGTGTAATCGTAAACTCCAAATTTCTAAAGTGATACTCTAAAGCTAAGCGCCGAGGCCGGTTGCCAGAAAGACCAGAAAGAGGAGGTAGGGGGCTGCCAAGGCGGGTTTGTTGAGGACGAGATAGCTTGGAAGGCGGAGAACAGACGATATTGAAATTTTATTCATTTTGTTTCCATGAACTAGTTAAAATTCGTGCGCAAAATATGACGAAAACGTTGTTTCGTTATAGTTGTATAAGCATAGCTTTAACTCAGAAATAAAGATATTGTTGGCTTGAGGATACTTGTAGCCATTATTGGCAGACTAATTTAAGAGACCAGATTGTCTGAATATTGTATTTTAATTTCATACATTTCTTGCTTTCCAACCATTGATGTGACTAAAGTACAACGTTATTCGTCAAGATCATCTAAACAGAAATAGTCGTAATGGTGGATAGTAACATGAGAAGAAGGCAACTGGATGGCGGTTATAAACATGACATCAATTCTTCTTTACTTAGGCCTATGACATAACCTAATCTGCGAATATCTATATCGCTGGTAATATATTAATGTAGAGGCTGATGGGAACAGTGACTGGGAGAAGGTTAACGGCGAATAGCATTTGCTCGGAACTGTATGAACACTGAACAGTCGTAATCAGAAATTTGGAATAATGATCTTCGGTTAGACACCAAACTTCGCCTGCATCCATCATATAGTACATACTGCCTGTGTTCCTTTGGGGGGGCTGCCAGCTGGACGCTCACAGTGGCCCTACAGAAGAAGCTGGATAACTTGCAACAGTGGTGCTTGAGGAGAATACTGCGACTTTCATATACTGCACATATCACAAATGCAGAAGTTTTCAGTCAGAACCCACTCTCGGAGATGACTGAATCTAGAAGACTGCGGATATTTGGGCACTTTGCACGGTGTGATAGCAGGCTAGGGCGCTCGAAGTCTTGATTCCCCCTCTCCAGAAGCTGGTAGAGACCAGTCGGGCGGCCAAGATATATATGTACGTACGTATGTAGGTATGTGTGTGTATGTATGTATGTTATTACATACTGGTTACTAGCTCGTGTCAAAAACGGTATGACATCCAGTATGCAATCGATAACCAAAATCCTGAGTCCGTCTTTACTTCTTCTTGAAAATAAAATAACTTGAAACATCAACAAAACAGGAATCTGACTCAAAACATAAACAAGATCAGACCTTCGTCTTCAACAACCAAAAGCACAATATCCCGATACGCCCCTTCATCTCCTTATATCGCCGTCTCATAAACCAGATCCAAGAAACAACCAACCAAGACTAAAAGAATTGTCAAGAGCTTGAGATTCCACAGTTTGTCCGATCATTTCACACATACCTTCAGTCCTTCACCCTTCTACATGCGTTATGCTACATGCAACAATGTGTATATGTACGCATGCATGCATGTTGGTGTATGTATATATGTGTGTATGTATGTGTAGTGTGTGTGTGTATGTATGTATGTAACTGGGCTTTTACAGAGTGCATTTATAAGAAGCTCTCAAAACGCTATTCACGTGGTTTCTAAGAGATTTAGATCGTTTTACTTGTACAGTGGAGGCGGATCTAAAGTTCTAAACCCAATGATATAATTTCTGGCTACACGCAGCCGAGAGACGAGCTCAGGATCAAGACGATTGACGAAGAACCGTGGCAACGACAACTCTTCGGAGTGGGGCACGCCATTGATAACGATGACGATGACGCTGATGACGACGATGATGATGATAGTGATGGTTACTATAATGCGCTTCATTTTAAGTCGGCAAAATAGAAGAGTTGAAAACTTGAAGACGCCAGCGCATGCGTCAGAGCTTTAAAGAATCCTGGGTGTTTAGTATTTGGGACTATATCTACCTGACTACTATTTAAACTGACGGCGATTTCAAGAACGGCTACAATAAAATTATATTTAGCAGTTACAGAAAAATGTGAATATTTCTATAAGTGACAGCCTAGGCCTAGTGTTGGAATCGGTGATAGCAGCTAGAAAATCTAGAAATGCCTTGTCCAATATTGCTGTGATTAATCCGCTGGGGGAGGGGAGGGGCCGTAGAGTAATGGATAACACACTGGCGTGAAGAGCTGAAGGCACCAAGATCGAAGCCCGTAGACAGCCATTAATTTAAGGTTGATTCTGCCTTCCACTCGCTAGGCGGCGGCGGTGGTTAAATGAATTGTAGGCCGTGATTTGGCGCCGTATGTTGGCTGCCGCATAAACAGTTATATTCGACTCCTGTAAAACTGTTATCATGTGCTTCTACTGTATACATGTATGTAAGGCGCCCTGCGTGGCTGCCGTTTCTACTATATGTATGTTCACTGTACAGCACAGTGCGTTTGCAGGCGCTTAATTAAAGAAAAGATTATTATTATTATTATTATTATTATTATTATTATTATTATTATTATTATTATTATTATTATTATTATTATTATTATTATTATTATTATTATTATTAAGCTATGAACGGTGTACATCTAGCCGAACTTTGCAGTTTGTGGCTAAAGGCTATAGGCCTATAGCTCAAATTTCGTAACAATAATTATTATGTTTAGGTGATGGCATCTTAGAGTCACCAGCATTAGGCCTATCAATCATGAAGCCTTAAGGAGAAAAAACCCGACCGCGTATCAACAGGTTTACTTAATAAGGAACTACAAAGCCTTCAGTGACTAGAAATCGCCATTTACTCACAGTATAAGTAATTATTTATACTGTGATTTACTCTATACAGTTGTAGGTGGTAATGCTTGCTAAAACTTGCCTCATCATTTTATATTGTGATAGAACTTTTTATAAGCTGACTATAGTCTTTGTTGAAGAAATTAGTGCTTAAACGCGATCTATAGCGAAGGAGAAACGTCTGCGTCTGAATCTTACTTACTTATATTTTACTTCCTTTACATAGCGACCATGTAGTATGTGTTTGGTGTTTGCGTCACGTTTCTGTGTTGCCTCTATGATATCTAACCCTAGAGTTTGACTGAATCTTCCGATTGGCGTCTGTTGTTGTGGTGGGGTAAAAGTGTCTGTTAAACTTGATTTTTTGAACATATTGACACATATCGGTAAAATATATTCATATTTTCATATTGAATTGATTAAGAACTGCAACTTAAAACTGCGTAGACGAATATTTCAGTATTCGGATTGACTTACGCAATGATATCAAACGTGGTAGTAGGCCCTAACACTAGAGTAATCCTGAAAACCATTCCGATGGATGGCATTATTTTGAGGACTGCTAAATGAACGAATTTGCTAATGGAAGCATACGTGATTGGGACGTTTTTGAACCAAAAATATGTTGCTTTATTTGAAGCAAGTTCTACGTAAAGTTTTTGGACAAATTTTAAGTTGTTGTTTTACCTGCAATGCGAGGTTATTACATTGATAGCAAATCTTTCTTACGTGACATTTTGTGAGACATAATAATAAACGTAACGCAATTTTAATAGTTTAATAGTTTATGAGACCTTTATGCTTAAGTTTAGTACACCTGTAAAAAGCCGTTTTCTTACATATATGTAGAAAAGAATATTGGAAACAACAAAGCTGGAAATTTAATCATATCGGCTGAAGATATAGGCCTGATAACTTCTTATAATTTATTCTATCTACAACATTGATACTTGGCAAGATGTGCGCATTTCCTTTCACTCCCTGTAGGGCTATTTGTTTGTTCAGTCCTGTCATTTTGTCATTTTGTCATTTCGTTCTAAACTTAAGACTTACCTTTTTAAAAGTTGTTTATCTGCATAGGCTACCACTGTGTCATAATTATTGTACTGGTCTTCTGGATGTTGACCTGATAACGGCTTGTATTGGGGTTGGTGCACCATCGGTAATTATTATTAATATTCTTTATTGAAAAACCAAAAGCGAACCGCACATTTAGTCAACAAGTGTAGAAAAAATATAAAACACATAAGTAATAACAGGATAATAATATTTCATAAAAGGAGTGTAAATTTAAAAAAAATTAAATATTACTAATAATACTACATCAAAAGCATCATAATAATAGAGAAATTTAAAATCATAACTTAAAATGGGTAGCAGAATAGAAGTTTTACTAATTAAACAACATCAAAAAGCTTCCTAATAATAAAGCTTTTTCTAACCAAATTATCAGAGTGGGGTTAAGCAAGATTGTGGCCTCTGGAGCGCAACAGATATCCTGTTAATTTAATTGAGGCAATAGATCATGAAGGACATGACCATTAAAGCCTCTTATGGCTAAGAAGAGACAGGTATCAGCTAGTTGACAGAGTTGAGCATAGGAAGGTTGTCCTCGGGTAAATAATGTCCTCTCATGAGTCGTGTTATGATGGAAGATAATTTATCCTGGTTTCTTTGAGTAGTAAAGCCCCACTAGGTTAATACTATAGAAGTTGCTTATTAACGATAATAATAATAATAATTATTGTGCTTTTGCAGTTTCTGCGATGGCTAAGAGTTGTGAAAGCTCAGTTCAAGACAAAATAGCCGAAGTGACAGAATGCTCGATTTGTGTTCAGATCTTTACAGATCCAAAAAGTCTCCCTTGCATTCACACTTTCTGCTTACCCTGTCTGGAAGAATATGGAAAGGATAGGACACCGGGCGATCAGTTGGTCTGTCCAATTTGCAGGAATGAGTTCTTCATTCCAGATGGGGGCATGTGTAATTTGCCAAATAATTTTTTTATTGGGAAAATGGTGGAGATTGGAAAATTAGCAAATCTGCCTGCAAATGAAGCCATGTGTGATCTTTGTCCTGAAGGGGAAGAATTGGTTGCTAAAATGTATTGTATCGATTGCGAACAAATTCTTTGTGAGCGCTGCAGTAAATCTCACAAGAAAACAAAGTTATGCCAAAACCATCAAGTCGTTGAACTTGGAAGCAAGCTAAACGCACCAAATTTTAACTTGGGCAACAGTTACTGCAACCATCATCCCAAAGAGCTCACAAAGATGTACTGCTATGATGATAAAGTTGTCATTTGTTTAATCTGTTGTGTTGAGAGTCACCAGTCTCATAGATGTGTAAATATTGAAAAAGCTGCTGGAGATTTTACGAAGCAACTAAAAGAAGACCAAAGAAAAGTTACTGACAGACTTTCAGAATGTGAGAATGTTAGAGAAAAACTAGATAAATACAAAAACGAATTTACAGAAGAGATTTTAAAAACAGAAGAAAGTATCCGTGATATCGGAACTAAACTGAAAATGTTGATTGAGGAATATACTGAAATATTGGTCGAGAATTTAATCTCAGTGAGGGATCAAAACCTCAAAGCCTTTGAAATCACCAAGCAGGATGTTGAAAGATTCATTGTAATGATTGACAGCTTCTCTAAATATTCTGAGGAACTTCTTTCCCGAGGGTCACCTGTAGATATTTGTAGAGATGCCGATCAAATGCATACGAGAGCAAATGAGTTGGAAAAATTTCCATCGAACTGTCGTGGCGAATATTTTTGCTGTGATACAGTTGTCTTTCAACCTTCAAGCTTTGAAAATATCTTGATGCAGTGCATGTGTAGTAATACAGTGGGCGAACTTACAGTCACTGAGTCACCAAATCGAATCATAAAGTTTGAAACTGAAAGTACAGGTAAGCAATTAATGCATACAGTTTTGTTAAAAACAACGCTGTCCAGCAGCTATCCGTAGACCTGAGGCCAGTGATGGGCAGAAGTTAACTAACAAGTTGATAACTTTTAGTTAGACTTAAAGTTTTTTAATTAAGGATGAAGTTTAACTGGAAAAAAAAACGTTTAGTTAAAACCAAAGTTTAACTAATATTTTTTATTTATTAACTGAAATGTTTAACAAAATCAGCAACTACGCAGCTATCTTCCACAACGAACACCGTCAACAACTCAATGAAACGTTTACTTATTTATTTACACTGGTATTGAAAGCGAAATTGTCATTGACGCTCTGCATTATTACAGTTCACTTAACCCCTTTGTTATTGTTAAAATGTTTGTTATAAAAGTTGTTAAAAAGTTCGCAATAGTTCAACTGGGTATTTTTTAGTTTAGTTAACTTATTTACAAAATCAGTTGTCAACTTTAGTTAAACAAAGACAAATATGCGTTTCAGCTTAGTATAACTGTCTTATGTTATCCTTTATGCTTTCAGTTTCTGTTCCGTGCGAGAGTGTCGGGGTTGTCAAGAGATTTGTGCCGATGGACCTCGGTGTAACTGATGTTCTCATAAAGTGCATGAAGGATGAATTGCAGAAGATTGATGCAGATTTAAAGGAATGTTCTGGAAGCATGGATACTTCCAAGGATGAATCCGGATTCATTTTAACAGGAAATGAACATGGAGTTGGAAAGGCTGTGAAAGACTTGCAGACACTGATTGATTGTATCGTTATGTGTGATCATGATATTGATAGACCTGGAATTCCTGCTTATTTCTACAGTAAGCACGGGAGGGAAGTATTGCGTGGCATTCAGGTCAACCACAAAGTATCCATCCAACTGGATAAGACGAGCCGAGCTTACCCAGAAGCGGAAATTACACCTGTAAAGTTCATGATTCCTATGCAAGGAGACACAATCAAAGTAGATGACGTTTCCAATGAGGCTAATGTCGATCTCAGAATCTATGGAGGAATCACTGATGCAATTGCTAGACCAGGTTGGTTTCTGTTGTATGAAATTTGGTAAAATTTGGACCAAATTTTGGTTAAAGAGCTCAAACACTGTGTCTTCTATGCATTTAGAACCCCTCATTTTCCTAACTTAAAGCTTCAGATAGTTTTCGGAGTTTTTCCAACTGTATTCAAACTGGAGGATGATTGCTTGGATAGCATTAAGTTGGAAGGATAATTTTGCCAGGACAGGCATGCATAACTAGAGTTGAAAATTCCATGGAAAAATTGTAATCCATGGCGTTGAATGCAGTTGAACAAATCTGCGCATGAAAGATAAAATATACGCTAAATGTTGTTTATATATATATATATGTGTGTATATATAAATTGTATATATATATTAACAACATTTAGCGTATATTTTATCTTTTCAATACATCCTGTATGTTTCATGAGCATAAGCCAATTTCTATGATTTCTCTACTTGTAGCTCGTCTTTTTAAAAATATTTAATGTTCTAAATATGATGTCAATTCGAGAAGAATTTACTTAATCTGCAATGAGGTGTATTTTTGTGATTTTTCAAATTGGATTGGAAGCAACGTGGCGAATGACACAACAGTAAACCTGTCAATAATGATGAATTTTCAGAGTACTATGCTGGTGCGATGCAAAGAACAAGAACAGTCGCTGATCCACGTCAACAGGGTGAGGAGCAGCTCACAGAAAGACATCCTCAGAACTTGAGCAGAATCATCCTCTCAATCTATGCGCTTTCTCAGCAAGCGATTGATGACGTTCTGAAGGACATTGAAGAAGTGATCGAAGAATACATCATCGACATAATCCTCGACAGTCCGCAGGATCAGCAGAGTATCGCTAAACTCAGCCCAGGACAGGTGAACGTATCAGTAGGCCCTAAGCCTTCTTTGAACACACCCCCTCATCACAGTCTCGCATTGGCCGTTGAGTTATGGACCAGAGCTCTTGATTATTTGACTGGATCTAGGATGAGCGCGATTGTCTAGTGGCTGGCGTGCTGGACTGTCAGCCGATAGGTTGGGGGTTCAAATTCCAATCAGGACAGAAATTTGTTTCGAGATATCTGCTTCTCCTGTGCCCCATGCAAACTCAGCTATGATGAGTACACTGACCGTACACTGTCGGTGGGAAGATGAGACAGCGAGAAAGAGAAGTGGATACCTGCCCTTGTATGCCGAGGCTAAGAAAAATGAAGTCGCCAACATTTCTTACCCATGGCTGCATCTAAGGCTATCTTTAGGGACTGTTTTTTTTTTGACGGATGGTGCACATTTATTGTTGTGCTATGTTATAGTCTCGCATTCAGCGTACAGTAAGTTCATAATTTCACGAATGAGTAAAATATGTGTAGTTGTTTCTCCCAAATAATTATATATAATCAATTTGTTTAATTTTGCAGGTCAATAGAATAAAAGACATGGCAAACTTTTCCCTGGTGCAGATTGAAGTGGAGACGGTTTATCTAATGCGAATTCGAATTCACGGTCCTCGAATGGAAGCGATGTCAGTAATCGGTCAGGTTCACAAAATATTCCAGGAAGCTCACAAGAACGAGATCAAGAAGATGGAAGATGAATGGATTGCAACTGTGGTGGGTTTGCAAAAGTTTGCTTTCAAATGAGATTACTGTATGTGGCCTATAAAAACAAGACTCTGGCAATGTTCACCCAATAAGCGCAGTTGGTGAGTACAACCGTGTGATGTGAATGCTTCCTTCAGTTAGCTGTTAACATCCACCATAATAAGTACAATGTTGACCATGGACTATGAACGAAACTTCTATTTTTTGTGAAACTCTAATAATGCTTGAGGTTTTTGGAAGCATCCGACCTTGAAGTATCTTCAAGACATATTCAGAAGGCGCTATATAAATTTCTAGTTATATTTCCGTGTGTGAAAATGAACTGATTTACTTGTGTGCTGTATCGCAAATGTGAATTTGTATAGTACCACTTTGAGAGAAACTCCCGGCTGGCTGTATATATGGGGGCCGAGGATAGACCCATGAGGGACACCAGCAGTGCAGACAGAAGGACCATAAATGCATGCATCAGTGTTGTGGGGGCTTTAGATGTTAGCGAACGGCGTACCCTGCGAATCAGACGCAGGGGGTAAAAGCACGTGCGACATACATTTTTCACGTGTTCTGAGAGGGTCAATTCGTGGTCCGGGTCACACCCAAATCCCGCACAGTGGTAGAGAAAGAGACGCCAGGAAAGCGTTGCTGCATGTTGGATAGATCTACTTTCGATACCTGCCAGCTACTCCCAACCAAGATGAACTGCGTCTTTCCGGGATTCAACCACAGGCGATTGACTATGATCAGTAGAGGCGGATTAAGACATGTTCAGCATGTTAGGCCGAGCAGGGGCCCACACTTGAGACGCCAGGAAAGAGGGGTCCCACGCATGCAAAAGAAATAAATTTTCAGTACTGTTAAACTGTAAAAGATTTGTACTTTAACGCTACACTGAGACCTACTGATATTGTACAAAAAGAAAGAAGGCACGAATTAATTATAGACGAATGTTGTTTCGTTGAATATTACACGTTTTATGTGTCATTTAGATGTGATTCTGTCGGGCTGGGGCCTCAGAGTTGTACTGAACATTTGTTAATCCGACCCTGATGATCAAAGAATGGTATCACTTCATATTAAAAGCTTACTTGTGGTTAACATTTGATCCACATTGTGGAATATGAATTGTGCTAGTGTGCACTTGTTTCCAAAAGAGAAATGTAAACGGCTACTCTGACCTAACTATTTTTGTAGCGCCGTTATTATAACGCACAGCGCATCATTCGATGGTCGCCTCAAGTGAAATTGTAGTCTGGAAGACTACAGTAATCTCATTCGATGGAGAAACGCTGTCAAAATCCAATTGGTCTAGAGGGAAAATGCTGACGAGGTTTTGATTGTGCCGATTTTTGATTCACTTAACTGTCAAAAGACAGAGCTTTCTTCAGAATGGCTCACTTATTGTCCATTTCCACTGGGGTTCTGTGAATTATATTTAACGACTGCTTCTTTAAAGTTTAGACTGATTGGGAATATGACGATGGAAGTGTTTTCTCTAAATACCCTAAAGAAATCAACGCTATTATCGAAAGATCCTACTACAGACTTGAAGAGCAGTACGCAGAGTGGGAAGAAGAAAATGAAAAGTACAGACTGACTTTCGAGACAATGTTGGTGGAGTGCATGACCAACTGGGTAACGCCTTCCGTCAAAGTCAGACGTGTAGCCAAAGGTAGTTTATTTCTTCTTTCTTCTAACTGGCAAAGAATTCTTAATTTTTTCTCCAAAAACCACATGACAATTTACAAATCTGTAATGTAGGATGTGACACAACGGGATCCGTTTGGTGGTGCACTGTGTCTATAACCGAATGATTACAGATTAGAGCCTGCTGAACAAACTGTGTGACAACCCTGGAAAATTTGTTCGTTCACACTTGCCTTACGTAATAGATTCAGATTTACTAACGTTTCATGCGTAATAAATGCAAAAAATCAGTATATGAAAAGTAAAAAGACATGTAATTTATGTAATAGAAGTTTTTTAAATGATTATAAAATCTGGCTGATGAAAACATTTCCGTTGTTGGAAGCTGATGATAAATTTAGAATTCGTGAATGCTGAAACTTAAAGTTAACTACGCAATAATTTTCGGATGTTCTAATGTTTTGTCAGTTTGTTTGATGCTGTGGCGTGTTAGTCTGTTGGTTAGCCTGCTAGACTTCAGGCTGTCGAAGGGAAAACGTTGGTTGGTTGCAAGTGTCTGCGTGGGCCTGCCACTGGTGACTCTTCCGGCTTACTGTCCATTGTTTTGCGAACTGATGTATTATTTTAGTTCGTAATGACATTCAATATCATATTGACTAGCGTAGAGAGCGCTCTGATTTTGTTTGCCCTTTGAATCTGCGCTATGTAAATGTCCAATTACATTCACCTTGTCACCTTTTGCTGTCAACTCTTCGAGCTCTAGCGATCGTCATGATAAACATTGTTTTTGGTTTGGTGTGTCTCATGACGATTTTCTCGGCATGTTAGCAGGGGTGGTTTGCCATTGCCTTCCCCTGGTTTTGCCTGCCGTACCCCTTCGTTCCCCATCCAATGGAAGGGTACTAACGGTCTGCACCACGTGAAGGTGGGCACGGAGGACTTTGGTTCACCAGCCAAGGTCGGGTCCGAGTCTACGCTCCTAAGAGACGTCGGTCAGGTCGCATCCCTGCTTTACTCTGTAACAGAGTGACTGATGAACCTTTGCGAACTTTACATAACATTAAATTACATTAGCCTGCTAGACTTCAAGCCAAAAGGTTGGAGTTTAATTTCTTGCCAGGTTTAGAAGGAAAATTGAACAGTATGTTTCGCAAATGTTCCCTGGCATTTGCGCATTCGGCATTGGGTAAATATTTAATGGCAAAAATCAAGGAAAGGTCCTGGCAATCTTCCCTCCTCTACCAAGGCTAAGAAATGAATTAATACTTGATATCCTTGGTCGCCTCTTACAGTATGCTGTATGAATAATCTAACACTTTATCTAGATAAATACTCAAGCGACTGTAAAACACCTAGGAAAATCGCTGTATGTGTCAATTATTTGAGTTTAAAATTCGTTAAGGACAAAAGCCAACAAACCTGGGCATTCACGTAAAACTATCACCAAATAGCGCAGTGCAATATTGAAATTCAAGGGGAAAATTGGCCTGTTGTGGGATTTATTTTCTAGAATTTAATCAGATAGGGGACCATCCATATATTACGTACGTATAGAGGGGAGGCGGTAACCGAAATGCATGTGTTTGCGTACGCTTGCGAACGGGTGGGTGGTGCCTACTGATAATGTACGTACGCAAAATGATTAGCCTTCAAGTGACCTAGAGTTCAGTCTTTCCAGCTATCTGGTACTACCAGAGAAAGTAGGACTGTTGTAGAGGTGTCACTTGCATGCAACCTTACCTCTGAATGCTATTATTAAACTGTCACACAACTCAACATTGAGTCCATGGATTACTCATCCTTCAATCTGGTCTAAAGTGCAGACAGTCGCTGCCTGGACCTGTCTAGCTGACACATTCTGCAGCTTGTCTTGGGGGCGTCAACTGTACGTACGCAGGTTGGGGGGGTTTGTCCCCTGCTCTTCCTCCTCTACATAAATGACCTTCCAAGTGTTTCTTCTCCGCTGTTTTTTACTCTTTGCTGACGACACAAAATGTGTTTTACTCCCACAGGTCGTTGGATTCCCTATATTTCAAACTGTGAACACTGAGTTCATTCATGTCGCGGACTGGTTCCGTGCTAATAAGCTTACGCTTAATGTTGATAAAACGAACTTTGTTTTTTGTTTAAATCCCACAGGAAAAGCTGTCTTCAAATTTTTTTGGTGCCTGTATTGATCACCACTTCACCTGGTCTGAAAATATAAAAACATTTTCTCTAAAATTGCAAAAAATATTGGTATAATTTCTCGAATTTCTTACTTACTTCCTACTTGTGTCCGCGCTACGTTATATTATTCTCTTATATACCCATACCGTGTTTTTCTTACTGCAATATGATATGGGCCTCAATTTACAAATCAAGACTTCATAGTCTAATTATCCTCCAGAAACGTGCTATTCGTTTCGTGGCTGGAGTTTCCTTCGGGTATCATACTGAACGACTTTTTTGCTGTACTCTGTAAAATCAAGGTTGAACAGATAAGAGTTTACCAAATAGGCCAATTTATGTTTTGTTGTGTACATGACCTATTACCTTCTTCTGCCTCACCTCTAATTTTCATTCTCATAATACGAGAAGTCGGAACTCTTACCGTAGGGGCTATGCCCATACTAACATTAGATTATTTTCCATTAGGTCTACTGGAGCTTTATTATGGAACGGGACCCCCAATCAATTCGTGGCCTACCTAATATGCTGACCTTTAAGAACAAATTACGCCTTCTACTTACTGATGGTAATTTTTAAAGTTCGCATTGGATGACTGTTTTTCACAGTTGCTGTTCTAGTTAAGCTTTGTTTTTTGCTTAATGTGTATAAATGTGTGTTTTTTTTGCTTAACGTGTATAGATGTGCCTTTTATCCTGCTATCTTACAGCCTTCAATTCTGCCATTCCTCAGCTACTCTTCCTTCTCATAATCTTCTGACCCTTATAAAATCTCTATGGCGTATTCCTGGGTATTAATTGGCGGTTATCATATTTAACGTACTAGGTAAGTAGATGTCCCTATCTTGCGGGATCTTTGATCTCTTCAGTGACCCTTTGTAGCCGATTAAGTTGATTAAGTGATGATTTCTTCTTTACTGTCGCTGTTGTATTCTTAATTGGTTGCAGGAATAAATGATTTGATTTGATTGATTTGATCAAATTTGTTTTGGGTCAGATTGTTTTGGGCGTTCTTCTTCGTTTACTTTATAGAAATGGATGTTCCTGCGAATTGGGAAACCATGAAAATTGACGAGTATTTCAAAACAGTTCAGCTCAAAGCAAGTGATCAGGAATACAAAGACGTTGAAAAGACCATCTTATCCACGGCTCAAACTACTGTCAATCAAATTATGAAGGTAAGAAAGACATTGCACTTGATCAGTTTAAATAAACAAATGCGCCTAAATTTTGAAACATGATTCCCTAGTGCAATATTTGCACTAATTACCCAGGCAAAGGGGTAGGTATGATAAGGGAAGTTCTTGGTTTAGTGCATCGAGTAAATGGTTTAAACACTTAGACATTTAACATTTAAATGTTTAAATTGACACGGATGGTGCTATTGAGTGTG
The DNA here is from genome assembly GCA_963556255.1 of Allolobophora icterica. NCBI lineage: Eukaryota > Metazoa > Annelida > Clitellata > Crassiclitellata > Lumbricidae > Allolobophora > Allolobophora icterica. The sequence goes on along the minus strand of OY744605.1, from coordinate 9,801,218 downwards.
TTTACACCCACCATGGATACCTCGTGCGATTTTTAGTTTTCCAACGCTTTTGGACGCTCTTGAAAGTCGCGGAATACATAATTTACGGTTGATGTTGATTTGCGCTATATAACCCATAAATAATGATTTGCGTAAAGAGACAGAGGACATCAGCTCCACCGTCATATACATCAACACAGTGCCATCTGGATCGGTTTTAAATGGTTAGTGGCGAAAAAATGAGAAGGCCTATATCAACTCCTCCGTTGAAAACGTGCGCACTCGCCCTTATACCAACCTTTATCTTTCACGAATCTGTTGACGACCTGTTGCATATCTTTGTGCATCTCTGCAAATTAAAAGTGTGTGAATAAGTTCTATCAGCAGGTCAAAAACGCTTTTCCTTTTACCTTCGTTGAAGAAGCCGGGGTTGGTGTCAGACAAATTCAACAACTACAGACCATTCTAGAACCTTATTTCCTATCAATAGCTTGCGAGAAGGTTGTGGTTCGGCAGAAGTAAGCGATCTAGTACATTCTGTAGTCTTTATTCTGACGCGTTTTGACTAGTGTAATTCCATCCTATCACGCCTACCGAAGTTCAAAATTCGTCGGCATCAATCAACCCTGTACTATCTGCTAAGGTTCTCTAATCAGATCATTCGCTGGATGCGCTAAATCTGCAATACTAAATCAGTATATAAGATTCTATGAAGGACACGATGCACCGGCTCCTCCTCTAAGATTGGATAAAGGTTAAGGTTCTACGTCTAAGCTTGCTGGTCGGCATCGCACCGACATCAAGAAGCTTTATGTTCCGTCTCAAGTCAGTAGAGTCTTTTGGCGGCACTCGGCGTAATACGTTCATTCACACATGCATACATACATACATACATACATACATACATACATACATGCATACATACATACATGCAGACATACATACATGCATACATAGATATATAAATAAATGCATACATATCATTTATACACAGAAGAAGAAAATACACAGAAGTAAAATGCCTGATTTGAAAGAATAGGTTAAATAGTGTGTATGTTTTCATTCTACAGATTGAACGCATCCAGAACAAAATGCTTTACAAACAGTACGTTCTACGTAAGGCAGCGATGGATACAGCAAATCCAGGCGTTCAGAATGAAATGACGCTCTGGCGTGGCACCAGCGCAGATCCTTTACAGAGCACCGGAGCAGATATCCTGGAAAGCATCAGCCGAAGTGGGTTTAACCGACACAACTGTAGAAAACTTGGTAAGTTGAGAACATTTTATTTTGAAAGCAATTTTACAAGTTCAGTCGTACGTCGGTTTATATAGCCAGAATTTTTTTAACCAAACCTTAAATCAGTGTCAGTCAGCAATCAGTGTTTAATCTAGACGTCTTTGGGGGGTAAATGTCCCCCCCAGGATTGATGTTTCCCCCAGAGGCCGGCAATATTAGAATGTAGAGAAGTTTTGGGGAGGCAATTTCCCCCCCCAGGATACATGGTGATACATGGTTCCCCCCCCCCAGAGAGACGGATCCCTAAAAAAAAGGTCATCAACTTTTTTGAGAGAGTAATTTAAAGGAAAATTGGGACGAATGACTAAAAAAAAAAAAAGGTCATCAACTTTTTTCGAAGATGAAAGTTGTAAAAAGTCTGGATGATGAAAGTTGGAAAAGTCTGAAAAATTTGTTGGTCCCCCCAGAAACCTGGTTCCCCTCCCAGAAGAGGGGGACTAGATTAAACACTGGTCAGCAATCATAATACTGACATAGTTATGCTTTTTAATAACTATAAAATGTGCACTACTTGTTCCAATAAAATCGATTCATTACAGAGTCCTTAATTAATTCAGAGCTTTTAAATATATAAGATCGACGCCAGTGATTCTATAACCTCTTCGCGACATCTACTCCGAAGTGCTGCTAGCCAAGCCCCAGCAGATGAGAAACGTTTTGAATTATTGCTAACCCATGCACGAGACATTCTTCAGTATAGAAGCATATATTATCTCAGTTTGTCTCAAGTTATATTAAACATATAGTAAAGCATTCTTAGCTTGGATACAATCATGTTCTCTTGTTCAGTCATTGATACAATGATACACAAAACGACAGCTTGCCACTATATCTGTTAATTTGTTACTCTTAGTTGCAAGAATTTCAAATAGATTTTCGCTTCATTTCTTTACAACATCATGATGAGGATCATTGACACTGAAGTTTTTCACTGCTGGAGTTTTCATTTTGCAATTACTCAACATTCCTTTCATATACGCTCGTAATTTTATTACTTGGGTATGATTCGAAATTGAGAAATGAAGCATTAAAAGCAAGTGTTCATACCTCTGTTAATTAACAGGGTTTCTCTATGGAAAAGGCGTCAACTTTGTCAAGCACTTCAGCCAATCAGCGCAAAATACTTACTCTCCAAAAGATGCAAATGGTTACAAGCATGTCTACCAGTGCAAAGTGCTAACGGGAGAGTACGCAGTGGGGAACCAAAGTATGATTGTGCCACCATCAAAACCAGGAAGCTCAACCATGAAGTATGATTGTACAGTTGACAACGCAATCGATCCGAAGATCTTCGTCATATACTTCTATACCCAAGTGTACCCCGAGTACTTGATCTGCTTTAAGTAGAAGTTTGTTCAAACCTGTTCGATTATTCAGTGTGTTATGTAGCGAGTTTAGACAAACACAGAAATAACATGTTTTGTGTAGGTCTATGTTGGTTACTTTCATGGTAACTTTTTGTTTTGTTTCGGCCAGTTCAAATACTAATTTCTTTGTGCATTATTGCCAGCGTCCATCTTCTATGATTTTTAAAGAAATTGAAGAAGTTTAATATTAAATGATTTGTGTAGATTTAGTGAAAACACAAACCGAAAACAGTGTCTGTGTATGCATGGTGGTGTTGTAACGACCCTGGAAGGAAAAGAGAATTTGGGTAACATCGAGCAGGGTACTAGCCTATTCAATGTAGACCTTAACGTAAATCTCTTTCAGTACCACTCAGAAAATGAACACGATTACGGCCAGCGTTATATCAGAGCAGATTCTTTGGTTAGTTTCAGTATCAGTTCGCAATCTGGATAGACAACTTGTGGGAAGCGGAGTTAGTATTTGGATTGATGACCACTCGGCTCTACATCCTTCAGTGGTCGGTAAATTAACACCAAGGCTAGATGAGGCGTCTAAAGGTGTCCTATGGTTGGATTACCATGTCCGTGGCAAAAGATCATACTGGCTTGATAACACTGTCATGAGAACTTTCTATACAGGCGCACAAATAATTTAAGTAAATAAGTAAGCAGGCAAGTAACTAAGTTATTAAGTAAGTAGCCTTAATTTGCATCTGACAAGAGCTCATGCAAATATATCATCCATACCTTTTGAACTGACGCTGTCTAGAAACAAATATCTGATTATATAGTCTAAGCCAGATTATTACTGCTACAACATTACGAAGGATCTAAAGAGCAGGATGTTCGCAGAAGATGATGCAATGCCAAGTCGAGCAATGCAAATGCCTCATATACACAGAACTATAGAATCATCGTTGTTAGGCCTATCTATTGTATTGGCAGTGGCGTTGAATAGACAAAAAAGTGGAATAAATATTAATGAGAACATTTTGTAGTGTGAAATGGGGTTTTGGAAAGCATTCAGTTATTTGCATTACATCACTTGATTATATAAATTTATAAACATCACTTGATTATATAAATTTATAAATATCAATGGATTGTATAAATTTATAAATATCACTTGATTATATACATTTATAAATATCAGCTCAAAGCCATGGCAGAAATTATATCTGTAAATCTATATTCTACCATCGACCGAAGCCAACCTAACCCTCAACTAGTCTTCTGTCAGCTCTCGAGGATACAATAGAAGAGATTACCTCTCTCCCTAATTGCCCAGTGGCAATAGTCGCCGGAGACTTCAATAGTCTTCCACCTAAATCTCTCCAACAGATGGGACTTAGCATTGAGCTTGAGGATCCTATTCACGAAGGCCTTCAACTGGATCAAGAATTTGCATCTGAACCCCTCTTTCAGGGCGGGAAAACTATCACTTAAGTAGTTCGTACGAGACATTTGACGGTGGTAATGTAACCTGACCAGGATTCTACGTGGACATACTGTTACATCTACTGATAGGTCAGCCTATTACCGTCGTCTGGGAACACCCGCGTCATTATCCCAGATATCACTAGTTATTTCTTATATTTTTCTTCATTTGCTTGCTGTAACATGTTGCGGTGTGTCAACAGGCGATGATAATAAACGAATAATCAATCAAAAAAAGCATGACTTTCTTTCCATGCAAGATTGGAGCTTCAGACACAACTGCGAAGCAATCGAAATATCCTTTTCATCTTCTTAAAGGCTGCGCTGGACCTATTTCTACAGATAAAAATGATAACCATCAAAGAACGGGAACCTTCTTATATGACATCTTACCTTAAACACCTGCTGAGGAAAAAGAATCATATGCATCAGCGTAATCGACGCTCAACCGCTGAAGCCCTGGCCACGCGAATAAACCAAGTAGACCTAATTGCGAGGCATAAAAAATCCCTTTTACGATCTCACGCGTCTGTGCTCCGAAATTCGTCGAGTGCGTGGCGAGGATAAAGAGTGTCCCAAACAGGATGGTAATATTACCGCTGACAGACTCAATCAACACTTCTGCAAAGCATCCACGGACCAGCAGTATGTACGGCCTGCTGTTAAAACAAGTCCGCTCTGCCGATGTGGCGGTAATCGAAGACTACCATGTCTATTCTGCCCTAACGTCTATTCGCGACACGTCTGTGGGGCCAGATGGGCTTCCGTCATGGGTCTTGTCAAGCATTGCACATTTACTGGCAACTCCAATATCTTACTTAGTCATATATCCAATGAAAGAAGAATAGATTCACCCCTTCCAAAGATTTATTTGAGCCCATTGTCTGAGGAGGATTACCGACCAATATCTATCACACCTGTATTATGAAATATTTGTGGTGCAAATATACTACTATACAATCCTAGGTAGTCCTGCTGAAAATAGTCTTTTTCAGACCAATATGCTTCAGGCCATCCGAGTCGACTTCGGCGGCGCTGATTGCTTTAACCCATCATTTAGGCTTTTAGAAACTGTCAAATATGAGTCGCATGCCCGCTTAATATCGTTAAATTTTTCCGAGGCATTCGACACGGTAAGGCATTATTCAATTATTGTCTTGCCGTGTAGTTAGCCTCCATGTTAATTCCAGATTTTCTTTACAACTGGGTACTTGCATTGTTACTCAATCGTGTGCATTGTACCAAGTTTTATGGAATCATCAACACACTAGTGAATTTGCCCGTCATTATGACGGGAGGGAGGGAGGGAGGGAGGGAGGGAGGGAGGGAGGGAGGGAGGGAGGGAGGGAGGGAGGGAGGGAGGGAGGGAGGGAGGGACAAACTTACTAACTACTGTTTGCATGTGTGCCAATCCGTCCGTCTGTCTGTCTGTACGTCTATCTCCCTAGTACCCAGTGTTCGTAGGTGTGGCGAATTTTGGGTGTCCGTTTAAATTGCATCGGGTAAAATCAGTCTTCGCCTCATCGTCCTCTCCCTCAAGAGGGACAGAGATAGGGCGGGAGGGAGTGAGGGAGGGAGGCATAGACAGAATTAGTAACCGCTGTTTGTCTGTGTGCCAATCCGTCTGTATATCTGTGATAGCGTCCGTCCGTCTGTCGGTCTGGCTTTGCGTGTGTACATCTATCTTCGTAGTGTCCAGTGTTCGTGGGCGGAGCCAATTTCGGGCGCCTATGAGAGCGTTCATAGACACAGATCTGGGAAACTATAATAATTGATTGATACAATTTCCAGTCCCGTCTGTTATTCGGGTAACTTTGGGCTATAGGCTAAAGATGGCAAAGCCCGCCCTCCCCGCCAGCACCCCGCTGCCGGACGTAGCCCGGCTGGTTGCCTGCAGAATGCAGACAGGTACACGGGTTCAGTTAAGGCTGGCAAAGCCACCCGCCGGCACCCAGCTTTCCTGGCGTTGCCCGGCTGGATGCCTTCAGTATGCGGGTAGTTAGAATGGTCCAGCTGACCTATCGACCTCTGGACAATGCGTAAGCATGCTAAGAGGGCCGAAGAAGTAGCAGAGAGACGCATCCGCACCAACACAAAGAAGGCTATGTAGACAAATAGATAGACAGACAGTGAAACATATAGATAGTGAGAAATCATCCAGAGCCAGTCTTTGCACATGATCAATTGTATGACCGATTTTGTGTGTCACACTGGTAGAATTGCTTCTAGCACATCAATAATGTCTGCAGCAAAGTTAAGCAATCCTTCTTTGCCAGCCTACGTGAGTCTTGGTTGCGTTTCGATTAACTGGAAACCGTATCCATGATGTAGGGACTGCGTTCCGCCACAGTGGTACGAATGTAGTACTCATCTCCACTTTAGTGGAGATTTACAATGGCGGGGAGATACTGATACATAAACTTAAGCGACAGAGAATTTCCAGTCGATACTCCCACCTTTGACCTGCTGTGCTCTTCGCTCTGATCCAGCGGGACTCTGGCCATGTCCTCTCCAACTTGTTCCCTCCGAAGCGAGAATCCAGTTATGCTCTTCGGCCCCGCTCGCATAATCGTAAGATACTGCGTTGTGATTCTCTTACAGAGAAGAGTTATATACTAGGATGATGCATACTTGACTGAAACTTTCACTAATCTCAAAACTTTTGCTAAGAATTATTACTTCTATGTTTTATTATAAATGTTTCCTTCTGTTGTCCCATTATGCATTTACAAATGGTGTATTAAAAAATATACTTACTTACTTACTTACTTTCTTAAACATATCGGCTATGTAGCATGCGTTTTGTGTTTGCGTTATATTTCTGTGTTGCCTCTACGATATCTAGTCCTAGAGTTAGACGGTGAATCTTCCGATTGGCGTCTGTTGTTGTGGTGGGGTAAAAGTGTCTGTTAAACTTGATTTTGTGAACATATTGACACACATCGGTAAACTTTATTCATATTTTCATATATAAAGTGAAGAATTGACTAAGAACCCCAACTTAAAACTGCGTAGACGAATATTTCAATATTTGGATTGACTTACGTAATGCAATCGAACGTAACACTAGAATAATCCTGGAAAACCCTTTTCGATGGATGCATTTTGAGGAGTAATAAATGAAGGAATTTTGCTAATGGAAGCATACGTGATTGGCACGTTTTTGAAGCAAATATGCGTTGCTTACATACAGCAAGTTCTAAATCCAGTTTTTGGACAAGTTATGCGTTGTCGTTTTACCTTCAATCCGAGGTTATTACATTGATAGCATTTAGTGAGACCTAGTAATAAACGTAACGCAACTTTAATGGCACTAAATAGTTTATGAGACCTTACAAGACGTTTATGCTTGAGTTTAATACACCTGTAAAGGCCTTTTGCTTACTTACAGAAAATAATATTGGAAACAACAAAGCTGGAGCTTTAATCATATAGGCTGAAATATAGGCCTAATAATTTTTTATAATTCGATCTACAACATTGATACTTGGCGAGATGTGCGGTTTTCCTTTCACTCCCTGTAAGGCTTTTTGTTTGTTCTGTCCTGTCATTTTGTCATGATTTCATTCTAAACTTAAGACTTCCCTTTTTAAAAGTTGTTTATCTGTCATAGGCTACCACTGTGTCATATTGGAGTGATCTTCTGGATGTTGACCTGATAACTGCTTGGGGTTTTTGCGCCATCGGTTAATGCCTTGTCCATTATATACACCGCTGCTATAGAAGAACGGTAATAATAATAATAATAATAATTAATAATAATAATAATAATAATAATAATAATAATAATAATAATAATAATAATAATAATAATAATAATAATAATAATAATAACCGTTCCAGAAAAATAACACAAGTAATCTGAGGGAATGAAGTACCTCAGGGCAAAAAAAATAATAATAATTAAAGTATGACCCACTCAATGAGCAGGCATTGGTATTCCTTAGGGAGCTCGGGCGCCGCCTTTCAACAATAAGAGGAGACTTGAGAGAAACCAGCTACCTGTTCCAGCGCCTTTCAATTTGCAACCAAAGATTTAACGTAGTTGCGTTCACGGGCCCATTCGCACAAATGGTGGAGGATGAGGCACAGTAAACCAATTTAACCACGCACGTTCTCAATCTTTGAGAGCCTCAGGGTCACACCTCGGGCGGAAAATAATTAATAATAATAATAATAATAATAATAATAATAATAATAATAATAATAATAATAATAACAATAATGACAATAATAATAATAATAATTGTGCTTTTGTAGTTTCTGCGATGGCTAAGAGTTGTGAAAGCTCAGTTCAAGACAAAATAGCTGAAGTGACAGAATGCTCGATTTGTGTTCAGATCTTTACAAATCCAAAAATTCTCCCTTGCGTTCACACTTTCTGCTTACGCTGTCTGGAAGAATATGGAAAGGATAAGAAATCGGGCGATCAGTTGGTTTGTCCAATTTGCAGGAACGAGTTCTTCATTCCAGATGGGGGCTTGTTTAATTTGCCAAATAATTTCTTGATTGGAAAAATGGTGGAGATTGGAAAATTGGCAATGGCGCCTGTAGATGAAACCACGTGTAATGTCTGCCCTGAAGGGGAAGAAGCTATTGCTAAAATGTATTGTGTTGACTGCGAACAAATTCTTTGTGACCGCTGCCGTAAATCTCACAAGAAAATAAAGTTCAGCCAAAACCATCAAGTCGTTGAACTTGGAAGCAAGCTAAACATACAAAATTTTAACTTGAACAACAGTTACTGTGACCATCATCCTAAGGAGCTCATAAAGTTGTACTGCTACGATGATAAAGTCGCTATATGTGTACTTTGTTGTGTTGAGAGTCACCAGTCGCATAGATGCGTAAATATTGATAAAGCTGCTGACGATTTTACGAAGCAACTAAAAGAAGACCAGAGAAAAGTGACTATGAGACTTCCAGAGTGTGAGAACGTTAGAGAAAAGTTAGATAAATACAAAAAAGAATTTACAGAAGAGATTTTAAAAACAGAAGAAAGTATCCGTAATATCGGAACCAAACTGAAAATGTTGATTGATGTATATACTGAAATATTGGTCGAGAATTTGATCTCAGTGAGGGAACAAAACCTCAAATCCTTTGAAATCACCAAGCAGGATGTTGAAAGATTCATTGTAATGATTGACAGCTTCTCTATATATTCTGAGCAACTTCTTTCCCGAGGATCACCTGTTGATATTTGTAGATCTGCCGATCAAATGCATACGAGAGCAAATGAGTTGGAAAAATTTCCAACGAATTGCCGCGGTGAACATTTTTGCTGTGATACAGTTGTTTTTCAACCTTCAAGCTTTGAAAATGTCTTGATGCAATGCAGATCCAGTAATGCAGTGGGAGAACTTACAGTCACTGAGTCATCAGATCGAATTATAAAGTTTGAAATTGAAAGTACTGGTAAGCAATTAATTTATGCAGTTTAGTTAAAAACAACGCTGTCCAGCAGCTATCCGTAGACCTTGAGGCCTATATTGATGTTGGCACAGCAATTGAAACATGGCTCAAGAAAAAGCAATTGGACAACCATGTCAAAATTTATGGGTAGGGGCCTATCGTCTGTGTCGTATGGACCGGTCTGCACGAAGAGGAGGGAGTGTGTGTTCACTCGTGAAAGATACCCTTTATTCTTCCACAATCTTCACCAACAAGCATGCTAGTGGTCTCCAGGATGGCCAAGAAATCTTTTGGTTGAAGATCAGTAAAGATAACGAAATCTCCGTTGTCGCTGTCATTTATCACCGACCGTGGCCTATAGATATTGCACTAATCAGCTCTTCTATCGCCTGAAAAGTGACGTCGAGGAGATAGGTTTACGCTTCCCGGCGCTATCCTTAGCATAATTATTGTCCCTCAGCCAAGGCAAACCACCAACGTTTTTGGAAACGAGCTGTTGTTACCCCGATTCCTAAGGTAACGTTGCTAGTCTTAACGAATTTACGACCCATGTCAACCAATCTGATCCTTTCTGGAATTGCTGAAATTATTGGTGTGCATCGCGTCTTCCTTTCTGCTATTTTTCACCGTGTTTTGTTTGATCAGTTCGCGCTTCGTCCTAGTGGAAACATTACATGTGCTCTTGTCTATCTCTTGCACCAAATAACCAAACTTCTTGAACATAACACCTACGTTCGTTGTATGATTATAGATTTTTCAAGGGCGTTTGACTCTATCAACCATCTCATTCTCCTCCAGAAGCTGAGAGCTCTCAATATTCCTCCTGACGTCTTTAACTGGACAACTAACGTCTTAAGTGGTCGAACGCAGGCCGTTCAATTAGACGGAAAACTATCCGACTGGTTACCAATTACCCAAAGTATTGTGCAAGATCTGGGCTGGGACCATTTCTGTTTATTATATTCATTTCAGCTCTCTGAAATTTATGTGACGACAACTACCTGTGTAAATATGCTGATGACTTAAGTCTACTACTCTACTCAATCCCGAAACTGCAAGTATTGGGCTCGATACAGAATGTGACGATATTAAGCTGTGGGCCGCACTAAAATATACTCAACATAAACCATGGAGATAACTTTCAGACGGCCTAGTGCCGAGCGTCCTTTAGACCACTGTCTGCCGCTTCTCGGTATTAAGCAGATGGATAGTGTCAAGCTGCTTGGAATCATTCTACAGTCTTACTTTTCTTTTTCAAACCATGTTAACTACATTCTTAGTCTAGAAGCCAGCGCAACTTTCTGCTCAACCAGTTAAGAGAGCAAGGCCTACATATCTCAACGATAGACGTCATTATTCATGCGATAGTTATTACAAGAATCATGCATGCACTGCCTGCCTATGCTGGATTTCTCACCTTGAATGATATTGCACGCATTAATGCAGCTCTGAAAAAGGCTTGCAGATTAGATATAATTATGTGAGAATATCGATACTGCAGAATATAGTTGATTGCTCGAGACAGGCAGGCAGGTACCTCTTCACAGTTCTTTGACCACTGCATGCATCAGCCGTCGCCATCTTCTGGTCAGGGCATGCACTTACTTCGCAAGAGGACATCCTTTCGTGCTGTCTTTAGTTAAATCTAAGTTGTTTAAAAGTAGTGTTGTTGATCGATGTATCTTTAGTTATATTTAGTTGCACAAATCACAATGCACACGAGTGACTTAGTAATCTGCTCCTGTTATAGTTTATTTTAAAATGCATATTTGTAATTCATTATATACAAGTAATGCATGTGCGCCTGTCAGTAGCAAATAATGGCTACTTACTTGCTTAAATGAGTATATATGGACACCTGGACATAGAAGAGAAGAAGAATATACGTTTCACCTTACCGTAAGTACTTTATATTATTCTTTATGATTTCAGTTTGTGTTCCGTGCGAGAGTGTCGAGGTTGTCAAGAGATTTGTGCCGGTGGACTTGGGTGTAATTGATGTTATCACAAAGTGCATGAAGGATGAATTGCAAACGATTGAGACAGATTTAAAGGAATGTTCTGGAAGCGTAGATACTTCCAAGGATGAACCCGGATTCATTTTAACAGGAAATGAAGCTGTAGTTGGAAAGGCTGTGAAAGACTTACAGACACTAACTGATAGTATCAGTATGTATGATCATGATATTGATAGACCTGGAATTCCTGCTTATTTCTACAGTAAGCACGGAGCAGAAGTATTGCGCGGCATTCAGATCAACCACAAAGTATCCATCCAACTGGATAAGACGAGTCGAGCTTACCCACAAACGGAAATGACACCTGCAAAGTACATGATTCCTATGCAAGGAGACACAATCAAATGCAAACTAGATGGCGTTTTCAATGAGGCTAATGTCAATCTCAGAATCAATGGAGGAATCACTGATGCAATTGCTAAACGAGGTCGGTTTCTGTTGTATGAAAGTTGGTAAAATTTGGGCCAAATTTAGTTTAAAGACCTCGAAACATTGTATCTCTTTTAAGCAATTATAAATATCTTCGTTTTCTGACTTTATGCATTTTAAAACCCCTCATTTTCCTAACTTATAGCTTCAGGTAGTTTTCGGAGTTTTTCAACTGTATTCAAACCTGACAAGGATTGCTTGGATAACATTAAGTTGGAGGGATAATTTTGCCAGGACAGGCATGCATAACTAAATCTGAAAAATGCCATGCAGAAAATTGTGATCCATGGCGTTGAATACAGTTGAACAACTCTCCTTATGCGAGTTGATTCCTCTGTAAGCACACTGGCTGTTAAATGCTAATCGGTGCAGCAATGCCATTAATCAGTACTGGAGTTTTCATTTTCCGCTTGATCTAGTTACTGTCATCATAATGGATGCAGTTAAGAGCTGCTTTTTTGTCGATAATTCTTAAAATTAGTACGTGAGCTTTTCCTCATCTAAAATGTCGCCAAATTATAAAGAAAAATTAAGACAATTCATGACGAGGATCCTTGTGAATACCAGAAACAAATGACTTCTTAGAATGCTAGCTGACCGTAGAACTTTCCGACCCAGTATACAGTGACAACGTTGGTCACAGAAGGGCAATAAACAAAACTACGAAGTAGATCTGTGATATATATATATATATATATATTTATACAAACTTGTCCAAAATATTGGGGGTGGGTGAGATTTGGTTATTCATTCTACACTTGTTGCCTTGGGTGTATAGTCCATCTCACGTATTGGGGGCACTTACCTCTGCTGCCCCCTCAGAGTCTACGCCTATGTATATATATATATATATATATATATATAATTATACGTATGTAGGCTATTAACTATATTTACCGTATATTTTATCTTTTTAATACACCCTGACTGTGTTATAAGCATAAGCCAATTTCTATGATTTCTTTACTTATAGCCTGTCTTTTTTAAATATATAATTTTTTTATATTTTGTCAAATCGGGAAGAATTTATTTAATCTGCAATAAGGTGCATTTTGTGGTTTATCAAATTCGATTGGAGGCAAAGTATAAATGGCCGCAGAAATGATCAGCGCGACAGTAATCCTGTCGATAATGATGATTTTCAGAGCAGAATGCTAGTGCAATGCAACGAAGAATCACTGGTCCACGTCAACTGATTCAGAAGCAGCACGAAGAAAGAGATCCGCAGCACTCGAGCAGCACGATCATTCTTTCGATCTATGCACTGTCTCAGAGAGCGATTGATGACGTTCTCAAGGACATTGAAGATGTGATCGAAGGATACTTCGTAGAAAAAATCCTTTACAGTCCGCAGGATCAGCTGAGTATCGCTAAACTCAGCCCCAAAGAGGTAAACGTATCATTAACCCGAAGCCTTCTTTGCAGGCAAACATCCCTCGTCACAGTCTCGCATTAGTCGTTCAATTGTGGACCAGTACTCTTGATTATATTTGACTGGATCTAGGATGTGCGCGATAGTCCAGTGGCTGGCGTGCCAGAATATCAGCTGGTAGGTTGGGGGTTCAAATTCCAATCAGGACAGAAATTTGTTTTGAGCTTTCTGCTTCTCCTGTGCCCTCTTGCCAACTCACCTATAATGAGTGCACCGACCGTACACTGTCGGTTGGAAGATGAGACGGCGAGGAAGAGGACATGATATCTGCCCTTATATGCCGAGGCTAAGGAAAATGAAGTCGCTAACCTTTCTTACCCATGGCTGCCTCTAAGGCTGTCTTTGTGGACTGCATTTCTTCTGATGTATCACTGACGGATGGTGAACATGAACTGTTCTGCTATGTTATTGTCTCACATTCAGCACATACTAAGTTCATAATTTTAGTAATGAATAAAAGATGTTTAGTTATTTCTCCCAAATAATGAATTTGTTTAATTCTTTGCAGGTCAATAGAATAAAAGACATGGTAAACTTTTTCCCGGTGCAAATTAAAGTGGAGACGGGTCATCTAAAGCGAATTCGAATTCGCGGTCCTCAAATGGAAGTGATGTCAGTAATCGCTCGGGTTCACAACATCTTTCAGCAAGCTCACAAGAAAGAGATCACGAAGATGGAAGATGAATGGATTGTAACTGTGGTGGGTTTGTAAGAGTTTTCTTTCGAATGAGATTACCGTATGTGGCCTATGAAAAACAAGACTCCAATGAACTGATATTTAGGCAAACAAACACCAAGAAATTCATTTCTGAGCTTCCTATGCAACCCATTCCAGAAAGAAGGACCGACCACAGCGAAGCTTTTATGGAGCACTGGAAGTTCGAGCCTTGTGTGGCAGAACGAAGGAATCTACGGCCAAGTATGGATGACACCAAAAAAGCTCCCTAAGATCGACTGGGGCTTGGCCTGCAAAACATTTAGGTTAACCATTAGAATGTTAAGCTCAATGCGCTTTTGCGCAGGCAAACAGTGCAGGTCCTTGCGTATAAAGCTATATATATATATATATATATATATATATATATATATATATATATATATATATATATATTAGGGTGTGTCTATAATTTGAAGTTTCAAATTTTATATCGGCCAGGTAATTTTTGTGTTCCACCTTGGGAATCATTAACATTTGCCAAATTATATGAAAATTGTAATAGATTTAGAACTTGCGCAAAGCCCGGGAAGAATTGTCACTTAGAAAACAATGTGATACATTGTAAGTTTAAATAATCGAACCAATTTCAACACTTAAACATAAAAAATCAAGCAAGATCAAACGCAAAACCTTGAGTTCTTTGCCATTTATATTTATTTATTACCTTTTGTGCTTTTGGGAATTTATTTTAGATGGTACTCGACCATATTAAGAACAAAATTGCTACACTTCCTCATTTCGGACCAGGGTTTCATTGAAGAACTGCATGAAAGCCACTCCTTTCTCCGCGACATCGTTCGTCACTCTTAGGGTCCTATATGATGTATTTCGCCTCACTGTATGATTGTTCTGACTCCCATTGTTGCCGGTTTTGATAATGAATAGCGTCACCCAACAATCCAATCCAAGGATCAGAAAAAGTTTGGTGGTAGAAGTAGTGAAGAAATGGGGTAGTGCTTTTGTAGGTGGATAATGTATTAGAGGAAGTCTCTGGGGTTCGTAAAGAATTGATCCCTGATTGTTGTGCATGCTGTAGAGTGTAGAGTGTAGACCATGCCCTGTTTTCGCCGACGGTGACTGAACCGACAAACACCAAAGGTCTCAGGAAACTGCTCTTATGGCGACCTGTGAGACTTCCTTATCTGGGTTAATATGGATTGTCTTCAAGAATTGAAGATCGAATTGACGAACAGGTGAACCAGTAGGCCTACTTTATGTAGGTTGTGGTAACATACCATCCAACCCTCGCGGGGAAATGCCTCTGGGTACCTGAACTGCGTCTTTGTCTTAAATGGCTGTGCGATACCTGGCCTGATCGATTAACGGGCCAGAAGTCATGGAAGTGAATGAAGAGTTTCAATTCCGGAGACCTTGCAGAATGATGCAGTTAAAACATCTCATCTAGAACAATTTCAGAAACATAATGTCGACAGGCAAGGTTCAAGAGGTCCATTCCTGATTCAGTTTTCCAAATTGATGGAAAACGGTTGCAAGGCGCCGCCTTGCGACCCGTGTCAGTCTACTCGATGTTAAATGTGTCGAACACATGACCACGGTTCTGTCTTTCAAACCCCAACTTCTGATCTCGGCCAAACACCCATCTACCATGACAGCAGCAGTCCCAGACTGGAGTCTGGGAATGGCCAATCACTTGCTCACATACTTACCAGATAACGGTAAAATCTGGCATGATCTTCCCGACCCAGTGGATAGTTTGGGAACCTTTGGATCGAAACCTTGTCCTTTCTCACGCTGTATTTTCAAAAACTGCCGATTCCCTTCTGTCTTGCTTATGGTCATGGCATCCTGATGCGAACTATTAAAGAGATCCTGCAAGGAATCCTTGAAGCATCGCACTTTCCCTCTTCAGTTTCAGGCTTTCTCGAAATACATTTCTTGATGTTTTGCCACTCCTTACAAAGCTTATCCCAAACATTATTCCTATGCCTCGTTGGAATCCGTGCTCTTTCCGAAATTGAAAGCACCAGAGCGACCGTTTCTTTCACCATGTCATCCACACTGTGATTCCTTTGTGTGCGAAAATTGAACAACACCCTGAGAGTTTCTCCTCGTGTAGGTACCCTTGGTAGTTAACCGAAGTAATCTTCGTTACTCCGAATCAACCAAATCTAAGTCTTTTCTATTCAATTTTGACACCTCGCATGCGCAATAACACATTAATTTAACATAATAATTAATAACTATAAGAAGAAGATCGAAAGCATGAAGAACAGACATCGTGCTATCAAAATTTTCTTCCATAACGAGGAAGGTCACCGGGTCCTAATTTCGGTCGCCTTGCGCAAGTTCTAAATGCTCAGCTATCAAGTTATAATTTCGGATATAGAGTTTATATGTGAATAGGCATGATATTTCTTACTGGCCGTTAAAAGATCGTTGAGTTGAAAATATCACGTGTACCATAAAAACACCCTAATATATATATATATATATATATATATATTTATACTGTAATAATATTATAGTAGTGAATGAAGAAAGTCCCCAAGACTGACGATTATGTTTAAATCGTGAGCATCGTTTCAACCCGTCATATGACGGGCAAATACTCTAGTAATTAATAATAATAATATGCATCTGAGTTGACTATCGCGCATTAATCAGTTGCAATCTGTTCTAAATACCACGGCTCACCTGATTGGTGGCTTTACCAAAGTTCGGATATATATATATATATATATTTAGAACAGATTGCAACTGATTAATGCGCGATATATGTACATATATATATATATAATTATATATGCCCTGTATTGCACGTGACCAATCTATGTTTAGGCTATTCAGTCTTCGCCTCGTCTTTGCTCCTCCTCCCCTCAGCCTGCCGTCAGCTCGTATGCCATAATGTGGGAGTGATGCCGGGAGGGAGTGAGTGAGGGAGGGAGTGAGTGAAGGAGGGAGGGACAGAGTTAGGACTGGATGAATGGAGGGAGGCAGAGACAGACTTACTAAGCGCTTTTCGTCTGTTTATCAGTGGGTGTGTCTGTCTATCTGTCCGACCTGCCTAAGCCGGCCTATATAATTATAAATATAAGCCGGTGTCCCGAGATATTCTATCCCCCCTAAAGCGTATCCCCCCGGATGGAATAAACCGGTTTAGAGTATCCGGTGGGATGAACCATTCTATCCCCCCTCGTCATACGCATCACGATAGCCTCGACGAAATTCCAGTCAAAATCAGCAAAAACAAAGTAAATTGATTTCAGGTCGACGTACAAACTAAAGATACGCAATTCAAAAATTGGATGTGTGCAATAAATCCAAACAGTACGACTGAATACACTTAGAAACCGCCAAAAATGCAAACTAAACCGAATACTCCATTTCGCAAAGGGGGATACGCATGTATGGGGGATACTCTATTTCGTGACACCGGCAAATGCCGGCCTTAGGAACGTCGGCCAAAGGCCTGTCAGGCATTGGAATGCGACCAAGGGTCTATCAGGCATAGAACATTCCAAAGCGTTTATCTTACGATGGACACACGGAGCTACGAAACTATATAAGAGATTATTACGAACATTTAACGCGTGGAAAGTCACACAGAAATGTGATTCTGAGGCGCGGTAGGTCAGTCGCCAGGTGAAGAACAGTTACATCTACCGCTGTTTGAAAGCCAGTTAGAAATAGTGAGTTATGAGGCGTTTCTCGAAAGAAGAAGTCAAGCAACGGATAAACATTTAGTAATCGATTCCATTCCTTTGGGGCTGCAACACGGAATGCAAGAGAGCATTGCTACATCTAAGTATCAACCAAAAGGCCCATAACCGAAGTCCGCAGACTGCGTGGCGGGAGAGAGTAGTGAACTAGTGGTTGAAGGTAGGTAGATTTGTAAGGTTTGCTATGTGGAATTGAAATGTAAGATTACTGTCCAAAGTATCGCCAAGTGTTTTGACAGTCTTTGGTATAGCGGAACAATATAGCGGAACAATATAGCGGAACAACAGTGTCGGCAAGGTCAGCGCTGGAATGAGAAGGGAAAAGCGCAGTCGCTGGTGTGAACCAAACCTGATAGCCTCATGCTTATAGCTCTGGGTATATAGCAAGACCACTGAAACAAAACCATGTAAGGACTGAAGATAGGCAATATTCTAGTATTACTTTGGGAGAGTGATCGGTTGGGTGACAGAGCAACAAAAAGCTGAGTAACTGGACTTCAAAGTGTTTGGCTGTGCTGCTGATTGGCGAAGTAAATATCGTAAATGACAGGGGGATGAGAACAGATCCCTGAGGGACACCAGCAGTGCAGAGAGAAGGCCCGTGAATGCATGTATCAGGGTTGTGGCGGCTTAGATGTCAGCGAATCAGACGCAGGTGGTAGAAGCACGTGCGACATAAGTTTCTCACGTGCTCTGAGATTCGTGGTCCAGGGTCACACCCAAATCCCGCACAGTGGTAGAGAAAGAGATCCCAGGAAAGCGGTGCTGCAGGTTGGTTAGATCAACTTTGGAAACCCTCCGCGACTCCCAACCAAGATGAACTGCGTCATTCCTGGATTCAGCGAGAGGCGGTTGGATGACATCCAGGCGCCGAGCACCTCCGATTGAATATGATCAGATAATGGCTCACTCCATATTAAAAGCTAACTTGTAGGGTGGTTAACATTTCAACCACAATGCGGAATATAAATTGTGCTGCTGTGTACTTGTTTCCAAAAGAGAAATGTAAACGGCACTTGTGAGTCATAGATCTACTCTGACCTAACTATTTCTATAGCGCCGTTCTCATAATGCACAAGGCATCAGTTGATGGTCGCCTCAGTTGAAATCGTAGTCGGGTAACAAAGTCCGTTAGAGAAGACCGGTCAATAATTGGTCTAGAGGGAAACATGGTGACGAGGTTTGATTGTGCCAAGTTTTGAAGCCAAAATTCAAAGTTTTCATTGGAGTATCTCACCTATTGTCCAGTTCCACTGAGGTCCTAAGAGTTTAATTTAACGAGTGTTCCTGTAAAATTTAGACTAATTGGGAATATGAAGACGGAAGTGTTTTCAAGAAATACCCTGAAGATACCAACGCTATTATCGAAAGATCTTACTACAGACACAATAAGCCGTACGCAGAATGGAAAGAAGAAAATAAAAAGTACAGACTGAATTTCCAGACAATGGTGGCGGAATGTCTGACCAACTGGGGATTGCCTTCCGTCAAAGTCAGACGTGTAGCCAAAGGTAGTTTATTTGTTCCTGCTTCAAACTGGCAAAGAAGTCTTTATTTTATTCTCCAATAACCAAATAACAACTTACAAACTCTGTTATGTAGGGTATGACACAACTGGATCCATTCGGTGGTGCACTAGATCTATAACCTAATGATTACAGATTACAGCCTGCTGAACAAACTCTGAGTGACAACCCTGAAAAACTTGTCCGCGCTTGCCTTATGTAGGCCTAATAGATTCAGTTTTACTTACATTGCGTGCGTAATTAATGCAATAAATCAATATAAAAAGTAAAAAGAAATGTAATTTCTGTAATAAAAGTTTTTTAAGTGCTCATAAAATTGAATTAATACTTGATATCCGTGGTTGCCTCTTACAGTATGCTCTATCTTCTTCATACTATTTCTTGATAATTACTATAGCACCTCTAAAGTACCTAGAAAATCGCTGCTGCGCCAACCTATATATGAGTTTAAAGTCCATTAAGAACAAAAGCCAACACACCTGGGCATTCATGTAAAACTATGACCAAATAGTGCAGTGTAATTCTATATTGAAATTCACGGGGATAATTGGCCTGTTGTGGGATTTGGATTCTATAATTAATGAAATTTGTTTTAGGACAGAATTTTTTGTGGGTTGATATTTGTCTGCTTTATAGAAATGGATGTTCCTGCGAACTGGGAAACGATGAAAAATGACGAGTGTTTCAAAAGAATTCAGCTCAAAGCAAGTGATCAGGAATACAAAGACGTTGTAAAGGCCGTCTTGTCCACAGCTGAACATACTGTCAATCAGATTATTAAGGTAAGAAAGACATTGCACTTAATCAGTTTTAAATAAAACAAACGCACCTAAATTTTAAAACATGATTCTCTACTGCAGTATTTGCACTAATTACCCAAGCAAAGGGGTAGGTATGATAAGGGAACTTGTTGGTTGAGTGCTTCAGGTTAAATGTTTTGAACACTTAAACATTTAACACTGACTCAGGACGTGTCACGCTGGTTGCTCTCCTTGATTAAGGTGCAGCGTTTGACACAGTCGATCACGATATACTCGTACATATCAAGCGTCTCAGCACCTCCTATGGAATCTGTGGTGGTCATCTGTACTGGCTTTAGTCCTTCCTGGAAGGACGAACGATGATGGTGACAATGGGCTCAGACTATGGTGAACCACATGTCTCAGTACTCTGGAAGCTACTGCACATACTGTACACAGCAGATTTTATCAATGTCATCACTGCTGTCGGAGCACAGGTACACCTAGATGTCTTCCAATCGGGTCTGGTTGAACCCGAGGAATACGCAGTACATCTGGCACAGAACATACACGCTGAAAGATTTAGGAAGAAGCCGTTAAGTCGCGATTTCTTGACTGGAGCCAACAGCTCGTCGTTCGCGACTTGGGTGTGCTACTGAACTGAGAACTATAAGCTATGGCTGACAACGTCATCTCTCTCTGTCTCTGTCTCTGTGTCTCTGAACTGAGAACTATAAGCTATGGCTGACAACGTCATCTCTCTCTGTCTCTGTCTCTGTGTCTCTGAACTGAGAACTATAAGCTATGGCTGACAACGTCATCTCTCTCTGTCTCTGTCTCTCTGTCTCTGAACTGAGAACTATAAGCTATGGCTGACAACGTCAACTCTCTCTGTCTCTGTCTCTCTGTCTCTCTCTGTCTTTGTCTGTCTGTCTGTCTATCTCTCTCTCGCCCTGCAGGTCCTGATATTATTACCAACCGCTTCAGATTCGGGTGATTCGGCGCACACTGTTGTTTATTGCCACTCCTGACGCGCGTTGACTTTTGTAATACGATCCTTTCAGGCCTGCCGAAGTTCAAAATTCGTCAGCATCAATCCGTCCAACATACTTAGATACATAAATGCATGCATGCATACATAGGCCTACACATATAGATACATAGATACATACATAAATACATACAAGTCTTACATACATCATTCATACACAGAAAAAATGCCTGATTTGCGAGAATAGGTAAGAGATATGTTAACTGGTGTTTATGTTTTCATTCTACAGATTGAGCGCATCCAGAACAAAATGCTTTACAAACAGTACGTTCTACGTAAGGCAGCGATGGATGCAGCAAATCCAGGCGTTCAGAATGAGATGACGCTCTGGCGTGGCACCTGCGCAATTAATTTGGATAGTATCAGCCGAAATGGGTTTAACCTACGCAACTGTGGAAAACTTGGTAAGTTGAGAACATTTTTTTAAGCAATTTTACCAGCACGGTCTTATGTCGGTTTATAGCCAGAATTTTATTATGCCAAATCTTTAATCAAAGTCAGTCAGCAATCATGTGCTGACATAGTTATGCTTATTAATAACTATAAATTTTGCACTACGTGTTCCAATAACACATTGCAGAGTCCTTAATTAATTCAGTTCTTATAAAAATGTCTCTTCGAGGCATCTACTCCGA
Organism: Allolobophora icterica; assembly: GCA_963556255.1. Taxonomy (NCBI): domain Eukaryota; kingdom Metazoa; phylum Annelida; class Clitellata; order Crassiclitellata; family Lumbricidae; genus Allolobophora; species Allolobophora icterica. Next base: position 9,779,510 of record OY744605.1, on the reverse strand, counting down.
AGTGCTGATAGCCAAGCCCCAGCGGACGAGAACAGTTTTGAATTTTTGCTAACCCATGCAAGAGACCTTCTTCAGTAGAAGCATAATTTTATGTTGTCTCAATTTCTCTCTAGTTACATCAAACATAAAGTTTTCTTAGCCTTTTGGATAAAGATTCTCTTGTTCAGTCACTGTTACACAATACAACTAATCTGTTAATTTATTACTCTTAGTTGTAAAATAAGACTGTTCTCAAGAATTTCAAACAGTTTCTTCGCTTCATTTCTTTACAACATTATGATGAGGAATGTTGACACTCAAATCTATCATTGTTTGAGTTATCATATTGCAATCACTCAACATTCCTTTCATGTACTCTCGTAAGGTTATTACTTTGAGCAAGTATCAAAATTGAGAAATAAAACTTTAAATGCAGTGTCTCACACTTCTGTTAATTAACAGGGTTTCTTTACGGAAAAGGCTTCTACTTTGCCAAGAACTTCAGCTACTCAGCACATAATACATCCTCTCCACCAGATGTAAATGGTTACAAGCACATTTACCACTGCAAGGTGTTAACGGGAGAGTATGCAGTGGGGAACCAGAGTATGATTGTGCCACCATGGAAGCCAGGAAGCTCAACCATGAAGTATGATTGTACAGTTGACAACGTAATCAATCCGAAGATCTTCGTCATATACTTCCATACACAAGTCTACCCCGAGTACTTGATCTACTTTAAGTAGAAGTTTGTTCAAACCTGGTCGATTATTTAATATGGTATGTAGCGAGTCTAGACAAACACAAATAATATGTTTTGTGTAGGTCTGTGTTGGTTACTTTCATGGTGGCTTTTTGTTTTTTTCGACTAGTTGAAATATTACTTTCTTTGTGCATTATTACCAACGTCCATTTTTTATGATTTGTAAAGAAAGTGAAAAAGTTTAATGTTAAATTATTTGTGTAGATTTTGCAAAGAAACAAACCGAAAACAATGTCTGTGAATACATGGTGCTGTAAGGGAAAAGTGTAGTTAGGTTACATCGAGCAAGGTACTATTCAATGTAGGCCTTAAGGTAAATCTCTGACTATTTTCAGCACCACTCAGAAACCGAGGCAGAGACCCGATTCCGGCCAGCGTTATATCAGAGCAGATTGTTTGGTTAGTTTCAGGATCAGTTCGCAATCTGGATGGGACAACTTGTGGGAGCGGCGTTAGTATTTGGATTGATGACCATTCAGTTCTCATTCTTCAGTGGTCGGTAAATTAACACCAGATGAGGCATCTCTCGTGGTTGGGGGCACCTTGACCAGCAGGCCTTCCGTGCTGGCCTCCTTAGCAGCCCTCTCTGTGGTGACCTCTCGACTCTAGCAGACCATTCGACTGACGACCTCTTCGCCCTCTATGACTCGACGATACAACCTCTCATCGATGCCCTCCTTCCGTTACGTCAACATCGAACTCGCGCCAGACCGCTACAGCCGTGGCTTGACCATCACTGCCGTACACTACGACGAAACGTTAGACGTCTTGAGCGTAGATATCGCCGTACATATGCCCCCTCTGACCGGCTTATTTGGATTAATAACCTTCGGGATATGTACCGTGAGTTCCGGATAAAGGAGACTGCATATTGGGAATCGTTAATTGATCGTGAAAAGGGAAATCCACGCCGGCTCTGGGCGACAATTGCTGACGTGCTCGGTCGTTCTACTGTCTCCTGCTCTCCGTCTCAGACTCCTTTCACGGCGGATGATTACCTAAACTTTATCCAGACCAAGATAGATTCTACTCGCAAATCAACGGAAAATGCACCACCTCCTTCCTTCACTTCTACTACAGCTACCCTCTCGTCATGGAAACCACTTGAGCCATCTGTAATCCGTCAGCTGATACTGGATTCTTCCTCGAAGTCGTGTGAACTAGACCTGCTTCCTCCATTTCTAGTTAAGGACTTTGTAGATGAATTGACTCCATTTTTGGCTTTACTGTGTAATTCTTCTCTAGCTCAAGGTTATGTCCCGACACTGCACAAAAGGGCTGTGGTTTTCCCTTCCATTAAGCGCCAAGGCCTTGATCCTAACTCTCCTTCAAACTATCGTCCTATCTCAAACCTCTCTTTTCTTTCAAAGCTTCTGGAAAAATGTGTCTCTTGTCAACTGATCTATTACCTTGACTCTAACTCTCTTATGCCTACTCTTCAGTCTGGGTTCAGGAAATTCTACTCGACAGAATCGCTTATACTGCGCCTTCTAGCTGAAGTATTTCAAGCCTTTGATCGTGGCCAGGTCACTTTACTCGCTCTTTATGATATCAGCGCTGCCTTTGATACTGTAGACCATACCATCCTCTTAGACCGTTTATCTAAATCTTTTGGCATTGCTGACTCTGCTCTTCTTTGGTTTCGCTCATTCCTTACTGATCGCTCTGTTTCTGTTGTTTTTGGACCTACCCGCACTCCTTGGACCCACATCCCGTATGGACTACCTCAGGGCTCTGTCCTCGCCCCCCTTCTGTTCATTTTGTATACCTCGGATCTAGCTGGGGTTCTTGGTCCAATGGGTGTTTTGTCTCACCAATACGCTGATGACACACAGGCATACCTCCATGGTCCAGCCAACTCAGCTGCTCTTATGGTTGAACGCATCCTGGAGGCTTCCTCTGCTCTTGATCTCTGGTTGTCCTCAAATCGCCTTCGTCTTAACTATGATAAAACCAAGTACATTTGGCTTGGCAATCGTGTCCAGCTTGCCAGGATTGATGCTGACTCTCTGCGCCTCAGGTTTCCCAATGTGTACTTCTCCTCCTCTGTCCGTGATCTTGGATTTGTCCTAGATCCTACTCTTTCTCTATCTGATCATGTCAATAGTGTCTCTCGCTCGTGTTTTTACTATTTACGCCAACTTCGTGCCATTCGCCAGTCTCTTCCGCTGCATGCGATTGTGACCTTGGTTCATGCTCTGATCTGTTCTAGGATTGACTACGGAAATGCTGTCTATATTGGCCTGTCCTCTACTAACACATCTAAACTTCAGTCCATCCTTAATGCTGCTGCTCGCCTTATAGGGGGCATCATGAAGTTTGCCCATATCTCTTCCTACATCCGGGACTCCCTTCACTGGCTTCCCATTCACCAACGCATTCAATTTAAGGTCCTTTCCCTCATGCGTAACTGTCTTGTTGGCTCAGCTCCGCTGTATCTCAGGGCTTACTGCACCCCAGTTTCCAGTTTGCCTGGTCGGGCCTCTCTCCGGTCATCTGCCCGTGGCCTCTTGTTAGTCCCTTGGATGCGCACTGCTACTGCCCAGTCCCGTAGTTTTGCGGTTGTGGGCCCTTTCAGTTGGAACAGCCTCCCTCAGGGCTTTAGGCTTGTCCTCCTCTCTCTGTCTCCTGCCCAGTCTCGCAAGCGCCTGAAAACATTTCTCTTTGTCAGTGAAGACACTGACACGGGTCGGGAGCGCCTCTGTTTATGAGTGGCGCTATATAAATCCTCGATTACAATTACAATTACAAATTACAATTACATCTAAAGGTGTCCTGTGGCTGGATTACCATGTCCGTGTCAAATGATCCTACAGGCTTGATAACACTGTCATGAGAACTTTCTATACAGTCACATAAACAAGTATGTAAGTAAATAAATAAGTAGGCAAGTAACTAAGGTATTAAGTAAGTAGCATTAATTTGCATCTGACAAAGAGCACATGCAATGCATGCTTAATCTCTTACACCATGATGCAATGTTTCATCCATACCTTTTGAACAGACGCTGTTTAGAAACGAAAATATGATTATATAGTCTAAGCCAGATTATTACTGCTGCTATGAAGGATCTAAAGAGCAGCATGTTCGCAGACGATGATGCAATGACAAGTCGAGCATTGCAAATGCCTCATATACGGTAGAACGATAGAATCATCGTTGTTATAACTATCTCTTGCATTGACAGTGTTGCTGAATAGACAAAAAAGTGGAATGAATATTAATTAGAACACTTTTATGGTGAAATGGGGTTAAGGAAAGCATATAGTTTTCTGCATCACATCACTTGAGTAGGCGCATACAATTTATAAATATCAGCTCATAGCCATGCAGTAGGCCATAAGGGTACTGATGTGAATGCTAGAAACTGTAAGGTAGCTATGCCGAATTTTTTAGCAATGCAAGGCAACGTTATGATAGTATGTGTTCTCAGAGTTCGTTACTAGGCCTAAGTAGGCCTAACCAGTGCATAGTTCTCAAATCTCAAGAAACCTATTTAACAGATATGGACAAACGAGTGATCAACGGCGTCCCTATGAAACCGTAATTGTTCACTGGCTTTTTGGACGACTTTATCTGTTGGGCTGGGAATGCTGTTGGCGGATTTTAAAGAATTTTAGACCTTCTTCAGCACACGCCTCCCCGACATCAAAATCAGTCAAACCTAAGCAAAGCGGAGGTAAACGTTTTAGGTACGACTACAACGGTCTTTAAACACAATACAGAGGAAATAACTTCACTACAGACCAAAGTTTTCTTTAAAGAAACAGAAACTCATCAACTAGACGTGCATATGTCATTCCATCCGCCGACCCCAATACCTGGTATATTCCAGTCGCATGTGATACGGTCTTAGCGTCTGTCGTCCTTCAAGACTGACTTTCACAACACCTGCTATATCATCTCTATGGTTATCATACACAGAGGATACAACAGACGACTCCTAGGTACGGAAGACTAAACAAGACACTTGGTACAACTTCAGCAATACCACAGGACACAAACAAAGCAACTTATCCTCCCTGTTGTCATAGCGCAAACCCATCTCAATTCAATTAATCGGGGAATGGAGAAATAATAATCCTGCTTTTCTCGGGATTTCAGTTCTTCCATAATTGTTCAGTTCCGGAACCTATTGTTAAGGTCCGGAACCTTTTTTTCTAGAAAAAAACACTGCATCTAGTTTTTGCCGCATGACTCCCCATTTCGAAGACTGCAAAGTTTAGGATACACTTTCTACTCTCAAAGCATAGGCGAATAGCGTAAGATCTATGTAGCGCATAAGCGTAGACAATCTCAACAAGACTATACAATAGTTTAGAAATGCTAGTCCCATTTCTGTACAAACTCAACTAATCACTCTAGCGGCACAACAATGTAACTCAAACAACGGGGAATCTGCAGCTGTCGCCCATATAGGTAACTAAACATTCAGTGGCGTCGCTGCGATTTGAAAAGTAGAACGGCAAATTAAGGAGTCTGGAGGACGGAAATCCTCCCGTGGGGTCCAGACGCAAAGTCCTAGTAGTGGGTCCCCCAGAAGCTGACGTTTTTTGCATATATCGAAATATATATAGGCATATATATATATATAAACAGTAGCGTAACTATGGGCCCGCAGGGCCCGCAACTGCGGGGGGGCCCAGGTAAAAGGGGCCCATTTTCAAACCTGAAAAAATGAACTATTTTAATTAATAAATGCACAGCAGAAAGCCGGAAACCGAAACTCCTTGTAAACTCCTTGGCGTTGTAAAATCAATAAATCATGCAGGCAGGCAGATGATGTGGAATATTACTATTGATGCGCGGTCGGCGCATATTTTTCTAGGCTTTGATTTAAGCTAGTGAACAGTGACTCGAAGGCAAACTATAATCGCCAGATGACGCTGAAATTTGCAGTTAATTCACTCAATTAGTGTGTGGTGTGTTAGATATTCATGCAGGCAGGCAGGCAGATGTGTGTCGGTGTGTTAGATATTGTGAACTCACAATTGAAAACTAGATTCCAAGGAATGCATGACATTGTAAGCAGTTTTTCGGTACTTTTTCCGGCAACTCTTCTCGCTGAGGATGATAACAACATTGTCAAAGCTGCTAAGTCATTACAGGAAAAATATCCCGACGATTTCTCACCAGAATTTCCGCTTCAGTTGTTGTCTTTCAGAATGTCAATGAACAACGAAATTAAAAAAATTACAACAGTTAAGCAACTGGCAGACTTACTAATTGTGCATTACACCTCTATTTCATCTTCATATCTGGACGTGGTAACTGCTTTGATTATGTTTTTGACATTGCCAGTCACAGTGGCTACAGCAGAAAGGTCATTTTCGAAACTTAAGTTCATCAAAAATTATCTCCGCAATTCGATGGGTCAAGAACGCCTTAGTGGCTTAGCCTTGTTGAGCATTGAAGCCTCGCGGGCAAAAGTTATGGATGTTGACCAGCTCATTGACCGATTTGCAGAGATAAAGAGTCGTCGCAAGGACTTGTCTTAGAATACTTATCTGTACTGTACTAAATACAAAACTGTTCTTGATTTATGATTTCGTAACATTGAATAAAACAATATTCAGTAACATTTCATTTATAACATTTAATCAATTTTAATGCAAATCGAAAACAATTTTTAGTTGTGGCATAAGATTACAAATTAATAATAAAATAAAATATCATAAATTAAAATCATTAAAATGTATGCCTCAAAAGTGAGTCGATAATTTGAAACATAAAATTGTCTATCAGATTGTCATCGGCTGTATGGAGGGGGGCCCATTTTGAAAATCTTGCAGGGGGGCCCAGAATATGAAGTTACGCCACTGCATATATATATATATATATATATATATATATATATATATATATATATATATATATATATATATATATATATATATATATATATATATATATATATATATATATAACATAAGTTTATGTATATACAGTGCTTTTTTCTAGAAAAAAAGGTGCCGGAACGCAACAATTATGGGCGGGCTAAAATCACGAGAAAAACTGGATTGGGGTCTCAATAAATGCTGAGAACAGTTCAAAAACAATTAAATTAAATGAAAATAACTAAATTATTGTTTTTATTATTAAAAATAAATAAATTATTTTTAGCAGCTGAAAAAAGGTGCCGGAACGCCGTTCCGGCTCGTTCCGGCTGAAAAAAGCACTGTGTGTATACATATATATATATATATATATATATATATATATATATATATATATATATATATATATATATATATATATATATATATACATAGTTCGAGAATTCGTGAGTTTCGGTTTTAAAATTCGTAAAAATTCGCGAATTTTTGGTCTATTTTAAAATTCGTAAAAATTCGTCAAAATTCGTTAGGCCATTGTTGGGCTTTTTTACATTGACAGTGGATTTTGCAAAAACAGCTTAAGCAACAACAAATGTAATGACGTCATGATTTGTTGTGTTAAGCTTCTGCTTAGAATTTAATGTAAAATTCAATATAAAAGTTTATTACGTGACGAGTTAATTTAGTTAAAATCTGGTTTTTTAAAGATGAAAGAACATGGACCGGAGTGGAAGTATGTAGTAACTTTGGAGAAGGAAAGGGTAATCCCAAAATACAGTGTTGTTTTTGTGACACGGAATTTGTTGGTTGTTCTACCCTGAACTCAGGAGCATTTGCATGTCGACAATACAGAAACCAGAGTCGAGTGGGAGCAGTGGGCTGTTCCTGACTCAGAATCAGAGGACGATGAAGTAGAAGACACAGCTCGGTAAACGTTGCCAACTCTTTTTAACCATGTGTTAGAGGCTGACTTGTGACACTGGAGCTGCATGGGGCACTGGTGGTTTTTCGTTCTGCTGGCTGGCACTCACAGTCACACACCCCAACTATGATACAAATCAAAAGACTTCAAGTAGAACAGTAACTGAATTTCAGTACTATTGTGTTGCTAGTCAGCTATCTTTTACGGCTGATTGATTGCCTATGACATTGACATTTACTTGCTTAAAAAGTTCAAAAGTAAACAAATAATAAAATTCGTTGCCATGGCAAAGAATTCTATTATTTATTGTTTTACGAATTTTAAAACTGCAGTTTTAAAATTCGTTAAAATTCGTGAATTTTTAAAATTCTTAAAATTCGTAAAATGCGAATTCTCGAACTGTATATATATATATATATATATATATATATATATATATATATATATATATATATATATATATATATATATATATATATATATATATATATATATATATATATATATATATATATATATATATATATATATATATATATATATATATATATATATATATATATATATATATATATATATACATATATATATATATATATATATATATAAGTGTTTCGTGCCATTTCTGGTAATATAAAATACACGTTAAAATAGATTATTAAAGAAAAGAAAAATAAAGCCTACATATGAAAGCATAAGAATTATTATATTTTATACACAAAAACAAACATAGCAAAGTGTACTGCAGTGCAAAAGTGTGCGTGTTTTGACAACAAGCATAAACTACGATAATGGAATTTACTAATCGCAGCCGGAAGATGGGCGCTTCTTTCCCATTGCAGAACAATTTCAATGTTAGCCTAGTTGATTAAAATGAAAATGGCAGCCGCGAGTCTTCCGTTTGCCATAAGACGCAATCAGGGCATAAAAGAAGTTCAAAGATATCAATAGGCCTACGTTATTACGTCACTGTTACTACGATTATACGAACCACTGACCAAAGATGATAAAATCAAGAACTTATTTTTAATTCACTTCGCTCCTGGCATCGCTGGCGACACAGTAGGGGAAAGTTGCAAAAGATGGACCAGCGCTTAAGACGAACCACTCTGTAATTGGCTAGAAATATTGCAACTGGGTTGTCACGTGATGTTGGGGTAGTTAGCAGGTCACAAGATGGCTGAAACGGAATAATCACATGTACGCCACTCGGTAAAACTTTCGAGAAAATAGACAGAAAGTTTTTTCACATTACTTGATCTAACAATCGTTTGGGTTAAAGATGAATCAGAAACCAAGAAGGAACCAGTTGGAAAGAATTAAATTCGCTTCTAAACTTATATTTTTATTTCTTTACAAGTTTCCCTGCAAACAAATCCAACACCTATCGCTGTTTAAAAATAGCACGCGTTGGAAGTGGATGGATGCAAGTTGCGTAAGATGGATCATATGTGGTCCATGTTATGCGACCCTGGTCCGTCTTAGGCAGTAATGAATCAAAAGCAAACTTCAGTTAGTAGCTGATTGTTTTGCTTTTTCTTTGAACATTTTCAAAAAGACATTAGTAACTCTTGAGCTTCTCAAATGGGTCCTAGTTGAAAACCGAATACCTATTATGCTGCAGGCCTATTTCTTATCAGAAATGTCCATGTACCGCAGAATATCAAATCGTGGCAGCTGGTTACCCATAAGAATGGAGCAGGTCATTGCATCAGTTAATTCCAAGAAAATTGGACCAAATAAAGCAGCTATAAGTTCTTTCGCGTGCCAAAAGTAACAATGGACAGAAGATTGGAAGATAGTAGGATTACAACGAAGGTGCAGTGTGGCGAAAAACGTATGGTTAGATATTCAGATCTACCTAGAGAATTGGAAGAACAATTAGTAAGACATGCTACCAGTTTGGAGAAAAGAATGTTTGGAATATAAGGAGGCTGGCTTTTCAGTTAGCTGATGCAAACATTTCCGCAAAGGTTCAATAAGACTAAGGAGATGGCGGGTAAGAAATAACTTTATAGTTTTCTAAAATGGCACAAAGAAATAGTACTTAGAACACCTGAGCCAACCTCTCAGCATCAACAGCAACCACCACTGCCCGAGGAGCAATTGACCTGTTTTTTTTCAGAGTTTGCTAACACTTTTAAATGTTTATTTCAGAATTTTTAAAATTAATAAAATGCCGATTGTTTCATAATTTCTTGTCAATGTCTATTAAAGGATATTACATAAAACACACAATGCACTACATGCATGATTCGAAGGGAAAAGACACAAAGGCAGACCAATACTATACGCTGGATAGATGTTAAGGCGTAACTGAGGACATAATATCACTTGAACTAACACTAAGAAGGGCAAATGACAAATGACAGAGGACAATGGAGATCATTTATTCGTACCCATCGCCGGCATATGGTTGGTATCAGGAACTGAAGATGACGATGATGACATAATAGCTGTTGCCTAACTGTAAGCCTACTTTAGCAGGCATTGTAGCTGAATAAAAACTGATAATCCGCCTTTAGCAATGCATTTGTTCCATGGTTCATCTTTAGCGCCCAGGTTCTTAAGATGGACTATTTGTGCAATTTTTTATTTTAATTATATTTGTCATCTAAATTATTTAAATGAAAATTATACTATATCTACTTGTACATCAATGCCTAATATATGCAATGACCGAGTAGCACAATTATTTTCTTATATCATGTGGTGAAAAATGACGATCATCCTTACGTGGTCCATCTTTGGCAACCTTCCCCCTATATATTACTACAGGCCTATAGTTCCGTTGAGACAATTAAACTAAAGTAGTTAAGTTCAAAGACGTCAATAAACTTTTAAGTATTTGATAGCTTTTAGTATTATTATTCAAATCAGTCTTTCAAATCAAATCAGTCTTTATTGTTCCTTGAACAATAAAGACTGATTATTATTATTATTCGTATTATTATTCGTATTATTATTATTATTATTATTCGTTTATTGACACGTTGGCAAACCGCAACATGGCACATGAACAATAAGACGAAAAGTGGTACGGCAAAGTAGGCTTAGGCTACGTTGTTGCCGTACCACCTTAAAAAGTGGTAAGGCAAAATTCGTACCACAATTAGGGCCTATATGCTAGTATAAACATTGCTGACACCTCGTACGTTGCAAATAATCAGTCCAAACAGCGGCCTATTCGAGCAGATGGCCGTTACCTTCCTTTTGAAGAAAGGCGTGTCGACATCAATTTAGGTCACTGGTAGGCCTACCCGCCGAAGCCTCCAAGGTCTCTTCGGACAACGACAGTCGAAGACCCGGTGTCTCGTATAGCGAGCGCCTTCTGTTGTCAGACCCAACCTTTGGCAACTGGAATTTTTGCGGCAGATTCTAAAGGCGTCGGCAAAAATCGTGCGGCGATACATGATTTATTGACTTTTCGTGTGTAATGTCTCAGTTGCAGTGAGTGTGAGCATATAAAACCATACATCTGCAGTATACCCCGTGATCGATCGAGTCAGTCGATCAAGTCGATCGAAACTCGGCCAAGTCGAGTCGGTCGAAAAATCTTCGACTCGATCGACTTGTAAGTCGAGTCGATCATATGTTTTGACAAGTCGAGTCGATCGTTGTTTCCTCGACTTGACTCGACTATGAAATATTTCTTACTATTTTTGCTGCTACTTCACAAAACGACTCACATGATGTGATGACGTAATGCTTTGTAAACGCACAGCTACCGTATTTACCTGATTTGAAGTTCAGTGCAAACTATGAGCCCCTTGGTGATTTCGTATAGTATAAGCTGCAGGTACGTTTTTTCACAGTTTTACGGTGAAATTGGAAAGATTAAGATGCGTTAAAATGCGCTAGTTTCAGGAAATTTTAGCTTTGTAGTCAGCATAGCTAGCAACAGAAACAATGCAGAAGGAATTGCGTTGCCCGATGTGCAGCTCTGCACGGGAAGGACTAAGTACTAAGTAAGTAAGTCAGCATGATGTAAAAAATAGTTGTTATTTTACATCATTGTAGTCAGTAACGACGATCTCAAAACTTTCGAATGTCTGTATGTTAGGACGGGACTGAATGCTTCGACTTTGGCCAAGAGCAGTGGCTCAGAAAGTGTTTAATAGTTGCGTGAGCTAACCTCAGGCAAAGTACAGACCTAAGATGGACAGAAATATACATAATATGCGATATAACCAATAAGAATATTTTGTCATTTTTTTACAATCAGTGGTAAAGTTTATTATACTAGGCCTACATATTCATGAAATGAAACGCGTCAATAGCACAATGAGTCAATAACTACTTTAGCAAGCATCAAATACAAAGCGCCAGGGAAAAGTTGTGTGAGCAAAAACTGAGCATGCTTGTGCCTCGGCGCTACAGAGCCAAAACTTTGTGTGAGAATTGGCACCTTTGGCGCAATGGCTCCCGGGCCCCTGGCCCAGATATACAGTCCAAGTCGACAAAGTCGATCAAGTCGATCGTTTACTTGCCAAGTCGATCGAGTCGACGAGAGGTCGACTAGTCGACAAAGTTGATCGAGTCGATCGTCGGCCGAGCCAAATAGATCGTAGCAGCTCGACTCGATCGATCACGGGGTATAATCTGCAGAACCGATATATTTACTCCTTGCTAGTCACAAAACACTTGACGCTAACGCGTAAGAATTTCTTAACTAGGATGCTATACCAGTAAGATTCATATCCAATAGTAAGTCCTTCTATCTATACCTAACCTAGTTAGCTGGCTTCCTTTCCAACTTATGTTATTTTTTGTTTTCATGCCTCTGACTGCATAACATGTTTGTTAACCACAGTGCGTATGCAGGTGGTTCAATAAAGAATATACTTACTTACTTACTTACTTACTATCAGACTTATAGGCCTAAGTAGCATTTAATTTCTAAAAAACGTAACTCAGAAGGATTAGTTTAAACATAATCCCTGTAGATGCAGTGTAGACTAACCACATCATTAAGAATTTTATGGTAGTTCAATAGTTGGGAAGCCTTAAATAATATTTTAAAAAAGACTTCAATTAAGAAGGTTTTGTTAATTTCGCATGATAGGGCCTATTCTTTCCAAATCCTATGACACGATTATGAATAATTGCAGGCCCGCTATTTCGACATTAGATCTATAGGCCTACAACTGCAATAGAAGATGTCGCTCCTTAAATTGGAGACAACTAGATGCGCGAATCATGCGTTTTGTGCTTGCGACAACAACCCCTTTACAATATACGCCTAGACTTAAACGACGAATATTTGGCTTCGAATAAGTTGCTCTGGGATTGTAGGCCTAAACATTCGACCACAGAGGATTTTGTGAAGAAATCGACGCACATCGGGATAGTAGGGGCCTACAATTATTTTTCTATCTGTAGGCTGTCTTATGCAGTTATCTAAGATATCCAGTTAGAATCGTCAGAAACGTATATCTAACTTACTAACTAACTTGGGTAAATGCATATTCTGCTTACGTAATAATCCTGTGTAGGCCAAGCCGCTTCTGTTGAATACTCGGGTGTAGTCAAGTTGGGTTGTTAGGTGGTGCTAATTATCCTGCTGAAATCGATTTCTTGATATAAATTTTATCAACATTTACAAGTGAGTTTCCACATTATCGTTATCTTTAGGTCAATGAGTAATCGTTGTTTAAAAAATGTAAACCGTGGAAATATCATCTTATCGCATGCGATAGGCCTACTGATTTTGGTAACCTAAATAGCAGAAAGCGAAAGTGAAAGTAGCTTAAGCTTCAGGCCAGCATTGAAATTTCCGCATACAAGGCTACCTGATGACATTAAATTATTGCTCTCTGGGTGATCGGATTTATTTGAAGCTTAACCGGTTATAATATAAAGCAATGTAAGTTTTTTTTTTATTTCTCAGAGCAACACTAAAGCTAAAGCTGATGCTTAACCAAATCAATTTCGCAAGTGCCAGGGTGCTTGGTCAGTTTTAGAAATACAGGAGATTATTTTAAGCTAGTCTAAAGGTGATAATGTAGTGCTTAGACAGAAAGCTTTTATCGTGACAATGGTGGTCGTAATAATAGTGAAGCGACATAATTATCAAGGCAGAAGTTTATTTCAGAATACTTAATTTTCACTAAGTCGAAGATTTTAGCATATTAGTAATCAAATTTATTTGTTGATGTAGGCCTAAGTGAACTTCTTTTTAAAGCACATGCGGGTTATTTAAAATATTCGACACAATTGGTTAAATTTTCAAAGAAAAGGATTTAACCCACGGGCAATTAAAACGATCGTGATGACATACAGCCCTTAATATCATTCTAATATCCAAGGAAATTATTATATTAGATTACTGTCATGAAATAAGTTCGATATAATAGGAGGTTTCCTTTACTAACATAATATTGTGGCCTTTCAGTTTTTACTGCTATGGCTGCAAGTCTTCAAAGTTCTGTTCAAGATCAAATTGCTGATGTAACGGAATGTTCCATATGCACGGAAGTCTACACAAATCCTAAGATTCTTCCATGTGTTCACACATTCTGTTTGGAATGCCTGGAAAAGTACGGAACGGAAAAGAAAACGGGTGATAAAATGGCATGTCCAATCTGTAGGAACGAATTTCTCATTCCAGATGGAGGCTTTTGTAGTTTGCCACATAATTTCTTCATTAACAAGATGGTGGAAATTCGAAAACTTTCAGAAACATCCACAAATGAATCTCTGTGTGGAACCTGTCCAGGGGAAGAGAAAGAAAAGGCTAAACTGTTTTGTTTAGAATGTGAGCAGAATCTTTGCGAACGCTGTAGCATCATTCACAATAAAATGAAGCTATGTCAAAATCATCAGGTTGTTGAAATCGAGAGCAAACTGAAATCGCAAGCAGTCTCCATTCGCAACAGCTATTGTGTCCAGCATCCTGGCGAACTGGTTAAAATGTACTGCGAGGACGACAAAGCAACATTATGTTTTCTTTGTTTTGCTGAGAGTCATCAAACACATAAATGTTCGAGTGTAACCAAAGCATCGGAAGAATTCTCATCTGCGCTTAAGAACCACTTGATCACTGTTAAAAGCAGGTTACCGGAATACAAGGATTCATTGGAGAAATTGAAGAAATTGAAGACAGGTTTGCTCGCAGAAACTGCTGAAGCGGAAAAGAAGATTTTGAATGAATCAATGAGACTGAAGGCTCTCATTGACTCTCATGCAAATATTGTAATGCAAAAATTGACTGCACTTAAAGACAAGAAATTGAAGGAAATAGATAGTATGAAAGAAGACTTAGAAAGATTCAAAGTTACAATTGAAAGCTATGCAAAATATTCCGAAGAAGTTTTAAGTAAAGGGGCACCTGGTGATATATGTCGGGAAGCTGATCAGCTGAAAACCAGAGCTCGTGAGTTGGCTTCATTGACACATTTTCGTGCTCGTAATTTCAACGGCAACGGAATCACTTTCAAGTCTCTTAATCTTGAGGATGTTTTACGTATGAACAATATTGCCAATGTCATCGGTGATGTTCAAGATGGCTCTGAGAACGATCGTTTTGAACCGATTGTTACGCGTGATGCAGGTTAGATATCTTTAAAATATTAAAACCAGTGTACATTAGACATTGCAGTACACGGTTATATTGAAGTCCTTGTCAAGAGTAGCATATTTCCACTCTTTTCAAAGCTACCCCATTTATCTCTATAGAAAGCAGAAAACCAGTTGGAACAATATTGGAACAACTCTTTCTTCTATTAAAAAACTTTAATTTATCCAAAACTTTAACATTTTCAATACTCGTTAAGTTTTCAGCCTCTCCTAAATCCTCCAACATTACATTACTATTACTTAGCATCATTGATGCATTTGTAACATATTGCGGTTTGTCAATGTGAGTCGATAATAAACGAATAATAATAATTATTAATTATTATCTCGAGTAAGTTCAATGTCACCTTTACTAAAATTGTAAATGTTAATATGAAAAGTTTTCCAAACGTTAATCAATATTGTATTTTGTGCTGCATGAGAGAATTACTCAAGTGGCAAACAATATTGACTGCCTGATAGATAGGAAATATTCACAGCAATGTGTTCAACACTTTAACGACCAGCGTGTCACTGGGAAACAATGCAGCTCGTCGTTATAGTGTTAAACGCTTTCTTTTATTCAAAATCTAATATCGAATCAATTCCGTTTTGCGATTTTTAGTGGTGGAAGAATTGGAACGAATATCAGAAACTGTTAAAAATCTAAAACCTCACGAGCTAGATTTGATCAGGGCAGAGGAGTTCAAGAAGAAGCTAAAGCAGGAGCTGCCTGATCTAGAATTCGAAGTAAAACAAACTGAAGTGAATGTTTCTGGTACGCCGGATGACGTGAAAAGAGCAAGGCTGTACATAACTGAAAAAGTTACTGCGGCTGTTCAATATTCAATTGGGATCTTTGAATCAGTAAGCCATGAACTTGCCAAAGAAGGAGCCAGGTCTCATCTAATGGAAAAGTTGCGTAGTGAAGCTATCTCTGCCTCCTGGATGTTGAACGATAGAAAGGTCGTTGTCTTTGCATTAGATGATAAGAATTTGAAAGATGCTGTAAGGGTTTTGAAGAATACAATATTCAGTGTACGCTTTCGGTTTACCAATTCTGAGTAGTATGGATTTCCATCAGCCACATTAGCCGATTTAAATCACTCTTAAGGTCTTACTTGATAATTCAAACTGCTACACCTATAAGTTGAAATTGAGTGATCTGAATGATATTTGGGTTCCGAATCCTTTGTTCTGGCGAAAAACAGGATTAGGTGTTCCTGTAACTTCTCGTCAAGCTTAATGAAAATTTGTGTCTTTGCTTGCTGTTATTAGTTAGGTTTAAGTTATCTTTATTTTGATTTCAATCATTTGCTGTTCTTCTGGTGAGGTCTGAAACTTGTTGCATTAGTTTAATGTGATATGTTACAATGTGATCTGTACGTCCGTTTCTGCCTGTGAATCTCGGTTGCCCTATGTAGCGAGAAATATCCCTTTGTTGCATCCTGTTAAAACACCAATGTTATACTAATTAGTCAGTATGTATATATGTACTTCTTCGGTTGTTCTAATAAACGGATTTTGATCGATTGATTGATTGATTTATTGATTGATTGATTGATTGATTGATTGCTAAGATGTATGTATATGTAATACAGATTATTTAAATTCGACGTAAACTATTCGGTAATTATCGTCTCTTGCATGTGAACCTGAATCTATAATAATAAAGAAGAATAGAAGACTTCAATGTTGATAACGACATGTTGTTTAGCCCATACAGCCTTCTATTAGGCCTAGAAACGTTTAAGCATATAATTTTCCAGTGGCAATGAACGAATAATAAATGTTTATAGCGCAAGCTTGGGTCGAGGAATAGTGTATGACAAACTTATTTGAAATTACACTTTACAAAAGGAAAACGTGATTTCATAATAACTCATAATAGGCTAATGCATTGTAGGCCTACTTTAAACAATGTTATTATAACG
Organism: Allolobophora icterica; assembly: GCA_963556255.1. Classification (NCBI taxonomy): domain Eukaryota; kingdom Metazoa; phylum Annelida; class Clitellata; order Crassiclitellata; family Lumbricidae; genus Allolobophora; species Allolobophora icterica. The sequence continues at coordinate 9,762,518 of OY744605.1, read as the reverse complement.
ATTTTTCCTTTCGGTAAATTTATGAAAAGCCAGCATATCCTTCACATTGTTCAGAGCCTTATTTAACGAAGAATCCTTTAACCCTTTTTGAGTTACCGACATTCAACGCTGATATATAATAAAATTATGATACATAGCAATTCTTTGGTTGAGAGAGGAATGTCGCTAATGCATGAAGAAAATAATGTTAGGGTACAGCTTTTAATTATTTTTGTAGTTGGACCTATTCAGCATGACATCCATTTTTATCTTATTCTATAATTATATCTACAAATATTTTTCATTGTTGTTGAATGCATTCAGCTTAAATTATCTCTGTCGTAAAAAAGTAAAAAATTATTCAGCATATATATATATATCCATACGAATTACATATATGCATATATATATTCGTATGGATATATATATATATCCATACGAATTACATATATTCGTATTTATATATATATATCCATGCCAATTATTGCAAATGAAAGATGATCATAAATTTATATACATTCACTCTTTACGCTGGTCTAAACGATGGTAAAATGTCATTAAGAGCAGAAAGTTTATCAGAAAGCAAAACAGATAACTAAAAATTCACTTCAGAGACTCTGCACGCTGTTCTTGCTCAAATCCAGGATGGGCATTGAATAGAATTCTTCACAGCTTTCAGTCATTCTTGCTAGACACGATATTCAAAGTTTAAAATTCTAAAATCTAAATATTATCCTAACATTAATTGTAGTCGTAATCTCGAGATTTCTACAGCGCCCAAAAAGTGGAGTCGCGGGAACCAGCTTATTCACATGCGCTCAGGAAAAAATTGATAGGCAGGTAGAATCAAAATCGGTTCCAGGTCAAGATATAGAGGGATCAGGCAGGCAGACGGTTAGACGGCAAGGTGGATGTTGTTTAGAATTGGAGCGGCGAGGGAAGTAAGGGGAAGAGGAGGAATCGGGATAAGATTTCTGAAAGAGCAGTGGTTAAGCTTTGAGTGAAAGACCCGAGGGGAGATATAAAGAGTTCTTCGTATGGGTCACATAATTGTCGTCAGGCCCGGCTCAAGACATTTGGCGACCATATAGGCAAACCGGAAAACCGGCGGCCCTAGGCAAACCGGCGGCCTGTTTTCATTTTCGTCATGGTTATTTAATTTCGTCCATCTTTTCGGAATTTCATCTTACAAAAAAGTTGATTACCTTTTTTAGTCATTCGCCTCACAAATGAATAAATAGCGAATAATAATATTACAAAATAATTCAACATTGTTTCATTTATGACTTTCCAGAAATTTCTTTTATGTTTATTTTTAACAAATTGGAAAATTGGCGGCCCCTAAAAATCGGCGGCCCTGGGCGGTTGACCAGTTTGCCTAACGGACGAACCGGGCCTGATTGTCGTAATTCTGGCGGCAATTTATTCCAGAGAGAAGGAACGGCTATGGCTATGGAGCGACTTGCAAATTTAATAAGTTACAATTAAGTTAACATTGCAGGTTACAATATTTATTTCTTGAAAAATTCGAAAGCTGAAACGCGCTGGGTTCCGAGAGCAAATGCGGGCTTTGTGTAGGGCTACGTCACTACAAAAAGGTTCAAAACCACAGCTCTATGTCATACCCTGTTACTAACAGGGTATGACATAGTAATAGGCATGTATCAAATAATTATATATAACTGTCTTAAATTATTGGACCATTTTCACCGCTGAATAATACTAAATTTTATACGATACGTTTATCGTATAAAATTTATTACTATTCAGCCGTTGGCGTCAGCAGTTAAGCATTCCATAACCTTGCAATCGCGCATAATGTGAATCTGGAATTGTTCATTAATCAAGGGAGGATTCAACTAAAAGATTCTGTGATGGCTAACCATATTTAAGATTGGGAGCTTTAGCTTTAGTACCCATAGGCTCTTTTGCTGTTAATATTCGCGTGAAAATAATTGCATTTGATTTGGTTATGGACAGGGCTTATTCTAAGGAATTTTCTCAACTGCACAAGAGGGGCGAATTAGGGGGTGAGAGGGCTGTGCCCCAGTGGGGTCCAGGGGCAAAGCCCTTTGTCAAGGGGTTTGCTCCCTGAAGCTAATATAATAAGATTATTTTGACATTTCAAACAGTGAATTCGCCTCATTTTTGGCAATTTTTAGTGCATATTATAATTTCAATGTTATGGCTTCCGGGTGGACATAATTAATTAAGGCTGTTCAAAGACGATTCATAAAACAGCATCCTGGCCTAAACCCTAAGCCTTAGGAATAAGTAAAACAGAGTTCATATCTCCAGTAGCAAGAGATATGGACGAATGACAGTTGAATGTAACTGTGGCAGACTGATGGCCTCTAAACAATCGCTATAGTGTTCGGAAGCGAAGCATAGAGTTGTTGCAGAGACAGAAAGGGAAATGTGGGAAGAATCGGGTAAGCTTTCCCATTCAAACACTTTCGGCTGCAGTTTTATAATGAAAGCACTCATGCGCTTATGTGACTTAATTATGTCTGATCAAAAACAGATTGAGCCTCAGCGCACAAAAATAGTGACTCTGAGACAAATTCAGCCCTGCAGCGCTATGATCAGATTACGAATCTGCACCCTAGTAAAAGAAGGCAATCGCTTTGTTATATACATGTATGTCAAAATGTGTGATTTAGTTGTGTGTCATGTGCGTCACAGTGCGTGTGCATCTGTTTCTGATGATATAGGCCTACAATGACGAAACACAATCCCGTGAATATCAAAGCTTGCGTTGTAGTAAGTTGAAGCACAGTCGCATGGGCGGCGATCCGGGAGGAGGTTGAGGGGGACAAGACCCCACCTTTGCAGGGGCGGCGCTACACCAGGGCAAATGCCCTGCTAAAAAAGCCTTTGCGCTGGTCGTGGCTCTGCCAAAATTTTTTCCCTGCCCAGAATTTGTTCGGGGAATAAATCGCCCTCTGCGCTGGTTACTTGTATGACTGCCCTGGGTTTGCCCTGGTTAAAAAATTTGTCTGGCGCCGCCACTGCACCTTTGAGAGTGGGGACACACACCATACATTTGCCTCCCCACATTTTGAAGAAACACCAATAAAAGGTAAGAAAACTTTTTGACCAGATCAGTTCAAAACTCTTTTTGACCAGATCAGTTCAAAAGTGTCCCCCCCACCTGTGAAACAAGATCGCCGCCAGTGCACAGTCGGTACATTTAAAAGGATGCATGAATGTTGCACATAGCCTGATCGACTGACAGTTCAAACCCAACAGAGAACAAAAGATTTGTTCTCGTTTATTATTGCTATCTGAGGGTGTGCACTGGCGGTTCAGCACCGATAGAGGACGCTGAGATGGAGCTCAATGGAAGATCAAAGGCAAATTAAAAACTGAGTCTGTGAATAATTACGACGGGCGGGCTTCCAAGACAGCTAGGGCTTCTCTGTTCTAACCCAACTGACAGCATTACGCAGACGTTCAATAGCATCTGCAACTCATCCACCATTTCTCCAGCTTCTTTTCATCAATCTGATACTCCTACTTCAGCCTTCTTCGTTTCTTATTTTCCTCCTTCGTTTCAGTAAACTGATCTTCCTACTTCAGCATTTTTTTCTCTTTTTAATTCTCCGTCTCTTTCTTCTTCTCCTCCTCCTCCTCCTCCTCCTCCTCCTCCTCCTTCTCCTCATGTTCCTCCTTCTTCTGCTGTTTGGTTTGCTACTTCTCCTTCTTCATCTTCTTTTTCTGCCACTCCTTCCTCTTCTCTTCCTTATTCTGCTTCTTCATTTTCTATTTCACTTTCTCAGTTTTCTTCTCCTCGTTCTCCTGCTCCTTCTGCTTCTACTTTCGTGTTTGTGTGGCTGCAAAAACGATCGCATAGAACGAAAGACACACTGCAGCAAAACAAAGTTGCTTTGTGGGGATATTTACAGTTTCTGGAAGCGAATAGGCAGAATGGGACGAAACTTTGTTGCTCAAGATAACACCGCCACTGTTGCAGAACCAAAAGCATTTTGATCTCTGGAGTTAATTCATGCCCGCCTCGGTGTGGAATAGCTATAGGGAAGTTGGGAGACTCTCTACGCATTTGCATTCTTTCTTGTATATGCCTTGCCAAGTTGCAGCCACAAAAGCAAGGAAGCCTTATGCTCCGACTTATTCGTAACTGTTTCGTTTTTAACTTTTTATGTTGCAAACGGCCAACTGCAATTGAGTCATTTTCCGGTAAATGCATAAATTGACAATTCAGCTGTCCCCGGTCATTTCTAAGAAAACAATGCCTAGTCTGATCATGCTAAGTGATTAGATTAAAACGTTATTGATCAGTCAACAATTTAAGACCTTTGAAAGTAATTCAGAGCAATAAAATAATTTATTACAATTTATTTTGAATTTAAAATGTTCCACTCCGTTACCGTCCCTAGGCTATAGTACATATTGCTTTCGTCTACAATTTCAAAATGATTTGCATTAAACCAAAAAATGTGACTGTTTCTTTTATAATAAACATAATTGCATATTTCTAAATACAACTTAGAAACTTACAACTTCAGTATAATTTAAAAAAATATATTTTAACTTGTCCCCGGAAAATTATGTCCGCTCCGTTAAAATGTAAAAATTATCTCGTATCTCACAACCCTTCCAGTTCTTTGGTCCCGCTACTTAACACATCTCTTCTGTGAAGATCTATGTAAGTAAGTATGTCTTAATACAGGATCTGAATGCTAAGACAAATTTCTTACAAATTTTCATTTATTACGTACCTCATTTTTTTTTTCATAATACATCCACTCCGTTACTGCATTTTGGCAATGATTATGAATAAATATAATTTAAATAATATTTTTAATATAACATTTATAAGATATATAATGAGTGTACCGACGATTAATATGGACGCATGAGAGATAATATGATATTTACCGTGCTGATACACAATTTGTCCACTCCGTTAACTGTCCACTCAGTTACCATAAATGTGACCCTTTAGGTACTAAAATTTATTCCACTGTCAGGATAAGTCGTCTACTTAAATTATCATTTCTAATACAACTTATATAAGAATATATGCCATTTTAAATAAATTTTTGCTTCGGCAGACTGTTTTTTTTAAAGTTCACTTTTCACATTCTGTGCTCAATTCTCGACAAATGGTAACGGAGCGGAACTTTTTATGGTAATTTTTTATGTAATTTTGATGTTATGAGCAGATTTTTAAGACAACATCATAAATATTTTAATGTTTTTTTGTTCATTTGATCACTGGTAATGATTAGCTGAAGTGATTTTTATTTTGTTATTTGGCCAAAAAAAATACAGTCAACTTTACGTTGATTAGATTCCCTATTTTTCTTTCGGTAACGGAGTGGAACTTCTTAACAAAATTTAAAATGTGATGGAATTAAATAATCATTTGTATTGTAATTTCTTTTATATTTATTTTATAAACATTAATACTAAGAACATATTGGCATGTCAAACTAAGCAGTAGGAAGCTGTCTACTATATATAAATAGCTCATATGTTTTGGTAACGGAGTAACGGAGTGGACAAACATTCCACTCCGTTTTTCGTAGGACTATTTTCTTTCTGCTAAAAACTTCATAATTTTACATATTAGTGCAAAACCAAATATATATTAGTGAAATAGAAATATTCAAGATTTGCTTCAAACAAAAATCAATGTAATTTGCCAAGAAAATTTTTTTGCTTCTTCAATTAGTGAATGTGACATATTACCGGAAAATGACTCAATTACTGCTTCCGTTTAATCTCGTTTGACTAATCATTATTTGGCTTATTTCGGACTCGGCGAACCAACAGCTTGGTTTAAATATTCCATTATTAGCTACTTTCGTTAGTTTATAAATACAATTAGATCTACAAAATGTAACTGCACAACATCTTAATTTAAACTGCACAAATTTCTTTCCCAACTACACACTTTGTGTCCAGCTGCACGTTAGAATAAGCCCTGGTTATGGATACGATATAGGTTTACATTTTACAGTGTCTACTCAGTTTCTTAGGCTATATTTTCAGACACACATATATGAACAGATGAAGATGTATGTCTTATATATATATATATATATATATATATATATATATATATATATATATATATATATATATATATATATATATATATATATATATATATATATATATATATATACGAGGGTTGATCAATAAGTAATGAGAAAAATATATTAGACAGCAAATCTGGACCAAAATTGTTTTATAGTTTTTCAACATAATCTCCCTGAAGTTCAACACATTTTTCCCAGCGATGTTCAAGTGCTTTTACACCCTCCAGGAAGAAAGTTTTATCCAGCTCCTGAAACCAGTCATTTATGGCATGGATAACACTTTCATCAGTGTCAAATTTCTGTCCGCAAAGCGAATCTTTCAGATAACGAAAGAGATGGAAGTCAGACGGTGCCAGGTCTGGAGAATAGGGTGGGTGTTGTAGCAGTTCGAAGCCGCACTCGCGAATTGCAGTCATTGCAACAGACGAGGTGTGAGCTGGAGCATTGTCCTGATGAAACACGATACCTTGACGCAACTTCCCTCGACGTTTTTCCTTAATAGCCACGCGAAGTTTTCGGATTAAATGTGCATAGTAGACACCCGTGATAGTCTTTCCACGCTCCAAGTAGTCAATCATCAAAATACCTTCACTGTCCCAAAATACGGATGCCATAACTTTACCCGCTGATGCAATTTTGCGGAATTTGACCGGTGCCGAGGAATCGACGTGCTTCCACTCCATACTCTGCAGTTTTGTCTCGGGATCAAAGTGGTGAGCCCAGGTCTCATCCATAGTGACATATCTGCGTAGAAACTTTGCCTGGTCTTCTCTAAAAAGGTCGAGATTTTCACGAGAAGTTGTTAGTCGGACTTGCTTGTTTTCATGTGTTAACATTCGTGGAACCCATCGAGCACAGACCTTGTTGTACCCAAAAATGTCTGTAATAATATGATGGGTTGTGCCGTACAACAACTTCAAACAATCTGCTACATTTCTAATATTAACCCGCCGATCTTTCTGTGTCAGATCCTGGACGAATTGGACGTTTTCGTTGGTACAGGTCTCAATAGGGCGGCCAGAACGGTGCTCGTCTTCAGTTGATTGCCTACCGCGATTAAATTCAGCTACCCACCGATAGACTGTAGCCTGTGAAGGGGCATTGTCCCTTAAAACCTTCTTCATGTCCGTTGCAATCTCATGTTGAGTCAATCCTTTTAAATGCAAATATTTAATAACCGCACGTTTCTCGTTTTTATCCATTATTTACAACAGCCGCTGGGCAGACGGCTTCCGGCAGTTGCCTAGCAACCACAGTAATGGCCCACGTGACAATTTAAAAATAAAAACTCTGCTAAATAAGTAAGCTAGTAAATAAAAATAAAAATTCTGCAAAAAACAGCTGTCTAATATATTTTTCTCATTACTTATTGATCAACCCTCGTATATATATATATATATATATATATATATATATATATATATATATATATATATATATATATATATATATATATATATATATATATATATATATATATATATATATATGCATGGACTTCGATAAGGCGCACGTTTACAAGTAGGTTACTTTACAACATGCTTGAATATCATAACTAGGCCTACCTATATATGATCCTCGGTTAGCATATATAAATATACTGGTGATATAGGTGGGTCTAGTCACGTCAAGTATGTACTTAAAGCCATCAAAGTTCATACTGCTCAGGATCCGACGAAAGCTTAGACCTGAGATTGCTTCAGATTGTCTCCAGATTAAAGGTTCGAAAACTGAGCGCTTTCAGGTAAGACTAATTATGATACGATGAGTATTGGACTCTGAACCGATCCGACTGAACAATACTGAATACCTGTTCAGTATTGTTCAGGTCGTCCCCGATTTTGCTTTTCCTTTTCTTACGCCTAACCGATATAATACGACCAAATCAGCGGAAAATAAGTAAATGGATTTGTTTAGTCTCAAATAATCCATAAAATAAACTGTAGGAACCTGAGTAAAAGCAAAATTGGTATTTTATTTATTTATTCAGGATATTTCTATAGCGCCTCTCAAAGTCAACTACTACTCAGAGGCGCTCCCGACTCCAGCATTTGATACTGTGCCGGAATTTTCACGCCGAAGCGCCACGAGCAATTGCGAGTGAAGGACTTGCCCAAGGTCCGTACGCAGCGGCTAGAGTTGGATTCGAACCTGCAACCCTCCGGTCACAAGGCGCCGAACTTACCACTGAGCCACCACGCCCCACATTGGCGAAGAGACTTGATCAGCTGCTTCGGCATGGATTTCTGAGTGGAACAAACAAACCACTCACCAACGTATCCTGTGTTCCTCTGTTCCTGGTGCTTATCGCTGTTATTTCTTGCTGCTTGAGAGAAGTTAACATTGCACATGAAACTGAATAACAAACTTGGAGTGACAACCTCTGCAGATCTGCATATTGTGCTGATGGTTCTCGAATGTTGGATCAAAACGTGAACATACGCCTATAAAACCGTGCATGCACAGGACTGGTCGTATGGTGTATGCAAAAATGTGTCATATCTGCAATTCTAAAGAAAGAAAACAGAGCATAAAGCTTAATACGAAAAATTGGTAAATTCAGGTTTTCACTAATCAGTGAGTGATTTATGCCTGGTAGTTCAACTTTCATTTATTGATTTCTCAATTCATAACTGAAAGCTTTTCCAGCACTCGTGAATTCAGTCGAAGTGCTGTTCACTGAATGAGTAATGGATAACACACTGGCGTGAAGTGCTGAAGGTACCATGATCGAATCCCGTAGACATCCGTTAATTTAAGGATAATTCTGCCTTCCACTCGCTAGGCGGCGGCGGTGGTTAAATGAATAGTAGGCCGTGATTTGGCGCCGTATGTGGTTACTGCATAAGCAGTTATATTCGACTCCTGTAAAACTGTTATCATGTGCTTCTACTTAATACATGTTTGTAAAGGCGCCCTGCGTGGCTGCCGTTTCTATTATATGTACAGTATGTTCACTGTACAGCGCAGTGCGTTTGCAGGCGCTTAATTAAAGAAAAGATTGTTAATGCAATTGGATGTCTACTGCTTCAGAGGTACCAGAAGTGACATAATTGCTCTAAATGAAACCCGACTTCAACTATCAGTATTCTCTTTGGATTTTACTGCTCCAATCTTTTTTATGCTGAATGGGCTTTGTAGCAAGGCTAAGAGGGACTTATCGTATCTGAAAAGGTTAAATTTAGCTGCTGAATTAAGAAATGTTTGTGTCGTTTGAAACAGCTAGCAAACCTTGATTTATCCAAAAACTACTTCAATCGATTATGGAAGCGGTTGTTCATTTCGCATGATGTTCCATTCGGGTTTTCAAATAATTTCTGAGTCCAAAACATTTTTGCATGATCAAAAGTCCAATATGCCAACACTATGATTTGGAGACGTTCTTTAAAGGAAACCAGACAAGCCTGGAAGAGCACTTCTTAGGCTTGTATGGTCTCCTTATTTCATGCCGAGACTCGCCTCTTTGGGGCTTTCCTGACGGACATTGACCACGTCCTGCGCCAACTGCTACCTCCAACCAAACCCTCCTACTACTCCCTGCGCTCCCGTGCTGATCACAACATAAACCCCCAGCTGACAGCCTGATCCGCAAACCATTTAGTGTTAGGATGTTATATACTTTAAACTTTGTTTCGTATCGCATCGTATTTGGAGATGTGCATAGTACCCTCGCAGCTGAGGCCACTCAGCAGCGCTCCTAGTGCGCTCCTAGTGCGAAGGCTCCGAGAGAAGAAAATTGTTTTAAGCACGGATAGTGATAGGCCTATAGGAAGAGATCCAGAAAGTAAGGTAAACCGTAGAGAGGGAGGAAAGGCATTCCACAGGGAGGGCCCTATGTTGCAAAAGATCTAGTTTGAGTTAGAGTGGTTCTGGCATGCGGAACAAAGATGACATGTCGGTCCCGAGACCGGAGAGGTCGGTGATAAGCTGCAGAAAGAGGGGGAGGCAGATGAGGTCTCTGAGATATTTGGGAGTAGTACCCAGTTTAGACTTAAGGGCATGAACAAGAACTATAAATTTAATGTAAGCTAGGAGAGTGTTTATTAGATGTCTGTACACCAAAGTGCGATTACAAATTGGTTAATAAAGAATATACTTCCTTACTTATTTAACTGATATTTATCAATGTGTCGCGTAGGGCGCCTTGTGAGAGTGTCACATTTCTCTGTAGTCCTCGTACTTAGGACCCAGACGTTCACGAAGAATATTTGGATCTGTGTAAGTTGTTGTTTGTGGCGAAAACGTTTTAGTTACACCATTCTGTGCAAACATCGGCGAATATCGGTAAATTGCATTAATTTTTCCATCTGTTACTTGTAGAGTTATATAAGAACTCCAGCTATAAAATGCATACGCTAAAATTTAAAATAGTAGAATTGCTTGTGGATTTTCTAAGCATTGAAATCGAAAGTAAAAGTAGGCGTAGGGTACATATTAGTTCGGCTGGAAATTACAACCCTAATGACGACATAACAGAGGGGTGTCTAATGATAGATTATTGGATTGCTATTGAGACAGCAGTGTCTTGAGTTATGCACACAGGCACAAAACTTTTGGACCGAGTTTAAACAAAGGTTTTTTTTGGACGTACAGGCCTAACCAACACTTTTAGTGCAGTGGCAATCCCATCAATATTGTTATGAGGCCTAACAAGATGTATGTTTACGTCTATTACGTCTCTTCTACTTTCAAAGCGTTTAAATAAATTTACAAAACTGAAAACGCAATCACAACAAAATCTTATAATTACCAGATCTACATCATTGTATTATGCTATCAGTTGTAACCATAAAATTATGAGTTTTGACTTTACTTTTATTAACTTATTCTGCTTTTACAGTATCTCCGATGGCCAAGAGTCGTCAAAGCTCAGTTCAAGACAAAATAGCTGACGTGACAGAATGTTCAATTTGCGCTGAGATCTTCACAAATCCTAAAATTCTTCCCTGCGTTCACACTTTCTGCTTACACTGTTTGGAAAATTATGGAAAGGAAAAGAAACCGGGCGATCAGATGGTTTGTCCAATTTGCCGAAATGAGTTTATCATTCCAGGTGGGGGTTTGTGTAACTTGCCAAGCAATTTTTTGATTGGAAAAATGGTGGAGATTGGAAAACTGGCAATGGCGCCTCTAAATGAAGCCATGTGTAACATCTGTCCTGAAGGAGAAGAGGCCATTGCCAAAATGCTCTGTGTTGATTGTGAACAGATTTATTGTGAGCGTTGCAGTAAATCTCACAAGAAAATAAAGTTCAGCCAAAACCATCAAGTTGTCGAACTTGGAAGCAAGCTGAACTCACAAAACTTTAACTTATGCAACAGTTACTGTGACCATCATCCTAAAGAGCTCCTAAAGATGTACTGTTATCATGAAAATGAAGCTATCTGTTTAATCTGTTGTGCTGAGAGTCACGAATCTCACAGACGTATAAATATTGAAAAAGCTGCTGGAGATTTTAAGCAGCGACTAAAAGAAGATCTAGGAAAGGTTACCAACAGACTTCCAGAATATGAAGACATTTGGCAGAAACTACATAAATACAAGGAAGTATTTACAGAACAGATTTCAAAAACAGAGTACGGTATTCGCGACATCGGAAGAGAATTGAAAGAGTTAATTGACCAACACACAGAAATATTGGTCCAGAATTTGAAGTCAGTGATGGAACAGAACCTCAAAGGCTTTGAAATTACAAAAGAGAATGTTGAGAGATTCAGAGTAATGATTGACAGCTTCTCCAGATATTCAGAGGAACTCCTTTCCAGAGGGTCACCAGTTGACATCTGCAGAGTTGCTGATCAAATGCATTCCAGAGCAGATGAGTTGGAAAAACTTCCAGCAAACTGCAGCGGAGATTGTTTTTACTGTGATACAGTGGCTTTCCAACCTTCAAACTTTGAAAATCTCTTGAAACAATGCAGATCCAATAATGCAGTGGGCGAAATCACATTAACTGATTCACCAGATCGAATCATAAACTTTGAAATTGAAAGTACAGGTAGGAAACTGGTGTCATCAAACTCGATGTACTTAATAAGGTAAATTTTGGGCAATTTTGTCATTTTAAGGCCCTGCGAAGACTTTGATTAGGCGTCTCTGAAACTATCTGTCGTTGGCACCTTTTCACACAAATCCAATGTTTTTTAAGTATAATCATTCACATATATTGCAATCGCACGTACATTAAATTTATGTTGTACATTACTCTGGCTTCTTGTGGAGGCAACGATTTGATACAAACATCCTCCCGACCAGGGCTGTAGTCGAGATTATACGCGGGTACACAGCGTGTACTCGCCTCTAGAGACCGTATACTCCCCTCACAAAATTATTTGTACTCACCTCTAATTTGTTTGGGAAAACTAACCAGTAGCGTGTAGGCCTACTCACCTCTAATTTTACCACTACAGCCCTGCTCTCGACCCTGGTAATACAACGGTTTTCCGACCTAACCTTTTGAAATCGTCGATATTCTAATATATATATATATATATATATATATATATATATATATATATATATATATATATATATATATTAGGGTGGTCCTTATTTGGCATAAAAAATAAATGGGCACTTTTTAAACTTCTTACCCCTGGATATTGTTATATGTGATGAAAAACAAATAAAACCCCAAAAATGTAATATTATGACATGATTAAGAGGTGCCACACTCGTCACGAAGTTCTCATTGGACTCTGCGGCAGGAACAGATGAGGCAATGGACGAAGCAGTGGTAGACTGCTTGGAAGACTGGAATATCAAAGACCGCGTTCAGGCAATGTCATCTGATACAACCAGTAGCAATATTGGCATTTATCTTGGAGCTTGTATACTCATTGAGTTAAAGATCAGAAGTAATTTGGTCCATCTTGCATGCCGCCATCACATAATGGAAATTGTTGCAGAAAATGCTTTTGCTGCGTGTGACATGTAGTCAACTGGTCCTGACAGCAACAGCAGTAATTTATAGACAAAGAACACTACACAGATCTTGGTGACGGCGTGGCAGACAATGAAAATATTATAATGTTTTGCAAACAGCAGTTGATAATAACACAAGCGCGTGATGACTCTCCGGAGCTGCTGGAACTGACAATCATCTTCCTTGTTGGCATCCCTGCAAAAGGAATTCGGTTCATGCAGCCAGGAGCACTCCATCGAGCCATTTGGATGGCTCATGTCATCTATGCAATCAATATAACTCTCTTCCATGTACAGTTTGCTATGAGAAAACTAAGTAAGCTGGTATGCAGAGATTGCTATCTTTGCAGTCAAGGTTTATGTCCGCTACTGGTTTATGGCTCGGCTTGCAACTGCAGCTTCTGCCAACGACTTGTCATTTCTCACCAAGCTTCTTAATTATGGAGACAAAGCGTCTAGCAGTGCTTTTTAAACACACCTTTGGTACCCAAGTGAAACGCTTATATCACTGTCAGTTTTTGATCCTGACATCTCTGTTGCAGTTAAGCAGGAGTGGTGAAGGCCTTAGAAACAGAAGGTTCAGAGCACCCTCCGAAACTGATAACTGTTGAGGTTGCTGCAACACCTATCAGTGAAAAGACTGTTTTAACTTCGTAACCAACATAATCTTCACGCCATTTCTCTGAAGTGTTGAGTCATCCAACAAAGTTCCTGCTAGTTGATCCAATGATCCACTAAAATGGGAAAAGCGACCTTACTACCAAGGTGCCATGGAGTTTGTTCAAAAAATGAAGGTCGCTAACGACTGTGCGGAAAGGGAGTTGCCCTGATGCGGTGTCACGACAAATGGTTCACGGACAAATGGTTCACCGACAAAAGGTTCACGACAAAAGGTTCACGGACAAATGGTTCACGATCTTCCAGCTTCTAGTTTGATCTATATTTTCATTGATATTCCATCTTCTAGTTTGAGCTATATTTTCATCGATCTTCCAGCTCCTAGTTTCAGCTACATTTTCATCATCGCTGATCCAGCTTCTAATTTAAGCTATATTTTCATCGCTCGTCCAGCTTCTAGTTTCATGGAAATAGAGCCAAACATGCTTTTTCGCAGTCCAATGTAAAAAATCACGAACTAGAAGCTGGATGACCGATGAAAATGTAGCTCAAACTAGAAACTGGATGAGCGATGATGAAAATATAGCTCAAAATGGAAGCTGGAAGATCGTGAACCATTTGTCCGTGAACCATATGTCCGTGAACCCTTTGTCGGTGAACCTTTTGTCGTGAACCTTTTGTCGTGGAACCCCCTGATGCAGAGTTTCAACAGTATTCTGACAAAGAATGAGGACCAAAAACAGTTCCTATACTGCAGGTAGTGGAGCAACATCAACAACAGTAGCCATATGCACTGAAGCAGACAATAACTAAGAACTTGCGACCTTAACAATTATCAATGAGTGATTGGCAGTAAATCTGTCTGCAGACTGTGTATTGTGTAAGAGCACAAAATTTGTTGAAATCTGTTTTGCATGTAGTCAGCTAGGGAGTTTGCAGTTTCGTGTTATGATAAATACCTAGTAAGAACAGTTTTTGTTAAAAGGTAAACGATTTTTTTGCAAAAAAGTTATGTTAACGGTGAATCCGAATTTGACTTAAGTTCAAAAGCTACTTACAAAGTTCAAGCAGCTTGTGACACCTGCCTAAAACATCCGATCACTCCCAAAAAAATTATATATTATTTTCTTAACACATACAACAATATTGAAACTTCAAAATTTTCAACTTTCATTTTTAAGGACCACCCTTATGTATGTATGTATATATATATATATATATATATATATATATATATATATATATAATCCAAACAACAGTTCTATTGGACATATTGAACAGTGCAAAAGCTATTAGCCTAAAACAGAAGTAAACTAATTGCATTCATATTCATCATAATCTTCCAGGTTTCACTACTTCAGGTGATTTAGTTCAGTTCTAGGTGAAGAAACGAGAAGGATAATGTCTTCTGAAATATCGATATACAAGGTTAAGCCTAGTGTGCAGAGGTCTGTAAAGAATAACACTACAAGCTATGCCATCCAATTTCCGAGCATAAAAACAAACATTTTTCAGCTGATTTATCTGTAATCAAATTGCTTTCGAAGCAAGAGTATAGGCCAAACACTTTAAGGCAAGTACTGTTCTCTAAACTAATATAGCCACAGATTATTTAGACGAAATTATTCCCATAGTGTGCAAGGTAGGCCTATATTTAGAAAGCGCAGCATTTGAGATAAACAATACAATAATATACTTTAACTCCAAGTACAAGTACAAGATCTTCCGGTCTCACCCGAGTGTTTATCGCATTGTTTACTAACGATTCATCCACTTTTGCTTTGAAACCCAACAACCAGAAGTCTAATGGTACTAATTCATATATATATATATATATATTTATTTATTTATTTATATATGTTAATAACCATTAGGGTGCATCGATCGTAATGGGAGAAAAAAATGTTTTCTCATTTTTATTTCTAATAGTGCAAAGTAGTTGCCAATTGATGTCAGTAATATTCTGGTGCAATTTCACCAATTTAGCACATGACCTTGAGGTGCCCCAATGACCTTGAAGTTTTGACATTAGACGCACAATATTTGCCCATGTTATGCAAGGAGCAATGTCCAGAAAAACAAGCTTCTACAGTATGAATCTCATGACAAGTAGAATGCAATACTCGTAAAACATATTAGGCCTAAGTATATTATTCCATCATTATGTCCATTACAGCAGTGATGAAACAGTGAGTCTAAAGTCTAAACTACAGTAGCGGTAAACTACAGTAGTAGTCTTATCCTATCAGTGCAAGTAGACCTAAGTGGTCAGGCTATACGATATTCTTTCTTAGTGTTAACAATCGGCATTATTCGCCTGGATTCCATTCTCGTTCTTACGAAAAACCGTCCCTAGCTTTGATTCTGCAGACTGCAGCAAGAGCCTCAGTCACTACTTTAACATAACGCTCCACTGCCTATGAGTGGCATGGGAATCTAGGAAAGTCGAACTTTTGTGCTGGGTGCGTCGCTACAAATTGCATCATTTCTTCATCAGACACCTTCAATGTTAGCGGTGTTCTGCTGCGCATATCTGCCAGTCAACGAGTTCAGTTTCATCAGACGCATCAAACTTTAGCAAAGGAACAACGAATTTCGAATTTCACACCGTACAGTTTTCCTAGTTTTCAGGATTGACGCATTCCCAGCGTTCAAATTTTCTTACGGTCTTGCGTTAACATGGAGTATCGTGCTTTTTCTGGACCAATTGGTAATGGTTTATTAACGTTTAAACAGATACCATCAGTGTTCTTTGATAAAATTGAATCGGATTTGCCACCTGCAACTCTAACTGACCTAAGTAGTGACCGGTAGTATTTGTCGGACATTAGTAACGCGGTTGTTAGAGGCCAATGCTCTTTGAATTAATCTAAAACAAGACCCTTGAACATTGAATCACTTGCGGCGGTTTACAGATTGCGAATAAAATATTGCAATTGTACAAACCCTCAGTAGAGCTTCAAATGTTGGCGATGTATGGAGTGAAAGTATATGCTCCGATGTGGTTAACAATTTTGCAAGGCTGGTCTAGTGACTCTAGTCGTGGGTGATATATGTCCGACGTAAGTCGAACCTGGCTCCTTCACCAACGATAATAAGTGTCCCTCGATAACAACTCGTCTATAGTAGGCCTACTTATTTCCTGCCTTGACATTCTGTACTATAGAGTTTTATCTTTTCGATCATCAGAAAAAAACGAGTAAATCACCTGCGTTGTTCAAGTCTTCCAGCTCGTTACAGTAATTTCATCATTCACGTCTAACTTTATTTTAGTAAATAACATTTGAGAAATCAACGTCACATATAACATCGAAATCTTGCAGCACACTGGTGTTATCTCGGCAGCTGCTCTGTCTGAAACATCATAACGATCACAGACTTACATGTAAGCTAATGTTGGTAGTCTACTACAAAAGTCTCTTGACTATAACGTTTGATGCACCACAAGTTGATTATTACTAAATTCAACAATATAAAATTTAACTTACTCACCTGGTTGATTACAAGTGTTTGACCTGTTGGCATCGAAATTAGATTTAGAATTGTCTACTGAGTCATCATTAACATCCACGACCTTCTCACCACACAATGACTTAATATATTTCGACTCGACTAACATGCATAGCTTTTCTTTTCTGCTTGTTAACAAGCTTATTTGATGTAAGTTTGTCGACATTACTGATACACATCAACCTTACTGTTCTCTGGTTAGTCAGAAACTCCTGCTCATCTTTAGGAACTCGAATGATTGCTACCTACCTACTAAAAGATCAACAGAACTCCTTAAAGCTATACATAAATTAGTTTGCCCTACAACAAATTACGTTAAATGCACTGCTCCGAAGCCTTCAAATCATGAACACTTTAGGGTCGTTGAGGCACCTCAAGAACTTATCCAAAAATTCTAAAATTTGCATGCTAACTAAGTAGTATATAAGGGTGCATCGGCAACTATTAGAATATTCTTTTCCCCAAAAAATTTTTTCGATGCACCCTAATAACCATATGGCGCCGCCGGGTTAACTGTTTAACCCGGCGTTGCCCGGGTCTAGTTCAGTGAAAGTTTCAATCCCTCTAGCGAATCCGTACTGTAGCTGCTTAACCCGGCGGCGCCATCTGGTTATTTACATATATATATATATATATATATATATATATATATATATATATATATATATATATATATATATATATATATATATACTAGCTGGTGAACCCGGCGTCGCCCGGGTTTCGGAGGTTTTTCGGCCGGAACACCATGGTAGCGGTCAAAAGGGGGACACGAAACTGCTTAATCCGGCGTTTTGGGTGTTTCAATCCCTGTAGCGAATAAGCAACAAAACACTGCTTAACCCGGCGTTGCCCGGGTCTAGTTCAGTGAAAGTTTCAATCCCTCTAGCGAATCCGTACTGTAGCTGCTTAACCCGGCGGCGCCATCTGGCGAGTGAAAATAGGTTGAGTGTAAGTTTTTTTACCAGCTAAAAATGCATTGCCCGAGTAGGTTTTGGCCCGGGAGACCATGGTAGCGGTGAAAACGGGGGACGCGAAGCCTCACACTGGGTGTGTCATGCCCACCCCGACACAGTAGTGAAGGTTTTGAGTGAAAAGCTCGAAAACTGTAGAAATGCATACCGGTCAAAGACGCTGTAACAGACAGATTCTTCTCTTTATTTATATAGATAACATATTACATATAACATATTATATATGTTACATATTACATATTATATATATGTTCCAATTTGTCATGAGTATCAATAAAGATTTATTGAATTGAACATATATATATATTAGGGTGGTCCTCAGCAACATGGGAAAAAAATGTTGTTTTCTTTTAATGCGTCCCACCATCTCATATTGTACTCCTCCAGTAAAAACTTATTGCTGCCAAAACTGGTTGTGATTGGTGCACATTTAGGGTATGCTCAATCCACTTCTTTGTTGGATGTTGGTGTTATACAAAATGTAACTCTGCGAAATTGTGAAAGGTTAAAACAGTTTTTATCTAAACTCCTCTCTGTCCTGAAGCTGTCATCCGGAATTCGTTGGGGCAATGGCATATGCAATAATTGAGGTTCTGTCTAACTGGGGCGTTAAGGATTGCATCAAAGGACTCAGCTTTGACACAACTTCCAGCAACACAGGACGAAAGAAAGGCGCTTGTGTTTTGGTAGAAGCTGTTGGAGAGAAAAGTGCTCTGCTCGGCGTGCAGGCATCATATCCCATAAATTCTTTGGCAGGAAGCCTTCAACACCACAATGGGATCATCCAGTGGGCCAATGGCCCCGAGGTCCTCCTGTTCAAGAGGTTCAAGGCATTCTGGCCCAATAATATTGTCGCAGATTACAAACCTGGTGTAGAAGTTACGGTCATTGCAGCTGCACTCTGTGATATTTCGGCCGAGGTCATGGACTTAGTGATGAATCAGCTTGAACTAATACATCAGGGTGATGACTGTTGTGAACTCCTCGAGCTTGCCGTTACGTTCTTAGGAGGAGTTCCACCTCGAGGAGTTTCCTTCATGAAACCAGGTGCCATCCACCATGCATGATTCATGGCAATATTAATAGATGTGCTTAAGATCTTCCTGTTCAGAGGTTCGGCTTCAAACTGACGAAACGAGAAGCACAAGATCTTGAACATTTCTGCATTTTTGATGTCGAGGTATATACAAAGCCTTGGTTCCTCCCCCAACTACCAACTGCAGCTCCTACCAGTAACTTGAAACTATTCACGACATTTGACTCGCCAGCGTCCAAGGGTGTTCTGAAGAAGTTGTGTGGGCAGCTTTGGTATCTGAGTGAAGAGCTGATAGCATTAGCCTTCTTTGACCTAGGCGTTGAGAAAAGAGTAGTGGTGGAAGGACACAGTCAGGCAGGAAAGGAAGCGAATCGTATTTCTTTGGACCAGTCCAAGATTCCAGAATTAAGACTACGTGATTTCGTGACTGAAAACACGCGTAATTTCTTCCAGATTGTTGACTTGTCAGATTCCTTCCTGGAAGTCAACCCGGAGGTCTGGCTGACAAATCCTGACTATCTTCAAGCAGAAGATGTTGTTCGAGAGCTTCGTGGTGTCAACGATACTGCAGAACGAGGGGTGGCATTGATTCAAGAATACAATGCATTGCTGACAAAAGACGAGGAGCATACTCAGTTTGCTCTTCTTATCATCAAAGAATTCCACAGGCTCTACCCCGATAGCAAGAAGGCTACTGTTCTCCAGAGTGTCGCTTCTGTTTCGTACCAAACTGCCGGCACTGGACTCAAATAGCGGAATGCACTTGTTCTATGCAGCATTGTAGGACCTAGGCAAAGCACTACCGCGCATGGAGGTCGCGTACACTTTACTTTTGGGGGTCTTTTTAATTTGGGGCCCCTAGAATCGTGGGGCCCTGGCGACTGCCCAGCCTGCCCATGCTTTAAGACAGCACTGGTACTATGAACTAGTTGAATGGGCCTGTCCATTATACTTCTGGATGCTGTGCATTGGAATGAGTGATCATATCATATCGGAAGACTTTTATTTACATGTATATGATTGCAAAAAATTAGCAAAACTTTCAAGTGTATTGAGCATAACCTAAATATTGACCAATAGTTAAGAAATTTTATACCAATTAGTTTCTTCAAAGGGAGAACCTATTTGAAGGGTGGGAGAGTGCAATTTTGAAAGTTTAAAAATTAGGACCACCCTAATATATATATATATATATATATATATATATATATATATATATATATATCAGTTACACGACTAGCACGGTCTATTACAATATGATATCAAGATATTATGTTGTTAGGCCCATACTGATAGCAGTACAGTACGATCATACAGTATCAATTCGGTATGTGTTGTAGTCGACCTATAACAAAGAGAAAACTCTGTAGGATTACAAGGTAGTTCGTCTATCCACTCTGACTACTCGTTCGTCTTGAAGTTGGAATAATTATGCCCACTGCGTGCAATCGAGGTCAAGGCACGTGGCCTTGTTCCGCTTCTGATATTCATAATCATTACAACCGAGGAACCAGACTGACGAGCCTTCAGTGTTTCATCTAGACACCTTTTGGGGGAAAATTTCCTCCGCCCAGGATTTATGTCCCCCCCCCCTTAGAGAGAACTGAAATATAAAAATAAAATAATAGCTTTGAGTTGTCGAAGTTGAAAATTGAAATTGTAACCCAAAAAGGAAAAGAAATTTGAGAGGAATTCCAAAAAAAGTCATCAAAAAAGGTCATCAGAATTTTTGTGAGATGGATTACTAAAAAAGGTCATCTAAATAAATTTGTTGACGGATTACTAAAAAAGGTCAATGGAAAGGTCATGAAATGGCGATGTCGATATTCAGAAATTTCGGACGCTCGTCGGTCCCCCCCCCCCAAACCGTTTCCTCCACCCCTCAGAAGAGGGGGACTAGAATAAACACAGATCAGCCTTGACCACAATCCGACACAGAAAACGAGCCAAGATGCCTTAATTTAATATTATATTGGTGAGAATCGCGCAATATTGTAGTGGATAGCGTCGTGGAATGTTAATAGAGAGGTCGGGTGTTCAAATCCCTGCCATGGTAGACATTTTTTCGCCCGTGTATATATATATATGCAATTTTTTATGCATCGTATTGTATCGTATCATAATGTCAGTATGTACCTGGGTTTTTGTATATTGTCATAGTTTTAGCCAAAGGACTGTCATTTCAGACTGCAGTCTTGCATAGAACTTAGAAGCAACTGTTGTCAATGCTTTGTGTATTGATTATGGTCCTTTAGAAGTTGACAGATATATTTAAATTATATAAAACATAATTTTTTTGACAAATAATAAAAATTGTTTCGTTAGATGCTGCATCATTTCCCAAGAAAGAGATCATAGAGTTCAAAGGTCAGCGGATGTTGATAACAAGACATGAAGACCAAGCTGCTGATGTTGGGCGTGGTGAACACAGTGATGATAATGCTAGTGATAAACAGCAGTCCAGCCCGAAGTATGTTGCTTCTGGTGGCTTCAACACAGTCAAAGTCTCTGGAATTCCTCAAAGCACATCTATAGAAGTCATTTCACTGTATTTTGAACTCAAGAAGCGATCTGGAGGAGGAAAACTTAAAGTGCTCGAATATCAGAAGGAGAAAGGAAAAGCTGTCATCAAGTTTTATTATCCTGAAGGTTTGCAGCTCATTTACAAATATCAGTAGCCTACTTCAATCTTAGTTTTATCTCTGTACTGTTAGAAAGACGTGGTTCTTTTGTTTTGAAGCAGTTGATTGTAAATTGTTATAAGCTAAATCGTAATGACGGAGTAGAATTCTCAAGGAGGCGCTATTAAAAATTTCCTGAATGAATAAATGAATTAGGCCTAAAAGCGAGAAATCTCTTGATTACGATTTAGTCTATAACTGCTTCCTGAAATATTTACATCGTATCGTATCGTATCTAGCAATTTACAAGGCGCCTCTCGCAGTATAAACTGTTCAGAGGCGCCCTCAGTGCATGAACCCCGTGGAAACAGAAACGTCTTGAGCAAGCGAGTAGATGCAGGGGAGATTCCCATCATGAGTTTAGTTCGAAGTCGAGATGGAAGACCATTCCAAGCAGAGGGACCTGTTACAGCAAAAGCTCGACATTGGGCCAGAGTGGTCCTAGTACGAGGGACAAAGAGATCAAGACGGCCAGTAGAGCGCAAAGGACGAGCAGAAGTTGCAGAGAGAGGTTGCCGCATAAGGTCAGAGAGGTCTTTAGGGGCAAGCCGTAGCTGGGATTTGGAAACCAGAAGGAGGATCTTATACTGGATACGCGAAGTAATCGGGAGCCAGTGTAAGACTTCAATCATATAGGCTATGTGGAGATATGAGCAAAGCGATGAAGACGTGCTATGAGCCTAGCAGCAGCATTTAAGACTGACTGGAGGGGGGAGAGCCGTAGCATGGGGAGGCCGAGGAGGAGTAAGTTACAGTAGTTGACCCGAGAGCAAATGAATGCATGTACAATGGAGGTAAAGACAGTAGGTATAGTGGATCGCCTTATAGTTCTCAGTCGTCTCAGTTTTACATCTGTTTTACTCATATCAGGAATTGTTTGCTGATCTGTAAAATGGTTTT
>OY744605.1:9729825-9737325 GCA_963556255.1 Allolobophora icterica | reverse complement strand
TATTATTATTATTATTATTATTATTATTATTATTATTATTATTATTATTATTTTGCCCTGAGGTACTTCGTTCCCTCAGGGTCTTAGAGATTTAATTAGTTGGTTTTTTCGGAACGGTTAACCCTCGTCCAAGTCAAGTATTATTAATTTTTTTGCCCCGAGGTAAAAATGATCCCTCAGGGACTTCAATATTAGTAAAACTGTAAAGGGTCTGGAACGGCTACAACTCCTCGGGCTCGGGCAAAAGGTTAGCAAACATCCCGCAAATTGCAACAGCGTTGAAACATTGGATATTATTATTATTATTAGGCCCTATTATTATTTTTTTTCTTTATTACTACTACTACTATTATTATTATTGTAATTATATAAAAAATCGCCCGAGGTAAAAATAATCCCGTAGGCTCTTAGAAACTATCTGAAGAGTTTTGTTGTTCTGGAGTTACAGGTCATCTTCACCGGTCAATTGTGTAAAAGTGCCTCGATATGCAACGGCATTATATTGTTGCGTGCAAATTGAAAGACGCTGAAAGAGGCGCCCTGTCTCCTGTGAATCCCCCGCAACAATGGTCAAACTCCGACCTAGTTCTGATAAGAACTCCCTGCTCTGAGCATTAATGGGACCCAGGGTTTCCAGTGCCACTGGAATAAAATTGTGGGTAGTGGGGATTTCTGCATATTTTGCGGTCTTCCTGGTGGCTGCCATTTCTGCTGCTCCTGGCGTTATGGAAGTCAGGTGTAGGCCTATATACGAGTTTGCACACGTGTGTACACTGGTGGCGTCCCAAGTCATGTATTATTATTATTATTATTATTATTATTATTATTATTATTATTATTATTATTATTATTTATTATTATTATTATTATTATTAGTTATTATTATTATTATTATTATTATTATTATTATTATTATTATTATTATTATTATTATTATTATTATTATTATGCCCCAAGGTACATAATGATCCCTGGGGTTCATAAATATTAATTAACAGAAAACTAAACCTCTGGAACGGCAACTATTCGTCAGGTTATTATTATTATTGTTATTATTATTATTTTTATTATTATTACTATTGTTATTTTTTTATCGCCCGAGGTAGCAAGGATCTATCAGGCTCTAGGAAACTATATCAGGTTAGAGGTTCTCGTCCCCCATACAGGCCCCACACGCCTCAGACTGGCTCTACGCCCTGCCGCTATTATTATCATTATAGTTTTACTGTTACAATATTGATGAATTTTATATTTTCTATATTTCCGATAGCTGTCATGGGTGTGATGAAAATGAAGCCTCATAAGCTGAATGGAGCAAGTCTTGAAGTGAATGCTCTGGAACCAGCACCCCCTCCTCCGCTGGTGCTGAGTGACGTCGATTCAACGAGACTGCTCGCCAAACGCCTTCCACCATCGGTCACAAGGGAGAGCCTAGGGGAATACCTGAATCCGGTCGCAAAGGCAGAGATGGTTGGTTGGACACTGGCTGTTAAGCCCAACACAGCCCTCCTTGATTTCAGCTCAGAACCAGGTTAACCTACGTGTGATTCATACATCATGCATCTTCAAATGTGATTATTAGGATTCACAATTACCTATATTTATGTATATTTATATGCTGTACAGTCATAGCAAGAGCTCAGCTTGGAACTTCCCTGTTACATGTTCCGAATTTCCATGTTCATACATATAATTAATGTCAAGAATCATGGGCTGTGCGATTGCCTTGTTGTTAGCATGCTGGACTCTCAGTCGAAAGTTCACAGGGTCAAATCTTCCCAGGGCAGAGATTTGTTCCTAGATTTTGGTTCCACGTGCCAAATCAGCTACTCTGTGCACACTGACCGTACACCGTCTCGGTGGGAAGCTCTGACAACGAGAGAGAGAGGACTGATGACTGAGAGGATTGGCTTCCCACCTCATATGTTGAAATTAAGAAAATGAAGTCGCTGAATCTCTAAAGCTAAGCCGTCTCGGGATTAGTCTAAGAGACTCCATTTTTCTGCATCTCCTCCTACTTCTCTTCTTCCTCCTGTTTTCTTCCTCTTCTCCTTTCACATGTTCTATCATCTTGCTGATTTGTGAGACCTGTATAAAAAATTTTTAATATGGCATATTTGACCTCTGCCCTTCTAACTGATTATGACTTCGACTACGATTTCACCTAAAGCGACCGTCGACTGATGTTTTGTGCGTCATGCTGTAGAAGCCATTGGATTAGATTCATAGACTATAAAACATGACTAGCCTTGTGATTCGTCATTGTTGATGTATATGTTTTATTTTAACTGATTCTTTGTTTCAACTTCATCCTCCCATTTGCCATCATGATCTTACTACTGGTCCGGTTAGCTACATTGGTATGAGCGAACATACCATGCGCCTCTGTGCGTTCAGATCGTGTCCCGATGATGGCTAATTTCAGATATTAAAATCACTGGCTAGCACAGTCCGTACACGAAGACCTTAAGTATCGTGGCACTTATTCAAACGGGCTGCGGTGGTGAAGGATGTCGCCCGATCAATAAACTGAAATGTAAGCGGGACTTGTAGTTAATTTTTGATGAGGATAGTAACCGATATCTGTTCCGGTTTTGTGCTACTCGAATGCAAAAGTCAGATATTTAGTCTGGCATGAGGTAATTCGGTGATTTGCAAGTAATTAAACGCAGTTTGTGACTGATTCGGCGTGCAACACGCAACCAGTTAAAACCGTAGCGCAGCAATCAGTGACATGCAGAGTTAAGGACCAATGGTATCGCTCTAGCTTACCAATCGACAGAGACATCAGTAAATATGGTAGCCTCGTAAAGTACCAGGATAACGCCAAATGCAGTATTGGTTTATGGTCTAGCTTCAGTCAGTGTCCACAGAGTGTGTTAGATCACCGTAAGAGCAAATCTCAAAATACTTTCTCAAAATTGTCTATGGGATTAGACTGTAAGATTGTTGTAAAAGTGTCCAGCTTTATTTTTGCTTAAGTTAGGCATAAATTGCAGTTAATTACAACAACTACCTAATCCGATGACTTCTATAGCGCCGTGATAATAACACACAGATCGATGGTCGCTTCAAATGAGACTATAGCCAAACATTGCAGTGCTTTAGTGAAGCCACATCAAAATACAACATAAAAAGAAACCTCAAGTCACACTCTAGTGAGTCTAGTGGATAAGCACGATGAACAAATTAAAACAAGTGCTAAAAATTCCATTTTTATATTTTCAGACTATTTGAGCATCCGTCGTTTGGTTTGCAGTAAACCATTCCTTGGAAGAATGATTTCGATTCGGAGAGTTCCCCAAACATCGAGTATCCTCGTTACTGGAATGCCGTCGTCGATAACGGCCGATTTTGTAGCAATGTACTTTGAAAATCCTAGAAACGGAGGTATAGCAGGAGAAGAATGCAAAGTTAAGCTGTTGCCTGACAAGAGTTCCGCTATTGTGGAATTTGAAAGATCAGATTGTAAGTATCTGTTTTCATCTAGGGTGACGTATGTCAACGACTTAGATGTTGCCAATGAACTGTAACTGATGGTATATTACGCTTCTATTGACAGCTTAGTAGTAGATAATAGGCAACTGACGGGACATCCAAGAATTTCATGGGGCAACTGACGGGACATCCAAGAATTTCATGAGGCAACTGACGGGACATCCAAGAATTTTATAGGGCAACTGACGGGACATCCAAGAATTTCATGAGGCAACTGACGGGACTTCCAAAAATTTCATGGGGCAACTGACGGGACATCCAAGAATTTTATAGGGCAACTGACGGGACATCCCAGAATTTCATGGGGCGACTGACGGGGCAAGCATTATAAAGGAGAATATGATTATGAATTATGATTATGAGTTATGAATTATCAACATGAGCCAAGAAAGACTTCAACCCTCTACTTTAATATCATTAAGCACACACACACACACACACACACACACACACACACACACACACACACACACACACACACACACACACACACACACACACACACACACACACACACGCACGCACGCACGCACGCACGCACGCACGCACGCACACACACGCACGCACGCACGCGCGCACGCACACACACACACATAAAGAAACAACCAATCATCCTTTAATATCTAATTAAATCTAATTTAATTTTTAAAATATATTTCTAATATGTATTACAAGCTATATTCTTACATGCCTGCTATTTGGACAACATAATTTGACATCTTAATAATATGGAATCGTTTTAAGCAAGAAGAGAGAGAGGACCCTTAAACTAACCCTGAGGCGGCCACGGGTAGTAAGTGTTTGCAGCCTCAGTTTCTTAGACTCGGCATATGAGGGTAGGGGGCCAGACCACACCCTCGCCGTCTCATCTTCCCACCGACAGTTTTCCATCAGTGTGCTCATTATAGCCGAGCTGGCTAGGGGTGCAGCTGGAGCAGAAATCTGATTCAAATTTCTGACATGGCGGGGATGCGAACCCCCGACCTCTCCATCGACAGTTTAGCGTGCTAACCACTACACTATCGTGCATCCCCTCTCATTTTAACCAAATATATGTTTAAATACATTTAATTACAAAATGCGAAGAAGCAAAATCGTTATGTTCTACAGTTGGGAAACATCGTGTAGGCCTATGTTACAAAGATGCGCAGGACATTGCAAACGGGCATCTCTTGAGGCTTAAGGCCTGCTGCGAAGAGAGAGTTTATGTAGCAAAATTACAAGTTTTGAGAATGCAGAGATGCATACGAGGAGAGAAACTTATGTCTTTTAGGGTGCGAGGAGAGCTAACATGAAGGTTTACACAGTAAAATGTGAGCTTTTCAGTTGCATGAATGCCTGCTATGACCATTTCTATACTAAAGTTACAACTTTCTTCGTTTCAACGAAATATGTGTGCGCTGATTTGGGTATTTTAGCTGATCGACTTAAACAAAAACTTGAAATATTGTACATTGTAGAGGCTGAGCGGTGGGAGGAGCGGCTGGAGCGCTGGGTGCGCTGGGAGCGCTGGGAAGCTGCGGTAGCAGCGGCGAGAGCGCTGGGAAGGTGCGGTAGCAGCGGCGAGAGCGCTGGGAAGCTGCGGTAGCAGCGGCGATAGAGCTGGGAAGCTGCGACAGCAGCTGCAGCTTAGACAGCGGAGGCTGCGGAGGCAGCGGTGGCAACGGTGGCAGCGGTGGCTGCAGGGGAAGCGGGAGCTTAGGCAGCGACAGCTGCGGGCGCAGCAGAGGTTTCGGGTGATGCGGCGGCAGCGGCGGATTTGTAAGAAAAGACATGTTTTCGATTGAAGTACATTTGCAAAGCGCCTGAAATGGTATATTTTGAAATGTTCGAGTGATGGAATTGGTGTGTAACATAGTTCTAACTAGAGTTTGCGCTATAGGAAGTGAAGCACATCGATGAATTTGTTGGAAAAGCCATGTTTCAGATTGAAGCGTATGTGAAAAGCACCTAAACTGAACATTTTTGGAGACTGTGGATGGCGAAACTGTTGTTTGGCAATTCTAGCTGGAAGGAACAAAGCATGGTGGTGTAATTTGTATTGGAAACGAGTGTTTTGATTAAAGGACATTCGCAAAGTCTGTTCAATGTTGCAGTTTTGAGAAATTTCGGATGATGAAACTGTTAGGTATGATAGTTCTAAGAGAGCGTTGGAGCTACAATTTGTGGGAAAATAAGAGGTTTCGCCAGAAGTACATGTGCAAAGCATGTAAAATGTTACATTTTGGAGAGTTAAGGTGGTGAAATTGATGTGACAGCAGCAACTTCAATATGTGTGAGACTTTGTGTATTTTCAGTCTCAAGGGTTTTTTCAAATGCTTGCAGAAATTGTCAAATGCTTACAGACACGAGCTGCATATTACAAATTGCGCTATTTCAGTGATACAGTTTCACAATTTCTATGCCGAGTCAGCAAAGTTTCTTTGACATGCTCTTGAAACATACGAAAATCTATGTTCGATGAGCGGACTTGCCAGATATGTAGAAGGTATAGGATGTTAAATTCGTCGCATCATGGTAGTTCCATGCACTTTAAATTTGATAAAGTACAAGACATGACATCAATTTATTCACGTTTTGCATAATCACCATTGCCAAACACATCAACAGTTACAAGTCCATTTTTAAAACGACACCCTCCCTCAACTCCCCATGCCCTCCCTCACATTTTACTGTGTAAACCTTCATGTTAGCTCTCCTCGCACCCTAAAAGACATAAGTTTCTCTCCTCGTATGCATCTCTGCATTCTCAAAACTTGTAATTTTGCTACATAAACTCTCTCTTCGCAGCAGGCCTTAAGCCTCAAGAGATGCCCGTTTGCAATGTCCTGCGCATCTTTGTAACATACACGATGTTTCCCAACTGTAGAACATAACGATTTTGCTTCTTCGCATTTTGTAATTAAATGTATTTAAACATATATTTGGTTAAAATGAGAGGGGATGCACGATAGTGTAGTGGTTAGCACGCTAAACTGTCGATGGAGAGGTCGGGGGTTCGCATCCCCGCCATGTCAGAAATTTGAATCAGATTTCTGCTCCAGCTGCACCCCTAGCCAGCTCGGCTATAATGAGCACACTGATGGAAAACTGTCGGTGGGAAGATGAGACGGCGAGGGTGTGGTCTGGCCCCCTACCCTCATATGCCGAGTCTAAGAAACTGAGGCTGCAAACACTTACTACCCGTGGCCGCCTCAGGGTTAGTTTAAGGGTCCTCTCTCTCTTCTTGCTTAAAACGATTCCATATTATTAAGATGTCAAATTATGTTGTCCAAATAGCAGGCATGTAAGAATATAGCTTGTAATACATATTAGAAATATATTTTAAAAATTAAATTAGATTTAATTAGATATTAAAGGATGATTGGTTGTTTCTTTATGTGTGTGTGTGTGCGTGCGTGCGTGCGTGCGTGCGTGCGTGTGTGTGTGTGCTTAATGATATTAAAGTAGAGGGCTGAAGTCTTTCTTGGCTCATGTTGATAATTCATAACTCATAATCATAATTCATAATCATATTCTCCTTTATAATGCTAGCCCCGTCAGTCGCCCCATGAAATTCTTGGATGTCCTGTCAGTTGCCCCATGAAATTCTTGGATGTCCCGTCAGTTGCCCCATGAAATTCTTGGATGTCCCGTCAGTTGCCCCATGAAATTCTTGGATGTCCCGTCAGTTGCCCCATGAAATTCTTGGATGTCCCGTCAGTTGCCCCATGAAATTCTTGGATGTCCCGTCAGTTGCCCCATGAAATTCTTGAATGTCCCGTCAGTTGCCCCATGAAATTCTTGGATGTCCCGTCAGTTGCCCCATGAAATTCTTGGATGTCCCGTCAGTTGCCCCACGAAATTCTTGGATGTCCCGTCAGTTGCCCCATGAAATTCTTGGATGTCCCGTCAGTTGCCCCATGAAATTCTTGGATGTCCCGTCAGTTGCCCCATGAAATTCTTGGATGTCCCGTCAGTTGCCCCATGAAATTCTTGGATGTCCCGTCAGTTGCCCCATGA
>OY744605.1:9559825-9724825 GCA_963556255.1 Allolobophora icterica | reverse complement strand
GTAAAAGTCCGACTCACCAGTTCGTCATTGGCATTAAGCAATTACTCAAGGGTGTACAGTAATCTATGAACTCCAGCTACAAAACGCATACCATAAATTTAAATCATTTGATTCGCTTCTGGATTGTCTAAGCATTGAAATCAAAAGTAAAATTGGACGTACTTGTCAGCACGGCTGGAAATTACAAGCTTTGTGACCAGCTGCGGAAAGAGAGGTGCGGACTGTGGTGAGGATTGGTGATTATCTTGTTATTGACCCAACAGTGTGTTGGTTTATACACACAGGCGAAATTTTCGAACCGATTTTAACAAATTGTAATGCAGAACATGTTTGTAGTTTATGACTATTTCTCATGGGCGGAGTTTGGTTTTAGTTCATGGGGGGGGCTAAAATATACCTTATAAAAACCTTGATGACCGTTTTTTTAGGAATTCGTCTCCGAAAAATTAATTTGATGACCTTTTTTAGGAATTCGTCTCAGAAAAATTTCTGTATGTGGCTTCATGGGGGCTTAGCCCCCCTTGCCCCTGATAAACTCCGCCCATGCTATTTCTGCTTTCTACAAACAAAGTTTTTCCTCTTACATAAATGTTCTTTTTTGGACATAACTAACACTGTTAGTGAAATTCTAATTCCACCAATCTCGTTATGAGGCCTAACAATATTATATGCATGTTTCATAATCTAATAAACGCCTAAAGATCTCTTTTACTTACAAACCTATAAATTTACAAAATTGGAAGCGCAATTAAACTGGCTAAGGATGCAGTAAAATAATATGCTTACTAGATCTACATCATTGCATTGTGATATCAACTATTAACATATGAATTTGTACCTTCTGTAACTTATTCTGCTTTTACAGTATCTCCGATGGCTAGGAGTCGTCAAAGCTCAGTTCAAGACAAAATAGCCGACATGCCAGAATGCTGGATTTGTGATCAGATGTTTAAAAATCCAAAAATTCTCCCTTGCATCCACACTTTCTGCTTACGCTGTCTGGAAAAATATGGAAAGGATAAGAAACCGGGCGATCAGATGGTCTGTCCAATTTGCAGGAATGAGTTTCTCATTCCAGATGGGGGTTTGCGAAATTTGACAAATAATTTCTTCATTGGGAAAATGGTGGAGTTTGGAAAATTAGCAACCACGCCTGCAAATGACACCATGTGTGATCTTTGTCCTGACGGGGAAGAACTGGTTGCTAAAATGTTCTGCATTGATTGTGAACAAATTCTTTGTGAGCGCTGCAGTAAATCTCACAGGAAAACAAAATTCAGCCAAAACCATCAAGTCGTTGAACTTGGAAGCAAGTTACATGCAAAAAACTGTAATTTATCCAACAGTTACTGTGAGCACCATCCTAAAGAGCTCATAAAGATGTACTGCCATAACGATAACGTTGCCATCTGTTTAATCTGTTGTGTTGAGAGTCACCAGTCGCATAGATGTCTCAATGTTGAAAAAGCTGCTGGAGTTTTTATGGAGCGACTAAAAGAAAACCAGAGAAAAGTGATTATGAGACTTCCAGAATGTGAGAACGTTAGAGAAAAGCTAGATAAATATAAGAAAGCATTTACAGAAGAGATTTCAAAAACAGAGAAAGGCATCCGCGATATGGGAACTAAACTGAAAACGTTGATTGACGAACAAACAGGAACATTGATAAAGAATTTGAAATTAATTAAGGAACAAAACTTTAAAGCCTTTGAAATCACGAAACAGGATGTTGATAGATTCTGAGTAATGACTGATAGCTTTTCTAGATATTCCGAGGAACTTCTTTCCAGAGGATCACCTGTAGATATTTGTAGAGCTGCGGATCAAATGCATAGCAACTGAGTTGGAAAAACTTCCAGTAAACTGCAGTGGAGATCGATTTCGCTGTGATACAGTTGTCTTCCACCCTTCAAGCTTTGAAAACCTCTTGAAACAATACAAATCTAATAATGCAGTGGGCGCCTTAACAGTCACCGAGTCACCAGATCGAATCATAAACTTTGAAATAGGAAGAACTGGTAAGTAACTGGTGTCATCGAACAGCTATGAACTTCTCAACGTAATTTTTGGGCAAATTTGTCATTTTGAAGTCTAACGAAGATTTTGACCAGGTGTCGACTGTTCTTCCGAACGTCGTCTCTTTTTCACACAAATCCAGTCTTTTTTTAAGTTTAATCGCTTACTTGCACCCGCAAATATTGCATTCGCTCATGCAATCAATTTCTGTAGAACGCTGCTTTGGCTTCTTATGGAGGTTTAAAGTCCTCTGGACTCTAGCAATACAGTGTTTTTACTTTACCTTTTGTAGGAGTGATTGATTCGACCTATGTGTTTTTTCTCTTTGCGATTCTTCAGCTGTGTGTACCAAAGAGGTGTTGTATAAATGATGGGAAACAGAGGCGTTGTAAAGACGCTTTATGCAATTTTTTCCTTGTCATAAGCTGTCGAATAAAAGGATTTCTAATGTTTTGCATTAATTAATTTACACCTCAAATATATTAGCCAGCTACGAAGCGATTGTGTACTTTAATTAATTGATGTAACTTGATTGTTTTGAATGTTTATAGCTAACTTTGGTGATTTAATCTGTCTCAGATCGAAGCTTTGATCGGATTTCTTATCAACTTATCGACTTTACCTCAGCTAATCTACTTAAGGTGAGGTCACGAGTAACGCCATCTTTGTTTTGAGATGAATCTAAAATATAGAACTTTGTATAACTAGAATTATAATTATATATTTTATTTTATTTTCACTTGAGATACATATGATCTCTCATGAAGAAGAAATTTAGCACAATAGCAAGTTCATGTATTTTCCTCTGGATGTCGCAACTCTACCACACTTTTGCCTAAACCTACATCCGCCCCAAGTCTCGCGTCACTATAGTGTTGTAATGTCTTCTTGTTGGTGCTGTCTTTTATTAATCTGTGCATTGTATTAGCTCTCTATTATTATGCAGGCCTTAACTTATGACTCATCTGCTTCATCTTACTTACCCATCTAAGCCTCATCTTTAGATTCTCTTACCAACTGGATTTGATATGAATTCTCACGCAGGCGATGATCGACTGATGCCTTATGTATTGTGATATCGGCGCTAATTAAGTTATAAGATTGTAATTAGATTGATTGGATTAGGACTTAACCTTTACCCTTCAGTTGGTAGGCCTATTCTTTTGTTTTCCTTGGATTGAAGTGGTCCAGCCATGGGATCTACTGAGATGCTAATTTTCATACGGACCTACGGCAAAATATATCAAAACTTTTGATGAAATCGCATCACTTGACCTTCAAAATTCTTTGCAATAAATGTTGGTACTTTATCGTTTTAGGGTCCCTAAGAATTTACGCTATATAACATACTTCTAGTTTGAGTTTTAGCATGAACTGTTTTAATCGCTCATCCCACTTCTAGTTTTAGTTTCAGTATGAAATATTTTCATCGCTCATCCATGTAAATATTAAGGGACGCCTAAACAACAAAGTACTGTTGCACCCGCAAATACTGTTTTGGGTCTCGCCCCCAAATATTTAATTGATGTAGGCTAATTCACCGGCCTCTTTCTGTCTCCATCGTCCACTTCGCTCCTCAAACAGATTTGATCTCTCAGTTCCTCATACTAGAACAGCTATGGCTCAGTCCCGATCTTTTGCCTCAATTGGTCCCTCTCTCTGGAATACACTGTCTCTTTCTACTCGCTCTCAAATTTTAATAAGTTACCCATCATCTTCTTTTGATTTTCTCAAGACTTATTTCTTTTCTCTCGGCCTTGCGCACTGGGAGCGCCTCTGAACGGTTCACCCTACTAGAGGCGCTTTATAAATGTTTAAATACAATACAATACAATACAATACAATACAATACAAATAACGTAGATTTTGCTTCTCAACAGGGTTCAGCAAAGTATTCTGACAACGCCCTTCCAAAGGTAGCAGCACAGCCCTACAGGTCACGCTCCAGCTCCTGTAAAACCCAAAGTCAGAGCACAAAAGACGAACGAATCGAAATCCTGGTTACTTGTCCAACAAAGAGGATCGCCCACTGCGAAGAATGTTTCGCGGATGTCCGAAATGCGGCCATACGATTGAACACCAGAGCACGTCTGCACACATAACTTGCAGCAAATGTCGATGCTTGTTTTGTTTCATCTGTCTGAAGGGATTGAAAAATTGGAACTGGCAGTGTGGACCGTACTTCTTTAACTGCAAACTCGCGCCACGGCAAACAGATTTGCCTGGAAGTCGATAACTGCCGGAGCCTCAGTGGCGTGCAGAGGTTCTTTGATGCCCGGGGCCAACCCCTTCATTGGATGCCCCTAAATTGTTCTTTCCCTAATTCATTCCCCCTCCCCTCCCAATGCGCTGTGCTCAGTGTGCTGCCCCCTCTCCCTTTCCCCCAGGAAATTTTAGAGAATTGCACATTGCCGTATGGTACTTTTAGCCTATTTTGACGATCGGAAACCGAATTGTAGACTTTGTATTTTATGCTTAGGAAGTTAGGCTACTATTACTAATCATAGTATAGCCTGTATGGAAAACATGGCATAAAAACTTGCGCACTCATGTCTTACTTCGCGATGTATTGTAAACATAAATATTTGAATGGCGATTTTTTGGCGGCCGGTTATTAGTAACTTGACTGGGTCAGCGCCAACCGTTGGATGCCCCCCGGCTGGATGCCCGGGGCCGTCGCCCCCTCCGCACCCCCCTCTGCACGCCACTGTGAAGCCTTA
This sequence comes from Allolobophora icterica, assembly GCA_963556255.1. NCBI lineage: Eukaryota > Metazoa > Annelida > Clitellata > Crassiclitellata > Lumbricidae > Allolobophora > Allolobophora icterica. The sequence goes on along the minus strand of OY744605.1, from coordinate 9,720,089 downwards.
ACCACTTTCGAGCTGTATTGTGTGGTTTTTTGACAATTGTTATCACCGATAAAGAATCTGATCCGGAGATCTGTGCCACCACTGGGGATTAATGTTATGTCTGCAGCGGAATGAAGTCTAGTCTGCGACTGGCGGACTCGCTATGTAGCATGGGTCGCCGGTCATTTGGAAGACGGTCGATTGCCCTTGGCCGGTTGGCCTGCCGACCGCCCGCCGCTGCCCTTCCTCCGAACCCGATCAGCAGTCGAAGGAACACACGATGAAGATGTTTATTCAGTAAAACGTTCGTACAGCAACAGGAAGCGATCTCAATCTCTCTCTAATTCCAATACTTAAAGAGTCTGGTTTATATACACAATTTTCGGCTGAAGGCCTAATTACTTATCAAGGGTAACGTCGACAGGACGAGCAGACATATTCAGTGAACCACGTAGTTCATTCATTCATTCATTTAAAAATTTAATATAGCGCCCCCTCAAGTTACCTACTCAGAAGCGCTCCCAGCCCAACCACGGCAATATAAACTGGACTTAAGTAACTTATAAAAACAAGCGAACTATTCTTAGGCAACAGGCGTATCTGCAATAGGAGTGTTGATTCCAGATGGAAGGGCCTACCACAGAGAAAGTACGACGCTGCCTAGTTGCAGTGCCGGATTAACTTTTTAGAGGCCTGGCGCAAACAATGCAACAAAACTAAAGTAGGCCCTCTATCCAATCAAATTATCAAAAAAATGGGGAAAAAATTAATTATATAGAAAAACATACTTTAATAATTTATGAACACAAAATGAAGCTGTGATAGGATCATAGGAGATTTTTTAATTTTACTTGTTACAGTTCAACTGTTCAAAAATGTTCGTCGAGTTTAAAAGTCTTTCCTTCGCGCTTTTAAAGTAGAGAAAGAATCAATGATATCTTGAAAGTCAAGATCTGTCAAGATTTCCGACTCAATGTTCAAAAGAGTTAAATTTGCCAATCTGTCCTGGCCCATTGTTGACCTCAAAGTCAAGATGATTTTATGCGTTTTAAATGACTGAATGATCTTTCTCCACTGCAGTTACTTACAGGCAAAGTTAAGTAAATACGTAGTGCAATACAAACATTTGGAAACCGTCTTTCAGATTATAGCGGTACATTATATTCAGCATCTTTTGTGGAGTAACTGCTGTACCTGTTTCTGTCGATGGAAGTTGTTTTAAAAAAGAGCGCCATTGTATCCATTCGTTGAAAAGTTCGTTATTTACATCAGCTGTATATGTTGTTTTATGGATTTAGAGTACATGCCATCTTGATTACGACATGGTTCAGGTCCCATCTGCAGCCAATAACTGACCAAATCTTCATTTATAGTCCACAGAGCAGCATCTGTTTGTGGCACGTTTCCAACAGATTGATTCTCTTGTTTTAATGGTAGATCTATGGTAGTTTCAGATTTAGGCATATCAATGATATCATTGCTGAAATCAAGGGTGTCTGTTGTTGGCATTAGTGCTGACACTGCTGAGCGGCCTAAGCCTGAACTGCATCCAGCTTCTGACGCTGAGTCGACACCATCTATAAATTGCGGCACTTCTCGTGTTTTTACTGCCAGAAATTTATCAATACTACCACGTTGCTGTTTGCCTACCTCTTCAAGTTCGCGTTTTCTTTGACGTTTCTGCCAACCGGACTTAAATTTCTTCATTTTCTTTAGGCCTACTTATTTTATTTGTTTAAAAATTAAAATTAAAAAAAGAAATAAGCAGCTACATAAACACTAAATAGTAGATAATAATATTACATGGAACATACATTGTGTCGTCTGTACCGTACGCATATCTATATTTTATTTGGTGATGGGGTCGATCCGCGCATAAATTGATTACGTCATACGTCATCATTACAGTACACAATTAATTAGTACGTCATCATTATAGTAGTAGTACTGTAGAAGGCCTGTTTTTATAATGCCACCAAATTTTATATGCAATGCTTGTTTTAGAAAATAAACATTTTAAATAAGTCGGACTGTGACTTATATAAACAAATTCGATCGGATAATCGGATTTCTCAATGTTTTTTTTAAATTTTTACCCCCGAAAGAAGGCCTGGCGCAAGTGCGCCAGTTGCGCCATAGTTAATCTGGCACTGCCTAGTTGCGGTGGTAGAACGAGGAACCAAGAGTTCACCCGAAGAAAGCAGAGCGAAGGGCTCGGCGGCCAGTCACATGAGAGACAGGACAACAAGGCTCACGTAAGTAAACGGGGGCACAGCCAAGAAGGTATCGCCAGATCAGTGCAGCTATTCTATAGTTGATGCGTTGTGGTGTGGGGATTAATGGTTCACTGGGTTTCTCCCTTTCTTGGATCCTGTAGGCCAGATACTTAATCATTGACTACTGGGCTCACTGCCCTTAACACTCTGTCTGTCTTTCTATTTGTCTGTCACTCTTTGTTTTAATCAGCCTCTAATTATTGCTCACAAATGTGGGTCTACTCCGTACACTACAATCTACACACTATACCACACTACAATTACATACGTGTATACGAATACATAATACATACACACGAATACATGATTACATACATACATACCAACAAATAAAAATCTATTTGACTTGAAAATCTAAATAGCTGTTTGAAGAGAGGCCTAACACCTTTGGAAGTTCCATAACCAAACTCATATAATTATATATATGTATATATATATATATATATATATGTACAGTGCTTTTTTTCTAGAAAAAAAGGTTCCGGAACGGAACAATAGGTTCCGGAACGCAACAATTATGGGCGGACTAAAATCACGAGAGAAACGTGGTTAGGGGTTGGGAGGGGTCTCAATAAACACTGAAAACAGTTCAAAAATACATAAATTAAATTAAAATAACTAAATTATTGTTTTTATTATTAAAATAAATAAATTATTTTTTAGTAGCTGAAAAAGGTGCCGGAACGCCGTTCCGGCTCGTTCCGGCTGAAAAAAGCCCTGTATATGTATGTGTGTGCGTGCGTGCGTGCGTGCGTGTGTGGCCCTATATAATTTATAGATTTTTAGTATTATAAGTTTAAATTTTAATAACTAGTTTAGACCTAATAACAAAATTGCAATACAGTGACTTAACATTGGTGTTTGAAGACAGGTCTAAAACGTTCCTAATTTGATGAATTATGTCGGTCTAAAGGTCATTAGCCTAGACAAAATCAAAAGCCTGGTAGGAATTCTCCTAAACCAGCCCAGTTAGCTACATCGGTAAGAGCGTAGGCTGCGTCTCATGCGCCTCTGTGTTAGAGCGCATGCGGACCGCGGTTCGCTTTGTCGCAATCGAAGGTCGCCTGTCGTGTGTTTGCCGTGTGTTGATGTCGACCCTCGACTGCTTGTTCTTTTACTTGCACTTTTATTTAACGTGCCTAACTTTTCTATAGAAGATTCACGACGAACTTTGTTTAATTAATAAAAGTATTTAATTAAAGAAACAAATATATACACTAACTCTACGGGAACTTCCACGTAGTATTAAAGCGTTTAGATATTAAATCGGACTATCTCAAATGTTGCTTCGTACAGCCTAACTACAGATCGTTCTTTCGCGTCAGTCTCTGAATCTGACGGACTATACTCTGCCGCCGCCGCTGATCGTTCCTCCCGATGTTGATCGCTCGACCGATGTTCACACGTCGCGCTCGTAAGTAGTACAAGTCCCGTATTCTCCTTTTCCTTCCGTTAAGTAGGAACTTCAGCGTGCATCGGTCAGCCCCTCCCCACGTCAAGCTATCGTCAATTAGTGTCAGATTGCTCCTCGAGACGCGGGTCGTCGCTCGCCTGCAGCGCGGGCGGTGTCTGGTTACACCATAGCCGCGAGGTGTCCTATTACACCTTGGCTGTGTGGTGTCCGATTACACCTCGGCCTCGCGGCCTTCATTGTTGACCAAGTGGAGACTGGCTTTCGTCCGTCATCATTCTATCTCGACCGCCAACGACGCCTCCATCGTGATGATGATGACATCTCGTCGTTGTCGTCGATCTCCTCACGCGACACCTCCCTTCCCGGGGGAGGACAAAGCCAGTCATTGGTTCGCCTCCCGGCTGAGAATGATGTCGTTCCCTCCATCGATTTCCTCCAGACCATGTCCTCGTCGTTCCCATAAAAATACAAAATATCAGCACAGTTAGAAATTATATTTACAGTTGTCGCGGTGCCTTACATGGTAGTCCGCCTTCTCCTCAATCATAGTCTGGACAAAAGATCAGCGGGAATATTCAGCGCCCCCGGACGATATTTAAAAGCGATATCAAAGTCCTGGAGTGCCAGAGCCCATCTCGCAAGTTTAGCACTTGTGGGCGTAGAAGCAGTTAGGAAAGTCAATGGATTGTGATCAGAATAGAGGGTGGTCCTTGACATAAAAATCCAATTCCTAAACTTCTTCAACGCAAAGATTACAGCATACGCTTCGCGTTCCACAGTGGACCAACGCGCTTGCGTAGCATCTAATTTAGAACTGGCGAAACATATTGGCCGTTCTGTCCCATCGTCTTGGATTTGGAATAAGCAGCAACCGACTGCTTTGTCTGAAGCGTCAGTCGATAGACCAAACTCTCTGCCGTAGTCAATTGTCTGCAAACATACAGCGTTATTCAAATCGTGCGTAAGTTTATCTAGCGCATTTTGATGTTCAACTCGCCAGGGTATCTTAGCAGGCACCGATTTCTGGGTCAAGTCAGTGAGAATTCTGGCTGTCTCAGCCAGGTTAGGGATGAAGTTCCTAAAATAACTGAAGAAACCAATTAATCTCCGTATGTCCTTTTTGGACTCGGGTTGAGGGATTTTCCCTAGCCCTGCGATTTTAATAGGATCCGGTTCAATGCTCCCTGATCCGATCAGGTGACCAACAAACGTTGTTTGTCGCCTAGCAAACGAACTCTTCTAGTAGATTAGAAGTGGGGTTTTGAGCGCAGGAGCTACAAAAAGCTGCTTGATATAAAGACTGCCTATACAGAAAAAGGGTCCACAGAGGCCTACAGGACCCACAGACCCTTATCAACGATCGGCTTCCAAGCAGTGTCTGTGGCTATCGTGGCTTAGAAGTCTTTTGAATCATGGCGTTAAGTAGATCTTTAAAACAGGCTCAATGGAAGTGATTTGATATAAAGTCTCTAAGCCGATTCGGCCAAAGCCAAAAAATCGGATCATGGATTGCCTTAACACATCAAACCGCAAAAGTGTCGTTTGCTGCCGGCCTACCGGCCTAGTACATAAATGATAAAACTGCATTTATGTAGCCCAAACGACTGTCCTATAATTTACATGGATAATTCAGGTTTATGACGGCAAGAGCTTTCCATACTGTTTGTGCTAACGCCGCATTAGGCTTAGCCTATGCCTCGTTTATAGATCCGGTTTCGACTGGCTTTTGGTTCAGAGGCTAATATGGCTTATAGCTTATAGCTTATAGCTTCATTTATTTACTTCGAAACATTATCAACAATGCTTCGGTAAAAGATTAAATTTTCAACGTTTTTCTCGTAAGAGGCAAAGGATTTTCTCAGGATAGAGGAGACGGTGGCAAAGAGCTATAGTGAAGGTAAGTCTTTGTTCAGTTATCTACAGGGCATTATGCGTTGGATGAAAGGAAAACAGTTTGAACTAATGAATGTGTGGATGGATAGATGGATGGATAGATGGATGGATGGATGGATGGATGGATGGATAGATGGACTGATGGATGGATGGATGGATGGATGGATGGATGGATGGATGGATGGATGGATGGATGGATGGAAGAATTGTTAGATGGACTGATGGATAGATGGACTGATGGATAGATGGACTGATGGATGGATGGATGGATGGATGGATGGATGGATGGATGGATGGATGGATGGATGGATGGATGGATGGACTGATGGATGGATGGATGACTCGACAGGTCGAGATTTAAAACCCTGTCAGATTTTTTAAAATTATTTTTTAGATTTCTACCACTAGTTGTAAACTGTCGGTGGGAAGATGAGACGGTGAGGGAGACGACTGGCCATCCACCATCATATACGGAGGCTAAGAAAATTAAGTCGCTAATATTTAATATTCATGACTACCTTAAGGGACTGTTCTTATTTATCCGATTAGGCCTATATGTTTTACTGAATGAAAATCAGTTTATGAAAAATAAAATATTCTGGAGTAGATTTATTGAAACCATTTAAATGTTTTTAAAACTAGGATTATATATGACATAGTCTCTACAAGGCAACCAATGTTGTTTCATTTATACAGCAGCGCTTGCGTTTCTGGCGGAAAAACCGCTCTATATTTAGGCTGGCTTAAGGGACTGCTCTGTTTTCTATATCCGCTTTATGCCTAGGCCTATAATTATATGTTTACCGAATGAATAGATTTATTGAAACCGTGTAAATATTTAAAATGTAAATGCCTTTTAGTATCGACATAGTCTTTTTTTACTGGTTAATCAATGTTGTATTCCTTATTTTACAATCATCGCTTGCTTTTGGTGCTAAAATCACCGCCGATAGGAATAAATTTTGTTGTTGCTTGAGCAGGTCAAAGTTCACCAGCTGGAACAAAGGCCGCTGATTCAAGCTGAAGCCGGAAACAGGGCGTGTCTACAGGCGACGCGTGCGGACTGCCAGCCCTCGGGCTGTAGGCTGTGTTTTCCTGCTCCGAAGATTGTGGGCTACAGCCTACAACCATTGATTAAGCGTATTGCTTTGTTTGAGTGTTAGCCTATTGGATTTTTCAGGTTTAGACACACCAAATCTTTTCCAAAACGTGTTACTTTTTTAAAAATTAAGACTGAGTAATACAAAATAGAATTTATTTAGCACCAGGGCGAGTCTTGACCCAGACATTCAAGTTTAACTATTGGGCAGACTCGAATATATGGCTTCACGAAAACAAAGACCATGAAAAATATTTATAGTACAATGACGTCACATCTATAAATAACCCTAGCGTTTCGTGTCTCCCTCTGACATTCCAAAGTAAAGTTGAGATTTACATTGGAATGCGACCTCGTTGAACAGCCCCAGAAAAGATCATTATAATACAATGACGTCACATCTATAAATAACCCTGACGTATCGTGTCTCCCTCTGACATTCCAAAGTAAAGTTGAGATTTACATTGGAATGCGACCTCGTTGAACAGCCCCAGAAAAGATCATTATAATACAATGACGTCACATCTATAAATAACCCTGACGTATCGTGTCTCCCTCTGACATTCCAAAGTAAAGTTGAGATTTACATTGGAAGGTGGTTTCGTAGCAAGCTGTTTTCAGAAACGTGTTACGTTTAAACCAAGACTGTTTTTTTTTCAGCCGGTCTTTACTAGAGGGAATTTATACAGCACCATGGTCAATTTTATATGGCTGTCAGCTTTCTATAGATAAAGGATACATTGGACAAGCCGCTCTGTTGAACTTCTATAGCACCAAAAGTGATCGCAAAAAAACCCCCAGCTTATTCACAGGTGCTTAGTCAAGTCAGTCATACGGTTCAGTGTAATAGTACTCTGGAGATTTCTATAGCGCACAAAAGGCGAAGTCGTGCAGCCTATTCACAAGCGCTCAGTCAAATCATAATCGATAGGTGGGGATCAAAAAATCCAAATGCTTCAATGAGTCGGACAGTTTTAAGGGAAGAGGAAGAATCGAAATCGAGACATCGTTTTGGCCAATCCATAAATGAAAAATATATGCTTTAAAAATAAAGGCTAGCCAGCTGAGCCGCTGTAGGCCGTTTTTACTGCCAACCTAAACCCTTTGGATATTAATCTATTGCTTTGACTAACTATTTGATAAACCAATTAGATAAAGTTTTATATTGGGTATATATAATTATCTATCAAAAATGAAGGGCAGAAATCTTTGTGCGTGGTTGGTAATTGGGACAAGAGACATATGTGGTAATAGCTGCCTAGGAGTTTATTGCAAACTTCACTTATTAAGACTGAGAAAGGGTGGTGGTACGCAGCCGTGTATAGGATGTGGAAAGGCGGTGAAAAATAAAATAGGTGTTTGCCTGGGTTGTGGCTACAAGGCTGCTAGACTGAAAAAGTTGCGAGATGAAAGCATCTTTCAAGACGAATGTAAGCGTCTGACTGTAATTGAATATCAGGTATAAAAATAAATAAATAATTAAAATTCACGAATGTTTTAAAGTATTAGTATAAATAACTTCTGATTATAGTAGTGGTATAAATAACTTCTGACTATATATTCTCTACGGTTGAAGATGCCTGGCCATAATTGAATATAGGCTATTATTATCTGCGGTTGGAGACGCCAGACCATAATTTAATATCAGGTATAAATAAATAATTAAAATTAACAAATTTTTTAAAAAGTATTAGTATAAATAACTTCCGACTATAGTATTAGTAGTAATAACTTCTGAGGTATACTATTGACAATGGATGAGACTGATATTACCATGGATTAGTATCAAACAATTTATAACTATGGCATTGTCTACGAATGAAAAAATTGAACAATTGTTAGACGAAGCTATCCCAGATGCGGTCAAAAGACGCTTACTACAGCCACTGCTTCCAAGGCCAATTCCTCCAGTGCGTAAGCGCAGAGGGTTAAAACGTAAAGCCATTCTGGCACAATTCGACCCACTCCTAATTAAGCAGGATAGAGGTGGACCACCACCCTTTCTAGTACACAAAGAGCTCGCCAATCAGCTTCTGAGAGACTTCCGTGCAGAAGTACCTTTAAACCACAGGCTGGAAGGAGATGCGTTGGCTTTCTTGAGTGCAATGGAGCAGAATATTGAGGCGCAACTCAACGAAGAGCTCTTGAAAAATGGCGGTTTTAAATACTCTCAAGTGTTGACTGTTGATTTGGAAAAGTTGGCACCGACCGTTGATAATGTGTATGGTGGCAACACGCCCCCCAGCATCATTACCAATACCGCCTACTTTCGAAGCACAGCAGCACCAATTACCAATGCAGGTAAAGTCCAAGGGGCTATACGGAAGGCCAAGGCCGAAGTACTACAACTCCTCGAGGAGTATACCAATGAGGGATCGGGGTGGAGAGTGAAGCGGGTCGTGGCGCTAGACCTCAGTTTTGCAAGATATAAGCCTTTCCGAGGTAAGAGCTACTTTCCAACACCCAAGTACATACCCCCTCGCACGGTTATTAATGTAAAGAATGACGATAACCGATGCTTTGAGTGGGCCATTTTAAGTGCCATGTATCCAGTAGAAAAGGACCCTCAACGCCCAACTAAGTATCGTACACACCTCCAGGAGCTAAACTTCGACGGTATAGAATTTCCAGTGAAGGTCACAGATATCGGCAAGTTCGAACGTCAGAACCCTATGGTGTCCGTTTCGGTCTTCGGATGGAATGAAGGGCTGTATCCAATCCATGTCTCAACAGAGACTAGAGTTCACAATATTGATCTTCTACTGTTGGCCAGCGACGTAAACGCAAACGCAAATGAAATTCATTTGCAGGCTCATTTGCAGACTTTTCCTTTACAGAATTATCACTATGTCTGGATCAAGGACTTGGCCCGAATGCTGTACAAAAACAGCGATCATAAAGAGCGAAAGCACCCATGTCGCCGCTGCCTACACATATTCTGTAGACAAGACTTGCTGGATGCTCATATCAAAGATTGCCAGGGCATCAGTGAGAAGCCTCAGCGGATTGAGATGCCAAAAGAGGATGAAAATATCCTCAAATTCCAGAACCATCACAAACAGATGCGCACTCCGTATATCATTTACGCAGACTTCGAGGCTCTAAACATGCCAATCGAAGGTGCAGTCATGAACCCCAACGAGAGCAACACCAGACAGATAGCTGAGCAGAAACCATGTAGTTTTTGTTATATAGTAGTTCGATACGATGGCCGCACCAAGAAGCCGGTGCTATATCGTGGAGAGAACGCTGTGCAACAATTCCTACAACGTATACAAGGCGAGCTGGACTCTATCAAACAAAGGCTGGCCACCCCAGCTAAGATGGTTATGTCAGCAGTTGATCGCCAATCCTTCCGCGAGGCTATCGAATGTCACATCTGTGGAGATGCGCTCGAAGAGGATAGAGTTCGCGACCACTGCCACATCACAGGTAAGTACCGAGGTGCTGCTCATAACGCCTGCAACCTCAAACTTCGAATATATCCCGATAAGTGTAAGGTACCGGTGGTCTTCCACAATCTGCGAGGTTACGACAGCCACCTCATAATGCAAGCGATAGGTAGCTGTGAGGCCGCACAGGATGAGGAAACTGAAATTAACTGTATTCCAAACAATATGGAGAAGTACATGGCATTCAACATAGGGCAACTACAGTTCATCGACAGCCTCCAGTTTCTAAACAGCTCGTTGGATAAATTATCAGGAAATCTGTCGCTAGAGGATTTGAAAGTGACAACGGCATATATAAAGGAAAATTTCGTTCATGATGATAGGACAAAACTAGATCTGTTGAGACGAAAGGGCGTATATTGTTACGAGCACATTGACGATTACCACCGCTTCGAAGAAGACAGACTTCCACCCAAAGAAGCGTTCTACAGCAGGCTGTCCCGAGAGAACATCTCTGATGCGGATTATGAACACGCTCAGCGAGTATGGAATGAATTCGACTGTAAAACTCTGGGCGACTATCACGACCTGTATCTCCGCACGGATGTACTTCTACTCGCAGATGTCTTCGAGACCTTCAGAAACACATCGATGAAACACTACAGTTTAGATCCGGCAAATTACTTCAGCCTGCCAGGAATGGCCTGGGACGCTTTGCTGAAAAAGACGAAAATCGAGCTCGAACTTCTCACCGATATAGACATGCATTTGTTCGTAGAGAAAGGTCTCCGAGGTGGAATCTCGATGGTATCTAAGCGCTTCGCAAAAGCCAACAACCCACAATGCCCCGACTACGATACCACGAAGCCAGAAAGCTGGATCATGTATCTCGACGCGAATAATCTTTACGGCTGGGCGATGCAACAATCACTACCAGTTGGAGGATTTAGCTGGGAAAGTCCAACTCTCGACGAAGTGTTGGAAACTCCAGACGACGCGCCTGAAGGCTTCCTACTTGAAGTAGATCTCGGGTACCCGGAGCACCTTCACGAATCACATAGCGACTATCCCCTAGCACCAGAGACCCTGACAGTCCAAGAGGAGTGGTTGAGCGACTATCAGAATGTGCTTATGAACGAGTTGGAAGGCAAGTTCACAAAGCATGTGAAGTTAGTACCAAGCCTACGACCTAAGGAGCGGTATGTGGTCCATTATAGAAATCTCAAGCTCTACCACTCGTTGGGCCTACAAGTTTCTAAAATTCATCGTGTCATTAAATTTAGACAGGAGGCATGGATGGCTCCATATATCGAGATGAATACGAAATTGAGAGCGAAGGCAACGTCAGAATTTGAAAAAGACTTCTTCAAACTGGCTAATAATGCAGTTTTCGGAAAAACCATGGAAAATCTTAGAAAAAGAATCAGGGTCAACCTGGTCCCGGCCTCAAAAGTCGACAAACTTCGTAAACTAATTGCGGACCCGGCCTACATATCGCACAAAATCTTCAACGACCAACTCGCCGCGATTCACAGTTTGAAGACCAAGCTCAAGTTAAACAGACCTGTATATGTCGGCCAGGCTGTCCTCGACCTCAGCAAGCATCTGATGTACGACTTCTGGTACAACGATGTGAAAAACGAGTACGGCAACAATGCTCAACTCTTATACACAGACACTGACAGCCTGTTATTTCAGGTGGAAACTCCGAACGCCTATGCCGATATGTGGAATAAAAAACACCTATACGACCTCTCAGAGTTTCCTAGAGACAGCCCGTACTACGACGTCGAGAACAAGAAAGTCGTGGGCAAGTTCAAAGATGAATGTAACGGAGTTGCCATAGCCCAATTCGTGGGACTGCGTCCGAAGATGTACTCGATCTTAAAATCGGGCGGTTCAGAGATCAGGAAAGCAAAAGGCGTTCAGAGAGCAGTTGTGAAGAAGGATCTGCACCACGAGCTATACAAGGAATGCCTGTTCGAACGAGAAGAGATGCGGCACACACAAGTCGTGATTCGAAGCCATGACCACCAGATCGGAGTGTACGAGCAGAATAAGAGCAGCCTCTCTCCATTAGACACAAAAAAGTGGATATCTCCGGACGGAATAACAACGCTGGCATACGGGCACTACAAAATCAACGACGGTTAATTATTCTTTCGGGTGGTAACTCAGTGCCCATAGGCACCAGAAGCAGCTCCTCACGTACAAATCCGCGGGCAGGACCGTCTACCAGATGGTATAAAGCCGGCTGGCCAGCCTGCCGAACAACATCCAAAATAGCGTGGATGGTGAGCGACCAGTTAGGATCGGTGGCTCGTTTGCTACCACCCTCAAGCTCGCCGGGAGCGTACAAATATCGAACGAGAACGTCGTGCCCGAGAACAGGCTCATCCAAGCCCCATAAACGACCTTTAGTTTGTGAATGAGAGGGCTTCTGTGTCACTTTAGCAGCTTTCATCGCTTCAACCGGCTTCAAGTCGAGCAATCGCGTCGGCTCATTGTTTAATGCAGCCACAACTTCAGGCAACCGGCGAACCCATTCCACTGACCGTTCGGATGACCCCCTTGCAGCCAGAAGCAATTCCTGAGCGTATTGAGCGCCGAAAAGTCGCTCAGCTAGAGTACGGTTAAAGCGTTCAACGATGCCCTGTTGGCGATGATTTCCGGCCTGTCCGCGTCTTACAAGAACGTCGTGCTTCGTCAGCAACGGCGTAAAATCACCCATAAATTCGCGTCCAGGATCGACCTGAAAGAGTCGAGGCCAAGTTAATGGGCCCCTCTTATAGATCCGGCTTAAAGCGGCGGCGACCTCGGTCGCACTTTTATCAGTCAACGGTTCAGCTTCTTTGTATCTTGAAGCAACATCGACAACAGTCAAGGCGTATTTATAAGTCTTTCGACCTACTTTATCGTGAGGTAAAAACAAGAGATCGGCTTGGTGTACGGCGTTTGGGCGATTTTCCTCGAACTTTGGACGCGGTATGCGGCGTGGAACGGGTAGATAAATCTGCCACACAGCTTGTTTCTTCAGCCAATTGCGAGCCTCCGCCTCGGAAACTTTGGCGGCTGAGGCCAGTTTCTTCACCGCAGCCTTACCTCGCCAGTAACCTCTAGGGCTGTAATAGACGGCTGAAAGGTGCTTAGACATTTCAGTAATACTATATATTACAAACAGGTAAACACATACACAAATGAACGCGCGCAAATGAGCGCAAATGAATTTCATTTGCGTGCGTTCATTTGCGTTTGCGTTTTCATAAATGAAACTCATTTATGGCCCTTCGTTCTGATACCCATCCCCAGCCTCGACTTCGCTGACATAATGGCCGATACGAGCCGGGCATCCTTCTTCTCATAATCCGGAGTTTCATCGGTGAGTGCGATCTTCGACGCGGCTGCAGCGAGGATGTCATCTGCGTGGTTACGCCCTGGGGTATCTTTATGAACTGCATAAGCCACATCGTGGTGGAGGCACGCACGGTCGAGATGATTAACACCGTGATATCGCTGTGACAGCCGTTTATCGAGTTTTGTGAATGGTCCACAATAAGAGTACTTTCCTGTATTCTGAAAAGAACCTCCCGGATTCTCTTCCGAAGACATACCGGATGGAAGGCTCATATGCATCTCAGGCAGAGGAAGAGCGTTGAGGGCCCTATTCAGTAGCGAGCCTCCATAAGTCTCGTGAGACTTATGCTCATGAGTCTCGCGCTCACGAGACTTATGCTTTCGCTCTTTCGAAGGCAAAATCTGGCTCTTCTTTGCACCGCAGACGGCACATGTTCCCTTCTTGGCTGGCCGACCGTTTCGTAACTCGACGATTGTTTCATTTGAAGTCTCAGTATGTTTCTTACATCGTAGGCAATACATTGTTTTCGTTGAATACAATCACAACTCGTTGTCTCTATATGGAAATAACAAATTTTGACCTCGAAGCCGACGATGGAAAAAAACACCACCATTGGTTGTTGCCATCCAGTATACGGTGTATCATCTGTGGGCCTAGCGGATGTGGGAAAACAAACCTACTGCTCAACCTCCTTCTGAAAAAGGGGTATCTACGTTTTGACCGGCTATACCTCTACTCAAAGTCTCTGGGACAGGAAAAATATCAGTTTCTTCGGGACTGGATAACAGAACTCGAAAAAGTTGCCGGGAAGGAAGTGGCTTCCTTTCACTCTTGCTCAGATGAAATAGTTCCAGTTGAATCATTAAATAAGAATGCCAGAAGCCTTCTAGTTTTCGATGACGTCATGCTTGAAAAACAGTCGCCCATCGAAAGGTATTTCACTATGGGTCGACACGGTGGCGCGGACTGCTTCTACTTAACTCAGAATTATTTTCGCATTCCAAAGCAAGCCATCCGCGACAATGCTAATCTTATCGTCCTCTTCAACCAAGACAGCAAAAATTTGCGAGCCATTCACGATACGTTCGTAGGCGGCGACATGTCTTTCGATGAGTTCCGTACGTTCTTCAGCGAGTGTGCTGCCCAGCCATATGGATTCGCAGTCATAGATTTGACGTCCAAGGTATACGATGGAAAATATCGTTGCGGGTTCGATCGCTTCTATAAGCCCAAGGCAAGTATTTAAAGACACAATATAGGCAACATATAGTCGACATACAATCACGATGTGGACAAAAGTTTCGTCTAAACAGGAGCGAGACGCGTTGACTCAGGATTATTTAGCTCGGAGAAATCGATTGAGACAGCGTTTCGTAGATGAGAAGCTCGGTGAAGCCAATCTTCAGTACGATGCGGCAAAGCTTTTCAAACCAATAGCCACAGCCACGGCTGAATCCCAGGCGGCTACATCTAAGGAGCTGCAGAAAGTTACCAGCGCTTTACAGGATTTGCCGGCGCAGATTTCAGAGTCTGCTAATTATAACCCGATAGCAGTTTTGTTCGGTGATTCCGTGGGAGCAGTTGCTCCAACGGCCGCTCAAGCCCTTCCAGCGCTTCCAACATCCCGAATTCCCCCCGCATTGTTAGTAGATCCAAACAAATATCTCAACGTCGCAGCAATCACACGGCATGGGTTTAAACCTCCGAGCGAGCTCGATTTAGCCGACATTGCAGGTGCTGAAAAGATAATCGGTGAGGTAAATCACTATAATCGCCACACCCTGGGCAAAGAGAAAAGGAAAGCCAATAAGCAAGGAGACGAAGAAAAGGTAGATGAGGTGACTGCAGATATCGAAGCCCTAAGGGAATATAAAAAGCGAATCCATACACTGATAGAGGGTCATAAACTCACTAAAAAAGGAAAGGGTTTCAGTGTTCCAGCCGTTCCTCTGAAATTACAAGGTAACGCCTTGGGTGAGCTCTCCGTCGACCCCGTCGCGCTGTCTGCTGGTAGACTGAGAGTGTTTAAAGGTGGCAGCCTTGTTCTCGAATCTCCGGCCGATGAGTCGTTGTTCAGCCTGTTAACGAAACGATTCGTTAAGACTAAGCAATACTCTCCTCAAGCAATCGAGACTTTTAAAAAGCTCGTACAGATGTCTGGTCTGCCTATTCATGGCCGGAAAAGTAAAAAGTTCCAGCTGATTCGTGGCGGCGCGGTTGTAAACGCAAAAGAAATTCATTCGCGGTCTCATTTACGATTTTACAACGATCCAAACGCCCTGGTAGAGAGGTTGCAGCTCTTGGTTGCCTCTAGGGCCGCGGGAAACACTGGTCTCGGCAACGAAATCTCCGCCATTCTTGACGAGTTACTGCGTTCCGGTGCGATCTCCAAAGAGCTGGCACTCGAATTGAATAGAAACATGCTCATAAAATAGAAATAGAAAACAAAATTCATGGCTCAGATGGAACGCTCGGAGAAACTGCTCGAAGAAATTCGAGACCTTTTGCAGCCTAAGGAAAATTTTAGTATAGTTGTTTCCTCAGATACTACAGGGTGGACCACGGCTTTCTCACCACCGCTGTACCTGGATCCAAAAAGACGCTATGAGCTTGCTTTGGTCAATCTTGAAACTTATAATTCGATTCCCAACATCGATAGCACAAATAACAAGTTCGTCTACAGCACCGACAATGGTGTGACGTGGAAGACGATCATTTTGCCCGACGGAAGCTACGAGATCGCACAGATTAATGATGAAATCGGCAGGCAGTTAGAAAAGCAAAATTCTCCGACGGGTGTGACACCACTCGGCTTTAATTCTCCTATTACCATAGGAGCTAACGCATCTACCCTACGCGCCTTCGTAAAAATTACGAATGCCCTATATAAGGTAAATATGATGCAATCTACTATCAGGCAAATGCTTGGTTTTAACCCTCAGAGGCTTGGTATTGGTTATAAAGAGGGAGAAAATCCAGTCGATATTCTCCGGGTGGACACAATCCTGGTAAATTGCGACATTATCTCTGGATCATATCGAAATGGTAGCCAGCTGCCAGTAATCTACAGTTTTTTCCCGGATGTGTCGCCCGGCTACAAGGTAATCGAGTCTCCGAAAAATCTAGTGTACCTACCAGTAGCACCGGCTGGCAACGTACAGGGCATTCGTGTTTGGCTGACTGACCAGAATGGTGAACAATTAAACCTCCGCGGTGAGACAGTAACTATAAGGTTTCACATCCGCAGTGCGTAAATGTTCACACTTAAATATTCTAATGTTGGTTCTTGGAATTAAAAAGCGGCGTCGTGTAGTGGGTGGTGGACTTTTCGACTGGATACCCAAAATCGCGGGCTTTCTTGGCCGTGCAGGCTCCTTCATTTCGGCGAATAAAGGCGTAATAACAAACGTTGCCGATGTAGTTGGTAATGTGGTGAAAGCTGGGGCCACAACAGCGTCTGCCGTCAGGCAGATCGTTGATGCCGTGAAAGCGAGACGCGCTGTTGCCGGCGCAAACGCTAATGAAACTCATTCGCGAGCGGTTCCCGCACCTTTGGAGAAGGCGCTCAGCGACAAGAGCATCGAGTACTTAAAACAACTGGCTGTAAGTCCGCCACCCGTTGTTCCGACAATGGCTGACATAAACAGCCGCATTGCTGGATCCGGTTTCAAGACTATAAAGCCGAGTCGTGGTGGCAGGGGTCTGTTTCTCGCAAAATGAAATAAAATTTTCAGAATTTACAAAAAGCAAAAAAAAAATGTTTTACCCACCACATATGATTAATAATTGAAGCTTGAACTTTTTTACTTATAATAATGGCAGCATTTGACGTGCCGAGTGAAATGTTGGACATCGCTTCGGCGGTGCCCGATGACAATAGCATCGAATCGTTTGAATACCGCGAGTATGAGTCACAAAATCCCGCGGCTATCAACAATGGCCAGGCCATACAGATAGACATCCAGAACCAAGACATTTTCACACAGCCTTCCAAGAGCTACCTTCTTGTGGAGGGCAGGCTTACATCAACTGGCGCGGCTTACATCGCAGACTCGCTGGTGTCATTCATCAACAACGCCATCCCGTACATGTTTTCTCAGATTCGATACCTGGCTAACAACACCGAGATAGAGAATGTCATGTCTCCTGGGCAAGCCACGACGATGAAAGGCATGCTGGTTTACGGCGATGATTTTTCCAAAGGCGAAGGTTTAAACATGTGTTGGCAAAAGGACACGACAGCGGCAGCGGCGGCTGCGAATATCGGCTTCGAGGCCCGTCGACTGATGATCATTGGAAAACCCGTCCCTATTGGAACGTTTTCATTCATCGTTCCCTTAAGACATCTATTTGGTTTTTGCGATGATTATCACAAGGTCGTATACGGGATTAAACACTCCTTACTGCTGAGCCGGCAGGGAGATGCAGACGCGATCTTCAAGGAAGCCGCAGCGACCAATGGCCAGATCGCGCTGACTAAACTCTCCTGGTTCATGCCGCATATAATACCCGCTCTGGAGTATAAAAGCATGCTTATGAAGCAGATTGAAGCCAAGGTTAAGGTACCTGTGGCATTCCGCGCCATGCAATGCGACAACATTGCGGTGCCACGAGCGACGACTTTTTCCTGGCGTTTGAGCGTTAAGTCGGGCACGGAAAAGCCACGCTGGATTCTTGTTGCTTTTCAGACTGGAAAGAATGCACATCAAGGCCAGAATCCGGCACTGTTTGACCATGCACAGGTTCGCAACATTTTCGCTATGCTCAACAGCGATCGCTACCCGGTGGTTGACATGAATCTCGACTTCACCAAGAGGACAACCTCTCGCGCTTACAAGGCCCTACGTGACTTCAAGGAAGAATATTGCGGCATAGACGCGCGTGAATCGTCATGCCAACCGACACCAATCGAATTTGTAGATTTGTTTCCGATCTTCGTTCTGGACGTGCGCAGGCAATCTGAACGACTTAAAACCTCTGTACAGGACATACAAATCAAGGTGGACTTTAACGAAGGGGTACCAAATAATACGACAGCATATGCCGTCCTGATCAGCGACCGACTCCTGAATTTTGAATCGGATGGCAGCAAATTCAACGTCGTCTACTAGAAATCGGTTTTTCACATTTAGATACAAGGTCCTCTTTTAGATATATTTTTTCCAAAAATGAAAACTGAATACGTTGCGTTCGGCCTTTCACTGACCGAAGGGCAAAAGCAAACATTGGCTAAAGCTGCGCGCGCCGGCACTGGTGCCACGATCCGACTCGCTCATGGCCAGCTTCGTGGAGACGATAAGCTCGCGCTCACAAAAGTTCAAGCCGCCCGAATAGCGAAGAAGATTTCGGAAGGCGTTGGCATGGAGCTGAGATTCACCAAAACGCAATTGAAAAAGATGACAAAATCGGGCGGATTTCTTCCACTACTGGCTCTCCTCCCGCTGATTTTTGGCGGGTTAACCGCGGTGGGTGCCGCGGCTGGAGGGGCCGCCGAGGTGGCAAAGGCCGTGCACAACAAACAGGCCAGCGATGCAGAGGCTCTGCGCAAGAAACAGGCCAGCGATGCCGCCCAAGCCGAGAAAAAACGGATCGACGACGCGGCTTTAGCAGAGGCCGCGCGTCATAATCGCGAACTCGAAGCTCAGGTCCGCGGAACCGGTTTATATCTCGGGCGCGAGACTTATGGTGGCTGTTGTCCAATGTGAAAAGGATCGGGTCTCTACATTGGGCAAAAAAACTAAAACCTCTTAGCAACTTCGACATAGAGAAAGTTGCCAGAGCGCTGCCGCATTTCCGCGGTGTTTTCATGCGAGATGGTCTGCCAGCCGTGGCTCGTGAGAAGGAGTGTGGAGTTGTTAATTTAGATTCCGGTTCCGGCGATGGTACTCACTGGGTCGCCTATTGGATAGATGGACCTACAGCCGTCTATTTTGATAGTTATGGGCTGGATCCACCTCTCGAAATTTCTCGATATTTAAACCGTTCCATAAGAACTCAAACATTTCAGCTACAGGGGCCCGATGATGTCGTATGTGGTCATCTCTGTCTACTCGTTCTAAGAGAGCTCGCTGCTGGAAAGAATTTTGAAGATATCGTGCTTGACTTATGTTAGACTTCCGTCACCCTTTTTTGTATAAAAAATGCCGGTTGATAAATTTGGAAGAGACGGTGGAGGTGGGGTGGGAGGGGGGCAGATAAGCGCCGCTGGGCTCGTCCACAAAGCGGGTGATACCATGATGGGAATTCTGTCGGCTGGAGGTTTTCGGCTGACAAACGTGGGAACGCCCACGATGGAAACAGACGCCGCGACAAAGGCTTATGCAGACATCATAGATCAGGACAACCTACAAATCACCGGTGGAACGATGTCTGGCGTTCTAAAAATGGGCGGTCACAAAGTAACTGGGCTGCCCACAGACGCTGGTGCGTCTGAAAGCGACGCTGCGAGCTGGGCACAAGTGGTACGATACGCGGACCAGAAGGCGACCGCAGCCGAAAATCATGCAGACCAAAAGCTTATCGATGCCAGGCAGTACACGGACGAGAAGAATGCGGGGCTGAGAGATTCCGTTAGGCGGTATGCAGATGACAAGGACCTTATTGTTAAAAGTTATGTTAACGAGCAAGATGTTATCGTCAGGAATGCGTGCGTGCTCAAATCCGGCGGCGTAATGACTGGAAGTTTAGTTTTGGGTGGCCACCGAGTTACTGGGCTCCCAACAGAAATTTCAGGATCCGATAGCGACGCAGCGAGTTGGAAACAAGTGTCAACAGCGGTCGCTGGCGCTCTAGTAAAACTCGATAGAGTACCAACGGAGTCGTTGCATGTGGTGAATAAGCGGTATGTAGATTCCCGCGACGCTTCTTACAGACAGTACGTGGATGAGAAGGTCACCACCGCTAGAAGATATGTGGACGAGAAGCATGCTATCGTAAGAGGCGGGCATGTGCTCAAAACCGGCGATTCTATGACTGGTGATTTGACCATGGGTGGAAAAAGAGTGACTGGGCTGCCAACAGAAATTCCAGGATCTGATAGCGACGCCGCGAGTTTGAAACAGGTTACGCAGCTGATCAGCAACGCCACTAAGAATAATGACACGGCGCCGGCTGGACCAAAGTACTTGACTAACAAACGGTATGTGGACGCGAAAAACGCTGAGATTGGAGCTTCAGTTAGACTCTATGCGGACCAGAAAGCTGAAGCTGCTAAGAGGTACGCCAACGAGCAAGATGTTATCGTTAGGAGCGCATGCGTGCTTAAAGCTGGTGATGCAATGACTGGTGATTTAATCATGGGCGGTAAAAGAGTTACCGGGCTCCCTACGAGCGCAGCAACGTCCGAAAGCGACGCGGCGAGTATGGCACAAGTATCGAAGCTGATCGCCGACAACATGACAAAGAGTGATAGAGTACCAACAGAACCGTTGCATGTGGCAAATAAACGATACGTTGACGTGAAAAATGCTGATATTGGGGCTTCCGTTAGACTCTATGCGGACCAGAAAGCTGAAGCTGCTAAGAGGTACGCCAATGAGCAAGATGCTATCGTTATGAACGCCTGCGTGTTCAAATCCGGCAGTACCATGACCGGTGATCTGGCTATGGGTGGTAAAAGAGTGACTGGGCTCCCAACAGAAATTTCAGGATCCGATAGCGACGCTGTGAGTTTTAAACAAGTGACGCGGCTGATCACCATCGCCACTACGAATAATGATACGGTGCCGGCTGGACCAAAGTACTTGACTAACAAACGGTATGTAGACAACGAGATAGCTACTGAAAGGCGATACGCGCAGAATATCAAGATTCTCAACTACAGCGGCCATATTCCGCCCCTATCCAGAAACGTTTCCGAAACGGGTTTTATTGCCTCAGCCAACGAATCTTTACCCACTAACCCGCCTCATATGGCATTCAACTCGGGTGTGAGAGGTGAGTGGAAGACGGCGTCCACATCGAGAGTTGATACTACGGAAACTTGGCTACAGATTGAATGCCCGACGGCTGTGCGAGTATGGAAGGTTAGTCTGGCTGGGGGATCTAGTCCTACTGCACCACGTATCACGTCCTGGAAGATTTATGGGACTCCATCCTATGCCGAACCTGGTAGAATTGTACACCAAACTCTCATGACCTCCAATGTTGCTTTGACTAATTCTGCACAAGAGTTCATCTTCACTACTAGCTTTGTCGACAACACAGAATTCAAAGCATTCAAGCTGGTGGTCTTGGCCACCAGCCCACCACAAGCTACTTTTGGAATATCCCACTTCCAGATCTATACATATTTTAGACACGGGGGACAGTCAATAGTATAGAAAAATATGACTGACACGCACTTCAAGATTCGAGGGTATCTCCGTCAACACGGAGAAATAGACATGTGTAAATACAGCATAGACAGTCTAGGTGATGTAGGCCACTGGGGTTACGACATCCCAAAGCCCACCGCAGAGCTATTGACCGCGGTGCCTCAACAGCACATCGACTTCGTGTCTGACGATTACCACAACCGCGATATCTATACGGCGGCCGGAACGGTAACCACCAGTGCGTGGCAAATTCTTCCATTGACCGCTGCGCGTTTTCCGTGTATAAGTTTGCAAACCACCAATGAGGGGTTTCGTTAGAGTGCGGGTTCTGGAAGCTTACAGTCTTTGGTGTTTGCGGCGGTGATGCAACAGTTCGCGTTATAGCACCGGCAGCTGGTGGTGGTAGCATCGATCGTACAGTCGATATTTCAAGTGGGCAATTTGATGCAGCTAGGGCAATATTCATTCCAGGACAAACGAGTTTTAGAATTGAAGGCAAAAAGAGAGGCGTTGAAAGTACTTCATCTATCGACTTAAACGTAACTTTACTAATAGAGCAACTATAAAAAAACAATGTCTTTGTATCCAACGCTTACGGAGCCGACAATTTCGTCAGACACGAAGTCGCAGACGTTTCGTCTGCAGAAGATTGGTGAAGTAGAAGCATTCCTGAGATCTGAGGCGATAAGTCGAGGACAACTGTGCAAAAAGTATAAGAGGGTTGTGGATGTTGCTAATGGGGCCTCGGCCGGCCTTGCTATGGTGAGTCTTGGAACTGGGGTGGGTGGGGCAGCTATGTTAGCCACTGGTATTGGTTTTATTCCTGGCATTGTTCTGGAGAGTTTAGCCATAGCGACCAGTTTTCTGGATATTATTGGAAATGTTATTAGTAGAAGTTTTGTTGCTAAAGCTTCAAAACACGACGAAATTTGTATTTTGGCGGAGAGTAAGCTAAACACAGTTCATGACCACATTTCTAAGGCGCTGGAGGACACGGCTATTAGCGATGAAGAGTATAAGCTTATTCTGGGAGAGGAGGAGAAATATAGAACGATGAAACGTGATATACAAAGCAAGAATGGAAAAAAAGAGTTGCCGAGTCAAAGCAAAGACCAGATGGTGGCAGAACTAATAAAGAAACTAACCAGCGCTGGGTCTTCTCCGCGAACCGCGATATAAAAATTTTCATCCTTGGTGGTTGGAGTAGTGAGTCTGTAATTCCTAGCGCACCACCGCCGTACGATTAGTGGGCTACAATGTTTACCACCACACACACACGAGTTTGAGCCGGCCTCGTGGGAGGGTCTCGGCCGGCAGCAAACGACACTTTTGCGGTTTGATGTGTTAAGGCAATCCATGATCCGATTTTTTGGCTTTGGCCGAATCGGCTTAGAGACTTTATATCAAATCACTTCCATTGAGCCTGTTTTAAAGATCTACTTAACGCCATGATTCAAAAGACTTCTAAGCCACGATAGCCACAGACACTGCTTGGAAGCCGATCGTTGATAAGGGTCTGTGGGTCCTGTAGGCCTCTGTGGACCCTTTTTCTGTATAGGCAGTCTTTATATCAAGCAGCTTTTTGTAGCTCCTGCGCTCAAAACCCCACTTCTAATCTACTCTTCTTAATGTTAAGGGTCAGACCCGACTGTTGAATAGTCATTACGTATTTCTCTAGGTGTTTCATGTGATCCGGCCACGTCATCGAGTGTACTGCCATGTCATCCACAAACGTCTCAGTGAAGTCGCGAATGGGATGAAGGACCTTTGACATGCATCGGATAAAAGAATTTGAGGCTGATTTTAAACCAAAGGGTAATCGCACGAACTCAAATAGGCCAGCGTCGCATACGAAGGCTGATAACCAACGAGAGTCCTTGTGGAGTCCAATCTGGTAGTATCCTTGACGTGCGTCAAAGCAGGATATGAAGTTTGCACTTCCTACCTTCTGTAACACTTCCTGGATGTCGGGGGTGGGGTATGCGTCACCCGCCGAGAACTTGTTTACATACCGGTAGTCAATGGCCAGTCTTAAACCGCCTTGACCTCCCTTTTTCACAACGCACACAACGGGACTAGCCATTTCACTATGTGAGGGAGTGATGATACCTAGGGCCAAAAGTTCGCGGATCTGCTTCTCCATCTCCGGTTTGAGCAGTTCCGGCACCTTATAGGCTCGCAAACTCTTCGGCCTGAACTCCGCGCTAACAGTGATTGTGTGTTCTAGGACGGGACAGAAACCTGGTTTGTCCGAGAACACATCTGGAAACCTGTCTAACAGACTAAACAGCTGTTTCCGCTCGGGTACCGTTAAGTGTGCAACGGCAATAGGGTCTACTTGTTCACTGGGCCGTGTCTGACTCGTGACGAAGCTACCCACCGCTTCCACGTGACCGAAGTCTTCGTCCTTCTCGAACAGAATGGAGCAATTGTTAATCAATGCTTGCTGTATTCTTTCGTTATATTTGCGCATACGATTTGCATGTAATAAGCGGCTTTTGCCCCCTATTTCCACGATGTATGTGTAGGGCGATTTCACCTGAGCGATGATGGCCGGGCCTTGCCATTGGCCCTCCTTCTTTGCTCCTCGCGCTTCCGGTGATTGGATGATGACTTTATCCCCTACTTCGTAACGCCTGTCCATGCTTCTTAAATTGTAATGAGTAGCATAGCGCTGCTGTTCAATGTCTGAATAATATTCGGCATATAATTTAGACATTTCAAGGTTATCCCTTAATTGGTCCAAGTAAGCTGCGGCGCCTGCGCCCAGACTTAATGGAGAATCCCGCTCTCCCGCCCATTCCTCAGAAAGGACAGATAGAGGTCCTTTAGGCAGGGTACCATACACCAGGGTGTAGGGACTCACGTGGGTGGTTGCCGAGGGGCGTTCCCTTAAGCTCCAAAGCACGTAAGGTAACAGTCTGTGCCATCCCCTCGGGTTTTCTTCTGCCAATTTATGAATCATGGTCTTCAGTGTGGCATTGCAGCGCTCCACTAGACCTTGTGACTCAGGATGTGCGACTGGCCCAAAGCGTGGAGAGCACCCCATATGATGCAGAAACTCTTGGGTTAATTTGCTGTTGAAATTCGACCCGTTATCGGACCGAATCGTTTTTGGAAAACCGAAGGTCGTGAAGATTTGCATGTATGCATCACATGTCGCTTTTGCCGTTAATGACTTCAGAGGATGGGCCATCGGCCATCTTGAAAATTGGTCAACTACCACTAAGGCGTAGTTGTACTCGGGTTTTGGGCTTGTGGGGTCTACGTTGGTAACTATAGGCCCTATACAATCTGCCACTAGATAACCGAATCTGGTCTCGTCGTTGCGAGGGATAGGAGTTATGGGGGCTCGCTGCGCCACTCGCAGCGGCGCATGCCTTTGGCAAATGTCGCAAGATGCACAATATTCCTTCACTATATCCTCCATGTTGGGAAACCAGAAATTCAGCTTAATTCGGTCCTTAGACGTTTTCAACGCCATATGACCTGCGAACGCAGCGTCATGTGCTAAGTTTAAGACCTTATCTATTCTTTCTTTAGGTAAACACAGTTGTTTTACAGAATGCCCAGCTATTTTGTCTTTATGAAAGAGCAAATTGTCTTCAATGAAGAAGTTCTTCGCCCCAATTTTCCCGTGGGCCAAGAATGGTGCTAGTGTCGAACATTGTGCTTGATCGGCCGCCATCTTGTTTCTGCCTACTATTGTGTCTTCCTTGGGTGGGGGTGGTATCTCAGGATTGAAGAATAGCTCTTCATTATCCGTTTCTTCGGGACTGATTTCTCCTACACTCCCACTGTCTGCTTGAGCGACCGTGAAGTAATCCTCGCCAATCAGCGTCCTAAATCCCTCTACCTCCTCCCCTCTCTCCTCTTCCTCACTCGTCTCAATCCTTGCGACCGCCTGCGCTTCTGAAATTTGGTCTATTTCAGGAGCGCTGGCCGCGTGACTCGAGTACAACGCTGTCTCGCGCAGTAAGTCGGCTGTAGTGGGCGTGATAATTAACGGTTCATTAAGGTCTTTAATGAGTGCCGCCCATATCCGAACATCAGGGGCGTAATTTACCTCCCCCTCCCTGTCCTCGCCGGCCTGAGACCCCTTTAGTCTCAGCCGCACCACGTCCACAATCATTGATTGACCGTTCAGCCCCTTCACCTCTATCTGCTTGACCACAGGTAGGTTGAGCGGCCTGATTAGATCAGCTCGCGCACAATTGTATTCGGCCCCGCTATCTATTAGAGACGATGTCACAGGGAGCCCTGAAATGTACACTTTCATGTACTCCCTTTCATATGTCTCCTCCACGTCAATGCAATCCGGGTTTGTCGGCAATGCATGCTGGTCTATCTCTTGGATCAATGGTGGTCCGTCTTGTCGCGTCTCACTTTGTCTGTCTGCCTGTCTGTCTTGAGCTCTGGTCACGGTTGGCTGGACCGCACACGCGCTCACCTGCTTGCTTTTAATTTGTTTGTTCTTCGAGCACAGTTTAGCTCTGTGGTCTGGAGAAAAGCATAGGAAACAAAGGCCACGCTTTCTAATCTCGTCGGGGGTTGAACGTCCGTATGTCCTGTTATTTGTCTGTGTCCCTCCCGGTCGGTCAGTCCACGTGTCCGTCTGTTTAGCTGTCGTCTGAGGAGGTGCTGGCGCTTTCGCGTAGCGTGCCTCCGTCTTACCCGTGCCTAGACTATGCTTCGTATAGTCATTTTCCCAAGGGTGTGTAGCAGCGTAAGTGTCAGCCGCTTCGGCTAACTCTTTGTGCCCTAACCACTTCTGCTGCTCTTGACTGAGGATGAAATTCAAACATCCTCTGGGTAACATTTCTTTCATCTTATCTGCAATCAAGAGACTCGTAACCTCATCAAACGTCATTGCCTTGCGATCTTGCAGATAGTAAGAAAGTAGATTATGCAATCTCGAAGCTAATGTTGTGTATGATTCATCTACCGCCTTTTTTGCGTTCATGAATCGTTCTCGTAAAGAGACTGCGCTCACTTTGAACTCTTTCAACAAGAAGGTTTTTAGCTTCCCGTAGTTATCAAGCTCCTCTTGTGTGAGTCTGGCCGGCAATGCTCTGGCCTGATTATCTAGACATGTCAAGAGTAATCTGCTTCGAAGGTCGTCCGGGACAGCGCAAGAGTCGAATAACCTTTCACAATGTACAAAGAAACCAGGGATTTGCGCATGGTCGCTTGGGAATCTCGGTAAGAGTCCTCGCAAGCTTTCACTATACGTTTTCATTCGTCCTACGACCGAATGCCTTAAGTTATAGTCCCTTTCGTCTCTGAGTCTCCTCTCTGCGTCCCTTTCCTCTCGGACTTCCTTCTCTCTCTTCTCTGCCTCCTCCTTTTCTTCTCTCCTCCGCTTCTCCTCCTGAAGCCTTAACTTCTCAGCCTCCTCCTTCTCTTCTTTCTTCAGTCTTTCTTCTTTCTCTTCTCTTCTCCTCTCTTTCTCTTCCTCTCTTCTCTCTTTTCTCTCCGCTTCCTCTCTCTCTTCTCTTCGCTGTTTCTCCTCCCGAAGCCTTAATTTCTCTGCTTTCTCTTTCTCTTCTCTCCTCCGTTTCTCCGCTTCCTCTTTCTCTTCTCTCCTCACTCTTTCTATTCTCTCCGCTTCCTCTCTCACTTCTCTTCTCAGCTTCTCCGCTTCCTCTCTCGCTTCTCTTCTCAGCCTCGCGGCTTCCTCTCTCTCGTATTTTAAGCGTTTTAATTCGTATAACTGCGTTTGCGCTGCCGAATCGATACTGATTACTATGCTACCCGTGCTTATTTCCTCACTTACTTCTGGCGGTGTCTCCCGTCCAGACACAATTATTTCAGCACTAGCCTCTTGGAGCTGGTCCATACTCATGGAACCCAATTCCTCCTCTCCTATTCCCATTTTTTTTTCAGATATGCGACTAGTCTGTGACGTGGCATGTTCAGCACCCTCACTCTTTTCCCTATCGACAACTTATCCATCTTCCAACAGTCCGCTCACTAATAGAAAAAGATAAGTAAGTTAGAGGAGAGTCACCGTTGGTCAGAAATCAAAGAAAACAACGTCCTAAAATTCTACCACAAATACAACAAGAACAGAACTGAGCAAAAGGAGCTACGCAAAAGCCTCGGCTATTCGCACACCAATCCTCATCCAGACCTCAACCGCAACCTCACAGATTTACCACGACTACCAGTAAGGACTTACCCTCTGAATACGTCGAGCGAGCTCCGTCTTTTGGTATCTTGGCTGATCCGCTGTCCTCCGTTGCCACTCCCGTCCGTCGTTGCTAGCGATGGTCGGTCGTCCGTTGGCGCTCTTGTTCCTCGTCCTTGCCTGTTGCTGTCGGTTCCTTCGAGTCCTTCGTCTTCGGAGTCCGGCACTCGATTTCTCCAGTTGCGAAGGGTTGTATTCGCCGCTGGTCCCGATCTGTTGAGATTCCTCTTTTCCGTTTCCGGTTCCGCTTTTCGTCGTGACGTCTTCAGTTAAAAACCCTGTCGACTGCGCCAATGTCGCGATCGAAGGTCGCCACTCGTGTGTTTGCCGTGTGTTGATGTCGACCCTCGACTGCTTGTTCTTTTACTTGCACTTTTATTTAACGTGCCTAACTTTTCTATAGAAGATTCACGACGAACTTTGTTTAATTAATAAAAGTATTTAATTAAAGAAACAAATATATACACTAACTCTACGGGAACTTCCACGTAGTATTAAAGCGTTTAGATATTAAATCGGACTATCTCAAATGTTGCTTCGTACAGCCTAACTACAGATCGTTCTTTCGCGTCAGTCTCTGAATCTGACGGACTATACTCTGCCGCCGCCGCTGATCGTTCCTCCCGATGTTGATCGCTCGACCGATGTTCACACGTCGCGCTCGTAAGTAGTACAAGTCCCGTATTCTCCTTTTCCTTCCGTTAAGTAGGAACTTCAGCGTGCATCGGTCAGCCCCCTCCCCACGTCAAGCTATCGTCAATTAGTGTCAGATTGCTCCTCGAGACGCGGGTCGTCGCTCGCCTGCAGCGCGGGCGGTGTCTGGTTACACCATAGCCGCGAGGTGTCCTATTACACCTTGGCTGTGTGGTGTCCGATTACACCTCGGCCTCGCGGCCTTCATTGTTGACCAAGTGGAGACTGGCTTTCGTCCGTCATCATTCTATCTCGACCGCCAACGACGCCTCCATCGTGATGATGATGACATCTCGTCGTTGTCGTCGATCTCCTCACGCGACACGCTTCCCGACGGTGGCTTCTTTCGTAGATTTAAATCTCGGTCTGGCACGTTCCCAACACGGGGACCTTAAATAGCGTGGCACCCATTCAAACGGGCAAGCGGTGGTGAAGGATCTCACCCGATCAATTCATTGAAGAATGAGCAGGGTCGAGGCCATATACGGTTGCTATAGAAAATCGCGTACATTTACATTTACATCCACTGCCCGCAAAGCTAATGGATATGCAGCTGGCTATTAATGGTCTGTTAGTTTCACTTCCTTCTTCAATTGAGTTCAGGTTTTGTCATTTATTTGTTCTATCTCTCAACTTTTGTTCCATCGATTCAATGTTTTTGTTGCCTGTATAATCATCGGATACGGTAAACCCACATGTAATGCTATCCTACCCAGCATGAAGCACACATGCAGGGCCACATAACCGTTATAACGGCTGCGTTGCTTAGGTTCAGCTGGTGAAGACCACCATCCAGCAATTCATCACCGTCATCACTGTTGTTTATTTAAAGCGATCGCAGAGACCTTCAGAATGCTGCTGCGTTGACTTCATTTGTGTTTGCTTCAGACATTAGTGCTGTTATATTCTGCACAGACACTGGTATGTTCTTTCATTATTGTGAATTTACGTTGCTGTTGTGGTTATTATTATTATTATTATTATTATTATTATTATTATTATTATTATTATTATTATTATTATTATTATTATTATTATTATTATTATTATTATTATTATTATTAGTCTTTCGATCGAACAGATAGCTTGTCTCAAGTGTGTCGTTAGTTCCCTTTCATCAACCTTCATCCCAGCTCTGACACAAAATCCAGTTTTCTGTACTCCAAGTATACTTTCGGGTAATTGTGGCGTATTATTTTAGACCTTATGCTGGCGTCGGCTACCCGGTTTGCGCCCTCAAAATAGTAACAATAACCGGAGCGGTTATTATTACAGTCAGATGTGACGAATAGGGACTACAGTATGTCTGAAATAGTAAAATCCCAAGTGAGGCCTGGTCGTTTGCTATCTTCTCTGGTGAGGCCCAGCGGTTCTGTCTGCAATGTTCTACAGTTAACATCAACTAAGCCAACGCGGTCGGTGCTGTTGTTAGATACTTTAAAGACGCAACATTTTCCATCATTATCTCTCTCTCTCTCTCTCTCTCTCTCTCTCTCTCTCTCTTCTCTCTCTCTCTCTCTCTCTCTGTCTCTCTCTGTCTCTCTCTGTCTCTCTCTCTCTCTGTCTCTCTCTGTCTCTCTCTGTCTCTCTCTGTCTCTCTCTGTCTCTCTCTGTCTCTCTCTCTCTGTCTCTCTCTCTCTGTCTCTCTCTCTCTCTCTCTCTCTCTCTATCTCTCTCTCTCTCTCTCTCTCTCTCTCTCTCTCTCTCTCTCTCTCTCTCTCTCTCTCTCTCTCTCTCTCTCTCTCTCTCTCTCTCTCTCTCTCTATCTCTCTCTCTCTCTCTCTCTCTCTCTCTCTCTCTCTCTCTCTCTCCTCTCTCTCTCTCTCTCTCTCTCTCTCTCTCTCTCTCTCTCTTCTCTCTCTCTCTCTCTCTCTCTCTCTCTCTCTCTCTCTCTCTCTCTCTCTCTCTCTCTCTCCTCTCTCTCTCTCTCTCTCTCTCTCTCTCTCTGTCATTCCTCACACATAGAGACGGAGGTCTACGCAATACGATACCTTTCTAAAACTTGGTGTACTAACTGTGCGTCCAAACGCTTCACAAGATCCGTTCACTGGACCTCTAGGCTAGATTTTAAACCATATGCCTTCTTTTGTGCTGTGTTGTAGCCCTAATGGTAACTCATTCCCAGAATAAAACGGCGTTACATAAGTGTTCATTTAAATTTGATTAACTTTGTCCATTACATATAAATAGAAGCTGAAGTCGTAGAGATATGTATTACCTTGCACTTATCTTGTGTTTACCATTTGCTTCTCGCAGACGCTGAGTGTCAGAGGCAACAGAAAGGAATAAATTCACGTGAACCTCTAAATCTGTCAGCACATTCATCCTACTCGCGTCTTCCTCTTGGCACGTGATCTAACTTTTATGACCGCGAATTTCTGTCAGAACTAATCTTTTCGTCCCTCTTCTGTTGTTAATTGTCGCAAAACAAACCCTAGGCCGTTAAAGTGGAAATTATGCTAGACCTCCGTCTTTACGTTTCACGATAAATAATAAATAATAAATAATGTCTGTTTAACGTGTTAGATGGATGTAAGCACATTCAGAAGTTAACGGGAAACAATCGATCAGACGTCGTCGTCATCATCATCGTCATATATTTATTAGCCACTCGTTTCAAAGTAGTCAGAAGATAATACGAAAATGGACCATACCTGGTTCAACCTTTCCCGGAACGACTCGGCCGCTGGATCGTCTCCTGCCAACAACCTAACTGAGGAGTTAGACATAGACTGCGTCTTGGCCAGTCGCTTTTACATCCGAACCATTCTGGCCGGCGTCCTCTGTATAGCGGGTATCGTCACCAACGGATTCTCGATCGCCGTTCTCAGACGCGATCGAGCGACATCACAGATCTTATCGCTGCTGCTTCGCGCGCTCGCCTACGCCGACGTTTTCTTGCTGTCGAGCTGGATCATCGGCTGGGCGCTTCCGTCGGCCTTCGGCTACTCGTCCTATCATGTCGCCTTCCTGTATATCTACAGCTACCAACTCGTCTTCATCGGCCAGACGGCAACAATCTGGACGACGGTTCTCATCGCAGCCAGTCAATTCATCGTCGTCTCCTTTCCCTACCATGCCTTGACCTTCTGCACTCTCCGTAGGACTCGCATTCACCTGGCCGCTGTCGTTTTCTTCTCCATCATCTACAACATTCCACGCTTCTTCAGGTTCCGCGTTCTACCCGTCGTTCGTCCCCGACAGCAACCGTACGAAAGAACGGAGTTCGGCGCTAGCTATGGTTTCCGCGTAGTCTACTTGGACATCTGCTACTACATCTTCAGCTTCATTTTACCGTTCGTTCTCCTCACGACCTTCAACCTGTGTCTGATCGTCAACTACCGACGCTTCAACCGGAAACGATGCTCGATGCTGACTTCCGGTCGGACTTCGGGTCGTGAGAAGCACGAGCAGAACATGAACCTCGTCATGATCATCGTCATCGTCGTGTTCGTGATGTGCAACATGCCGGCAAAAATCATCCAGGTTATCAGAGTGACATTGTCATACTACAGACAGCCATGTCCGTCGAAGATGTTCTTCTTGATCGAGTTCTGCAACATCCTCGAGCTACTCAACTCCAACTTGAACTTCTTCGTCTACTTCATTTTCCGGAAGCGGTTCCGCCAAATTCTCCAGGGAGAGCTCTGCGCCTGTGGCCCACAAAAAACGTCGACGTTGACGCAGAAACAGCTGTCTATTGAGGCGTCAACCATCGCGGCTTCAAATGAAATGCGCAGCTCAATGACCCCTGCTACAAAATCATAACAGCGTAAGACGTCAAGGGGAGAGGCCGTTCAATCAATTTGGTAACTAAATTAATATTAAAGGTCACAAAATTCCATCTAACATTTCATCTTCTTCGGATTGCTAATCCTCTGTAACCCGTCTTCAAAGGGTAAATTGAGAGAGCATAAAAGAGAGAAACGTGCTCAGACCACTCTGAAAATAATACAATTTTAAGGCAGAGGAAACCAATTACATTCATTCGCAGCTAACTGCTGTCAAGTTGTTAGAGGCCCCGTAGGTGGCTTGGAGCTATATAAATTCTCAAATACATCAGCATGCACAGCATAGCAGTTACGTTTAAGCAACTATGAAATCGTCTTAGAAACCGCCTTCTCCGTATTTAGTAAATTAATTCAGCGCTTTTCAAGTACGGATATGGCACCACATTAGATGTCTGCACGCAGACACACACACACACACACACACACACACACACACACACACACACACACACACACACACACACACACACACACACACACACACACACACACACACACACACACACGAACACACATAATGTACAGTTCAAATAGCGAATTTAAGGACTTCACAAGAGCGCTGCAGCTTTGACTACTACCTGACAGACTAAACAAGTGCGTTTTACGACAGTTTGCATATAATTATATGCTGCAAAAAGTCAAAAACAACAGTATATCATTGTGATGAAATACTGTTCCAGAAGGAAGAATGGTCCAATACACGAGAAAGCACGACGGACTCGATTTGCGGGGGCGGCACCTGCACACCTCGACAGACCGTAGAGCATCACGATCGCCGACTGGCTCGACACTGGAAGGCAGAGCTACCTAACGTATGCCTGGCAATACTGACAAATTAAGCACATCTCAGCATGATAATCTTAAATGCATTGTGCACCGCAACAGGAAGCCAGTGTAGACTCTCTCGCGTGTGTGTATATATATATATATATTTCGTTTTCTTGTTTTCTTATCATCATCATCATTATAATTACCATTGTTATATATATAATTGGTATCATCATCTCTTCCTGACGCCAGGTATTTGCCGGCGATGGGTACGAATAAAATATCCCATTCTCCTCGGTCATCTCTCAAGTCGAGAAATACTCTCATGTTAAGTCCTCGTTTAGATTGTCTACTCAGCGCAGTTATATATATATATATACATACATATATATATATATATATATATATATACTCTCTGTTAGCACTTTTTGATGTCTCTGCTGCCTTTGACATGGTAGATCATGACATCTTATTGCAGCGACTTGATACCTCATGTGGCATCCATGGCCTTCCACTTCTTTGGTTTCGGTCTTACCTTGCTGATCGTGCGCAAATGGTTATCTGCGGAGACTCCAGAACCCATTGGGTCAGAGTTAAATTTGGGGTGCCACAGGGCTCTGTCTTAGTCCCTCTCCTTTACCTCATATACACGGCTGACATTTCCGCTATACTTGCTAAGCACTTATCAACTGGTCATCTTTATGCAGATGACGCCCAAGCGCTCGTTCATGGCACTCCCTCTGCACAGCTTGCATTAACTGGACGCATTGATGCTCTCTCACGTGATTTACACCTTTGGCTGTCTTCTAATCGTCTCTCTTTGAACCCAACTAAGACGCAGCTTATATGGTTTGGTACTCGTCAGCAGCTCCTCAAACTAGACTTCCCTCTTCTTGCTGAGAAATTCCCGTCATTCACTTTTCTCTCTAGTGTCCGTGACCTTGGTGTTGTCCTTGACAGTGTGCTCACCTTTTCTGAACACATTGCTAATCTTACCCGTTCTTCTTACTTTCACCTGAGACGGCTTACAGCAATCCGACGCTCTGTCTCCTCCTCCGTTTTTACCACTATCATCCACGCCTTCATCTGCTCCAGAATTGATTACTGTAATTCTGTTTTTTGATTGGGCTGCCAAAAGTCCGTCTTTTCCCCCTCCAGACTGTTTTAAATGCTGCAGTCAGATTAATAGCCCGACTTCCTCGCTGGTCTCATATTTCCTCTTTCATGTTCGATCATCTCCATTGGCTGCCCCTTACTGCTCGGATTCAGCTGAAGGTTCTCACTTTAGTCCTTCGGTTCTGTACAGGCTTAGCACCCAAGTACCTCTGTGACATTGTTCGTCTGCCAATTTCAGCTACTTCCCTCCGTCCATTGCGATCGGTTAATCGCCATGATCTTCTTGTACCACAAGCCAGGACCACTAGGCTCCCTATGGCCAAAACTCGAGCCTTTTCTTGCATTTGTCCTGCTCTATGGACTCAACTTCCTCCATTGACACGTGCCTCTTTATTAGCTGGTGGCCCAAGTGCCTCGTTCCGCTGTCTTAAAACCTCTTTCTATTCACTGGGTCTTTCGCACTGGGAGCGCCTCTGGTTAGCGAATACTGTGAGAGGCGCTTTATAAATGTTTAGATACAATACAATACAATACAATACATGTATTCCCACACATATGCATCTACATTTCTAAAGCATAATGTACGGCACTTTGCACCAGGGATTGTTTTAACGTGCAATGATACACAAAATGTGCAGTGATAAAAGGCTGTTAACCGCTGTTTGTGCACGAAAAGAATTGTAATTCATAATTATTTATGATTTTTATGCGCTTCGGCGCTCGCCATGTGCAGTGATAAATTTTCCTTAAAACATGCCCTGCTTTGCACCTACATGTATGATCCTCGTTTCCTAGGCCAATGTGCCTACGCCACCCATTCTTGTTTTTGTCAAGCATAATCGTATCAAAGATCAAGAGGCAGACCTCACAGTAGCAAACATGTTCAGTGGGCTCTTACAAAGACAACTGTTTCGAGAGAAGACTCCGAAACAAAGTCTGTTAGAAACAAGTCTCTGTCTGTTTCACGCTGGGGAGCGTATTATATTAAAAACACGAAGAAGATAGATTTGTGCTGAATAAGTTTAGTGTTTTGTGAGAAAAAAAAACAAAAAATCTAAATCTGTAATATGCAGACGAACAAAATAGAAAACGAAGACGCAAACGTTTCTATATACAACATTATTTTTAAGGAAGATTTAAGATTGTCATTTTGTATAACTGCTAGTTTTTCAGGTAACATCTTCAAATTCCTGTATGACGATGCATCAACTTATCATCATCATCATTATACTGTAATTACCATCGTTATATATATAGATGGTATCATCATCACTTCCTGACGCCAGGTATTTGCCAGCGATGGGTACGAATAAAATATCCCATTCTCCTCGGTCATCTCTCAAGTCGAGAAATACTCTCATGTTAAGTCCTCGTTTATATTGTCTACTCAGCGCAGTTCTTGTAGTCCATTGTATAGGACTTGATCAACTGGCATTCTCTCTCTCTCTCTCTCTCTCTCTCTCTCTCTCTCTCTCTCTCTCTCTCTCTCTCTCTCTCTCTCTCTCTCTCTCTCTCTCTCTCTCTCTCGCTCGCTCGCTCGCTCGCTATCTCTATCTTCGCATGGCCTAAGCATCGAACGACTATGTCTAACAGAGTTGCTTGGGGTCATTTCCATTGTCTTGGAATTCCTGTAATTTCTGAAGCCAACTCATTTCTGAATGAAAATTTATTAATAAAATATAGAAGCGAACCCCATAATACCGAAAACGTAGTAAAACTCTCATTTTTCACATCGTCCATTAAGTTACTTTTATATTTTGATTGAGTAGTTACTTCTACCAGGAGCTAGCTTCCTCGAGCAGGTAATGTAATGACTCCACTAAGTTTCGAGTTATTCTCGTATATGTCTCATAAAAAGACGAATACCTTCGTCATACAACTCTGTCACGGTAAGCTTAATCTAATTTGCATAGAACTCAGTTATTACAATGTCTCTACTATAATTTAAGACATAAAAGAATACTCTTTCACATGGATGCTAGCCTGAAGCAGTAAATCAATATACATGAAAATGTTCCTCAAACATTTACTGTCATCATTACCTCTAAGAGTAATTTACTTGTTAAAGATTCTGTTCCGTGCATTTGTCAACCTTTCATGCACGCTTTTGGAAAAGGATATGCATTCGGATGCATAGACATGGTTTAAATGTGACTCAACTAAGTCCAATAGAACTACTTTATGTGTTCCTTAGTTTAGAAAGAATGCAGTTACCGTCTCTTAGCATAATTATGCAATCCGGCTATATATAGGAGAGCCTAGGCACGCTCAGTCTGTATTTACAGCAAACAAAGTGCAATATGCCTAGGATCCGACGCAATCTCTTTACCTGAAATTGCTTCAGGCGAAAACTAAGCGTTTACATGTAAGACCATTTGTGGAACAAATATTTTACATTGAACCAATCTGACAGAAAAATGGGGCATCGTGAACATGTTCAGACTGACATTATCCATCCTATAATGAGTTTCTTTGTAGTAGGCTACACGAATCGGTTGGAAAATATATGCATAAATTTAACTTGTTCTCTATCTCAATTCCAAGTTTTAGCTTAGGATCAAAGTCCAGCCCAACTCGAAAAGATTCATAACGTGTACTGTACGCTTCAGTGGCAACATCTGCAGATCTGCAAGTTAAGCATACGCTCCTCGAATATTAGGTCAACTTGTGAACATGCGCCTATAAAACCGTGCATGCATAGGACCGGGCGTATGGTGCATACAACTGTGTCATATCTGCAACTCTTACGAAAGAAAATCAAACATGAAACTGAAGTCAGGTTTTCAATAATCAGTGACTTATTTATGTCAGCTAATTCAACTTACATTGATTGATTTCTCCTTTCGTCAGTAGAAGAGAAGAGCATCCGACACTCATCAGTTCAGTCGAAGTGGTGTTTAGTTAATGCAAGGCGTGATATAAGAGCTACTAGAAGTGACATAATCGATCTTAATTAGACCTGGCTTTAACCTTCAGTATTCACTCCTGATTTTACTGCCCCAACCTTTACTATGCTGAATGAACTTTCTCGCAATGTTTAGAGGAACTTATCGAATCTGCAAAAGGTTAAATTTAGAAACAGCTAGCAAACCTTGATAAATCCAAAAATACTTAAATCAATTAAGAAGGCGGTTGTTCATTTCTCATGATGTCCCATTCAGGTTTTCAAATCTTTTGAGAGTCCAACGCATTTGTGCACGATCACAAGTCCAATATACCAACGCAAACGATTTAGATAAAGATGTTCTCTAAATGAAACCATACAAGTCTGAGGAATAGCACTTCTTTAACCTTGCGTGGTTTCCTTAACTGATGCCGATACCCGCCTCTTTGGCGGACCTAGGCCACGTCCTGCACCAACTACTAAGACCAACCAAACCCACCTACTACTCCCTCCGTCAGCGTGTCTATGACCGCACAATCCCCCAGCAGACAGCCTGAGACGCATTTATTGCTAGGATATTATATGCTCTTTAACTGTGACCACAAATTGGTTAATACAGAAAATACTTACTTATTTTATTGATACTTATCAATGTGTGCACGTGGTGTGCGCCTTTGCGTGCGACACATTTCTCTGTAGGCCTCGGTGCACTTTAGACCTAGACGTTCATGAAGAATATTTTGTATCTGTGTAAGCTGTTTTACTGTACCGAAAACGTTTTAGTTACACCATTCTGTGCAAACATCGGCGAATATCGGTAAATTGCATTAATTTTTCCATCTGTAACATGTACAGTTATCTAAAACCTCCAGCTATAAAATGCATTCGCGCAGGCTTAATAGAATCGTTCAATTGCTTGTGGATTGTCTAAGCATTGAAATCGAAAGTAAAAGTAGGCGTAAGCTTACTTATCAGTACGGCTGGAAATAACATCCCTAATGACGACACTGAAGAGCAGCTGAAAGAGGGTTGTTGACTGTGGACTGTGGTAGCCATGAACGAATGGATTGTTATTGAACCAGAAGTGTTCCAGTTTTATGTTTTATGTTTTATGTTCAAAGGCACAAGTTTTGGACGGAGTTTTTGGGGGTACCGTATAATTATTATAACCAACACTTTTAGTGCAATTCAATTTCCATCAACATTGTTATGAGACCTAACAATCAGGGCTGTAGTGGTAAAATCAGAGGTGAGTATACGCTACCGGTTAATTTTCTGAAACAAATCAAAGGTGAGTATACGCTACAGTATTTTGTGAGTATAGCCTACCCTACAGTATTTTAATATAAATAAATATAAATATTTTGTGAGGGGAGTATACGGTCTCTAGAGGTGAGTATACGCTGTATACCCGCATATACCCTCGACTACAGCCCTGCTAACAATATATATATCCATGCCTTCGTCTAATACGTCTCTTCTCCTAACAAATCCAGCAAATAAATTTACCAAACTGGAAAAGCATTCACACTGGCTGAAGGTGCAACAAAATCGTATAATTAACAGATCTACATCATTAATATTCATTATAATTATGATATCAACTGTTACCATAAAATTTTGAGTTTTCATTTTTCTAACTTATTCTGCTTTTACAGTATCTCCGATGGCTAAGAGTCGTCAAAGCTCAGTTCAAGACAAAATAGCTGACGTGACAGAATGTTCAATTTGCACTGAGATCTTCACAAATCCTAAAATTCTTCCCTGCGTTCACAGCTTCTGCTTACACTGTCTGGAAAAATATGGAAACGATAAGAAACCGGGCGATCAGTTGGTCTGTCCAATTTGCAGGAATGAGTTCTTCATTCCAGATGGGGGTTTATGTAATTTGCCAAGCAATTTCTTGATTGGAAAAATGGTGGAGATTGGAAAATTGGCAATGGCGCCTGTAAATGAAGCCACGTGTAATATCTGCCCGGAAGGAGAAGAGGCCATAGCTAAAATGCTATGTGTTGATTGTGAACAAATTCTTTGTGAGCGCTGTAGTAAATCTCACAAGAAAACAAAGTCCAGCCAAAACCATCAAGTCGTTGAACTTGGAAGCAAGCTGAACTCACGAAACTTTAACTTATGCAACAGTTACTGTGGTCATCATCCTAAGGAGCTCATAAAGATGTACTGCCATGACGATAAAGAAGCCATCTGCTTAATTTGTTGTGCTGAGAGTCACGAGACTCACAAACGTATAAATATTGAAAAAGCTGCTGGAGAATTTAAGCAACGACTAAAAGAAGATCTTGAAAATGTTACCATCAGACTTCCAGAATATGAAGAAGTTTTGCAGAAACTAAATAAATATAAAAACGAATTTGTAGAAGAGATTTCAAAAACAGAGGATAGTATTCGCGACATGGGAAGAAAGCTGAAAAAGTTAATTGACCAACATACAGAAATATTGGTACACAATTTGAAATTAGTGATGGAACAAAACTTCAAAGCCTTTGAAATTACAAAAGAGAATGTTGAGAGATTCAGAGTAATGATTGAAAGCTACTCTAGATATTCAGAGGAACTCCTTTCCCGAGGGTCACCAGTTGATATCTGTAGAGCTGCCGATCAAATGCATACGAGAGCAAATGAGTTGGAAAAACTTCCATCAAACTGCAGCGGAGATCGTTTTCACTGTGATACAGTTGTCTTCCAACCTTCAAGCTTTGAAAATATCTTGAGGCAATGCAGATCCAATAATGCAGTGGGCGAAGTTACAGTCACTGAGTCACCAGATCGAAGCATAAACTTTGAAACTGAATGTACAGGTAAGCAACTGGTGTCTTCAAACGACATAGGCCTACTTGTACTTAAGAAGATCAGCCGAGTTAAGGATAGTTTTTGTCCTATTTAGACCGACTAAGACTTTGATTAGGCATCGACCATGCCTCTGAAACTATCTGACGTCGGCACTTTTTCACACGAATTCAATCTTTTGGTGAAGTATAATCGCTTACGTAGCACCCGTACATATGTGTGTATGTGTGTGTGTGTGTGTGTGTGTGTGTGTAGGTGTGTGTGCGTGTGTGTATATATAATAGTTATTATCTATTATCTATCAGACATTTATATAGCACCAGTTCAAGGAAGCTATTCAGAGGCGCTCCCAGCCCAACTCCGGCGAAAGAGAACAGTCTTTGGAGCAGAGAAGAAAGCAGTGGATGAGTTTCGAGGAAGAAACCGCAGCTCAGGAGGAAGCCCATTCCAAATTGTGGTAATAACGACTGAGAAAGCGCGTTGCTGCATAGTAGCGGACTAGCGGTGCGTGCGAAAGGAACAGAGAGATCACCACGGGTGGTAGAGCGAAGAGAGCGGTGACCAGGTGGAAGAGAGGCACGAGAACAGAGCTCACGCAGATAGAAGGGAGCACAGCCATGCTGACATTTCCAGACAATGGAGGCAACCCGGTAGACAATGCGTTGCGATAGTGGTGACCATCACGCATGTATTCAGAGACATGGCCAAAAATACATTGTTGCTGACATCAATGCAGTATAATACAGTATCAAATCAGTAAATGTTGAAGTATAAGAAGGAGAAAGCTCTTCAAGATAACAAGATAGTTCATCTATCCACTGTGACTACTTGTTCGTCTTGAAGGTGGAATATTGTCAAAGGATGCAATCGATGCCAAAAACCGCGACCTTGTTCCTCTTCCGGGGTTCATAACCGTCACAACCGAGGAACCTGACATGATCACCCTTGACGACGATCCGACACAGAAACGAGCCAAGATGCCATGTGGTCACGTCATCGGTCAGTCACTATGTCCCTTCTTTGTCTGAATCCAATCCTTGCTCATTGCTGAGCTGTACCTATGATGCTCAACAACATTAATTTACGTTACAACCCTGCTACATTTAGAACTGCGTACTCATGTACGTATTTTAAAATGCAACAGGAATCTTTCCTTAACTAGGCTACTGTCCTAGCTGGATGATCGCTTTGAGTAGAGATTCTGTACGGTAAATTTATTGTGTTCCAAATGCGAAAAGCCTTGCCCTATATCTCTTGTCCAAACTGCTTAGCATGACCATTACATACACAGGGCCCTACTTACAAACAAACAACTACAATGGAATAAAACCATTTTGATTTTAAGTAAAGCGAGGATTGTCAGAGTAAATTGGATTCTTATTTTGTCAGATGAGAAGCGATTTTAATTTCTTGGAAGATATTTGCCCATATACATTCATAGTCATAGACGAGTTTTAAGTTTCTTTTCATCTGTTTTACAGGACGAGATTCGATGAAAGGCTACTGCTGGAGCGTGCTAATGGATGGTGGATACAAGTTCTACTGCCCGGACTACAACTACAGTGGAAAGGGAAGTTGCAACTGTGAATGGGAATACTTTCTCGTTCGTCACGTGGCCTGCCTTTCACCAGACGAGATGCACGAATTCGAAAAGAAGCTCACCAACAACTACTTGATGAAGGCTTCGGAACAACTCAGAAAATGTCCAGGATGCCAGGTCTGGTGTTTCCGGGCACCGGACGTCCGTAGCAACTGCGGATTGTGTCGGCAAAGAGGGAAAACTCCGGGTCCTTGCCACATGTCCGACAAAGACGATCGGCCGATGCGACAAATGCCCGATCGTTCGCGGCTGTCCGAAATGTGGCTTTTTGATTGAACACAAAAGCAGCTCTGCATACATGTATTGCTTCAACTGTCGTTTCGGGTTCTGTTTCATCTGTCTGAAGGAAAAGAAAAGTGGGAAATGGCCATGTAAGTTCGAAGGTACCTGCAAACTAGCTCCACGTCAATCATCTTTGCTTAGAAGTCTATAACTGCAGAAGCATTACACACTGTCGACCTGCATTTGTGGTCCATTACAGACAATTGTCATCCATAAAGAATCTGATCTAGACTTACTGGAGCATATTCAGCAAAATCAGTTGTATACCTATCAGACTTTATGCAAAACGCATCATAAGGACCGCATACAAGCTTTGTATATTCTAACTTAGGCTACCTCTGTCTCACCAAACTGGACTCGTGGTGAGCCACTTTTAGCAAGTATTTATCTGTTACCTTGTTACCTTGTGCTGTCAGCTCGTGGAGCTCCAGCGATCGTCATGGTGAGCACTCTCCATTGTTTCCTATTCGATGACAAGTCCCGTAATTCCGCCAAATTCATGCCAGTTCTAAGTCACGCTCCGGCCTGGGAGTCCCACCATCCGCGACTCAAAGCGCATCATAAGGACTGTATACCTGTATAATTTGTATATCCCATACTTGTATAGGGTCAATATGTGATGTCTAATCATCAAGCCGTGATGGCGATCGTAGCGCTTTAAAGAAACAAAATGACGAATTCACAAGACATTAACCGGCGCACGTAAGCTCAATTATTCGAACAATTGATCTACATAAATATAGTGGCGCTATAAAAAAAGTAAGTGGATTAGCGTACATTTTATTACATCAGCGTACACTTAACAGCATCAACTTGTGTTGCTGCGCTGTGGTTTAAACGGATTTCAAACTGAAAACCAAGATTATAGTCTATTACGATTGTGAAGTTAATTGTTTGGATATTGTAGGGCCTATTGATTTCTTTGAGTGAACAGCTACGTTGTGGCTTTCCATGGCTATTAAGATACAGGTTGTTGGTTTGCATTTAAACACAGATATACAGGGGCGTAGCCAGGCTTCAATTCAAGAGGATGCAACTACTGCTTGTCAAAACTTTTATGCAGTGGCGGCGATCTTGTTTCAGAGGTGAGGGGGAAATTTTTCAGCGTCTGAAGGGCGGTCGCAAAAACTTCTGAGAATTTCAGAATTTCGCTCTGAGAATTTAAAAAATTTCGTCACGAAAAATTTGATGACCTTTTCTTTAGTCATTAACACATTCGAAGACTTGTCAGGACTTTGATCAAGAGGAGGCAAAATCCACCACTGCTGGGGTGTACTTGAGGACTCGGGCTATAACCCATGGAAAATTTTAAAATCCACAAAACCAAGAGAAGGCCTCCATGTAGCTACGCCTATGCAGATATATTGAACTTTTATGATCCATCGGAACTCTTTCACGACTGAGCTTTTTCCTTCAGCTATTTAAATTAAGGACATTTTACTGCATGAAACAATTGCTTTTGAGAAAGAATAAACAATTAAAATGTGTTTACTATGTAACTCTTAGTTTTTGTAATTACAATTGACGTTGTAAAGCACCCTAGAAGTAACTTGCTACTGATGATGCTACACAAGTTTTAACGTAATTACAAAATTACATTTACAATTACAACACTCTGTATTTAGACAAACACAGCATCCACGCAGAAGGAAACCAACATTTTTAGTTTTCTGCCAGGTATGTGTAGACTAACTCTTTTAGACCAGCTGAAGGCTTCATTTAACATGACCAAACAATTTAAAAAAATAGATGAATCACGATATGTTCATTTTAATTCATAACTTTATTATCAACTAGCTGGTGAACCCGGCGTTGCTCGGGTTTCGGAGGTTTTGGGTCGGGACACCATGGTAGCGGTCAAAACGGGGGACGCGAAGCTGCTTAACCCGGCGTTTTTGGGTGTTTCAATCCCTCTAGCGAATAAGCAACAAAACACTGCTTAACCCGGCGTTGCCCGGGTTTAGTTCAGTGAAAGTTTCAATCACTCTACCGAATCATTTTGGGTCGGGACGCCATGGTAGCGGTCAAAACGGGGGACGCGAAGCTGCTTAACCCGGCGTTTTTGGTGTTTCAATCCCTCTAGCGAATAAGCAAGAAAACACTGCTTAACCCGGCGTTTGCCGGGTTTAGTTCAGTGAAAGTTTTAATCCCTCTAGCGAATCCGTACTGTAGCTGCTTAACCCGGCGGCGCCATCTGGCGAGTGAAAATAGGTTGAGTGTAAGTTTTTTACCAGCTAAAAATGCATTGCCCGGGTAGGTTTTGGCCCGGGACACCATGGTAGCGGTGAAAAGGGGGGACGCGAAGCCTCACACTGGGTGTGTAATGCCCACCCCGAGACAGTAGTGAAGGTTTGAAGTGGAAAGGTCGAAAGCTGTAGAAATGCATCGCGGTCAAAGATCGCTGTGACAGACAGACAGACAGACAGACAGACAGAGTCTTTGCTTTATTTATATAGATGTAATCCAGTTTAACCTATATCCCAATGCTTCTGTTACCGAGTTAGTACAGTCGTTTAGTTGACCATAAACTAGTTTCCAAATGTAGTTGCAAAATATATCCAAGACGATATATAATGACATACGGACATAGTT
The DNA here is from genome assembly GCA_963556255.1 of Allolobophora icterica. Classification (NCBI taxonomy): domain Eukaryota; kingdom Metazoa; phylum Annelida; class Clitellata; order Crassiclitellata; family Lumbricidae; genus Allolobophora; species Allolobophora icterica. Next base: position 9,675,645 of record OY744605.1, on the reverse strand, counting down.
AGTAGTTACGCATTAGTTAATACTTGCATTAGCAGTACTGTGGTAGTCAGAAATCTGTAGGCAAGCTGTAGGTCAATTCTGCCAAGCCTGTTTCATGATAAATCTCTGATCTGTCGCACTTAATTAAGTGTCCTTCGCCAGTCTAAGAGTTAAAGTTTAACCAAGTAGTAGGTCATCTATATGTTAAGCTCCGTTGCATTAGTCGTTGAACGCAAATGGCTGGGATAATACAGATCAGAGAAGACTCATACCGAAGTGCTTCATCCGGTAAGTGCATAATATCGACTACACGTTTTGGAATTTTACTACCAACCGCCTGCCCTGTGGAGTGCCTAGAGTGGGATTTTTGAGGACATAAGAGAGTATCCGTCCAGCTTCTCCTGACGATACATTTTCCCATATAGCTCCCTTTCGCCCAAAAGTCTTTCCAATTTTAAAATTATTTGAAGCTGAAAACGAGCAGCTTTTTCCAAAAACTGGTTATTCTGAATTGGGACCAGTTTACAGTTGGGCAGGAATGTTCGAACTTTTGTTTACCCAGTTGCTGCAAACCATAGTGGTAAACAAAAGTTAAAAACAGAAAGTTTAACAATCTGTAAACACTAGGTAATAACAGGCTGTTTAACAACTGTAAACACTAGGTAATAACAGTTTGTTTAACAGCCTTTTAACATTAGTAGTACAGCGGCATAGCTCCGATATATGAACTGATTGTGCATTTTGTGATACAAGCATGAAATTTGGCACAGACATCATACATAGTAGTACTAAGAGATATAGATATTGGGCCACGCTGAAATATTATTTTTTTGGCGGGAAAAAATGGCGGGAAAAAATAAAATATGAATTTTTCATAATTTTGGGAAAGTGGTCTGCAAATAAGATTTAGGACCGTTTTGCTTCATTGGTTTTCAATGTAGATTTTGGTTTCCAATTGGATTTTTAATAAATTACTCGATTTTTATTTATATTATTAAAATATTACAGTTTAAATTACTATTGTTGTTGCAGCACAACTAATAACGTCTATACGGGTCAATATATGGCTGAACTCCAAAAAAATGTATATAAAAGGTTTCTCAGTAGATTTTGTTACCATTTGGTATGCTTATTAGCATCGCAAAAGTCTACTCTAATCTGACAATTCGAAAAGGGTCAATATCAAGATGGCGTCCAAGATGGCTGCCAATTTTAAGACAATTTTAACTCCCGGCAGCCATCTTGGACGCCATCTTGAAGTGATACAGAAAGTGATTAAAGTTATTTTAACTGAACACTAAGCAATAAGCCCTACGGTTAGACACCAACAAAACCTTTCTAGGTTGAATAGTGCTTGAGATATAGACAATTTTAGCTCCCGGCAGCCATCTTGGACGCACAATTGATTTGCTATGCCGCTGTACTATAGGTAAGAAGAGGCTGCTTAACAGTCTGTAAACACTAGGTAAAAACAGTGTTTAACAGTCGGTAAACACTAGGTCTGGAGGCAGAGCTGAGCTGCTACCCAGCGCGTCCACAGGTGGCAGATAGTGGAACGGCCTTCAGTAAGAAGGGTAGCTGCGAAATAAGCAGGGATTTATCTCCTGACGAATTGGGATTTCCATGTCGTGGGCTCTTGGGCACAGAAAAGGTTGGATTGGTGTGCGGTACTAACTACTCTACTGCAAGCGATTTTATTTATATATTTCAACATTATTCAGCGAGTTTCCGTTTGTCGTTTCTTTTAGTCAACTGAGCATTCGTTGTTTGGAAACAGGAAACTAGAAACATCGTTTTAAAGAATTGCAACAGGCGGATTTTTATAGCCTGAATAGTAAAAGCGAAAGTGAAAGTAGCTTAAGCTTTAGGCTAACACTGAAATTTCTGCAACACATTTTCAAGGCAATATGATGACGTTAAATTTTTGCTCTCTGGGTGAATCGCATTTGCTTGCTTCGTGAAGAAGGTGGTTGTTTTCGCTTATCTTTAGAGTAGCGCTTTAGTATTTTACGATTGGAGCTCAACAGGCATTAGGCCTATAAAGTAATAAAATCTTCAATGTTTGTGAAAGCAGTACTTAAGCTGCGTGGCGGAAACTAAATCATGCACCATTGCACCTGTGTTTAATAAAATGGAATGCTCAAGAGTCAGAGTGTTTGCTCAGTTTAAGTTTCAGGTCATCCAAAAGGTTCAAGCCAGAAAAGACAATGTTGTACTAAGACGGCAAGTGATTATGGTGATAACGGCATAGGCGTAGACTCGGGGGGAAGACAGCCTGGGCACGTGACCCCCCGCCCCCCAAAATTGAGATGGACTGCACATCCAATGCAAAAATTGTAGAAAAAATAACCAAATCCCCCACAAATATTTTGAACAAGTTTACGCCAGTGGTCAATGAGCGCTGCGTCATGTCAGAGGTGGTTTTCCAAAGAGTAGTCCAAAAGAGGTCCGAATCCGGTCTCCAGGAGGTCCAGTTTCTAAAGGAATAGTACTGGGTAAAAGGCGTGTATTATGGATTGCCGGCATGAAAAGACAAGATCAAGACGAGACCGATACGTCTGAGACACCAGAATTTTAGAAATAGGTCTCGAGACCGACTTCAGACCGAAGAGTTAAGTCCGAGACTAGAACCCTGTTGCTGTCACTGAAGATCTTAAATAGGTGTAAATGCACACGCTTTTCTATAGGAATCGTATGGCTGCGATCCTATTCATATTACAATGAAATGATTGAGTGAGGTCCTTCACCAACGCTGACCGTTTGAATGGATGCCGCACCATTAAATTACGGATGTGAGATGTACAGCTGTAGCCTACTGACTATACCCCGTTATCGATCGAGTCAGTCGATCAAGTCGATCGAAACTCGGCCAAGTCGAGTCGGTCGAAAAATCGTCGACTCGATCGACTTGCAAGTCGAGTCGATCATATGTTTTGACAAGTCGAGTCGATCGTTGTTTCCTCGACTCGACTCGACTTTAAAATATTTTCTTACTATTTTTTGCGGCTACCTCACAAAATGACCCACATGATGTGATGACGTAATGCTTAGTAAACGCACAACTACGTATGAACATGATTTGAAGTTGAGTGCAAATTATGAGCCTTATGGTGATTTCGTATAACTTTTTTTCACAGTTTAACGGTGAAAATGGAAAGATTAAGATGCGTTAAAAATGCGCTTGTTTCAGAAAATTTCAGCTCTGTAGTCAGTTATAACGACGATCTCAAAATGTTCGAATGTCTGTATATTAGGACGGGACTGAATGCTTCGATTTTGGCCAAGAGCAATGGCTCGGAAAGTGTTTAAAAGTTGCGTGAGCTAACCTCAGCCAAGTAGGCTACAGACCTAAGATGGATAGAATTAGGCCTATACTTTATATCCAATGTAACCAATAAGAATATTTTGTCATTTCTTACAATCAGTGGAAAAGTTTATTATTCATTGCCTACATATTCATGAAATAAAACGCGTCTACAGCACAATAAGTCAATAACTACGTTAGCAAGCATCAAATACAAAGCGCCAGCCAAAAGTTGTGTGAGCAATCATGATGTGCACTGAGCATGCTTCTGCCTCGGCGTTACAGAGCCAAAACATGTGTGAACATTGGCCAAGAGATACAGTCCAAGTCGACAAAGTCGACCAAGTCGATCGTTTATTTGCCAAGTCGATCGAGTCGACGAGAGGTCGACTAGTCGACAAAGTCGATCGAGTCGATCGTCGGCCGCGCCAAGTCGGTCGTAGCAGTTTGACTCGATCGATCACGGGGTATACTACTGACCGTAGACAACATGTATCAGAAGGAAATAGGAGATACAACATCAGGTTCCTGCGGAATGATAGGGCATATATATGAGTTAGAAATATCCTATGCATATTATATTAATAAATACTATATGCATTATCTAAATAAATACTATACTATCACTTATTTCAACCTTACAACATTTTCAGCGTCTGTTAAAGTTTACTAGTTCTTAAACAGATCTAGCCCCTACAAAAAACCTATGTGTGCATGTGGTAATTCAAGTACATGTAGGCCCTACATGTACTTGAATTACCACATGCACACATAGGTTCTTTAATGTTATTATTAATATTATCATTATTGTTATGATTTCTAGAATGATTACTAGTATGTATTTATTAAGCGCTACTATCCAGTGAATAGACATCAATCGATGGCGCGGAGCTAATCCGAATTAAGCACTTGTTCAAGGTCCCTACACAGTGATCGTCTCATGGAAGGCTCGAATCCTTACTCTCCGCGTTACAAGGCGAGCGTTCTCACCAACTGACTACATTGTCTATATTACAGTATATATATAATTATATATATATATATAATATTACATATAGATATATAATTATATAACATCTATGCATCTATATTTCTAAAGCATAATTTACGGCACTTCACAGCTGGATGAATTAGGGCCTACAGTAACTGTGATCCTCGTTTTCATAGGCCTGTAGGCCTGCGCCATCCATTCTTGTTTTTGTCAAGCATAATCGCATCAAAGTTCAAGAGGCAGTTCATAACAGTAGCAAACATGTTGACTATTGTTGAGTGGCTCTTCATAAACAACTGCTTCGAGAGAAGACTCAGACACTAAGCTGCTTACAGGCAAAGTCTCTGTGCTACAAAATCTTTCGTGTAGGTAGTTCCGGGCGTCTATTATAGTTTAACGCGGAGAAGATCTATTTATGCTAAATAAGCTTATTGTGTCGTGAAGAAACAAGTAAGCGAAAACTCTGATTTGCAGAAGAACGAAGTAGAAAACGAAAAGACGCAAACGTTTCTAGGCGTATTTGCAATATTATTCTTTTTAGGAAGATTCAAGACTATCATTTTGTACAGCTGTTAACTTTTCAGGTAACAACTTCAAATTCCTCTGATTGAGGACGCATGAACTTATCATCATCATCATCATCATCATCATCATCATCATCATCATCATCATCATCATCATCATCATCATCATCATCATCATCATTTTCATCATTTTCATCGTTATATACTATCATTATTATCATTTGTTCCTGACGTCAGCCATTTGGTGGCGTTAGGTACGAATAAGTTATCTCTTTTCCTCAGACACCTCTCGAGTCCTTGAGAGGTGAATGAGGAAAATATTCTGTTCAGTGCATTTGTCAGCCTTTCATACTCGGCTGTGGTGTAAGATTTGATTGAAATATATCCAATAGAACTAGTTTTAGAAAAACTTGTCATCTTGTCTTGTCATCGCTTAGCATATGCAAATACATCAGTTACATAGGAGAACCTAGACACGCTCAGTATGTAGGCCTAGTTACAGCGAACAAAGTGCACTGTGCAGGTTGTTTAGGAACCGACGCAATCTCTTCACCTGAAATTACTTCAGGAGAAAACTAAGCGTTTACAGGTAAGACCATTTGTGATACAAACTGAGTATGGTAGATTGAACCAAGTGATTCTTTAAACCGAAGAATGGGTCCAGAGGCGTCTACACCACAGAAACCTTGGAGCAAATGCTCCATCCAAGAAATAGAGGGGGGAAGATCTGTCACTGTGTGTGCCACCATTTTAGGGGGGGGAAGGAACGGGAAGGGGGAAGAAGAGGGGGAAAAGGGACGTTGCTCCAATGACTTAGGGGGGATAGACGCCCCTGAATGTGTCCTAATAAACATGTTCAGACTACACCGATCGGCTCTGAGTTTCTTTGTAGTACACCGATCGGCCGGAAAATAAATGCATGAGTTAACTCTCTCAAATAAAAGTATTTTCTCTTATCCAAATGCTTATAACAATTTCGTCAGCTCTGTCGATTCGTTCGCTACTCGTGAGGTCACACAATACGACATAGAGTAACGTATTTGCTCATGTGTTTGTATGAATATAAGTATAGATATGTAAGTTTATGTATGTATGTATGCATGCATGTATTTATGTACATACGCATGTATTCATTCATAACGGACATTTATATAGCGCCTTTTCAAGGAGAACTACTCAGAGGTGCTCCCGACTCCAGCACGGCTGAATAGAGCCGTCTTAAGGCGAGAAAAGAACGTGGAAGAAAATGTTCTAAGGAGCAAGCGTAGCGCTAGGGGAAGGCTACTCCAGGTTAGAGGGCCCATCACCGAGAAAGCGCGATGCTGCTTGGTAGAGGTACGGGCAAAAGGAACAGAGAGCAAGCCCTGCTCAGACGAGCGAAGCTATCGAGCGCTCCGCGTGCTGAGCCAGTGGAGAACATCACGCATGTACGCACAGGTTATAAAATATATGTATGACTCTGTGTGTGTGTGTGTGTGTGTGTGTGTGTGTGTGTGTGTGTGTGTGTGTGTGTGTGTGTGTGTGTGTGTGTGTGTGTGTGTGTGTGTGTGTGTGTGTGTGTGTGTGTGTGTGTGTGTGTGTGTGTGTGTGTGTGTGTGTGTGTGTGTGTGTGTGTGTGTGTGTGTGTGTGTGTGTGTGTGTGTGTGTGTGTGTGTGTGTGTGTGTGTAGGTGTGTGTGTGTGTGCGTGCGTGTGTGTGTGTGTATTTATGGTATACGGACTATAGCTTTTAGGACCTTTCACTCATTGGGACCATCGCTCGTAGAACTATTGCTCATAGGGACATTCACTTATACGACCTTTAACTGATAGGACTATCGCTCATACACCACGAACAATAATTGCAAACTTCCAATTAGCTAGTAATTAAAATTATATAGTAATCAACTGAATTGGTCTCTGTTCCAATTACAGTAATAAGGTGAAACTCAAAATTTGTGTGTAGGCCTATATGGTCACAGTGAAGAACAGCAACACATAAAAATTTACATTTACCGAATGATAGAAAATTTGCTTGATGGCGTCATCGATGTAATAAAACGACCTAGACCATGACCTTTCAAGGTGAAGATGACCCCCGAATGGTGAAAAAATATCAACAATAAATTCTACATACAAAAATCAGTAACATTAGAGGTATTACACGTGCATATACTCTATAAAACAAAAAAAGTGAATTTTACAATAAGCCAAAATGACCTTGACCGTGACCTTTCAAGGTGAAGATGACCCAGAATGGCGAAAATAATATCTGCAATGAATTCTACATACCAAAATCAGTAATATTAGAGGTATTACACGTGCATATACTCTAAAAAACCAAAAAAGGTGAATTTTCAATCTGCCAAAATGATCTTGACCGTGACCTTTCAGGGAAAAGGTGACCCCTAATGGCAAAAACAATATCAGAAATGAATTCTACATACCAAAAACAGTAACATTAGAGGTATTACACGGGCATATACTCCAAAAAACAAAAAAGTGAATTTTTTATCTGCCAAAATGACCTTGATCGTGATTTTTCAAGGTGAAGATGACCCCTAATGACGAAAACAATATCAGAAATGCATACCGAAATTAGTAACATTAGAGGTATTACACGGGCATCGTCCATATACTCTAAAGAACACGTGGGGCGTGGTGGCTCAGTGGTAAGTTCGGCGCTTTGTGACCGGAGGGTTGCAGGTTCGAATCCCACTCTAGCCGCTGCGTAAGGACCTTGGGCAAGTCCTTCACTCGCAATTGCTCGTGGCGCTTCGGCGTGAAAATTCCGGCACAGTATCAAATGCTGTAGTCGGGAGCGACTCTGAGTAGTAGCAGACTTCGAGAGGCGCTATAGAAATATCCGGAATAAATAAAAAATAAATAAACAAGAAAAGTGAATTTTCCAATATGGCCGTCGGCGGCCATCTTGAATTTTTGCGTTTTACATCAAGATGTCTCAAAATTTCAGAGGGCACCTTTTCTAACATTAATTAGTAGACCCTTACAGATCATTCTTCCAAATTTGGTGCTTTTATCCGCCGTGTAACGTTAACCTTGAAATACAGCGCTAAGCCACCTCACTATCAGTGAATAGGTGGCCGATCGCTAAGTGCTTAGAAAATATCAGAGGAATGTCCGCTGTATAGAGAAGATACAGGAGTGGACCAAGCACAGATCCCGGGAACTTCAGATTTAACCGTCAACCAGTGCATAGAAACTCTTTCAGGACTGCGCTTGCTCTTTCGGGCGTTTGAAAAATAAACATCTTAATGCATGGAACGAAAGTTTTAACCCTTTTGAGGTGAGGTGGGTATGACACACCCCATAGACATAGGCCTACAAGTTACGTTTTCTACGGAAAACGTGGAAGCAGCTTGGACTATTTTTGTGGACCTTAGGGAATGTGAAATACGGACACTTTACGGCAGTTTCAGCTACTTTTGAACACATTTTAAAAAGAAATATACATATTAACATGAAATTATAATTTCTCGTATGCAGGGATCGTAAAACAAGAATCACATGTCATGCGTGTAGCGAGCGAGTGTTCCTTGAACACGCTAATGCCGTGGGTATGGCCTGCATTAAGCAGTCAGTCGAAAATGATGACTGAAAAATTAATAGTCTCTATTTCACTTGAAATACGGTATTGGCTATTCGTGCTTTTGATAATGTTGTGTATGAGGACAGAAAAATGCACTTGCTAAGACGAAATTACATGGTTATTGTTTTACCTGCGGGCTATTTCAATAATGATTGAAAACAGTTATTTCTTGTGATAATCACCAGTTTAGTTGATAAACTGGTTATACAACTATAGTTTAGCTCACAATTCATGTTAAGTAGTTGATATCGCGACTTGCAAGTAAAAAATATGTATTGGGGAATGTCATACCCCACCTCACCACAAACGTTCTAGTGCTTCACCTCACTTCAAAAGGGTTAAAAAATAAACTGCTGAAATTTATTTACTATGTAGCCCTTAGCATGTGCACTGATAGTTGAAACTGCATAGCACCCTAGAAGTAGCCTGCTACTCACGATGCTACATAAACTGTCGTAATTACAGTTACAATTACAACGTTCTATACGTAGAACAAACAAGGAAGGAACCGCACAAGGGCAACCAACGCTTTCAGTTTTCTGCCAGGTTATGTATGGTCTAACTCTTTTATACCAGCTGAAGGATTCATTTGGCATTGTCAAGTCCGAGTCCAGAGTTGGTCTATCATTAGCTTCTTGCAAATTTCGAAATACAGTTGGAAGGTAGAATATGGCCAACCAAGTGATTGTTCTAACTCGGTAACAGAAGCAGTGGGATCCAGGTTAAATTGGATTACATAACTTATAAAGTTATGAATTAAAATGCTCATGTGATTCATCAATACATGTATATACGTAAAAGCAGTCTGTTTAACAGGCTGTAAACAAGACTTAGGAACAAGCTGTTTAATGAATTAACAAAAGGACGCCTATAGATTTATACTCTGACTTGCCCTCTGTAGTGGTCAATGCACAAACAACAAACTCAATTATACAATGTTTAATTAATCTAATGTACGGTATGGCATAAGGTATCTGATAATCTTCCTGTTTCACCCTTGGATCTCAATCTGGAACCGAACCTAACCTTACCTATTCACTGGTATTGTTTGCACAAAGACTAAAGGGAAGATTTGTTAGAAAGCAGCTGTTCGACAAAACCATTTCAATGTGAAAGGTCAAGAAATATACTTCTCAGAGGCGTTGTTCGAGGATCATTTGACTGAAAAGCAATCACTACCAAAGCACTCCACCGATAGGCCAACATTTCAATCCTCCAGCTCGCTTTGGAACTATCGACCAAGGAAGAATGTGGCATCGAAGCCTTGTGGTGGTGTTAGTTGGACGGTAGACTAACCAATCACTTTCGCTAATAAGGTTTAGTCTTAAACGATTATGTTTGCTGCCAGTGTTCGTTATAGCACAAGGTGTTCAAATTGTTCACCCTATAGGTGTTCATTGTAGCACCTTCGCCATTCGTTTTCACAAGCCGAACATAAATCAAATCCGGCTTCTCCTTTGGCTTTCATGTAATTGGAACATCGAACGCAGAAGTCTGGTGCCCGGTGACTTGGCAGTTTTTGACATTTCTACATGTACATTCCCATGGCCTTCTTCTCCGTTGCACAACTGCATGCTTTCAATTTTAACCATGTCGGTTCATATGTATTTAACCACGAATGATACGAATGATAATCCTGATAGTTCAGAGAAGTGTGCAAATGCAGGTCATAAACCGCAAAACTTGTTACCGGTAGATCTATTACAGTTTAAAAGCAGCAAACGGCATCGTCTCTTTTGTTGGTAATTTCTATTTAAATACAAAAGACGGTGACAAATCGATGAGATGGAATCTGTTAGTAACCTAGGACAAAATCTTTTTTAATTTGATTGGATTACATAGGCGTTAAGTCTTTTATTAATGATCATAGATCATGGTCTCTTTGCAACAGGACTCGCATCTCCACTGGACATTGATTTCTGTATAAAAAAAACTCTGATACGACGCAGCGCTCGTGAATAAGCTGGTACTTTGCGCTTAGCCTTAGAGCAGCGACTTAGAAACATTGGAGTTTGCGGCTACGATAGACAAAAAGAGTTCTGCTAATATGTACGCACGGAAAACCATCATAGACCCCTATGCAGTATGCATAGGACCCTATGCATATACTGTAGGCCTATCTGGACAATTATTATATATAATGCCTATCGGGAATTTTCATACACGTGGCTAATTATTATAGATGACTGTAAGTGTAACAGTTCACTGTCCCTACAATCTGCGTCCAAGATTGCATCCTTTCACCCTACCGACTAAAGATGACCGAAATTACATCCCTAGAACTCTCTATAAACGACAATAAAAGACAATAACTTGCTACCGGCCTTAACCTCTTCTCGTGATATATCTTGTTTATCAGATTTAATTTCCTGTAACTCTCTGCGGTTTCTCAGACTTTTCCAATAAACGAATATCTTGTTTATCAGATTTAATTTGCTGTAATAAACGAATATATATATATATATATATATATATATATATATATATAACAAAAAGATCAGTTTTTTGCGGAATGGTAAGTGTGTTATATGTTTATTGCTTAGTCGACTTAAGAACGATTATTTCAAGCGATATGTTTATTCATGTGTTGAGATCAATCTGGTCTAAAGTAGTTAACTCAATTAGGCATAATTTATGCAAATGGTCTAGTATGCATATCTCCATTACAACTTTGAAGGATCCACTACAAGAACTTAGTGTGCATTGATTTTATGTTTCTGTTTTTTATATACCGCCCTTAATGAACATTTTAAGGGGTATACAGCGGGATTCGTAAGCGTCACAACACCTCCCTCGGAACTTGACATGGTCAAAAAGAAAAACAAACTTTATAAGAAATATATAAAAACTCCCAATGAAATTAATAAAACCAAATATTATTTGTCTCGTATAGAAACTCCTTCAAAAAGATCAAAATCAAAGCTCAACAGGACTACTATGCCACCCAATTCACTAGATACAATCACGACCTGAAAAAAACCTGGCAAATTATAAAGTCATTAGGCCTAATCAACACTGGAACTCAAGATGCCTCCATTGAGGAGATAATTGTTGATAACCAAAGATAACGGACAACGCTATTATGGCTGATAAATTTAACTTCTACTTCTCTGCTATTGTTTCTATGCGTGCTTATATGTATGTGTGCGTGTATGTATATATCTTGGAACATTATGTAACTTAGATTAAGCTATTCCTATGTACAGATTTGCTTTTGTTCTATTCATCATCGTATTTGTAGTCACAATAATTGTTTTCCTCAGCAAAACGTTCAGTGGCTAAACTTAATAGATACACTGTCGCTTGAATTAGACTTTCCTACTAGGCAATTTCACGCTTCAAGTACATGGGTTTGCAAAACCACTAAGTTCTCGATGCGAAAGTTACGGTTGAAAGAATACCACGCCTGAAAGAACATCTAGCCAAAGCTACATATTAAAAGTATAGTGGATATTGCAGAAGATAAGTCACCTAATTATTACTGTTGGTCCCAAAATCTTAAGAGACCAAAGTGCCACAGGACAGTAAGTAAAATATATTAATTCTCATCAGTGATTATTTCGGTAGATCAACTGATCTTAATTACTGTATGAATGGTGTAGTATGGCATGCTGGCGAGATGTGGAGAGTCAAGATCAAGAAGAGACCGAGACATCAGATGTCCATGACAAAACTGAGACAGATACGTTACCATAAGATTGCCAAGAGGAAGCGTTTCAGAAAGAGGTATCGAGACCGTCTCTAGATCGACGAATCAAGACGGAGAATGTGTGCACGTAGTGTGCCCTTGTGCGTGAGTCACATTCCTCTGGTGGCCTCAGTGCGCTTTAGATCCAGACATTACAGGCGAATATTTGGATCCGCGTCAGTTGCTTTTTAAGGTTAAAACGTTTCAGATAGGCCTACAGATCATTCTGTGCACACATCGACGAATATAGGTAAACTGCATAAATTTTCCATAATTATGTTACTTATATAATTATCTAAGAACTCCAGCTATAAAATGTATACGCGTACATTTAAATCATTTGGATTGCTTGTGGGTTGTCTAGGCATTGAAATCGAAAGAAAAATTAGACGTACTTATCAGTACGGCTGGAAATAACGACCCTTATGACGCCATTAAAGAGCTGCTGAAAGAGGGGTGTTGACTATGGACTGTGGTAGCCATAGACGACTGGATTGTTATTGTGCCAGTAGTTTGTTCATTTATACAAATAGTAACAAGTTTTTGACTGAGTTTAACAAATTGTAAGTTAGACCTTGTTTGAAGTTTATAACTATTTGTGCTTTCTACAAGCCAAGTTTTTCACACTTATGAGAAATCTCTCTTAACTAAATGTTCTTTTTGGGGAATAACTAACACATTGGTGCAATTCGAATTTAACCAATGTTGTTATGAGACCTAATAATATAATAAGCATATTTGCGTCTAATATGTCACTTTTACTTTCAAATAAATGTAGGCTACTAAACTGGAAACACAATCACACCTGCAAAAAGGAGAACAAAATATTATAATAACCAGATCTATATCATTGTACTGTGACACGAACTGCTACCATACGACTTTTGAACTTTACTAACTTATTCTGCTTTTAGAGAATCTCCGATGGCTAAGAGTCGTCAAAGCTCAGTTCAAGACAAAATAGCTGACGTGACAGAATGTTCAATTTGCGCTGAGATCTTCGCAAATCCTAAAATTCTTCCCTGTGTTCACACTTTCTGCTTACACTGTTTGGAAAAATATGGAAAGGAAAAGAAACCGGGAGATCAGATGGTTTGTCCAATTTGCAGGAATGAGTTCTTCATTCCAAATGGGGGTTTATGTAATTTGCCAAGCAATTTCTTGATTGGAAAAATGGTGGAGATTGGAAAATTGGCAATGGCTCCTGTAAATGAAGCCAAGTGTAATATCTGTCCTGAAGGTGAAGAAGCTATTGCCAAAATGTATTGCATTGACTGTGAACAAATTCTTTGTGAGCGTTGCAGTAAATCTCACAAGAAAACAAAGTTCAGCCAAAGCCATCAAGTCGTTCAACTTGGAATCCAGCTAAACGCACAAAACTTCAACTTACGCAACAGTTACTGTGACCATCATCCTACGGAACTCATAAAGATGTACTGCCATGACGATAAAGAAGCCATCTGTTTAATCTGTTCTGCTGAGAGTCACGAGTCTCACAGACGTATAAATATTGGAAAAGCTGCTGGAGAATTTGAGCAACGGCTAAAAGAAGATCTTGGAAAAGTCATCAACAGACTTCCGGAATGTGAAGAAGTTTGGCAGAAACTGAAAAAGTACAAGAAGGAATTTATGGGACAGATTTCAAAGACAGAGGACGGTATTCGCGACATGGGATGTAAACTGAAAGAGTTAATTGACCAACATACAGAAATATTGCTCCAGAATTTGAAATCGGTGAGGGAACAAAGCCTCAAAGCCTTTGAAATTACAAAAGAGAATGTTGAGAGATTCAGAGTAATGATTGAAAGTTTCTCTAGATATTCAGAGGAACTCCTTTCCCGAGGGTCACCAGTTGATATTGTGGCGGATTGGCCACAGGGCCTGAATGCATGTTTTATCAATAATAGCTGTGTTGTTGACGCGCTTTACGGCGACATAATGCATCAGCGGCCGATGCGTAAATGGTAGCGCTAGGGCGATTTAATAATTGCCAATATTTAAGTTTTAGCTTATTTTTGCCGTGTTATCGAGTTAGATTATTAATTAGTATAATATTAGACGCCTTCCGGTCTAATATTTAATTCCTAGAGCTAGGGCGACGCTTAGTATAATAGTTAGATTTCTATATTTTAGACACCCGTATTTGAGAAGGTGTGCGTGGCCTAATATATAAGTAAGGAGGCCAGAATATATCTTGCGTACTAAATCATAGCACGCAGACAGGGAATGTAGCCGGCCTATGGAGGCCCGAAAATGTATTACGTGCAAGACCATAGGATGCACATAGATGCATAGAGCCTGCCACACGGTGCATTGCTTATAACGTAGGATGGCGACGCTGCATCCTGCATGTACAGCGATACTGTTCTTCAGTGTCGTTGGTTAGCGATTAATACTGCACTCCGTGTGGTAGTATACGGCGAGTGATTCGATCGGGTACCGGTTAGGTTACAAATATTTATTTACAAGGCTAATCAGTGCGCTCCCGAGTGACAGCCGCTCCAAACGCGGTCTGACCAGTGCTGGCAAAGCGTCGATCCAACGGAGTAAGGGCCCACTCTGTTGTAGATCGCGAGCAGTACCGAGTCTGATCATGGAAGGCTGATTCGGGGAAAGACCGATCGTGAGAGATACCGGCTCACAGGTCTGTATCGGTAAAGTCCGGGAAAGGCCCGGCGGTTCCGTTCGATAAAGACTGGGAAGCAGACCTAGTCGGTGGCCGTTCGGTAAAGACGGGAAAGGTGAGCCCGCCGGTGACTTTACGATAGATCTGGGAAAGGCCCGGTGATCCGTTCGATACACGCAGGTCTGTACAAAAGACGGGGAAGCAGACCCGTAGATGTCCGTTTCGATATATACCGGAAAGACCGGTTGATGTCTGGTGAGATATACGGGCAAAGTTCCCGCTGTTGAGTGTCAGAGAGATACGCGGGCAAAGGCCCCGTTGTTGACCGTCAGAGATACACGGGCAAAGCCCGGTGGTAGCAGTCAGAGAGATACGCGGGCAAAGACCCGGTGTTGACCGTCAGAGATACACGGGCAAAGCCCGGTGGTAGCAGTCAGAGATACGCGGGCGAAGACCGATTGGTGATAACTCAGTTCAAGTATCGTCCAGTGCGATCCCGAGTTACAGCCGAATCTAATCACTCTTGGGTATTGGATTGACCGCCGATTCGACAGGTTTGGGGCCCACCCTGCCGTTAGATCGCGAGCCGGTCTGAATCCCGATTGTGAAAGTTTAACAGGCTGAGTAAACCTCGGGGAGAGACCGATCGTGAGAGTTAGAGAAAACACAGGTCTGTATAAAAACGGGGAAGCAAAGACCCCGGTGGTGACAGTTCGATTTGTACGGGGAGGGTGACCCCGTTGGTACCGTTCGATAACATCGGGGAACTACCGGTAAATTTTCCATTCGCGGTCCCCGCGTTTGGTTCCCTTGCAGTCATAGTTACTCCCGCGGTTTACCGGCAAATATCCGTCCGGGAGACCAACCGCACGATTCGACCGCTGGGTGTTACGGTGTTCGGGAAAGTTCCCACGGGGGAAAAATACACAGGTCTGTGTGCAATAACGGGGTAAAGTTACTGATATTTACCCACAGATACCGTTAGCAGAATCGAGTGTGAGGACCGAGAAACGAAGCCTACGAGTCTGTGCGCTCCCGGAAAAAGACACAACTGTTACGTTCTCTATTGGATTCAGTCATGTTCAAGAGATACGGCTTGTGGAGTAAGGGCCCACTCTACTGCTCAGGTCTCGAGACAGACTAATTCTGAATAGTGGGAAGATAAAAGGTTGTGTAAACGGGTAGGGATACGCCGCAACGAGAGGATACAGCGGGTCAGATCCCAGGGTGAAGTGTACGGGAGTCCCAGGTAAAAGGAACATTGACTCAGACCAAGAGTAAACGATACGTGAACTTTCGGGTAGTCGGGAACCCATGTTTGGAAGAGAGATGTCCGGGTTTTCCTAGCTGAAGTTCAGCTAGTCAGAGTCCCAAGGTGAAGAGTACGCGAGTCCTAGGTAAAAGGGACATTAAATCAGACCAAGAGGAAGAGATTAACCTCAATGTTCGGGTCGAGTAGTCGGGTACTCAGGTCCGAAAGAGACAAGTTCGCGTTTTGCTAGCCGAAGTTCAGCTAGTCAAAGTCCCTAGGTGAGGAGTACGATTATCCCATGTATGAAGGGAAATAATAAAGCAGACCAAGAGAGCGATACGTGAAAGTCCGGGTAGTCGGATACCCAGGTAGAAACATATTTGCTTGTCGCAACACACAGCTCTGAGAACTGACTGAAGTGCGAGGCTGGGCCCCCTCGTGCGTAGGTCGGAACGAAGTTCTGTGTGTGGATAGGAAGGTTATAGAGAGAGGACCTTCACTATCAGAGTGCCATAGATACCCTTACGATTATCTTCCGAAGCAGAATTTATCACTGTGTTGGTCGACAATTGCCAACACAGAAGACGGGTAAGGAAACTTACTCCGTAAATTGTGGTGCATGATAAAATACGTGTGAGGCCGGTATGCCCTGCACGGAAATGGATCGAGAGATACGTACGGTGGGAAGACGTATGGACAGGTGCCTAGACGACATGACGTTGAGAGTTACCTTTGACAGTTGCCCAATAGACCGGTGTCTAGGACGATGTGATGCAGAGACTTGTCGCATGTATTCCCTGTTCCCGATACTTAGAAAACGTTTGGTGTCCCTTATAAATGGCGATTGTTCGAGTCACGAGATGTAGAATGGTACGTCAAAGTTCAGATCGGTTGGAGAGTAAGAGGAAGCCGTAGCTAAGAAGGCACACAAAGAAGGAAGACTCCTGCTGGTAAGAGAACGAACCCTGTTCTGAAGGACGGCCATCCTGCAGGACGTTGCCCATCCGGCGACCGCGGAAAAGAGCAGAGTCAGACCCAGAGATCGAACTGTATAGTGTTGCCTGTCTTAAGCGGCCAATCCTGAATCTCCTCTGATAGGAACGTTCACTATGGAAGAGATAGAGAAGAGCCATTTTACGTTGAAAGCACACAAAGCAGTGACTCGGGGGTGGCTCCAGACGGGCAGTGGGCTGGAGTCGCCACCACCAGGAAACCCGTCCGGCGCGACGAGAGGGCAGGCGTCCGGGCGGGCGCGCAGAACGCCACAACTGGTACCAGAAGTGGGGTACCAGCGTTTTCTTACTGTAGATGATAGGAAATTCTGGAAGATACAGTTGACGAGTCGAATGATGTTACCCACTATTTGCAAAGATACGGCGGAATATGTGGTAGTATGAATCGGTTGCGCCTGGTGCGCTAGTCGAATTGAAACGGAAGCTGGGCCCAGATTGGCCACGTTAGAGGAACGTTTTCTCACTGGTTTTGTGGAATGGGCGAGATTCGTTCCACGGACTAATGTGTAGATGTCTAAAACGATACAAATTACGAGTTTGTCAGTTCTGGTAGCGAACTGTAGAAAAGACCGAGCTTGATTTATCAAGGCCCTTTCGATAACGTTAGAGTACCGCGACTTATACATGGGAAAGCGGTAGAAGGCATACGAGGATCCCTTGAGCTGGTTCAAGTACTTAGTTTAAATACGGTATAAATCTATGCGTTTGGGTGTGGCGTATAGTGGCCGAGAGTGTATGAGGAAGTCGTTGTAGTAGAACCAGAGTTTCGGGCATCCTGTGGAAAATGGATTCGTTGGAGTATTCGGTAGAGTTTGTTTTCTCCTCTTTCTATTTCTGCGTTTCTGCTGGTTGATGTGTCGGTAGTTCGCTATGCCGTCTGCCGTTTTCATCTCGTTGGTGTTTTCGGGTGATTCCGGAGGCTAGTATTCTTTGCGGCTTCTCGTTGCTTTTGAGTCTTTCCAAGGTTGAGTACCCAGTTCTTGTGGGAGTTGCTTGTTCAATTTGTTTCCAGGTTTCATTCGTTGTTTTCCTGGTTTCTTTCTGATCGTTTCTCTGTGTGTTGTCGGTTTCTTCGCGTTTGCTTGTTGTTTCTTCTCCCCTTCCGTCCGGTCTTTTGAGAAGAGTTGATCATTTATCTGTCCACGTGGCTTCTTGTGCTTTCTAGACGGTTTGTCGGTGATGACCGATCCAGATCTTTTTCTTCGCCGGCTTTTGGTTAGATTGTTTCTGCACCTTGGATGATTTCCTAGCGGTTGATTTTTGTGTGTTCGAGAACCGCGTTATCTAAATGGAGATATCTTCACACAGAAAGCGAATCTTTGGTGTCAGGTAACCGGAGAGAGAATATTGTATGTTCGATTAAGTGGATAAGGAACACAAATACGTAATACGAGGCGTAGACCGGGCAAGTGACAAAGGTCGATTACGCTGTGAAACCCGGATGAGACAAACAGTTACGATAGAGAAACAGACAGAGACAGGAACACGGGAACGTACCAGATATCCAACTTCACCCTCGGTGGTAGGGGTGAAGTTAAGGCAGTTGACCGACAGTAAAAAGTGACTCTGCCGAAGACTGTCTTGACAGACTATAGCCGTTTCATCGGGGCGGCGGCGGCAGGTGCCGTTGACAGCCGATGGTAAGATTTCCGCGTGTAAAATGGGGCGGAAATCGAGGTGGTAGTGTTCGATCGTTCATGAAAGTCCCAGAGTTTCGCAATAAATTTATAATGTCGGATTTCGAGTTTTTCGGGTGCGGCGACCCGTATGGAGACAGTCAGCATCTGTCTATGTTACCGACAAGAGATACGCGCGGAAAGACCGCGCTGGAGACCGTGAGATAAATACGGAGGATTTTAAGCGGCGTACTGGGAAGACGTCCGTTGCTCATAAGAGATGCGAAAAACCAGTGACCGTGGAATACGGTTTGAAGTATGTGATGAGAAGACGGCAGTAGTCGTGTATTTGGCGAAGTTCTAAGGCACTCACTGTACATGTAACTCGTGAAGTGACCAATAGAAGGCAGGTCAATTAAGAGACATTTTGACAGGGTCCGCATCTCCATTGCTGTGAGATGTGGGTGTTTTGAGAAATGTAACTTGGCAAATGAAGAGATTAACGCCAGTTACGGGTCCGAAGGCCAGACTAGCCTATTTCGAATGAAATTTGCACTTACGGGTAAGCTCATGGAGGAAGTCTGAGCAATGTTGTGCATGAGAGTTAAGAGGCTAGTGATATTTTGGAAACGCGTGATTGCAACGCTTGTATAGATGCGTTCGCCAATCCAACTGTTAGCACAGAGGGTGCTAGGAAGAGAACCGGGTAACATTGAGGTGGCTTATGAGCATAAGCAAGCGAAACAGACCAGAAGTACAGCCGAGTAAAAGATGCAAGAGACAACCGGAAAATCAACGGTGTAGACAGAGAACGAGACCGTCGCTTGGCATTTCTTGAGGTCGAATTCGAGAATGCGATAAAGGACGAGAAGTTGATGAAGGACGACTGGCGTCGAAGCACGATTCACGTTATTGATCTCTAGCACCATTAAAAAGGCTGTCGTCAGCACGGTTCGCAGGAGATGGGCTTCTCTACGGTCGCAGAGTGGTTGCTCGCACCAAGGATTATTGCTCAGGCTATCATCGTTGCTTGACGTTCGTGCGGGGTTGCAGAGACTAGGAAGTTCGCAATAGAGTTCACCAGGTTGGAGGCAGTGGATAATAGGGGAACGAGACCCCTGGAAGTGCATAGGAACCGTAGGAGCCCGAGTATTTGGAGGAACACTGATTACGTCGTTTGTGTCAGTGTTGACAAAAGGGGCAAATAAGACGGTGGTGTGCACAGGGAGCTGCCGGAGGAGGTGAAAAGGCGAATCTTAGGTAGCACGTTGAATCATTTGAGGCAAGTGTAGTCGTCCAGGTTGTTCCGTACGTTGAAGTGTAGCTTGTGTCGAAGCGATTCTGGAACGCGTTGTCTCTTGGTTTCCGTAAGCGAAAGGTCGGTGTTCCCATGTTGTTTCTTTTGGGTAAGAGTTGGAACCCACAGAGTGTGTCAGTTGTTCATTGCCGACACTAATAAGAGTGCAGTCGGCGGATAAGCACTCTGAGAATCGTAGAGTACGGTATAATAATGATCTACGGTGTTAGTTACCGCTTAATTGCGGAGGTTTTATGGACTTTTGTCGTAAGACATTATTTTGAGTTCCCTTCTGATGAAATGTTTCTTTTGGACTGTTTTTCCTCTTGTTGGAATGAATAACAGTAGCGGTACTAGTTACCGCTTAATTGCGGAGGTTTTATGGACTTTTGTCGTAAGACATTATTTTGAGTTCCCTTCTGATGAAATGTTTCTTTTGGACTGTTTTTCCTCTTGTTGGAATGAATAACAGTAGCGGTACTAGTTACCGCTTAATTGCGGTGGTTTTCTGAAAAGACACTTTTGAGTTTACATTTTGATGAGAGCGTTTCTTTTCGACTGTGTCTCGCAGAATACAGTATAGTGACTTAGCGGTACTGGTTACCGCTTGATTGCGGTGGTTTTCCAGACTTTGTCGAATGACACTTTTGAGTTTTCTTTTGATGAGACCTTTAGTTTGAACTGTTTCCTAGTACTGAAATGGGTAACAGTGTTTTACGGTGTTTCATGGACTGGAGGGATGTCGTCCAAGTTTCTTTTGATGAGAACCCTTCTCTTCAGAGTGTATGTTAGTGTTCGATTCACCGTTTGATAGTGGAGTGTTCTTTCAGTACGGTTTCTGGAAATGTTCATTCGATGACGATTTCGTGTAGAGCACTTCCAGGTTGACAATGTTTCGATGATGCGTCTGTTTGATACCGCATGAGTTACAAGGCAGTCGGTGATCCTTGTGGTACCGTTTAATTGAAGGAGTTATCCTTGGTGAAGAGATGTTATTTTGTGATATCGTATGTATATGCGCTGATACTGCGGTATTAATGTCTCGAAGCTTAGCGAGAACAGTGTGTTGTAAAGTTTCGTTACTTGTTGGACAATTGTTCAAATACGAAAATATGTTTGAAAAGAAAACTACAAAAAAAATATATTTAAAAAAAAAAGAAACATAAAAAAAATATGTTTTCATAAGCGGCTGTCACTTCCCATGCTCGATGTTTTACTTTCGGTTATTTTATTTTGGAGATGTGCGTGAAGTGAAGGAGTTATCGTTTATATACAAGATCGGGAGATAGTTGGTGACTTTTCTCTCCTAGGTCTCCTGGCCATATGGGTTAGGTAGAGCTCAGGTTCATGACAGAGGGCCGGCTAAGGTTGGCGACTTGGTGGATTAGACAAGTTGCCAGTAGGGTGGTGGTTTGGATCTCTAGCACCATTAAACAGGCTGTCGTCAGTACGGTTCGCAGGAGATGGGCTTCTCTCAGATGCTCAGGCTATCATCGTTACTTGGCGTTCGTGCGGGGTGCGGAGATTGTTGGGTCTGGATTGAGTACTTGACCGAGTAAGTCGTCCAGATGACCGAGGTATTCCACCCTATAACCAGTGGTACAATGGTTCCTTGCTTTCTAAGTGGATCTGGGTTGGAGATGTTTCTGTGTCACGAGTGATTAAGGTCCCCGATTTTGTCAGAGATGCTCCGCATCTAAGTAAGGTGGGGAGAGTGTGGCGGATTGGCCACAGGGCCTGAATGCATGTTTTATCAATAATAGCTGTGTTGTTGACGCGCTTTACGGCGACATAATGCATCAGCGGCCGATGCGTAAATGGTAGCGCTAGGGCGATTTAATAATTGCCAATATTTAAGTTTTAGCTTATTTTTGCCGTGTTATCGAGTTAGATTATTAATTAGTATAATATTAGACGCCTTCCGGTCTAATATTTAATTCCTAGAGCTAGGGCGACGCTTAGTATAATAGTTAGATTTCTATATTTTAGACACCCGTATTTGAGAAGGTGTGCGTGGCCTAATATATAAGTAAGGAGGCCAGAATATATCTTGCGTACTAAATCATAGCACGCAGACAGGGAATGTAGCCGGCCTATGGAGGCCCGAAAATGTATTACGTGCAAGACCATAGGATGCACATAGATCCATAGAGCCTGCCACACGGTGCATTGCTTATAACGTAGGATGGCGACGCTGCATCCTGCATGTACAGCGATACTGTTCTTCAGTGTCGTTGGTTAGCGATTAATACTGCACTCCGTGTGGTAGTATACGGCGAGTGATTCGATCGGGTACCGGTTAGGTTACAAATATTTATTTACAAGGCTAATCAGTGCGCTCCCGAGTGACAGCCGCTCCAAACGCGGTCTGACCAGTGCTGGCAAAGCGTCGATCCAACGGAGTAAGGGCCCACTCTGTTGTAGATCGCGAGCAGTACCGAGTCTGATCATGGAAGGCTGATTCGGGGAAAGACCGATCGTGAGAGATAACGGCTCACAGGTCTGTATCGGTAAAGTCCGGGAAAGGCCCGGCGGTTCCGTTCGATAAAGACTGGGAAGCAGACCTAGTCGGTGGCCGTTCGGTAAAGACGGGAAAGGTGAGCCCGCCGGTGACTTTACGATAGATCTGGGAAAGGCCCGGTGATCCGTTCGATACACGCAGGTCTGTACAAAAGACGGGGAAGCAGACCCGTAGATGTCCGTTTCGATATATACCGGAAAGACCGGTTGATGTCTGGTGAGATATACGGGCAAAGTTCCCGCTGTTGAGTGTCAGAGAGATACGCGGGCAAAGGCCCCGTTGTTGACCGTCAGAGATACACGGGCAAAGCCCGGTGGTAGCAGTCAGAGAGATACGCGGGCAATGACCCGGTGTTGACCGTCAGAGATACACGGGCAAAGCCCGGTGGTAGCAGTCAGAGATACGCGGGCGAAGACCGATTGGTGATAACTCAGTTCAAGTATCGTCCAGTGCGATCCCGAGTTACAGCCGAATCTAATCACTCTTGGGTATTGGATTGACCGCCGATTCGACAGGTTTGGGGCCCACCCTGCCGTTAGATCGCGAGCCGGTCTGAATCCCGATTGTGAAAGTTTAACAGGCTGAGTAAACCTCGGGGAGAGACCGATCGTGAGAGTTAGAGAAAACACAGGTCTGTATAAAAACGGGGAAGCAAAGACCCCGGTGGTGACAGTTCGATTTGTACGGGGAGGGTGACCCCGTTGGTACCGTTCGATAACATCGGGGAACTACCGGTAAATTTTCCATTCGCGGTCCCCGCGTTTGGTTCCCTTGCAGTCATAGTTACTCCCGCGGTTTACCGGCAAATATCCGTCCGGGAGACCAACCGCACGATTCGACCGCTGGGTGTTACGGTGTTCGGGAAAGTTCCCACGGGGGAAAAATACACAGGTCTGTGTGCAATAACGGGGTAAAGCTACTGATATTTACCCACAGATACCGTTAGCAGAATCGAGTGTGAGGACCGAGAAACGAAGCCTACGAGTCTGTGCGCTCCCGGAAAAAGACACAACTGTTACGTTCTCTATTGGATTCAGTCATGTTCAAGAGATACGGCTTGTGGAGTAAGGGCCCACTCTACTGCTCAGGTCTCGAGACAGACTAATTCTGAATAGTGGGAAGATAAAAGGTTGTGTAAACGGGTAGGGATACGCCGCAACGAGAGGATACAGCGGGTCAGATCCCAGGGTGAAGTGTACGGGAGTCCCAGGTAAAAGGGACATTGACTCAGACCAAGAGTAAACGATACGTGAACTTTCGGGTAGTCGGGAACCCATGTTTGGAAGAGAGATGTCCGGGTTTTCCTAGCTGAAGTTCAGCTAGTCAGAGTCCCAAGGTGAAGAGTACGCGAGTCCTAGGTAAAAGGGACATTAAATCAGACCAAGAGGAAGAGATTAACCTCAATGTTCGGGTCGAGTAGTCGGGTACTCAGGTCCGAAAGAGACAAGTTCGCGTTTTGCTAGCCGAAGTTCAGCTAGTCAAAGTCCCTAGGTGAGGAGTACGATTATCCCATGTATGAAGGGAAATAATAAAGCAGACCAAGAGAGCGATACGTGAAAGTCCGGGTAGTCGGATACCCAGGTAGAAACATATTTGCTTGTCGCAACACACAGCTCTGAGAACTGACTGAAGTGCGAGGCTGGGCCCCCTCGTGCGTAGGTCGGAACGAAGTTCTGTGTGTGGATAGGAAGGTTATAGAGAGAGGACCTTCACTATCAGAGTGCCATAGATACCCTTACGATTATCTTCCGAAGCAGAATTTATCACTGTGTTGGTCGACAATTGCCAACACAGAAGACGGGTAAGGAAACTTACTCCGTAAATTGTGGTGCATGATAAAATACGTGTGAGGCCGGTATGCCCTGCACGGAAATGGATCGAGAGATACGTACGGTGGGAAGACGTATGGACAGGTGCCTAGACGACATGACGTTGAGAGTTACCTTTGACAGTTGCCCAATAGACCGGTGTCTAGGACGATGTGATGCAGAGACTTGTCGCATGTATTCCCTGTTCCCGATACTTAGAAAACGTTTGGTGTCCCTTATAAATGGCGATTGTTCGAGTCACGAGATGTAGAATGGTACGTCAAAGTTCAGATCGGTTGGAGAGTAAGAGGAAGCCGTAGCTAAGAAGGCACACAAAGAAGGAAGACTCCTGCTGGTAAGAGAACGAACCCTGTTCTGAAGGACGGCCATCCTGCAGGACGTTGCCCATCCGGCGACCGCGGAAAAGAGCAGAGTCAGACCCAGAGATCGAACTGTATAGTGTTGCCTGTCTTAAGCGGCCAATCCTGAATCTCCTCTGATAGGAACGTTCACTATGGAAGAGATAGAGAAGAGCCATTTTACGTTGAAAGCACACAAAGCAGTGACTCGGGGGTGGCTCCAGACGGGCAGTGGGCTGGAGTCGCCACCACCAGGAAACCCGTCCGGCGCGACGAGAGGGCAGGCGTCCGGGCGGGCGCGCAGAACGCCACAATATTTGTAGAGCTGCCGATCAAATGCATACTAGAGCAAATGAGTTGGAAAAACTTCCAGCAAACTACAGCGGAGATAGTTTTCGCTGTAATACAGTTGCTTTCCAACCTTCAAGCTTTGAAAATATCTTGAGGGAATGGAGATCCAGTAATGCAGTGGGCGAACTTACAATATATGAGTCACCAGATCGAATTATAAAGTTTGATGTTGAAAGTACAGGTAAGCGACTAGTGTCATCAAACTCCATGTACGGTACTTAATAAGGTCAACCAAGTTTAGGACAATTCTCTTATTTTATAGGCCTTACGAGGACTTTTCATTACCCGTCGACCACGTTTCCGAACGTCGGAACTTTTTCACACAAATCAAACCTTTTGCTTAAGTATAATCGCTTACATGACATCCGCATATATTGCAATCACACATGCATTCAATTTCTGTCGTAAACTGCTCTGGCTTCTGCTGGAAGAACCGATTCGATGTAAACATCATCCCGACTCTGGTAAAACAAAAGCTTTCTGACCTTACCTTTTGAAAAGCGCCGATATATTCTCACTTTCATCCTTGTGAATGGCAGCGGAAGTGACCTACGTGACTGACGTTTTTCTGAGTGTAACTCCAACCTTAAGTGAGCTGTGTGTGCCAAAGTGGCGCTGTATAAATTATCAGAAACGGAGGCGCCGTGTAATGATCATTTTATAGACGCATTAAACAAATATTCATTCCACGTAAATTGCATTTATGTATGTACTAGCTGGTTTACCCGGCATTGCCCGGGGTTATAAGCTTAAATCTCTGTAGCGAATAAGCAACAAATTTAGGTATAAGTTTCAATCCCTGTAGCCAATAAGTAACAACAGTTGATGTGAAGTGAAATCCCTTCGGCGGCGCCATGTGACGAATCTTTAGAAATGCATGCCGGTGAAATTTAGGTATAAGTTTCAATCCCTGTAGCGAATAAGTAAAAAAGTTAATGTGAAGTGAAATCCCTACGGCTGCGCCATCTGGCGAATCTTTAGAAATGCATGCCGGTGAAAGAGAATTGGCGGTCAAACACACAGAATCTTCTCGGGCGGCGCCATCTGGCGAATGAAAATAGGTCGACTGGAATTTGTGTGGACCAGGTATAAAGTGGGGGTTTGGGAGAGGTTTTGGGCTGGGACACCATGGAAGCGGTGGAAACGGGGGACCACTGGGTGTGTAATGCCCACCCTGAGACAGTAGTGAAGGTTTGGAGTGAAAAGCTGGAGAGCTGTAGAAATGCATCGCGGTCAAAGTCGCGCTGTTACAGACAGACAGATTCTTCTCTTTATTTATATAGATAATTTGTCTATATATTTAATATATATAGCGCATTTTAAGTACCTTACAAAAGCGCTGCTCTCTGCGCTTGCGACGATGGTAAATGTCACTACGAATGAAAATATTACATTGGTTAGCAAAACAATGCACAGTAAGCTAGAAGAGTTACCAGTGGTGGGCCCACGCACGCACGTGAAACCAACCATAGGTTTTCCGTCGACAGCCGACAGATGGCATTGAATTTTAGTCTCTGGGCCAAGTTGCGTCGATAGGAGTACGCAGAACAGGCATTCGTTGCGTGTCGATCAGCTTGAAGCACCACCAGTGACTAACGGTCGAGGTCACTCTAACGACCCATCCGACACCATTATCCACCGAGACGAAAACACCCGGCTAAAGGCAGCGTACACGCCCGTGTGGTTGACTCGGTCAAACATCAGTAGGATGGACTTGATGCAGACACGTTAAACAAGACAAATTGCAACAAAATACTTTGTAAATCCTTGGTTACACCGACAAATAAGAGTACGGTACGCAAATCTATATACAGACACACCATAATATATATATATATATATATATATATATCAATCAATCAATCAATCAATATATCTTTATTGACATCAATGACAGCATATAACCAATAACATACAACGTTCAGCATAATTACATGCAGGCAGATCACAATTTAAAGGAGTTAAACAACTTGCATCATTTGAGATAATGACAATAAGCTTTCTGGATACATAGTACTGCCATCAACGGCAATGGGTACCCCCCAAAGGATGAGAGTCCCACTAAGATGGGGATACCGCATGCACATGTATCTAGTCAGTTTGATGCAATAGGGCTAGAGATCATCCTCCCATTCGTTAAAGTAGCAAATAGAGGAGATTGTTTAGCTAGTTTTAAAACTTAATTATCCTTAACTACAGCTCCCGTCTCCAGTGTGACGTCCGCTAACAAGAGTTACTTCAAGGCAATCATGATAGATAAAAGCATCCTATGATGCTGTATCGGTGGTTACAAGAAAATTACGTAACCTTTTTTTGAACTCGTATTTATTATTTGATGATTTGATTTCCATTGGCAATGCGTTCCATATTGATGGACCGGTAACTTTTAGTGAAAACAGTCTGGTATTGGTGCGCGCTTTGATTGGTCGATATAAAGAAGCGCTTCTAGTTAAATGATCGTGTATCGTGGAGGTAAGCGTGAAGTACCCAGCAAATGTAATCGGTAAAAGGTTTTGTACATACATAAAAAATAATACACCAATTTGGAGGATCCGAATCTGCTTTAGTTCAAGTATCTTGAGTTCCTTAAATATTGGCAGTGAGTGACATGTTGATGATGCCCCCATAATCATTCTTATCGCTTTCTTTTGAAGTACACATAACTTATGGAGGCGGGAGTCATAATTTGAAGCCCACACGAGATTGCAATAACTTAGGTATGGAAAAATCAAGGAGTAGTACAAGTTCAATCTGATATCCCTAGGTAGTAATCGTGCCACTCTTGATATGATTCCGATGTTCTTGGCCACTTTTGAGGCAATGTAATTGATGTGTGCTTTCCAAGTGAGATGATTGTCAATGTAAACACCCAAGAATTTTATAGAGTCAACTTCAGCAATTGGGACTCCGTCCAACGATATGGTTCCTACTGTCGGTTTTATTTTCCTGTGCGACTTAAAAACTATAAGATTTGTTTTATCTATGTTCAGAGTTAATTTATTAGCTATGAACCACTTATTTACTTTAGATAATTCCTTATTTATTATTTCTACAAGGGATGTCCATGAACTGTGTGTGAAAAATATGCTCGTATCATCGGCAAACAATACGAGATAGAGTGCAGACGAGACTTTGGCTAGGTCGTTTATATAAATCAAGAAGAGGAGTGGTCCCAGATTCGACCCTTGGGGAACTCCCGAGGTAATATAGCCAGAACTCGATAAAGCGCCGTTACAGCTGACTCTCTGAATTCGACCTTCCAAATAACTTCTAAACCATTTTAACTGAGTTCCTCGAATGCCGTAGTTTTCTAACTTATTTAGTAATATTTTATGATCTACCGTGTCGAACGCTTTAGCCAGATCAATGAATATACCCACAGAGTAGTCATTGGCGTCTATTGCTTGAGAGATTTTATCTTCCATCTCCAGTAAGGGCATAAACGTGGAGTGTCCTGCCTGGAATCCGTGTTGTGATGGGTGGATCAAATTTTTCTTTGATATATACGCGTTGAGCCTGGAATGCATAATCTTTTCTAAGAATTTTGCGAAGAATGGGAGTACAGAGATGGGCCTATAATTAGAAAGTTGCTGTCTATTTCCTTTCTTGAAGATTGGTACAACCTTAGCCTCTTTTAGTTGATCGGGGACAATCCCATGTGTTAAGGAACAATTTATAATTTCCGATAGGGGATTGGCAACTTGGGATATATAGGGCAATGCAATATACGGATCAATATTATCCAGCCCCTTGCTATGAGTTTTTTTTATAGTGTTCCCAACACTTACTATCTCCTCCGGGGAAGTCAGCAGCATGCCCATTGAGGATAGGTTAGGCTGGGGCAGGTACTGTACATGGGAGCAAGAGGAGGTAGGTAGGCTCCTTGCCAACTCCTTAGGAATATTGACAAAGTAGTCGTTGAAACAGTTAGCCATAGCTTCTGGATCATCTACTTCCTTGTCATTGACTATTAGTAGATTAATTTTTTTACAATTATCATCTGTTTGTAGCGCTGTCCTAATTAAGTTCCACGTTGATTTCAAATCCCCATGATGTTTGAGAAATTCAGACGTATAGTACAGTTTTTCAGCAGTAATCCTTATTGACTTAAACTTATTTCTATAAGCAACAAATTTAGTTTTATTCGCAGGGCTTGGATTCTTTAAATATTTAGTGTATAGACGATTTTTCTTTTTACATGACTTTAGCAGTCCTGGAGTCATCCATGGTTTATTAGGTCTGGCATTTTTTCGTTTCAATTCCGTTTTAATTGGAAAGGCATTTTCGTAGGCCTTTGTATACTTCTTAATGAAACATTCATATGCCTCATTTGGCATACCTTGTTGGCATTGATAGTGGACCGCATTCCAATCTTCTGTAAGTAGAGCTTGCGAAAAATTTTCGAGGCCTAAAGGGGTTATAAGTCTATTTTCCAAATTTTGGCTTGCCTTGGCATAACTATTTTCATAAGAGAATTGAGCCATTATTGGCAGATGATCAGAAAGGTCGGATAAAATAATGGCTGCTGTCTCCAGTTTGGACCAGGCTGTGCAGAATATGTTGTCTATCAGAGTTTTAGAGGTAGGTGTAATCCTTGTTGGTCTAGTGATCACAGGCAGATAATGACAGGCCACCAAACTATTATAAAAATTATTAGTTTCCTTATGTTCATTTACTTTTAATAAATCAATATTAAAATCACCGAGCAGGAAGATTTCTTTTGATTTAGTTTTTAGATTGTCCATCATTTGCTCAAACTCACCAAGAAACTCTTTTAAACATTGGCCTGGAGATCTATATATTACCCCAAATATTGGGACATGCTTTTTCAAATTCAGCCTAAGAAATAAATATTCGAAGGTAGTAAATTCTTTTCCCTCGGGGCTGGGGAGGATAGGTTGGTAAGTAAGTTTATCACTGATGAAGAATCCGACTCCTCCTCCCCCTCCTCCCCCTTTTCTAGCCTTGCCCACAAATTGGTAGTTTGGTAGCCCCACAGTATCAAGTCCGCTATCATCCAACCACGTTTCAGTCACTGCAATAATTGCTGCTTGGGTTTTCTCTACAATATCTCTAATATCTTCAATTTTTCTCGCTATGCTCCTACAGTTTATATGTAGCATCGTAAGTTTCAAATCTCCATCATAATCCCTTAATTGGTTATTTTGCACACTATCCAGCGATATATAGTTACTTGACCAGCTTTTATTCTGAAAATAATTGAGGTCGGGGTCAACGTTATTGTCATCCCTGGATGTACCACGTTCCTCTACTGGAGAAAAGACTTCGAGTTCGATGTCCTGAGTAAAGTAGACCCTCGGACTTATTTCGTTATCCTCTTCGTACTCTTCATTGCTGTCTAGTTCCTCTATGTTAATAATATTACTACTGCTTTTAAATTCCACCCTCGTATCTGTACGAAGCCTATCATCACCATCCTCAAAGGAGCCAGTACCGACGTCACATCTGGAGACTGCAGGGAAATCATAGGATGCCAGAACGGGTGGGTAAGTGCAGACACTCTATTTTGTAAAGAACTGCCCGCCAAACATAATATGCAGAATGTTGGGCTTCAAACATCATGCATGAAAAAGAAAAACCTAACTAGAAAACTATATATATACATTCAACAATCCACTTTAGTACTCTCTTAACTAAAAGAACAGATTGAATCGCTTAACTAAGAACAGACAGGTTAAGTCATATTCAGACCGGCTGGTATACCGGCTAAGATTATACATGGACACATGCTTCAACATGGCTAGAGTGTGAAACAGGAGGAATAGATTTAAATGAGAGTCTCCAATATTGCCATGATGAATTGGCCAAGCATAAACGCAGATCGAAGCCTGATATTTCGTCATTTTCGTTAATACCACACTTGTATACCTATATTTCCAAGGTGTTGAAATCCTTGAAATCATAATCATCCGTCAGTAGCTATAATTGATAGTATTTTCTAGGCTAATGTTCCTCCTAACTTAATAATACGCGTAAGGATGTTCATTATAAGCATTACTGTTTATCGTAACTGCATGCAAGTATCATCGTTGTTTATGTTAATAGTATACACTCAATGGCCTATCATATCCGTAGCGCTACAGTAAGAGTGCATCACAGAAGAGTAATTCTTCAACTCAATTAGCCGACTTTTCCTATAAATTATCAGATTCACAGGTTTGTCTGTACCTAGCAATCATTGCCCCAACATGGCAAAATTTTATTAACAAGGATGGGTACTTCAGTCCTGAGCACATGCCTGATCCTCTAGCATCATCACATTGCGGAACATCCTTCTCTAGGTTTCAGCAATCCTCCATGATTAAATATGAAGAATAAATCATATATTAACCGGTAGAGTTACAATTCCGAAAGATGCACAAAAATAAGAACTTAAGACAAAAAGCTTAAAATAATAGACGTGCATTTAAGGTGCAAATTACAAATGAGAGAGGCACTCACAGGTCAACTAAGCCGCGTATGACAACCCGATTGTTAGCGGGAGTCAGTCATAATGTATTCCATGTTCTAGTGCGGCACTGATATACGCTTTCAGGGAAGTTAAGTTGAGAGACCATCTTTGGAAGGCAGTAAGCCTCCCGATTCCTTGAGGTACGTTGCGGAGGCACATGTCATCTTCTCCAGAGTGGCGAGGGACGCTATCTTCTTTGGCTTAAGACCCTGGCCTTCGCCCGACAGCAGGAAGACAATCCCCCCCGCTGTCCAAGCGGAGGAGGCTTTGCCTTCTTTGACCAGATTTCTCGCTCTTGCGTAGATTTGTGCGTTTACAGAAGACAAGTGTTCGTTTATATATACTTGTGTTTTATGCAGTTTGGTACGAGCTCGGAAGATCATATTCCTGACTCGGATGGAATTGAACCTGGCAACTACCGGCCTACACTTCTCCTTTCCTTTTCTGGGAAGACGGTAGGCAGTTGAGAAGTCCGCCTCCGTGATCTGTAGGTCCAGCGTGTGGACGCATAGGTTGAGTGTTGCCCCAATTGCCTCCCGCTCCGCTGCTTCACGTGTAGTATCCGAAGGAGTCGTCTCCTCTAGCCCATGCAGGACCAGATCCGAGAGTCTGGATTCTGCTTCGAGTTGCGAAATCCTGGTGCGCAGCTGCTGATTTTCGTCTTCGAGCTTGTCATGTTTCTGATGTATTATTTCCAGTTGTGGGGTAACTAGTTCATTGATCTTTTTTTCGATGATGGAGTCCAGTTTAAGTAACACCGCGTCGATGATTTTGTCCATTTTTTCATTTATCATGCTTTTAATGGCTGGTGCCCAGGTATCTCCAAGCTTACCGATTATAACCTCAGTTGCTTTGTCGTCTCTTAAGATCTCAATTATCTCCTCAACTTTAGCCGCCGCTTTTTTTGCCATGACGAGTTCGTTGTATGTATTAAATGGCGAGTGAAGAGAGATTTCGCCCAGCAGAGAGCGACCGCTATGACTATTAATAGAGTTGCGAGTGCTTGCCTAACTCGAAAGAGTTTGTACACTAGGTTGTAGAGTGAGGAAAAGTCCAGCTGTACGTTCTCTAGCATAGACTGCCCATCCTTTCTATAACGCTGACAAGATTTCCGACACAAAAGACGATAAAATTTACTTATATTTACTTTTCGAGGATACTTTTCCGATTTCTCACTAGCTTTGTAGTAATTCCGGCAGATTGAACAGAAAAATTAGTTAAATCCATTCGGCAGATAGCATAATTAATCGTTATTTTCCAGAGCGTCTGCACCCATCGACCAACCTAGCCTACCGACATCGTATATATATATATATCGTTCAACGTTCAACATATGTGTTGAACGATATATATATATATATATATATATATATATATATATATATATATATCGTTCAACGTTCAACATATATACAGTTATATACAGTTATGTAAATGTATATATATATATATATATATATATATAAATTCTATATTGTTACTGACATCAGTACAGAACGATGCAGTATCAAATCAGTAAATGTTGAAGCATAACAAAGAGAAAACTCTGCACGATTATATGTAGTTCATCTATCTACTGTGAGTACTCGTTCGTCTTGAAGGTGGACTATTGTCAAAGGATGCAATCGATGCCAAAACCTGCGACCTGGTTCCTCTTCCGGGATTCATAACCGTCACAACCGAGGAACATGACATGATCACCCTTGACGACGATCCGACACAGAAGCGAGCCAAGATGCCGTGCGGTCACGTCATCGGTCAGTCACTATGTGTCCCCCTTCTTTGTCTGAACCCAACTGCTCATTGTTTGTTGTACTTATGGTGTTCAACTATCTTATTTTACGTTACAACCCTGCTGCATTTAGAACTGCGTACTTATGTACGTTGTTTAAAATGTAGCATGGCCACTGAATCTTTTCTTAACAGCTGTCCAAGCTGCAAGACAGGTTTGAGGAGAGATTCAGGTGAGTAAATTTATTGCGTTGCGAATAAGAAAGATCCTATATCCCTGGTCCAAACTGCTTATCAGTGACCATTACATGCATACTAGCAATCACGCAACAATATTCGAAGAAAACCATTTTGAGTTAAGTAGAGCGACAATTGTCAGAGTCAATTGCATTCTTATTTTGTCAGATGAGAAACGATTTGAAGTTCTTGAAAGATATTTGTTCAGAAACATTCATAATCATAGACGTGTTTTAAGCTTCTTTTCATCTGTTTTACAGGACGAGATTCGATGAAAGTGTACTGCTGGAGATTGCTAAGGGAAGGGAAATACAAGTTCCACTGCCCGGGTTTCAACTGTAGCGAACAGGGACTTTGCAACCGAGAATGGGAATCCGTTCTCGTTCGTCACGTGGCCTGCTTTACATCAGAAGAGATGTACGAATTCGAAAAAAAGATCACCTACAACTACATGAGGACGACTTGGGACCAATTAAGAAAATGTCCAGGATGCCAGGTCTGGTGTTTCCGGGCGCCGAACGTCCGTAACAACTGTGTCCGTTGTCCAATTTGTACCAAAACCAACGGAGGAGCCGGATTCACTTTCTGCTGGGATTGTCAGAACATATGGCAAGGGCCTACTTGTAGTGGAGCCTGTGAAAACTGTGTCGAGAAAGGTAACAGACTTGCCACTTGTCCGACAAAGAGGATCTACTTCTGCACCGAATGTCCTTGCTTGCGCGCATGTCCGAAGTGTGGCCATCTGATTGAACACCAAGAAGAAGGCGCATGTATGTTGCAGCAACTGTCATCAGGTTGCTGCAACTGTCATGTATGTTGCAGCAACTGTCATTACGAGTTCTGTTTCATCTGTCTGCAGGAGAAGAAAGATAGGCCTATGTTTTGGCCATGTATACCGTACTCTCCCATCTGCAAGCTCGCGCCACGTCAAACATCTTTGCCTGGAAGTAAATAACTGCAGAAGCATTACACACTTTCGACCTGCATTTGTGGTCCATCGTAGACAACTGTCACCATCCATAAGGAATCCGATCTAGACTTATGTGATCATATTCACCAAAATCTGTTTTAGACCAGACTTTGTGCAAGCGCAGCATAAGGATCGCTTACAAGCGCTGCATTTCCTACCTTAGACTATCTCTGTCTCGCCAGACTGACGTTTTTGGAAGTGATTGAATTCACTGGCGTAAACTTGTCCAAAATATTTTTAGTGGAGGAATTATAAGAAATTCGACTCAACTAATTAGCAGGAAGTAGAGACTTGGCACAGTTGTTAAGTAAGCCATACTGATGAAAATATCAAAAGTCCCCATAAATCCAGGCTGTGGAAAAGCCGCCATCTTGGAAAATGGCGGCCTAAATACGGATTTTCGACAATAACTTCAGAACCGTCACAGTTACTAAAATATACAAAAGAGCTCAAATACTCTTCATTAAAAGGGGAACATTTCTTGTATGTAACGTTTCTTTGTAGGATTAAAAATAAAAAAGTTGCATAGTATTAAATAAATATTATTCTGCATTTCAGTGCAACATACAAAGTGCAAATAGGTTTTATGGCTTTTTAGCAGAAAAGCATTACTCAACTCAACAAATTAGCAGGAAGTGGACACTTGGCACAGTTGTTAAGTAAGGCCTACTGCAGACAAAAATATCAAATGTCCCCTTAAATCCAAGCCGCCATCTTGAAAATTACGGCCTAAATACTATTTTACGGTAATAACTCCAGAACCATCACAGCTACTAAAGCATACCAAAGAGCAAAAATAATCTTCAGAATCTGCTTTTGTGTTTTCAGATAAATTATGATTCACAATGAAATGCTCAATATGTGTAGCAGAAATTGATGAGGGAGGCGAGGTATTCGTGGAAATGGGACTTTAAGACTGTCATTCAAGCGAGCAAAGATAGAGGGGATGATAAATACAAGGTATTTGAAGGACTAGAAAGAGTACCATTGCACAAAACATGTCGGAGAAACTAAACAAAGAAGAATAGCATAGCCATAGCAAGTGGAAAACTATCACAGCCATCAACTTCTCTTACATGTCCAGTGCTTAGGTCAGAAACTAAGAGAATCGACCTTCGAGAGGACTGTTTAATCTGCGGAGAGAAAGCATGTTTCCCTGAAGACTTCCCAAAAAAAATGCCTCACCGTGCATAATGTGGCTAACCTTCAGTTACGTTGAAAAAATTATTACAATTTGTGAACAACGCAGTGCTGAGTTGGGACTGGGGACATGAAGTTTACTTTCGTGTTGCAAATACCATTGATCTAGTAGCAGTAGGTCGCAGTGCATATTTTAAGGAATTTAGACTACTGGGACAAAATTTTGGAACTCGTCTCTGAAAAACTTTGATGATCTTTTCTGGGAATTCATCTCCCGAAAAAGTTCATGACCTTTTTTTAGGAAGTCATCTCCCAAAAAGTCACCTCCCGAAAACCGTTGATGACCTTTTCTTCGGAATTCTTCTCCCCCAAAAAAGTTGATGACCTTTTTTAGGAAGTCATCTCCCGAAAAAGGCACCTCCCGAAAACAGTTCATGACCTTTTCTTAGGAATTCATCTCCCAAAAAAGTTCATGACCTTTTTGGGAATTTACTAATGGGGCAAATCTTAAAACTCTTCCAACATTTTGTCCCACTACTCATACTTTAACCATACATTGCCTGGGACAAATCAGCCTAACTACTGGGACAAATCCTTACACTACTGGGACATTTGTCCCACTAGTTATACAGTTAAAATATGCCCTGGTAGGTCGACTGTTATCATTTTGACTTCTACAGCAGATTTAAGCGCGTTCAACCGAAAGATTCAGCAGGCCGTCCAGAAGATTCTGTTGCTTCATCAACTTTCAAAAAGATTTTGGAATATATTGACACTAACGATGAGTGCCAGTATAGTTTGAGTGAGCTGAAAGAAATTTTGGTCGAAGACCAAGTGTCTGGTACTCTTTTTCTTCTAATCCTTCAAATATCTTATCATCCTATCTTTGCTTGCTTGAATTACAGTCTTAAGTCCTCTTTCCACGAATACCTCGTGTATACCTCATCGGTGTACTGACATCATCCCCCGGACGCCTGATTGCCCGCTTTCCACGCTACTCTCATATCTCGACGTTTACGTCTGAGCACTTACATTGGCTGCCGCTTACTGCGCGTATCCAGTTTAAAATCCTGTTCCTTACCTCTCGAACGTTCCAAGGTCATGCTCCTCGTTATCTCTATGATGTTATCTGTCGACCTCTTTCGGCTGCCTCTGGTCGTCCTCTCCATTCTTTAGAGCGACATGACCTCTTGGTCTCTCGGACCCGGACTTCTATGGCTCAACACCGTGCCTATGCATCTGTTGGCCCATCCCTCTGGAGTGATCTTCCTTCCTTGACTCGTTCTCAGATCCTAACTGGGGCATTTCTGCTACTTCTCGCTGTCTTAAGACTTTTCTTTTCTCACGGAGTTCCTCGCACTGGGAGCGACTCTGATTAGGCTGTACTGCGACAGGCGTTTTATAAATTCGTAAATGCAATACAATAAATACAATACAATAATCCCCGGACATAATCTTCCAGGCTAGGATATAATGACCTCAACCTTAGCCAATTGAGGGGAATTTTGTCCGGGGGATTATGTCCTACCCCAAATCGGGGATTTTGTCCGGGGATTATGTTCGGGGGATTATGTCCGGGGACTATATGTCCGGGGATTACGTCCTGGACTCCTGGGGATTATGTCACATTTTGAGGATTTCATTGTGAATCATAATTTATCTGAAAACAAGCAAGCACAAAAGCAGATTCTGAAGATTATTTTTGTTCTTTGGTATGCTTTAGTAGCTGTGATGGTTCTGGAGTTATTACCGTTAAACGGTATTTAGGCCGCCATTTTCCAAGATGGCGGCTTGGATTTAAGGGGACATTTGATATTTTTGTCTGCAGTAGGCCTTACTTAACAACTGTGCCAAGTCTCCACTTCCGGCTAATTTGTTGAGTCGAGTCATGCTTTTCTGCTAAAAACCTATAAAACTTATTTGCACTTTGTATATCACACTGAAATACAGAATTATTTCTTTTAATCCTATGTAACTTTTTTATTTTTAATCCTACAAAAAAACGTTACATACAAGAAATGTTCCCCTTTTAATGAAGAGTATTTGTGCTCTTTGTATATTTTAGTAACTGTGACGGTTCTGAAGTTATTGTCGAAAATCCGTATTTAGGCCGCCATTTTCCAAGATGGCGGCTTTTCCACAGCCTGGATTTATGGGGACTTTTGATATTTTCATCAGTATGGCTTACTTAACAACTGTGCCAAGTCTCTACTTCCTGCTAATTTGTTGAGTCGATTAATGTTTTTTCTGCTAAAAATCCTCTACTATTTGGGGATTTGGATTTTCTACACTTATTGCATTGGGTTTACAGTCTATCTCAATTATTGGGGGGGGGGCACGTGCCCCGGCTACCCCCAGAGTCTACGTCTATGATTGAATTCGTGGTTAGGCGATTTTATTAATTACTTATTTCTATGCCTGTATATCCTATACTTATATAGCGCCAGTATGTGATGTCTAAGCATCAAGACATGGCTCGGGGATCGTAGCGTTGGCAAGAACGAGACAACGAATTCCCAAGACATTAACCGGCGCACCGGCGCTCAATTATTCGAACAATGCATCTACATAATTATAGTGGCGCTATAGGAGTAATTAGATTAGCGTATAGTTGATTAAATCAGCATACACTTAACAACATCACCTTGCGTTGTTGAGATGTAGTTAATGTCGAACTGAAACCAAGATCATAGTCTATTGACTCTATTCCGACTGTGAAGTTAATTGTTTGTGTATGTAGGGCCTACTGATGTCGTGGGACGACAGCTAGGTTGCGGTTTTTCTGGGCTGCAGTATTGATTTGGGTTCCTGGTTTCAATCAATCGGTCAATCATTTATTGCAATCGAGAATGGAACACGAACAACAGAAAAACTGATAAACACTAGGTCGAAGCTGTTTAATCAATGAACTATAGGAAGCCTATATATTTATACCCTGACTTGCCCTCTGTAGTTGTCAGTGCACAAACAACAAACTCGATTATGGAATGCTTAATTAATCTGAGGTATGGTAAGGCATAAGGTATCTTACAGTCTTCCTGTCTCACCTTTGGATCTCGACCTGGAACCGAAGCGGACCTTTAATTATCTACTGGTA
Organism: Allolobophora icterica; assembly: GCA_963556255.1. Classification (NCBI taxonomy): domain Eukaryota; kingdom Metazoa; phylum Annelida; class Clitellata; order Crassiclitellata; family Lumbricidae; genus Allolobophora; species Allolobophora icterica. The sequence goes on along the minus strand of OY744605.1, from coordinate 9,637,081 downwards.
TTGTTTTGACAGAGACTGAAAGGGAGATTTGCTAAAAAAGCAGCCGCTCTACCACTCCATTTCATTGCACATATATGTGAAAAGTAAAGCAATATACTTCACAGAGGAGTGGCCCTTGTTCGAAGGATCATTCGACTGAAACGCAATCACTACTACAACACTCCACCGATATGACACCATTTTCAATCCTCCAGCTTGCGTTGGTACTTAGCCCCCCCCCCTCAATCCTACCGACCAATGATGGATGGAGCATTGAAACCTTGTGCTGGGGTTTAGTTGGACAGCAGACTAAACAATCGCTTTCGCTAATTAAAGGTTGTCCTCTAAAACGATTATGTACCCAGCCTAGGTGTTCATTATACCATTTGTTCTCACATGCAAAGTAAATGTCTAATTCGGCTCCTGCGTAGGTTTTGGTGCAGTTGGGACAACGGACGCAGTTGTTACGGGCGTCCGGTGCCCGGAAACACCAGATCCGACATTTTGGACATTACTACATTCCCATGGCTTCTCTCCGTTGCACAACTATAGACCTTCAATTTGAAGCTTGTCGTTTCACATGTATTCAAACACGAATGATATAGTCATGTCTCATGATAGTGTCTAAAAGTATACACATGCAGATCATTAACGGAAAAAATGTCCCCAGTAGGTCTATTAGGCCTACAGTTTAGATGCATCAAATGACATCGTTTATTTTTGTTCTCTGTTTGCCATTTATAATGCTATATAGACGGTAACAAATCGACGATATGGAATTTTTGGTAGTACAAAATCTGTTTTAATTTGACTTCACTACGCATGCTTGAAGTTTTTTTTTTATTAACGCGCATAGACTTGATCTTGGTCTCTCTACTAACCGGACTCGGACCTCCACTGGCCAGGATTTCTGGAACCCTCTGATAGGAAGCCGCGCTCGTGAATAAGCTGACGCCCTGCGCTTAGGTTTAGAATAGCGATTTAGAAAATTGGACCTTAGGATTACTGTTGCGACAGACAAAAAGAGCTCTGCGAATACATATGCACGGAAAACCATAGTACCATATCTGCATACAGATATATAGGCCTATGTATCTAGACATTATATATATGTATGTGTAATGCCTCTCGGGAACCTCCCAAGGACGCATCTTCATGTGAATATATATGGCTAATTATATGGATTACTATAAGTGTTTCAAATCGAAGACAAGTTTTTAATAGAATGGCAAATAAGATAAAGATTTAGACGACTTCAGTCCGAGGATTTCACGCAACATGTGTATTTAGGCTATATGTTGAGATCAGTCTGACGTAAGTGAAACTATAGGACACTTCGAAAGTAGTTCATTCAATCATGGGCGTCCGCAGGAATTTTTCCAGGGGAGGCAAAATGTTTCTAGGAGGGATAAATTTTTCGGGCAAAATGACGTCTTTGAAAAAAGCTTCACGAACACAGAAAACGTAACAACTTTCAAAATCGAGGGGGGCAAATGCCCCCTTCCCCCTCCGGACGCCCATGCATTCAATCAGACAAAATTCGTGTGTATGATTCTGTATGCATATCGCCACTACAATATTGAAGGATCCACTGCCAAAACTAACTGCATATTGACTTGATGTGTCTGGTTTCTTATATAGGCCTATCTTCTGTAAAGAAAAATTTGAAGGAAGTTTGCAGCCTAGACAACACTCCAACACAGACGCGATTTAAGATTCCATGCGGTCATGTCATCGGTGAGTGTCTATGCCCCCTTCTTTGTCTGAATCCTATTGTACTTATGATGCAGCACCACCTTGTGTTACGTTACAACTCGGTTAGACTGTTAGGCCTACCTATATACTTATGTACGTAGTTTAAAATGCAACATGGCCTCTGAATCCTTCCATAACAGTTGTTCTAGCTGCAAGACATCTGTAACAACAAGACAAGGTGAGAAATTTGGCAACTTGATACATTGAAACTGGCTACCAAATCTAGAGGACTCTAAAATGGTCCTGAATAGTTCTCGGAAGGAAGGTCTTTGGTCCTCAAACTCTCGATTAGTAACAGTAATTGTCGAGAACTGTCAGCATCCAATTCCTCTACCAACATAAATTCGACCTCCCATTGTCAACTCCTGGATCCGCCAATGAAAACAGAACTACAGTACCAAATTTCTGCATACGTAATAAGCTGTATACCTTTTGTGCCTACGTAATTTTTCTGTGTAGATCTTTGCACATTCGAGGTCTGGACATAGAGGGCGAGTACTTGTTTGACATACGATATTTTGGCTGCCCAAGCTTTCATAAACAAACAATTTTGGCTTCAAATCAGTTTATCGGTAAGTTAAATATTGTTGTTCTATATATTAGACAAGCTAAGCTAAGAACAAATGTGAATCGTTGACATCGAGTTTTGATAGCCTAACGCCCAAGCACTGAATTCGAAAGTGAAAGTATAATTGGTTTATTTGTTCGGCTGGAAGCTCTAAGGCTGAAGACTTGATATATGAAGGACTAATATTTATTTATAAGTGACTTGGAGAAATTCGCTTTCCTGAGCATTTGCGCCATGGCATATAAAATAAATATGTAAATATACACGTTTTCTATAGCGACCGTATGGCTCGACCATGCACATTTTTCAGTTAATTGAACGGGTGAGATCCTTTACCACTGCTGGGTGCCACGCCTTCTAGGTCCCCGTGTATCACAAAATGTCTCTATTTACAGACAGATTCTGCAACTTCAAAGCAAGATATTGTTTCTACTTACCTCAGAAATATACATAATATGTTTACTGTTTAGGCTATTTTTCATAATGAGGATGAAACAAAAGTTTCCTTACTAGTAAAAACGATTGCAATTTTTATGAGTAATAGTACACCTCTAGATAGTTATAAAAAGCCTAAACAAGAGGTCCTGAAGAACAATAGGTTCCTTTTCCACAAAGAGCAATTAGTTAACTTTTAAGCCGCTTTAAAAATCGTTATTATTTGTTGTAGTTCTACGATGGCTGCCATTCATCGAAGTTCGGTTCTAGATCAAATTGCCGACGTGACTGAATGTTCTATTTGTGCCGAAATTTACACAAATCCTAAAATACTTCCGTGTGTACACACATTCTGCTTACACTGCCTGGAAAACTATGGAAAGGATAAGAAACCAGGCGATCAAATGGTCTGTCCACTTTGCAGGAAAGAATTCGTCATTCCGGATGGAGGTTTCGCTAAGTTGCCAAGCAATTTCTTTATTGGCAAAATGGTGGAGATTGGAAAACTGGCAATGACTCCAACGAACAAAGCACTTTGCGCTTTATGTCCCGAAGACGATGAAGTGTTGGCTCAATTGTTTTGCGTCGATTGTGAACAAAACCTTTGCAGCCGCTGTAGTAACGGCCACAAGAAATCCAGATGCAGTCAAAATCATCAGGTTGTCGAACTTGGAAGTCAACTCAACGCAACGGAAATGAACTTACGCAGCAGTTACTGTGACCATCATCCAGGAGAGCTGCTTAAGATGTTTTGCTACAAAGATAACGTCGCCATTTGTTTAATCTGTTGTGTTGAGAGTCATCAGTCTCACAGATGTTTGAATGTTAATAAAGCCGCTGGAGAATTTGTGGAACAACTCAAAGACAGCTTGAGCAAGGTGACACCTAGACTTCCGGAGTGTGACGAATTTGGAAACAGGCTAGATAAATTCAAGAAAGAGTTTGAAGAAGAGGTTTTGAAAACAGAAGAATGTATTCGCGATGCCGAAAATAAAATGACAAGATTAATTAACCAACATGCAGAACTACTGGTCCAGAATTTGAAATTAATAAGAGAAACAAACCTAAAAGCATTTGAAGTTACAAAACAGGATATCGACAGATTCAGAGTAATGATTGACAGCTACTCTAAATATTCCGAGGAACTTCTCACTCCAGGCTCACCTGTTGATATATGTCGAGCTGCCAAACAAATGCTCAGTAGAGCTCAAGAGTTGGAGACACTACCCACAAACTGCAGCGGAGATTGTTTTTGCTGTGATACAATTGCTTTCAATCCTTCACTTGTTGAAAACCTAATGAAGCCGTATGGATTAAATAACGCAGTTGGTGAATTGACTGTAACTCGGTCTCCAGATTGGCTCTTAAAATTTGGCGGAGAGACATCGGGTAAATTAATACTCATATTGCACCTAACCTAATAGTTCCTTACTTAGCCCATAGTGTGACGTAATATTCTGTTCTATATGTCTTTAAATAAACCTATGGCGATATTTTAGGAATAAAAGTTATTTTTATTAAAATGCATAATTCTAATGAGGTCAGTTTTTCTCTAAGGTTATCTCTCAAGGTGATACTTGAAAGTGCCTTTTGCCTTTCTGTCTGCATATTTCGTTCAAATCTTTCTATCTACCTTTCCGGCGAAATGCAGAAATTTTATAGGCTTGCTATGTTGCGGATAGAAATAATATTCAAGATCTTCTCGCAAGGAAGGGCTGCACACGTGTTGGCACCGCATGCGCTAAAGAATCGACCATAAAGGCATGCCTGTGATGAGTCTTTATGACAGAGTAGGACAAGATGTAACAGAGCTCAACATAATGGGATGCATAATGCCAACATGGCTATTCTGAATAAAGTAAGGAGAAAGCGAACGAAAATGTTTATCGAAATGCCTTGGATACGTTTCGTTGCAGTCAGGGACGTATCTAGCGTTGGGCTTGGGGGCTTAAGCCCCCCCCCCAAACGAAGTTGAAGCCCCCCCAAACAAGTCAAGCCGTTGTATGCTTACGGCTAAAATTCGTATGAACACTGTATAAATGTTGCCATGTTCAAGGCTTAAGCCCCCCAAACGAAAAATCCTAGTTACGTGCCTGGTTGCAGTAGACATTGGATGCTTGATTTAAAAAAACAATAACTTCATTCAATGGGCGCTTAGAGTAAAATCGCAATCAAATATCAAAACCTATCGGACAAGCAATCGCAGCCGATTAGGTGTGCAGCTCATTTGCAAAGATCTTTAGTGTAATTCTATCTTTGTAACGTCGGTTTCTTTTCTGTGTTAAGCAGTCAACTGCAAACTGCTATAAGCTAAACCTCATTTTTTGATATAGCTGGATTCTTAGCATTTTGGACTCATAATTAGCCAGACATAGCATTAGCGCTTGTGAACGAGCTGGTGGTCTGCGCATAGTATCGAATACCGCTTTATAAATGTTGGTTCACGATCACGATGATGATTCAAAATAGTAACTGAATAGCATATAATTTTTTCCTGGATAAATTTTGTAACTATTTCACTTATATCATATTTGTTGATCGGTAAGATTGTTTTCCTTCAGTTTGTGTGGTGTTGCTTTGCTGCAGACGGACCAGAAGTTTGCAAGAGACGCCATGTTCTGTCTGGAGCAACTCTAGAGATCTCCGCTCTTGAAATGCCTCTGGATGACGTAAAAAGCTGCGCCATTGAAGTGAAAGGTCTTGGCGAAGGAGCAAATGAAGAGCAACTAGAGAAGTATTTTGAGAACACGAGCCAATCTGGAGGTGGTCCAGTGGAAGAAGTATTCTTAAACAAACCCGCCAGAGCAGCAGTCGTTGTTTTCGAGAAAGCTACAGGTATGAGTCTTTCACAGTGATTAATCACTTTTGGATGCCGTCATTAATTTTCAGGAATGACGGTTTTCTTTTCATAGGCTTTTTGCAGATCATATTAATTCTAGTAAATGTTATTGTTTTCATTTGTTGTTGATATTGCTTTTGCTTTTTATATTTCAAAATAAGGTTCATATAATCATGAACAAAAGTTATCCTTCTGGCCAGTTAGGCTATTGCAACGAATGCAGACAATGAGTTTCATTAGTGTCATTAAAAACTACATTAACACTGATCATTTTCAGCTTGCTTACTCTCTGTAGCTTGACTTATGGTTTCTCTAATCTATTGGGTTTCAACTTGGCCGTTCATATGCTAAATTTTGCTGTGTCACTCTAATATGACGCATTATACAAAAGCAGTACATGTAGAGGGAACTGACATGCGACACCGTACATATATGTGTTCATCCAGAAGCACTCCAAGGTCCCATACAGCACGCTTCACTTCACATGAAACAACTATCGATTGATGCCTTGTGCATGTAGGCCTACACCAAAGTGCGGTTAGCAGTTGGTTCAATAAAAGCAAGTAAGTAAGTAAGTATATTCTTTATTACACCATTAGCAAACGCACAATGGGACTGTAGCTAGAAGCATTGAATATAAAACATGGAAGTAATAAATCGAAATAAAAATTATAAAATAAGTAAATAAGTAAGCAATTGTTTTCTTTTCATTTATACAATAACCTGGTAATGTAACCCTTCGCTGTCAGATGATCACATCGCGGTATCTCACGATTATGCGAGATATACTTATTTAGAGGATATACTTATTTACTTACTTACTTACTATACGATAACTGTGCTATATAAGAAATTGGATTAGATCAGATAAATAGGTTTTATATTATATTACTTACCTCGGCGACCTGAAAGTGCCCAGTGGTTCCAGCGAATAGATCAAGCGCCAAGTTAATATTGCCAGATTCTGCATGAGCTGACCACTTGAAGTATATTTCTATAGAATGTGCGCTGCCAGTAGGCTACTCTGCTATAGTTGCGAGATGTGGACAACCATTCAATCCCTAAGTAAGAAACAATATCGTTGATGTATTGCGCCTTCAGGACCCCTAATCGCACCATGGGAGCTACAGCGGAGAACAGCGATGGTAGCGGTCTCTACCGCCAACCCCAAAACGCATACTGCTTCTTCGGGCATGTTGCTCGCACTCCAGAAGATGAAGACTAAAGAAGAGCCCTGTGGGTCACAATTAAGAAGCCCAGAAGGATTGAGAAGACCACGCCGTCGCTTTAGGAGTGCATGGACTATGCAGTCACAGATCTAAAAATCGACCTTCATCAGTATGAGAATTGTAGAAAAACGACTGGGGGGTTGGACCTTGATTCATGTGGAGTTTGGGTGTGAAATGAAGACTTTACTATGGGATCCTAAGAAAGACTAGGGGGGTTGAAATCCCAAACCCCCCGACAATTCTCACCCTGACCTTCATAGACCAAAGCTTAGGGCAGAACAGCTTGGTGTCACATCATGGAAAGAACTTGATATTATTACTATAATCATTATTGTTATTATTGTTGTTATAATTATTAATATACTATTATGATTACCCGGTAGTGTTAGCGGATGCTAGTATTATAGTAATCGTAAATAAAAACTTTGCTTTCGATTGATTTCATGTTTGCAAAAGCTGTCTTGGGTGTGATGAAGAAGCAGCGTCATGTACTTTACGGTGCAAATCTTGAAGTGAATATTCTGGAAGCAGCACCCCCTCCTCCTCTGCTGCTGAGTGACTTGGATGGCAAGAGACTTCTCGCCAAACGCCTCCCACCATCCGTCACAAGAGAGAGTCTAAGGGAATACCTGAAACCAGCTGCAAAGGCGAATATGGTTGGTTGGACATTGGCTGTTAAGCCCAGCACAGCCCTACTTGATTTCAGCTCGGAACCAGGTTGACCTACTACATAATAATTATATTCATTTAATTCACATCACATGTCATACATATTGTTAGGATCCCATGACTGACTAGTTCTAGGATGGGTAACAGTCCTGCTTGACTGGTTTTCTTTGGCTAATAAGAGACCTCTACCGGGGAAAGATCTACTATATAAGGATAGAGAATAGGGTGTGTGGCGGAAGTCTCTGATGATACTGCCGACTGGGCGTAGTCTTGTCCGAGTACTTCCTGTGTTAGCATGCTAGTTAAGCTAGTTTCGTGAGGCTTTACACCTGTGGTGTTTGACGTCTTTCTACGCGTCTACTTTTCTGGTCGTCAGCCTGTTGCTGCATTGAAGACCAGGTTTTCGTTGGCGTTCTTCCATGAGTGATGAACGAACCGTTTTCCACCGTCATCTACGGTTGGGTAATGTATCGATAATTTTGTTTAATATTTTTGTTTGGAGAATTATACCTGTTAAACTAGACAAACGAGTTTCTTTGAGCTGTTATTAGGTTGAACTCGCTACATATGAGGGCTCGTCCGGGATTTTTTTGCGCTCTAATTTAACTCTTGAATACGAATCTATCGTTAAGGAGAAGTTAGAATTTTAGGGGCGTATCTGTGTGGAAATTGAAAAAATGGAAACACCGGAGGCAGCAAAAATGTTGCAGGTGGAGGATGTGTTTGAAATGAAACAAGATGAATTACGTTCTGAATTAGAGAAGTTGGGACAAGACGTGAAAGGTCTTACGAAATTACAAATGCAAAAGGCATTGTCTAAATTGTTAACTTCGCCATATTCTTCTCCAAAATCAGAGTCTGGGGTTCAGGCTAAAATTTTAAAATTGAAATTGAAAAAATAACAAGACGAAATTGCACGGACACAGCGCAGAGAAGACAGAGAAGCTGAGAGAAATTTTGAGCTTGAGAAGATGAAATTACAAATGCAGTCGGAAGCAGAAGCAAAGAAGGAACAGGCAGTTAAGGAAGCTGAAATTAGGAAGGAACAAGCAGAGAAGGAAGCTGAAGTTCGGAAAGAACAAGCAGAATTAGAATTGCGAAAACTGGATAAAGAGGCTGAAGTTAGGAAGGAACAAGCAGAATTAGAATTGCGAAAACTGAATAAAGAGGCTGAAGTTAGGAAGGAACAAGCAGAATTAGAATTGCGAAGACTAGATAAAGAGGCAGAAGCAACAGAAAGAAAATTACGGAGAGAAGCAGAAACTAAGAAGGAACAAGCAGAAGCTAAGAAGGAACAAGCAGATAAAGAGGCAGAAGCAGCAGAAAGGAAATTAAGGATAGAGGCAGAACTTTCAGAAAGGAGGCTGAAGGTAGAGAACGAAAGGTTGTCTATGGAAAACGAAGTTAAGAAAATTCAGATGGAAACAGCTGAGAGGAAGTTACAAATGGAATTGGTAGAAAAAGAAAAACAGAGACAGCATCAATTGAGAATGAAAGAATTAGGAGGTTCTGTTGAAAGGTTAACAGTAGGTGACTTCGAGGAGGTAGCACAGGGTTTCAGTGAAGAAAATGCAGAAAGGACTGGACATACGACAAAATTTAATATTGGGTCGGCTGTGAAATTAGTACCTCGGTTTGACGACACAAATTTGGAACATTATTTACAGTCGTTTGAAAAAGCCATGGAGCTACATCAATTTCCGAAAGATAAATGGTCGTCGTTAATTCACACGAAACTCACGGGGAAAGCTTTACAAATTTTCGGCGAGCTCTCCTTGGAACAATGCAAGGATTATGACATTCTGAAAAATGCTTTGCTTACGGCTTATGCAAGAGTGCCAGAGTTTTATCGGAAAAGGTTTCGAGCGCTGCAGAAGGGTAGTCTTGAAACGTATTCCAATTTTGCATATCGTTTGAATATTCCATTTAAGAGTTGGCTGGAGGGAGAAGGAGCATTGGCTGATTTAGATAAGGTTTTGGAAATTTTCAAACTTGAGCAATTTGTGAATTGTCTACCTGTGGATTTACATCGTTGGGTGATCGAACGTAAAGTAACGTCACTTTCGGAAGCAGCACGAATGGCTGATGAATATGATACGCTGTACAAACCTTTCAAGAAGGAAATGGTAGCACCTGTTAAATTTGAAAAGGGATGGGCAAATGACACCGATAATATGAGACGAGGCGGAGGTCAAAATTCTTTCGGCAGCCCTAGGACTACCAGTAGGAATTATACAAGTGCGTTTGGCACACCTGTTTCTTGTGCATATTGTCACGCGAGAACGCATATGATTTTAAATTGTGTAAAGCTGAAAGCAAGAAATTTGGCTAGAGCGAGTACAAATTATCCAGATAATAACATTGGATTGGTAGATGTACATTCGGGCAACTCAACGATAAATCAGCAGTACAGACCATTTGTTAAGAGTGGAATTGTGTACGGACGACAGGGTACACAGCGTCATGTGGTGCTACTGAGAGACTCGGGTGCATTACAGTCAATAGCTAGTAAGGATGGGCTTAATTCTTGTGATTATGTCTTTACGGGTGAAGATAGATTGATTCAGGGAATTGTAGGAGAACCAGTTTCTGTCCCATTAATTGAAATGCAAGTGGAAAGTGAGTTTGTTTCGGGAATTATTCTTTGTGGGTTGGTAGAAAAATGGCCCAAAGGAATAAATATTCTCATTGGAAATGATTTAGTTCAAAATGAACCGAAAGATGTAGAGGTTGTTACGAGGGCTCAGAGTAAAGTCGGGACTACGATGCAGTCGAGCGTGGCGAGACAGGACGCTGTAGACATTGACGCTCCTCTAATTAAGAATTCTGATGTGATCGACTCTGTCGACTTGGACATAAGTAATTTGTTTACAGAATTTGATGAGAGTCGTGTTGAATGTTCGGGAATTTGTTCGAGGGAAAGATTGATTGAATTGCAACGCAGTGACGAATCTTTCAATTGTCTTTTTGATTTAGCGCTTTCACCTGATAGAAGTGAACGTTCGTTTTACGAGGTGCGTGATGGAGTCTTGGTTCGCGTGTGGAGGAGTGTTTTGGAGCCTGAAGGTTTCGGTAGAACGCAAGTACTCGTTCCAATTTCTTTGAGGTCAAAGATAATTCATGTAGCGCATGATGTTCCTTCGAGTGGACATTTAGGAACACAGAAAACTCTTGATAGAGTCTTGAGGCATTTTTATTGGCCTGGTATTTTTAAGTATGTCAGAGAATATTGTCGTACTTGTGACGTTTGTCAACGTCTTGGCAAGGGAGCTACAAAAGCTCGGGCGCCTTTGATTAATTTGCCGGTTATTAGTAAACCGTTTTTCCGAATTGCGTTAGATGTAGTTGGTCCTTTGGAGACTTGTGATAAGTCAAGGAACAGATTTATCTTGACGATAATGGATTTGGCTACGCATTTTCCGTTTGCGTTTCCGTTGAAGGTACACACGGCGGCGGAAGTGGTGAAAGTGTTGATTTCGGTTTTCACTACGTTTGGTTTTCCTGATGAGGTTTTGTCAGATCAAGGTTCTGAATTTATGTCAGAATTAAGGCAATTGCTGATGAATGAATGTCAGATAATGCAGTTAAAGACAAGTGCATTGCATTCTCAGACAGATGGATGTCTGGAAAGATTTCAGTGTATTTTAACGGATATGTTGAAAGCAATAGGAGAAACTTTTCAGGGTGATTGGGACGAAATTCTTCCTTGGGTTCTCTTTGCTTATAGAGAAGTTCCAGTTCAGGGTTTAGGATTTTCTGCGTTCGATTTAATGTTTGGCAGGGATGTGAAGGGGCCCTTGCAAATGATTAAACACAGCTGGATACGAACTGATGTTCTACCAGAATTAAAGAAGGCTAATCTCATTGATTTTGTCTTAGACCTTCGAGAGAAGATTAAGGTATCCTTACAGATTGTAAATGACAATGAAATGGTCCTTAAGTCTAAATCAAAGGAATGGTATGACTTGCATGCGAAGGCTGTGACTTTTGAGAAAGGTGACCAGGTTTTACTTTTATTGCCTTTAATTGGAAAGCCTTTGGAAGCGAAGTATTGTGGTCCCTATCAAGTGCTGAAAAGACTTGGTGAGGTTGATTATCTCGTCGGTACTCCAGATCGGAGGAAAACGAAAAGGGTTGTGCATGTGAATCTCATGAAGAGATATTTACCACGGCAAGGGCAGGTGTTGGTTGTGGACAGTGAACCTCAAAGGCATGCTTTGGTTTCCGGTGCAGATAAGTCTACATCGTTTCTGGATTCTGTGATTATGGATCACTTGAATCAGAGTCAAGTAAATGATTTGACATATGTGTTGTGCAAATTTCAGAATGTGTTTAGTGACAAGCCGGGGAAGACAACTTTGGTGTCTCATGATGTCAAGTTGATGGAGGGAGTGAGACCTATGAGGCAATCACCGTATCCGCTGCATCCAGACAGGTTAAAGGTGGTAAATAAGGAAATAGAAGAGTTGTTGCAATCGGGGATTATTGAAGAATCAGAGAGTCCGTGGGCGGCGCCAATAGTTCTGGTTCCGAAGCCTGATGGTACATTGCGATTGTGTACAGATTTCAGGAAACTGAATTCAGTCACAGTTCCTGATCCGTTTCCTATGCCTCGAGTGGAAACACTCATAAATAAAGTTGGTCAGGCAAAATTTCTTACGAAATTAGACATGACGAAAGGATATTATCAAATTCCTATAGCGCCATCGGCAAGTGCTTTGACAGGTTTTGGAGACGCCTAATGGTCATTTCCAATGGAAATATATGGCATTTGGGCTTAGAAACGCGCCGAGTTCATTTAGTCGGTTAGTTAAGAAGGTCTTTGCAGGGTTAGAGTCTTTTTGTGATGCTTACTTGGATGACGTCATTATTTTCAGTATGACTTGGTTTGATCATATGGTTCATTTACGACAGGTCTTGCAACGGGTGGCGAATGCTAAATTAACATTGAACGTAAAAAAGTGTACTTTTGCTGACGCTGAGGTGGATTTCTTGGGTCATCATGTGGGTCGAGGGGTAGTGTCACCACGTGCACAAAAGGTGGAAGTGATGATTCATTTTCCAACTCCTACTAACAAGAAGCAGTTACAGTCTTTGTTTGGGTTGGCAAGCTATTACAGGAAATATTTGCCACATTTTTCTGATTTAACTAATCCTTTAACAGAGATTTTGAAGAAGGGAAATAAATTTGTGTGGTCGCCGAAGGCTGAACAGGCTTTTGTTGACTTGAAATCAAGGTTGGCGTCGAAACCAATTCTTAAACCGCCTGATTATAATCGACCATTTTTGGTTGCTGTTGATGCTTCGCAGGTGTGTGTTGGAGCGTGTCTATTCCAGATTTACGATGGAATCGAACATCCGGTGTGCTACTACAGTCGGAAATTACGGAAGCACGAAATACGCTACTCAACAGTGGAGAAGGAGGCTCTGGCATTGGTCATGGCTGTACGGACGTTTTCCGTATACTTCGGATCTGCGCCTGTGGTGGTCTATACGGATCACAGTCCTCTCACTTTTATCAATTCGATGGCAAACTCGAACGATAAATTACTCCGATGGAGTTTGGAACTCCAAAAATATACTTTGGATATTCGGCACCGTTCAGGGAGAGACAATTACCTTCCGGACTTGTTGAGTCGACCATCGATGATTGCCAGTGGGTAATCGTGTTTAAGGCTGACGTACATGGACGTCTAGTGTGTATAGATTAATGTTTTTGTTTGTGTGAAATGATTTATTGCATATGTTTAGGGCTGACGTACATGGACGTCTAGTGTGTATAGTTTAAATGATTGTGTGTTAAATGATTTGTTGCATAGGTTATGCTTTGATTTTGATATTTGTTGCACTGTGCATGTTAATTGTAAGTTAGTTAAGTCAGAAACCCTTCTGGTTTCTGCCTTGCATGGACGTCCCGGGGTATGTTAGGATCCCATGACTGACTAGTTCTAGGATGGGTAACAGTCCTGCTTGACTGGTTTTCTTTGGCTAATAAGAGACCTCTACCGGGGAAAGATCTACTATATAAGGATAGAGAATAGGGTGTGTGGCGGAAGTCTCTGATGATACTGCCGACTGGGCGTAGTCTTGTCCGAGTACTTCCTGTGTTAGCATGCTAGTTAAGCTAGTTTCGTGAGGCTTTACACCTGTGGTGTTTGACGTCTTTCTACGCGTCTACTTTTCTGGTCGTCAGCCTGTTGCTGCATTGAAGACCAGGTTTTCGTTGGCGTTCTTCCGTGAGTGATGAACGAACCGTTTTCCACCGTCATCTACGGTTGGGTAATGTATCGATAATTTTGTTTAATATTTTTGTTTGGAGAATTATACCTGTTAAACTAGACAAAAGAGTTTCTTTGAGCTGTTATTAGGTTGAACTCGCTACAATATTTAGATGCTTTTCGTCACCATCATCATCATCATCATCATCATCATCATCATCGTCACCATCATCGCCATCATCATCATCATCATCATCATCATCACCATCATCGTCACCATCATCGTCATCATTATCATCATCATCTGTGGCTTTCTCCTCTCTGGAACGTTGGCGTTTCTAAGACGTTTTGCCAGCCGTTTATGGAAATTCTGAATCTGTATCAGGATTATAAGGATTCAGAATTATCCGGATTTATGCATATTCATATGCTGGACAGTCAGAACTACAGTTCAACTTGGAGTGTCCTTGTTATATATTCAGAATCTCCATAGTTATACATATTCATGTACATTATCATGTTACTGATTTGTGGATTACCTGATAACTCATAAAAAATATAGTCACAGATCTTAAATAGATTACCGGTAGATCAGATTCATTGTCATACCTATTCATATGCTTTTATCATATGCCTACACGCCCTACATATTCATGCGATGTAACAGTGTATAGAACTAACATAGCCATACCTTAGTATATATATATATATATATATATAACATAGCCATACCTTAGTATATATATATATATCATGGTGCGATGCAGTAAAGACTTGACAAGACTTGGAAGAAGTTGATTGTCAGCTCAAATACTTTAGTACTCATCGGCAAATCCTCAGTACTAACCTTCGACTTGCAAGGCACCCAAACTTTGTACTTATGCGCTCTTATTAATTGGTGGTTTATTAATAAAACTAATAATGGTGTCTGCGTAGACTACATTGGCATTATGAAGTTGATAGCTTGCACAAGACGAACAGTTCATGAAGTAGCTTCAGTCATTGCTGACCCAGTGGGATGGATTGCCACGATGGAAGAGATATTTCTGGAGCATTGAGTGGAAGATTGTTGTCAACAGTTATGTATTTTGCTACTTACGACGCAGTTTAAATTGAAATTAATTTCATCTGCAATTATAATCTGTTTGCAATTTTCAGACTACTTGTCCATCCGTCGTTTGGTTTGCAGTAAACCATTCCTTGGGAAAATGATTTCGATTCGCAGAGTTCCCCAAACATCGAGCATCCTTGTTACCGGAATGCCGTCGTCAATAACAGCCGATTTTGTTGCAATGTACTTTGAAAATCCTAGAAACAGAGGTACAGCAGGAGAAGAGTGCAAAGTTGAGATGCTGCCTGACAAGGGTTCAGCTTTTGTGGAATTTGAAAGACCGGATGGTAAGCATCAGTTATGATTGAGGTCACGATTGTGAATGACTTCGATGTGGTCATAAAATTTATGTAATGAATGGCACCTTAAGTATATGTTATGTATGCATGCATATATGTATGTTTGTTTATATCAGGATGCTTAATATAGTGCATTTTTTAGTCGATACAGAAATTTCGCCCCCGGAAGAATCGCCCCCGGAAGATTCGTCCCGACATTTCGCCCCCGGGAAGATTCGCCCCCGGGAAGATTCGCCCCCGCTTCTAGTCTTGGTTACATTTTCATCATAGATACCGCTACTAGTCTTAATTATATTTTCATCGTTAACCCATGCAGCTTCTAGCCTTAGTTAAGTGTTTAATCTAGTCCCCCTCTTCTGAGGGGGAAACAAGGTTTGTCGGGGGGGGGGGGGACCAACAACGGCGACCTTTTTCGGAGAAATTTCAAAAAAAGTTGATGACCTGTTTTTTTAGTCATTCGTCCCATTTTTCGAACTTAAAACTCTTTGCCTTTACTTCGTCTCTGGGGGGGGGGGGGGGTGGAGCGCATGTATCCTTGGATCCTGGGGAGGAATTTCTTCCCCAAAACAGTCCATACATTATAATATTGCCGGCCTCTGGGGGGAACTTCAATCCTGGGGGGAATTCCCCCCCCAAATGACGTCTAGATTAAACACTGGCCTTAGTTACATTTTCATCATAGATCCCGCTGCTAGTCTTCCGGGGGGGGCGAAATGTCGGGGGCGAATCTTCCGGGGGCGAAAAGTCCTATAACCCATTTTTAGTACCCTTCAGAAGTGCTGCATGTGTGACTATCTAACTGATTTAAGTCATTTTAAGATGGTTTTAAAATGTTTGCTAAACAGCGTCAGGTGCAACAGTACGTAAATGGCAGACTGTTCCAGGAAAATGACCCAATACACGAGAAGGTCTCGAGCTGAAGCGTGGCATCTGCATATCTCCATTGACACTAGAGCACAATAGTCACTGACCCAACTGACTTGAGACTGCGCACAAAGCTTCCTGATATATGTCAGGGCAGACCTGACAAGTGAGGCATGAGCTAGTGGTGTGATCTTGAACTTTATTTGGTTTGCAATAGGAAGCCGTTGCAGCATTTCTCACATAATTATATTTTAGCTTGTTGGCTGTGGCTTGATTTACACAGGTAAATACGGCTTGATTTACACAGGTAAATACCACCTGGGGTTAGTGAAATCAGAACCTTAGCAGGCTGCAAGGATCGAATTGCGGTAATCCAAGCACCTAATGAATAATGAGTGCATGAGGGTCACCGCACTGCTGAATGAAGGCTTTTTTGATTCTAACTGAAATTAGAAATTTATATAGTGCCATTTCGAGAGTAAAACTTCTCACAGGCGCCATACGACCCTTGTCTGGTGCTTACATTTATCTACATTTATTTATTTACATTTATTTATGGTTCTTACATATATCTGGCTTTCTGTATCTTATCTTATCTTATCTTATATAATTATTTATAAAGCGCCTCTCACAGCATAGACTATTCAGAGGCGCTCCCAGCGTGTCAGCCCCGAGGGAAAAGAAAGGTCTTTAGGCAGCGGAGAGAAGAAGGCGAGATCCCAAGCAAAATCTTGCTACGGAGAGAGGGGGGCAGGTCATTCCAAAGGGAAGGGCCAAGGATGGCAAAAGCACGATGCTGAGCCATCGAAGTCCTTGCGCGAGGGACAAGCAGATCAAGGCGGTCAGCAGACCGAAGAGGGCGGGAAGACAGAGCAGATAGAGGTTTGCGCATTAGGTCACAGAGGTATTTAGGAGCTTTTCCCAGTTGAGTCCTAGAGACCAGGAGAAGAACCTTGTATTGGATGCGGGAAGCAACAGGAAGCCAGTGAAGTACATCAGTCATAAAGGTAGTTATGTGAGAGAAGCGAGGAAAACGGGCAATGAGCCTGGCAGCCGCATTCAGAACAGACTGCAGAGATGAAAGGCGCGCTTTAGAGAGCCCAGCAAACAGTGAATTGCAATAGTCAATGCGGCAGCAAATGAAGGCATGGACCATAGTAGTAAACACTGAAGGAGAAACTGATCTTCTTACAGCCCTCAAACGCCTCAGATGATAGAAACAGGAACGTGTCAGGTGGGAGAGGTGTTCAGAAAACGAGAGGGTACTATCAAGGGTGACACCCAAATCCCGAACACTGGATGAAAATGATAAAGCAGGGTATATTGACGACAGAAGTGGGATATCAAGTTTAGAAAGTTGCTGTTTAGTGCCAAACCAGATCAGTTGGGTCTTAGAAGAGTTAAGGTTAAGTCGATTTGATGACATCCAAGAGTGGAGATCATGTGACAGGGAATCAATGGATCCAACAAGGGCGATCTGCTGAGAGGATGGGCCTTGAACAAAGATCTGAACATCATCTGCATAAAGGTGACCAGAGGTAAAGTGTTTAGTAAATATAGAAGGAATGTCAGCTGTGTAGAGTAAGTACAGAATGGGGCCAAGGACAGAACCCTGTGGGACACCATACTCAACTCTAACCCAGGCAGTTCTGGAGTCACCAAGGACAATCCTCTGAGTACGGTCAGAGAGGTAAGATTTGAACCAAAGAAGAGGGAGACCACTGAGACCACAAGATAGTTCAAGACGTTGAAGTAGGATTTCATGGTCAACCATGTCGAAGGCCGAGGAAACATCAAAGAGTGCTAGAAGCGTCAAATGAGACCTGTCAATGGCAGTATAAATGTCCGAGAGAAGGGACAGGAGGGCAGTTTCCGTAGAATGGTGACCTCTAAACCCTGATTGACTAGAAGGGAGGAGTCCAGACTGTTCAAGATAGGGCAGAAGTTGAAGCGAGACAAGTCTCTCAAGAGTTTTAGAGAGAAAAGAAAGGTTAGAAATAGGACGATAGTTAGAACATACTTGTGAGTCAAGATTAGGTTTTTTGAGGGTAGGGAAGACAATAGCTTGCTTCTGAGATGGAGGGAGATGGCCCTCTGCTAGAGACCTATTGAACAAATATATCAAAAATGGGACAACATCATCCAAAACATTAGTAAGAATAAACGGAGGAAGCGGGTCCAGTTCACAAGATTTCTGATTTGAAGAGCTGAGAACACGTCGAAGATCAGCCTCAAGGATGGGACGAAAGTCACCAAACTTGAAGTCCGTGCGTGTGAATTCAGGTGGAGACGAGTCAGCGGTTGAAGCACGTAAGCCCGCAATCTTTTCTGTCATCATTCTGAGGAAATCATTGGCCGAAAACGCAGGAGAGGAAGACGAACGGGAGGCTCGGCCCAGGAGTCCCGAGATGGAAGACCAGAGACGTTTTGGGTTCTTTTCATCTCGAGCGACGAGTCTCTCCCAAAATTCAGCCTCCTTGCGGTGATATAGACGATGGAGCGATCGGAGTTGAGTCACCCACGTCAGGTGGTCAGCCGGATCTTTCGAGCGACGGTAGCGTCTTTCAAGACAGCGTGTACGTCGACGATACTGGCGGCACTCGCTGTCAAACCACAGAGCAAGTGGTCGCATGCGCATTTTGACCCTCCGCTGAGGTAGTAATTTATCCAGTATTTCGTTCATGGTGGTGGAGTAAAGGTCAAACAGGTCAGCCACCGACAAGACATCCAGTGAAGAGGAGTCAGAAGCAAGTTTTGAGCAGCGAAGAGCATCACGGAATACTTGATAGTCAAGGGTCTTCCAGCCACGCACCATACGAATGGCATGTATGGGTTGCAGATGCAAGAAGGGAAGAGTTAGTTCAACGAGCTGGTGATCAGACAAAGTCGGCGGGTGAACGTGTAGATCACAGACAGATACTTCGTCAGACGTGATGATCAGATCAAGGATACCGCCGAGCACATGAGTGGGCTCACTTACATGCTGACGAAGACCAAACTGAGCAAGCAGATCAAGGAACCGTAGAGTAGATGGGTCTGAGGAGTCTTCTAGATGTATGTTGAAGTCACCTAAAATAACCAGCTGACTGTTTCTTGTGATTAGACTCTCCAGAACAGATGAAAACTCATCAAAAAATGTTCCGGTTAGAGGAGCAGAGCCAGGTCTGTAGAGAGCCAGAAGAGTTGATGGTCCATGGGATGTAGAAATAGCAAGGCATAGCGCCTCGAATGAAGTGATGTCCGGATCAAGTTGAATTACGGAGGTTCGAAGTGTAGAGCGGATGTAGACAGCGATACCCCCACCACGAACCGAGCTGTCATCCGGACGAGAGGCTCTGGGGCGGTCGTAGATGGAGAAACCGGACGGAGCAGCACGAAGAAGAGGCACGTCATCAGAACCACGGTGCCAGCTTTCCGTAACGGCTAAGACGTCGAGTTGTCTTTCCTGAAGAGTTTGTGCTACATAAGCGAATTTTTCCGAGAGAGAACGGGCATTCCATTGCACTGTATGCATTCTTTTCAAACACTAATTGTTCATCAATGTCTGGTATTTGTTTAATTTACGACCACTACTTTGCAATGTCTGAGACTTAAAAGGGTAAAAATTTGCTCTCATAATTTTGTACATTTTTATCATGCTTTCATTTACATGTCATTCTTACTGACTTATTTCAAGCAAGCAGGTCAAATTGTAGAAATGGTCGAAAGCAAAACAATTATCAGAAATTTCTGTTGCACTGTAAAATATGCAAACTGCTGTTGCAACTTTCATACCCCATAGTCCGACTTGGTTTTTTCCTGACCTATCGGATTTTGACTGGACTTCTTCAATAGATTATGGGTTTCGAAAAGAGTTTCATTTTTCATTTTTCGAAAAGAGTTTCATTTTTCCGAGAGAGAACGGGCATTCCATTGCACTGTATGCATTCTTTTCAAACACTAATTGTTCATCAATGTCTGGTATTTGTTTAATTTACGACCACTACTTTGCAATGTCTGAGACTTAAAAGGGTAAAAATTTGCTCTCATAATTTTGTACATTTTTATCATGCTTTCATTTACATGTCATTCTTACTGACTTATTTCAAGCAAGCAGGTCAAATTGTAGAAATGGTCGAAAGCAAAACAATTATCAGAAATTTCTGTTGCACTGTAAAATATGCAAACTGCTGTTGCAACTTTCATACCCCATAGTCCGACTTGGTTTTTTCCTGACCTATCGGATTTTGACTGGACTTCTTCAATAGATTATGGGTTTCGAAAAGAGTTTCATTTTAGGCAACCATTGATTGATGCCTTTGTGCATTAGGATGATGGTGCTATAGAAGTTATTAGGTTAGATTGGAGCGATTTGTTTTTTTTTCAAAATATTGTTTCCAGCTGATCTGCTTTGTCTATTTGGCAGTTATTCACAAAATCACTTCGAGACAACATCTGTTTGAAAAGAAAGAAGTCAAAGTTGAATCCTACTATCCATGGCTTGGACTGAGCTCTGCCTCTGAATCCAGCAGCAAAGGTCCTGCAAAAACAAAATCAGAAATTCCGACATCATTAACATTTTCTTTTGACCCCAAAGCGGTGTACTTCATTCTAAAGCACCGAGAGTTGCAGAAGCACATCGAAGACTCTCTTGGGAAGTCAAATTGTCACATTGAATGGCCAAGCCAAGGAAAAGGAGAAGTGAAGTTGGAATTAGGAAAAGAAAAGCAAAAACCGGCTGCTGGATGGGACATAGAGTGTAAGAAATTTCTCCAGAGGTTTGTTGACGAGTTAACTTGGAAAAAAGGAAATGTTCTTCAGGAAATATGGAATGATTTTAAGAAGAAAATCGAAGAACATGCGGCAAAGAAATCTAAGCTGTTAGACTTTGCTTTTGAAAATGATCAATGTGAAATTCAGTACATTGGGTTGAAGAAAGATACAGACGAATTTGAAAAAATATTCAGGAAAATAAAAGGGGAATTGGAAGAAGAACTGGAACGAAGAAAGAAAAGAATATCAGAAAGTGTGACAAATCTAAAGCCTCATCAGTTAGATTTGATCAGGGCAGAAGGGTTCCAGAAGCAGTTAAAGCAGAAGCTGCCTGATGTAGAATTTGAAGTAAAACAAACGGAAGTGAATTTATGTGGCATGCCAGAAGTTGTGAAAAAAGCAAGGTTGTTTATACTGGAGAAAGTTACTGGGGCTGTTCAGTATTCTATTGAGATATCTGAATCAACGAGCAAGGTGTTTGCCAAAGAAGAAGCGAAGCCCTATCTAATGGAGCAGTTGCTTAACAAAGGCATCTCTGCCTCTTGGATGTGCAAGGTTGAAAGCGTCGTTGTTTTTGCTTTAGATGATAGGAATTTGAAGGAAGCTGTGGAAGTTTTGAAGAGTGAAGTGGTCGAGGCACGTCTCAAATTGAGTGCAGTAAACCTAACTAAGTATTTTCGTCAGTCATATGAGTGGAAGGATTTAATAAGATGTCTGCGTGAGGAAGACAAATTACTAGAACTCGACGTAGACGATTCATTCATTATCGTCACTTGTATGAGAAGTTCAGTCGAAAAAAGTAAAAGAAGCATAGAAGACTTCATTTTTCGAAATGACTTGCAAAGACCTCAAAACAACTTTTGGCTTAGATTCCTTATACAGGGCAAGTGGCAATAAATAATAATGAATGTCTATAACATAAGCCCATTTTGATGGAATAATGTCTGAGCAACATAATAATAACTTTTCTGAAATTACAATTCACATCAACAGAGCGTAATTTGATCATAATTCAATCAAATGCTTAGGCTACTTTACTTTGAACCCTTTTGTGATTTAGCAATTTTGTCTTCTTCAGAAGTGCCATAACCTCATATAGGGGCCTATAGGCCTATGGTGAATGAACGAAGCAAAGTTTGTTATTAGGCCTATGCAGGGCCGTAGCCAGGATTTTGTTTCGGGGGGTGTTTTCTGTTTCGGGGGGTGTTTCTCGTCCTTGAGCAAGCTGAAATGCAACCGAGTCAACCGACCAAGGGTTTTGTCGTTAGTAAATGCATTATTTTAATTTTACATTATTTAATTTCGGGAGGTGTTTAAACACCAAAAACACCCCGCTAACTACGGCCTTGGGCCTATGCATTAGGCCTAAGTATATGGTGTATATTAATGGGAATGAGTTTATATAGATGTAGAGTTTCTGTCAGTGATTATATGTCCCTTGTTAGATTTCGAATGTAGCCTATATAAAACTTAGTCTCCAGTGGAGTTATGGTCGGAGTGTTCTTATAGTCACGGATAGCAATAGTCCTCTTTTGGTGACTATTATTTAGCATAGCATGGAATGGACTATCGTAAATATCCATTCTTTTTCTAACAATGCATGTTATGAAACTGATTGAAGTAGAAGTGTAGCCAATAGATAGGCCTAACTTGTAAATAAATTGCAATCTTGCATTCAGTTTAAATATATCTTTGTCGCATGAAAATGATACACTATTTGGTAAGAGATAATCCTTGTAACTATTGCGCCATCCATTATAGCCTCTTTATATTATTGACAATAGTAAAAAAAATAGTAGGCCTACATCATAATATTTTACTTTAAATTCTGTGCCGAGAAAGACCTTGTTAAACTTACCCAGGGTTTATTTTGCATTTCTTCTGTTTAGAGATATGATAGGCCTATTGGGCCTACATGCATATGTTAGTATGGCTTTCCTTTTTGAATCACTTCAGTAAAACATTGTCTAAACTCTAAAGTTATTGTTTTCGCGTTTGCTTTCATCTGCCGTCGCTCCAACCTATCGACGCAGGTTGGTCCAGTCACTCTGAAACTGATGCCAACTTGGCAACTGTCAATTTGGGATGGAAATCGTTATCGTAATCTCCAAACTTCTAAAGTGCCACTCAAAGGCCAAGCGCAGGGCACCAACCTATTCACGAGCGCTGGTTCTGCTCCGCTTCTAGTTTTCTGTTTAATGGCTTACCGGAAAATAGGCCTACTCTTTTTTGTGACACTTAACATCTTATAGGCAAACACAGAAAACGCCTCTGAGTAGTTTTGTCTAAAAATGGTGCTATAAAATTTTCTTTTTACAGTTACATAGTCTAATGGCCTTCAGCCATAAATCATATTCAAATTAATCCGAATATGGCAATCATTTAATATGCGAGGACGAATCCAGTCGATGCCACTCCAGTCATTACTTCCTACCGGTATTCGAAATTATGGCTGTATAAGAATTTATGATGCCATATCTGCTCCACGTACTTTCTAGATAATTAAGCTCCCAATTCTTTCTTTCTCTAAATGCAAGTGACCATTTTTTGTGCACTTAATTGTCCTTCGGCTGAACGGGAAATCGCAGCTTCTCTGCACTATGCATTCTTCTCTTTTTTATGACTACGTGTTCATTTATTCATTCTCAGACATAAATGCGTGCTCACAGCTGCTTAACAGGTTTTGTTTCTGGTTTTTGAAATCGTCAGCTTGTTCTGAGACAATGCAGTATTCGATACAGTGGGGTATTTGAATCATACGATAATTTTTGTTTGTACCCTTATTATGTAACTATGTAATGCACTTTAACCAGTCTTGCAGTTTAAGTTTTAACCAATGGCTGGGATAATACAGATCAGAGTTAACGAACAGTCTGCCAGAACTCTGCCTAGAGTGAGATCTAAGAGGAGATAAAATTTGAGAATATCAGTCTAGCTCAACTGACGATACCCTTTCCGATGTATTCCCTTCCACCCATGGACCTTTTCATTTTTCTTGATCAATAAATTATTTGAAAGTGAAACCGATTTGCTTATTAATGACCAGTTTACAGACGTGGCGAAATGATCGGCCTGTTCTTTACCGATTTGGTGCAACCACTTTGGTAAAAACTTTGTTCAATCAGTGACGTACCTCTGTAGTTGTCAGTGCATAAATAGCATTCGATTTTAGAATGGTAAATTAGTCTAAGGTATACTAAGGCGTAGATAATGCATAAGGTTTCTGAAAGTCTATCTGTATGACACTTGAATCTCTACCTGGAACCGAACATGACGTATACCTGCCTACTGATATTTTTAACAAAAACTGAAAGGCAGGTGTATCATTTCACTGCACAAATATGTGAAAGGTAAGAAAACATACATTTAAGAAGCGTGGCCCCATGTTCGAAGGATCATTCGATTAAAACGCATTCACTATGAAAGAACTCCACCGATGGGACCCCATACTCAACCCTCCGACTTGCGTTGGTACTTGCCGACCAATGAGGGATGAGGATTGAAGCCTTGTGGAGGTGTTTAGTTGGACGGTAGACTCGGCAATGCACGTTTGCTAATGAGCCTATGGTGTAAAAACTATGCAGCCTGGTGTTCAGTATTGCTCAAGTATAGGCTTTCAGATTTTACCCAATTTGGTTCATATGTAGGCCTATTAAAGAACGAATTCAACCAATGATAATCTGACAGTTTCGAGAATTGAAGTATGCATTATGTACGTACATGCAATTAACGGCAATTTTTGTTCCAGGACTTCCAGTTGGTCTATTACAGTTTAGCAGCAATAAATGGCATAAATTATTTTGTTCTCCGTGTTGGTGACTAATAAAACAGATATTGGTGTTTTGCCCAATGGTAATTAAAATTAATATACGAATAAGACGACTTAAGAACGACGACTTCAAGCAACATTGTGCATTTACGTGTTGAGGTTAGTCTGCTCTAAATGCAGCTATAGGCTACTTCAACAGTAGTTCCTTCAATCAGGTATAGCCTAATTTATGCGAATGGTCTAGCACGCATATTTCCATTAAAATTTTGAAGAATCAACTAGTAGGGGGGTAATACGGGGTTGAAATCATGCGCTACAAAAAGCTGCTTGATATAAAGACTATCTCTACAGAAAAAGGGTCCACAGAGGCCTACAGGACCCACTGACCCTTATCAACGATCGGTTTCCAAGCAGTGTCTGTGGCTATCGTGGCTTAGAAGTCTTTTGAATCATGGTGTTAAGAGTTTTTTTAAAAACAGGCTCAAGTGATTTGATACAAAAGACCGTCTCTATACCACCCATCTTCTAATCTGCGTTTATGACAGCAAGAGCGTGCCATAGATTACACGCTGCAATCAGGCCGCAACAGCCCTATGAATGCATACATTTAGATCCGGTTGAAGCCGGTCATATGCGTCAGACAGAAAATGGCTTATGGCTTATCTACTTCCTCTTCGAAGGATTTTTCCTTCGACTAGTTATCAACGATAGTTTTGGTAAAGATTGTATAAACTGTCAACGTATTCCTCGTCAGCGACATCAAAGAATATTCCTAAGATTTGACGAGGCGATGCAGCCACGTATGAGCGAAGGTTAGTGTTTCATCTGCAGGCCTTTAAAATTTAAAGCTTATTTCACATTTTATGGTCTAACTAAGCTTGAGTATATTTATACAGTATGTATGCATGCATGTAGGCCTATACACAACCATACCGTACTATGCTAGGGGAAAAATAAATATTTATTTACTGAACATTTATATAGCGCCCACTCAGATCAGCAGCGCTCTCAACCCACACCAGAACCTGCAGCAGTAAGATTTTTCAGGCGTCTAAATGCTCGATGGCATAGTGGTTAGTGCGGTGAATTCTCAATCCAGAGGTCGGGGGTTCAAATTCCCACCAGGGTAGAAAAAGGGGTTCGAGATTTCTGCTTCATCTGCACGCCCTAGCCGACTCGGCTATAATGAGTACACCAGCTGTGCACTGTCGGTGGGAAGATGAGACGGTGAGGGAGATGATTGACCAACCGCCCTCATATGCCGAGGTTAGGAAAATGAAGTCGGTAACACTTTATACCTATGACCGCCTCAGGGCTAGTTTAAGGGATTGCTCTGTAAAATAGGGGACGCTCGTCAGTCGATGGATGGAACAATGGATGGATGGTAGCCAACTGAGCTATAATGAGTGCACTGGCCGTACACTGTTAGTGGGAAGATGAGACGGTGAGGGAGAGGACTGACCATCCGCCCTTTTATGCAGAGGCTAAGAAAATTAAGTCGCTAATATTTAATATTCATGACTACCTTAAGGGACTGTTCTTATTTATCCGATTAGGCCTATATGTTTTACTGAATGAAAATCAGTTTATGAAAAATAAAACATTCTGGAGTAGATTTATTGAAACCATTTAAATGTTTTTAAAACTAGGATTATATATGACATAGTCTCTACAAGGCAACCAATGTTGTTTCATTTATACAGCAGCGCTTGCGTTTCTGGCGGAAAAACCGCTCTATATTTAGGCTGGCTTAAGGGACTGCTCTGTTTTCTATATCCGCTTTATGCCTAGGCCTATAATTATATGTTTACCGAATGAATAGATTTATTGAAACCGTGTAAATATTTAAAATGTAAATGCCTTTTAGTATCGACATAGTCTTTTTTACTGGTTAATCAATGTTGTTTTCCTTATTTTACAATCATCGCTTGCTTTTCGTGCTAAAATCACCGCCGATAGGAATAAATTTTGTTGTTGCTTGAGCAGGTCAAAGTTCACCAGCTGGAACAAAGGCCGCTGATTCAAGCTGAAGCCGGAAACAGGGCGTGTCTACAGGCGACGCGTGCGGACTGCCAGCCCTCGGGCTGTAGGCTGTGTTTTCCTACGGCTCTGCGCAGAATAGGGTGGCCCAGAAATATTGCGTATTTTTCATATAGCCTATTGGCTTTGTTAAACTGATTTTTCTCCCGAAGCAGCAGATATTTTTTAGGCCACCCTAACGTTTGCATAACCATCTGCTGCGAACTCTGCCTTAAGCCTACAACCATTGATTAAGCGTATTGAGTCAGTGTTATTGGTTTTTTCAGGTTTTCCAGGTTCTGGGCACATCAAGCCTGTGTTTCAAAACGTGTTAATTTTTTAAATTAAGACTGAGTAATACAAAAGAGAATTTATTTAGCACCAGGGCGAGTCTTGACCCAGACATTCAAGTTTAACTATTGGATAAACTCGAATATTTAGCTTCAACCAAAAGAGCCATGAAAAATATTTATAGCACAATTACATCATATCTAAAAATAAGACTAGCGTTGCCAGGATAACATTCTTGACATTCCATTCTCTCTTCTGGCGAGACCTCTCGATGCAGCTTAACGAAACCAAAGACCACGGAAAATATTTATAGCACAATTACATCATATCTAAAAATAGGACTAGCGTTGCCAGGATAACATTCTTGACATTCCATTCTCTCTTCTGGCGAGACCTCTCAATGCAGCTTAACGAAACCAAAGACCACGGAAAATATTTATAGCACAATTACATCATATCTAAAAATACCACTAGCATTGTATACCAGGATAACATTCTTGACATGCCATTCTCTTTTCTAAAGAGAGCTCTCAATGCGCTTCGTGGAACAGACCACGAGAATCTCGGAGCTGTTTTCAGAAACGCGTTACCTTTAAACCAAGACTGTTTTTTAGAGCCGGTCTTTACTAGAGGGAATTTATACAGCACCAATGGTCAATTTTATATGGCTCTTTTAGCTTTCTATAGATAAAAGATACATTGGTCAAGCCGCTCTGTTGAACTTCTATAGCACCAAAAGTGATCGCAAAAAAACCCCCCAGCTTATTCACAGGTGCTTAGTCCAATCAGTTCAATCAGTCATACGGTTCAGTGTAATAGTACTCTGGAGATTTCTATAGCGCACAAAAGGCGAAGTCGTGCAGCCTATTCACAAGCGCTCAGTCAAATCATAATCGATAGGTGGGGATCAAAAATCCAAATGCTTCAATGAGTCGGACAGTTTTAAGGGAAGAGGAAGAATCGAAATCGAGACATCGTTTTGGCCAATCCATAAATGAAAAATATATGCTTTAAAAATAAAGGCTAGCCAGCTGAGCCGCTGTAGGCCGTTTTTACTGCCAACCTAAACCCTTTGGATATTAATCTATTGCTTTGACTAACTATTTGATAAACCAATTAGATAAAGTTTTATATTGGGTATATATAATTATCTATCAAAAATGAAGGGCAGAAATCTGTGTGCGTGGTTGGTAATTGGGACAAGAGACATATGTGGTAATAGCTGCCTAGGAGTTTATTGCAAACTTCACTTATTAAGACTGAGAAAGGGTGGTGGTACGCAGCCGTGCATAGGTTGTGGAAAGGCGGTGAAAAATAAAATAGGTGTTTGCCTGGGTTGTGGCTACAAGGCTGCTAGACTTAAAAAGTTGCGAGATGAAAGCATCTTTCAAGACGAATGTAAGCGTCTGACTGTAATTGAATATCAGGTATAAAAATAAATAAATAATTAAAATTCACGAATTTTTTAAAATGTTAGTATAAATAACTTCTGATTATAGTAGTGGTATAAATAACTTCTGACTATAGTATTGTCTGCAGTTGAAGACGCCTGGCCATAATTGAATATAGTATTATCTGCGGTTGGAGACGCCAGACCATAATTTAATATCAGGTATAAATAAATAATTAAAATTTACAAATTTTTTAAATGTATTAGTATAAATAACTTCCGACTATAGTATTAGTAGTAATAACTTCTGAGGTATACTATTGACAATGGATGAGACTGATATTACCATGGATTAGTATCAAACAATTTATAACTATGGCATTGTCTACGAATGAAAAAATTGAACAATTGTTAGACGAACCTATCCCTGATGCAGTCAAAAGGCGCTTACTACAGCCACTGCTACCAAGGCCAATTCCTCCAGTGCGTAAGCGCAGAGGGTTAAAACGTAAGGCCCTTCTGGCACAATTCGACCCACTCCTACTTAAGAAGGATAGAGGTGGACCACCACCCTTTCTAGTGTACAGAGAGCTCGCCAATCAGCATCTGAGAGACTTCCGTGCAGAAGTACCTCTTAACCACAGGCTGGAAGGAGATGCGTTGGCTTTCTTGAGTGCAATGGAGCAGAATATTGAGGCGCAACTCAACGAAGAGCTCTTGAAAAATGGCGGTTTTAAATACTCTCAAGTGTTGACTGTTGATATGGAAAAGTTTGCGCCAACTGTTGATAATGTGTATGATGGCAACGCGGCTCCTGGTACTATTACCAACACGGCTTACTTTCGAAGCAAAGCAGAACCAGTTACCAATGCGGGGAAAATCCAGGGGGTCATACGGAAGGCCAAGGCCGAAGTACTAAAACTCCTCGAAGAGTACACCAATGAGGGATCGGGTTGGAGAGTGAAGCGGGTCGTGGCGCTAGACCTCAGTGTTGCAAGATATAAGCCTTTCCGAGGTAAGAGCTACTTTCCCACACCAAAGTATATACCCCCTCGCACGGTTATTAATGTTAAGAATGAAGATAACCGCTGCTTCGAGTGGGCCATACTAAGCGCAATGTACCCAGCAGATCAAAATCCGAATCGCCCCTATAAGTATCAGGCTCACCTGCAGGAGCTAAACTTTGACGGTATAGAATTTCCAGTGAAGGCCACAGATATCGGTAAGTTCGAACGTCAAAACCCAACCTTAAGCGTTTCAGTCTTCGGGTGGGATAAAGCTTTATATCCAATCTGTGTATCAAAGCAGATCGATAGAGGCCATAATATTGACCTTCTGCTATTGGCTGAAGGCGTAAATGAAAATTTTCATTTACAGAATCACCACTACGTCTGGATTAAAGACCTTGGCCGAATTCTTAATCAAAATAGCAAAGACAAAAACAAGAAACACCCATGTCGCCGCTGCCTACACGTATTCTGTAGACAAGACTTGCTGGATGCTCATGTCAAAGATTGTCAGGGTATTAGTGAGAAGCCTCAGAGAATTGAGATGCCAAAAGAGGATGAAAATATCCTCAAATTCCAGAACCATCACAAACAGATGCGCACTCCGTATATTATTTACGCGGACTTCGAGGCTCTAAACATATCAATCGAAGGTGCGGCCATGATTCCCAGCGAGAGCAATACAAGACAGATAGCTGAGCAGAAACCATGCAGCTTCTGTTATATAGTTGTTCGATGCGACGGCCGCACAAAGAAGCCAGTTCTATTCCGGGGAGAAAACGCCGTGCCAGAGTTCCTACAACGACTACAAGGCGAGCTGGCCTCTATTAAACAAAGGCTGGCCACCCCAGCTAAGATGGTTATGTCAGCGGCCGATCGCCAATCCTTCCGCGAGGCTATCCAATGTCACATCTGTGGAAATGCTCTCGAAACGGATAGAGTTCGTGACCACTGCCACATTACCGGTAAGTACAGAGGTGCTGCTCACAACGCTTGCAACCTCAAACTTCGAATATATCCAGATAAGTGTAAGGTACCGGTGGTCTTCCACAATCTGCGAGGTTACGACAGCCACCTCATAATGCAAGCGATAGGCAGCTGTGAGGCCGCACAGGATGAGGAAACTGAAATTAACTGTATTCCAAACAATATGGAGAAATACATGACATTTAACATTGGACAACTACAGTTCATTGATAGTCTCCAGTTTCTAAACAGCTCGTTGGATAAATTATCAGGAAATCTGTCGCTTGAGGATCTGAAAGTCACAACGGCGTATATAAAGGAAAATTTCGTTCACAATGATGCGACAAAACTAGATCTTTTGAGGCGAAAGGGCGTATATTGTTACGAGCACATTGACGATTACCACCGCTTCGAAGAAGACCGACTTCCACCCAAAGAAGCGTTCTACAGCAGGCTGTCCCGAGAGAACATCTCTGATGCGGATTATGAACACGCCCAACGAGTATGGAACGAATTCGACTGTAAAACTCTGGGCGACTATCACGACCTGTATCTCCGCACGGATGTACTTCTACTCGCCGATGTATTCGAGACCTTCAGAGACACATCGATGAAGTACTACAGTCTGGACCCGGCTAACTACTTCAGCTTACCAGGAATGGCCTGGGACGCTTTGCTGAAAAAGACGAAAATCGAACTCGAACTTTTAACCGATATAGACATGCACTTGTTCGTAGAGAAAGGTCTCAGAGGCGGAATTTCGATGGTGTCCAAGAGATTCGCAAAAGCCAACAACCCGCAATGCCCAGATCATGATACCACGAAGCCAGACAACTGGATCATGTATCTCGATGCTAATAACCTCTACGGCTGGGCGATGCAACAGCCATTACCAGTTGGAGGATTTAGCTGGGAAAGTCCAACTCTCGACGAAGTGTTGGAAACTCCAGACGACGCGCCTGAAGGCTTCCTGCTCGAAGTTGATCTCGAGTACCCGGAGCACCTCCACGAATCACATAGCGACTATCCCTTAGCACCGGAGACCCTGACAGTCCAAGAGGGGTGGCTGAGTGACTATCAGAATGTGCTTATGAACGAGTTGGGAGGCAAGTTCACAAAGCATGTGAAGTTAGTACCAAGCCTACGACCTAAGGAGCGGTATGTGGTCCATTATAGAAATCTCAAACTCTACCACTCGTTGGGCCTACGAATTTCTAAAATTCATCGTGTCATTAAGTTTAGACAAGAGGCATGGATGGCTCCATATATCGAGATGAATACGAAATTGAGGGCGAAGGCAACGTCGGAATTTGAGAAGGATTTCTTCAAGCTGGCTAATAATGCGGTCTTTGGAAAAACCATGGAAAATCTTAGAAAAAGAATCAGGGTCAACCTGGTACCGACCTCAAAAGTTGACAAACTTCGTAAACTAACTGCCGACCCGGCCTACATATCACACAAAATCTTCAACGACCAACTCGCCGCGATTCACAGTTTGAAGAGCAAGCTCAAGTTAAACAGACCTGTATATGTCGGCCAGGCTGTCCTCGACCTCAGCAAGCATCTGATGTACGACTTCTGGTACAACGATGTGAAAAACGAGTACGGCAACAATGCTCAACTCTTATACACAGACACTGACAGCCTGTTATTTCAGGTGGAAACTCCGAACGCCTATGCCGATATGTGGAACAAAAA
Source organism: Allolobophora icterica (assembly GCA_963556255.1). Taxonomy (NCBI): domain Eukaryota; kingdom Metazoa; phylum Annelida; class Clitellata; order Crassiclitellata; family Lumbricidae; genus Allolobophora; species Allolobophora icterica. The sequence goes on along the minus strand of OY744605.1, from coordinate 9,605,223 downwards.
ACACTCATACGACTTTAGTGAGTTTCCTAAAGACAGCCCGTACTACGACGTCGAGAACAAGAAAGTCGTGGGCAAGTTCAAGGATGAATGTAACGGAGTGGCCATCGCCGAATTCGTGGGACTGCGTCCGAAGATGTACTCGATCTTAAAATCGGGTGGTTCAGAGATCAGGAAAGCTAAAGGCGTTCAGAGAGCAGTTGTGAAGAAGGATCTGCACCACGAGCTATACAAGGAGTGCCTGTTCGAACGAGAAGAGATGCGGCACACACAAGTCGTGATTCGAAGCCACGACCACCAGATCGGAGTGTACGAGCAGAATAAGATCAGCCTCTCTCCATTAGACACAAAAAAGTGGATAGAGGCCGATGGGATAACAACGCTGGCATATGGGCACTACAAAATCAACGACGGTTGAGTATTCTATCGGGGGGTAACTCAGTGCCCATAGGCACCAGAAGCAGCTCCTCACGTACAAACCCGCGGGCAGGTCCATCAACCAGATGGTACAACGCTGGCTGACCGGCTTGCCGAACAACATCCAAAATAGCGTGTATGGTGAGCGACCAGTTAGGGTCGGTGGCGCGTTTGCTGCCGCCCTCGAGCTCGCCGGGAGCGTACAAATATCGAACGAGAACGTCATGCCCGAGAACAGGCTCATCCAGGCCTACGACACGATGAACAGGAAGAGAGGGCTTCTGTATCACTTTAGCAGCTTTAATCGCTTCAGCCGGCTTCAAGTCGAGCAAACGCGTCGGCTCATCGTTTAGTGCAGCTACAACTTCGGGCAATCGTCGAACCCATTCCACCGACCGTTCGGATGACCCCCTTGCAGCCAGGAGCAATTCCTGAGCGTATTGAGCACCGAAAAGTCGCTCGGCCAGTGTTCGGTTGAAACGCTCAACGATTCCCTGTTGACGATGGTTACCAGCCTGTCCGCGTCTTACAAGAACGTCGTGCTTCGTCAGCAACGGTGTAAAATCACCCATAAATTCGCGTCCAGGATCGACCTGAAAGAGTCGAGGCCAAGTTAATGGGCCCCTCTTATAGATCCGGCTTAAAGCGGCGGCGACTTAGGTCGTAACTTTTCTTGATCAACGGTTCAGCTTCTTTGTATCGTGAAGCAACATCGACAACAGTCAAGGCGCATTTATAAGTCTTGCGACCTACTTTATCGTGAGGTAAAAACAAGAGATCGGCTTGGTGTACCGCGTTTGGTCGATTTTCCTCGAACTTTGGATGCGGTATGGGGCGAGGAACGGGTAGATAAATCTGCCACACAGCTTGTTTCTTCAGCCAATCGCGAGCCTCCGCCTCGGAAACTTTGGCGGCTGAGGCTAGTTTCTTCACCGCAGCCTTACCTCGCCAGTAACCTCTAGGGCTGTAATAGACGGCTGAAAGGTGCTTAGACATTTCAGTAATACTATATATTACAAACAGGTAAACACATACACAAATGATTTTCATTTGCGTTTTCGCTGGCTCGTTCTGACACCCATCCCTAGCCTCGACTTTGCTGACATAATGGCCGATACGAGCCGGGCATCCTTCTTCTCATAATCCGGAGTTTCATCGGTGAGTGCGATCTTCGACGCGGCTGCAGCGAGGATGTCATCTGCGTGGTTACGCCCTGGGGTATCTTTATGAACTGCGTAAGCCACATCGTGGTGGAGGCACGCACGGTCGAGCTGATTAACACCGTGATAGCGCTGTGACAGCCGTTTATCGAGTTTTGTGAATGGCCCACAGTAAGAGGACGCTCCTGTATTCTGGAAAGAACCTCCCGGATTATCTTCCGAAGACATACCGGATGGAAGGCTCATATGCATTTCTGGTAGAGGTAGAGCGTTGAGGGCCCTATTCAGTAGAGAACCACCAGTCTTTCGCGCTTTCGAAGGCAAAATTTGGCTCTTCTTTACACCGCAGACGGCACAGGTTCCCTTCTTGGCTGGTCGGCCGTTTCGTAACTCGACAATTGTTTCATTTGAAGTCTCAGTATGTTTCTTACATCGTAGGCAATACATTGTTTTCGTTGAATACAATCATAACTCGTTGTCTCTATATGGAAATAACAAATTTTGATCTCGAAGCCGACGATGGGAAAAAACACCACCATTGGTTGTTGCCATCTAGCATACGGTGTATAATCTGTGGGCCTAGCGGATGTGGAAAAACAAACTTACTGCTTAACCTTCTGTTGAAGAAGGGGTACCTGCGTTTTGATCGGCTATACCTCTACTCAAAGTCTCTGGGACAGGAAAAATATCAGTTTCTTCGGGACTGGATAACAGAACTCGAAAAAGTTGCCGGGAAGGAAGTGGCTTCCTTTCACTCTTGCTCAGATGAAATAGTTCCAGTTGAATCATTAAATAAGAATGCCAGAAGTCTTCTAGTTTTCGATGACGTCATGCTTGAAAAACAGTCGCCCATCGAAAGGTATTTCACTATGGGTCGACACGGTGGCGCGGACTGCTTCTACTTAACTCAGAATTACTTCCGCATTCCAAAGCAAGCCATCCGCGACAATGCCAATCTTATCGTCCTCTTCAACCAAGACAGTATAAATTTGCGAGCCATTCACGATACGTTCGTGGGCGGCGACATGTCTTTCGATGAGTTCCGTACGTTCTTCAGCGAGTGTGCTGCTCAGCCATATGGATTCGCAGTCATAGATTTGACGTCCAAAGTGTACGACGGAAAATATCGTTGCGGGTTTGATCGCTTCTATAAGCCCAAGGCAAGTATTTAAAGACACGATATAGACAACATATAGTCGACATACAACGCGATGTGGACAAAGGTAATCGTTACCGTCAAGATATAGTCGACATACAACCACGATGTGGACAAAAGTTTCGTCTAAACAGGAGCGAGACGCGTTGACTCAGGGTTATTTAGCTCGCAGAAATCGATTGAGACAGCGTTTCGTGGATGAGAAGCTCGGTGAAGCCAACCTTCAGTACGATGCGGCAAAGCTTTTCAAACCAATCGCCACAGCCACGGCTGAATCCCAGGCGGCTACGTCCAAGGAGCTGAAGAAAGTTACCAGCGCTTTACAGGATTTGCCGGCGCAGATTTCAGAGTCTGCTAATTTTAACCCGATAGCGGCGTTGTTCGGTGATTCCGTTGGAGCAACTGCTCCAACGGCTATTCCAGCGATTGCGGCACACCCCGCCGCAGGAGCATCTGCTCCAGCGGAAGCATTGCTCGTCCACCCAAACAGACATCTCAACGTCGATACAATCAGGCGGCACGGTTTTACCCCTCCGAGCGAGCTCGACCTGAACGACACGGCAGCTGTGAAACAGATAATCGAAGGCGTAAATTATTATAATCGCCACACCCTGGGCAAAGAGAAAAGGAAGGCCAATAAGAACGGAGACGAAGAAAAGGTACATGCGCTGGCCGTAGATATCGGCGTCCTACAGGACTACAGAGATCGAATTCGTTTGCTATTGAAAGGCCACGCCATCACTAAAAAAGGAAAGGGTTTCAGTGTTCCAGCCGTTCCTCTGAAATTACAAGGTAACGCCTTGGGTGAGCTCTCCGTTGACCCCGTCGCGTTGTCTGCCGGTAGACTGAGAGTGTTTAAAGGTGGTAACCTCGTTCTCGAATCTCCGGCCGATGAGTCGTTGTTCAGCCTGTTAACGAAACGCTTCGTTAAGACTAAGCAATACTCGCCTCAAGCAATTGAAACTTTTAAAAAACTCGTACAGATGTCTGGTCTGCCTATTCATGGCCGGAAAAGTAAAAAGTTCCAGCTGATTCGAGGCGGCGCGGTGCAGTTCTACAACGACCCAAACGCTCTGGTAGAGAGGTTGCAGCTTTTGGTGGCCTCTAGGGCCGCGGGAAACACTGGTCTCGGCAACGAAATCTCCGCCATTCTCGACGAGTTACTGCGTTCCGGCGCGATCTCCAAAGAGCTGGCACTCGAATTGAATAGAAACATGCTCATAAAATAAAGCACACAAGATGGAACGCTCGGAGAAACTGCTCGAAGAAATTAGAGAACTTTTACAGCCTAAGGAAAATTTTAGTATAGTTGTTTCCTCAGATACTACAGGGTGGACCACGGCTTTCTCACCACCGCTGTACCTGGATCCAAAAAGACGCTTTGAGCTTGCTTTGGTCAATCTTGAAACTTATAATTCGATTCCCAACATCGATAGTACAAATAACAAGTTCGTCTACAGCACCGACAATGGTGTGACGTGGAAGACGATCATTTTGCCCGACGGAAGCTACGAGATCGCACAGATTAATGATGAAATCGGTAGGCAGTTAGAAAAGCAAAATTCTCCGACGGGTGTGGCACCACTCGGCTTTAACTCTCCTATTACCATAGGAGCTAACGCATCTACCCTACGCGCCTTCATAAAAATTACGAATGCCCTATATAAGGTAAATATGGCTCAATCTACCATCAGGCAAATGCTCGGTTTTAACCCTCAGAGGCTTGGTAGTGGTTATAAAGAGGGAGAAAATCCAGTCGATATTCTCCGCGTGGACACAATCCTGGTAAATTGTGACATTATCTCTGGATCGTATCGAAATGGTAGCCAGCTGCCAGTAATCTATAGTTTTTTCCCGGATGTGTCGCCCGGCTACAAGGTAATCGAGTCTCCGAAAAATCTGGTGTACCTACCAGTTGCACCGGCTGGTAACGTACAGGGCATTCGTGTGTGGCTGACCGACCAGAATGGTGAACAATTAAACCTCCGCGGTGAGACAGTAACTATAAGGTTTCACATCCGCAGTGCGTAAATGTTCACACTTAAATATTCTAATGTTGGTTCTTGGAATTAAAAAGCGGCGTCGTGTCGTGGGTGGTGGACTTTTCGACTGGATACCCAAAATCGCGGGCTTTCTTGGCCGTGCAGGCTCCTTCATTTCGGCGAATAAAGGCGTAATAACAAACGTTGCCGATGTAGTTGGTAATGTGGTGAAAGCTGGGGCCACAACAGCGTCTGCCGTCAGGCAGATCGTTGATGCCGTGAAAGCGAGACGCGCTGCGGCCGTAAATGAAGCTCATTTACGAAATGAAAATTCAGCTGCCGCGCCCGTTGTCCCCGCACCTTTGGAGAAGGCGCTCAGCGACAAGAGCATCGAATACTTAAAACAACTGGCTGTGAGTCCACCACCCGTTGTTCCGACAATGGCTGACATAAACAGCCGCATTGCTGGATCCGGTTTCAAGACTATAAAGCCGAGTCGTGGTGGTAGGGGTCTGTTTCTCGCAAAATGAAAAAAATTTCCGACTAATTCACAAAACGGAAAAAAATGTTTAACCCACCACATATGAAATTAATTTGCAACATGATTAATAATTGAAGCTTGAACTTTTTTAACTATAATAATGGCGGCATTTGACGTGCCGAGTGAAATGTTGGACATCGCTTCGGCGGTGCCCGATGACAATAGCATCGAATCGTTTGAATACCGCGAGTATGAGTCACAAAATCCCGCGGCTATCAACAATGGCCAGGCCATACAGATAGACATCCAGAACCAAGACATTTTCACGCAGCCTTCTAAGAGTTACCTTCTTGTGGAGGGCAGGCTTACAACAACTGGCGCCGCTTACATCGCGGACACGTTGGTGTCATTCATCAACAACGCCGTCCCGTACATGTTTTCTCAGATTCGATACCTGGCTAACAACACCGAGATAGAGAATGTCATGTCACCTGGGCAAGCCACGACGATGAAAGGCATGCTGGTTTACGGCGACGACTTCTCCAGAGCTGAAGGTTTAAACATGTGTTGGCAGAAGGACACGAGTGCGGCGGCGGCGACCGCGAATATCGGCTTCGAGGCCCGTCGACTGATGATCATTGGAAAACCCGTCCCTATTGGAACGTTTTCATTCATCGTTCCCTTAAGACATCTATTCGGCTTTTGCGATGATTATCACAAGGTCGTATACGGGATTAAACACTCCTTACTGCTGAGCCGGCAGGGGGATGCAGACGCGATCTTCAAGGAAGCCGCTGCGGTCAATGGCCAGATCACGCTGACTAAACTCTCCTGGTTCATGCCGCATATAATACCCGCTTTGGAGTATAAAAGCATGCTAATGAAGCAGATTGAAGCCAAGGTTAAGGTACCTGTAGCATTCCGCGCCATGCAATGCGACAACATTGCGGTGCCACGAGCGACGACTTTTTCCTGGCGTTTGAGTGTTAAGTCGGGCACGGAAAAGCCACGCTGGATTCTTGTTGCTTTTCAAACTGGAAAGAATGCACATCAAGGCCAGAATCCGGCACTGTTTGACCATGTGCAGGTTCGCAACATTTTCGCTATGCTCAACAGCGATCGCTACCCGGTTGTTGACATGAATCTCGACTTCACCAAGAGGACAACCTCTCGCGCTTACAAGGCCCTACGTGACTTCAAGGAAGAATATTGCGGCATAGACGCGCGTGAATCGTCATGCCAACTGACACCAATCGAATTTGTGGATTTGTTTCCGATCTTCGTTCTGGACGTGCGGAGGCAATCTGAACGACTTAAAACCTCTGTACAGGACACACAAATCAAGGTGGACTTTAACGAAGGGGTACCAAATAATACGACAGCATATGCCGTCCTGATCAGCGACCGACTCCTGAATTTTGAATCGGATGGCAGCAAATTCAACGTCGTTTACTAGAAATCGTTTTTCACATTTAGATACAAGGCCCTCTTTTAGATATATTTTTTCCAAAAATGAAAACTGAATACGTTGCGTTCGGCCTTTCGCTGACCGAAGGGCAAAAGGCAACATTGGCTAAAGCTGCGCGCGATGGCACTGGCGCCACGATCCGGCTCACTCATGGCCAGCTTCGTGGAGACGATAAGCTCGCGCTTACAAAATTTCAAGCCGCCCGAATCGTGAGGAAGATTTCGGAAGGCGTTGGCATGGAGCTGAGATTCACCAAAACGCAACTGAAAAAGATGACAAAATCGGGCGGATTTCTTCCACTACTGGCTCTCCTCCCACTGATTTTTGGCGGGTTAACCGCGGTGGGTGCCGCGGCTGGAGGGGCCGCCGAGGTGGCAAAGGCCGTGCACAACAAACAGGCCAGCGATGCAGAGGCTCTGCGCAAGAAACAGGCCAGCGATGCGGCCCAAGCCGAGAAAAAACGGATCGACGACGCGGCTTTAGCAAAGGCCGCGCGTCATAATCGCGAACTCGAAGCTCAGGTCCGTGGAACCGGTTTATATCTCGGGCGCCAGACTTATGGTGGTTGCTGTTCAAAGTGCAAAGGATCCGGTCTCTACTATATCGGGCAAAAAAAACTAAAACCGTTGAGCAACTTTGACATAGAGAAAGTCGCCCGAGGTCTGCCGCATTTCCGCGGTGTTTTCATGCGAGATGGTCTGCCAGCCGTGGCTCGTGAGAAGGAGTGTGGAGTTGTTAATTTAGATTCCGGTTCCGGCGATGGTACTCACTGGGTCGCCTATTGGATAGATGGACCTACAGCAGTCTATTTTGACAGTTATGGGCTGGATCCACCTCTCGAAATTTCTCGATATTTAAAAAATCCTATAAGAACACAGACGTTCCAGCTGCAGGGTCCCGATGATGTGGTCTGTGGTCATCTCTGCCTGACCGTGCTAAGAGAGCTCACTGCTGGAAAGAATTTTGAAGATATCATTCTTGACCTATGTTAGACTTCCGTCACCTTTTTGTATATAAAAATGCCGGTTGATAAATTTGGAAGAGACGGTGGAGGTGGGGTGGGAGGGGGGCAGATAAGCGCAGCTGGGCTCGTCCACAAAGCGGGTGATACCATGATGGGAATTCTGTCGGCTGGAGGTTTTCGACTGACAAACGTGGGAACGCCCACGATGGAAACAGACGCCGCGACAAAGGCTTATGCAGACATCATAGATCAGGACAACTTACAAATCACCGGTGGAACGATGTCTGGTGTTTTAAAAATGGGTGGTCACAAAGTTACTGGGCTGCCCACAGACGCTGGTGCGTCTGAAAGCGACGCTGCGAGCTGGGCACAAGTGGTACGATACGCGGACCAGAAGGCGACCGCAGCCGAAAATCATGCAGACCAAAAACTTATCGATGCCAGGCAGTACACGGACGAGAAGAATGCGGGGCTGAGAGATTCCGTTAGGCGGTATGCAGATGACAAGGACCTTATTGTTAAAAGTTATGTTAACGAGCAAGATGTTATCGTCAGGAATGCGTGCGTGCTCAAATCCGGCGGTGTAATGACTGGAAGTTTAGTTATGGGTGGCCACCGAGTTACTGGGCTCCCAACAGAAATTTCAGGATCCGATAGCGACGCAGCGAGTTGGAAACAAGTGTCAACAGCGGTCGCTGGCGCTCTAGTAAAACTCGATAGAGTACCCACGGAGTCGTTGCATGTGGTGAATAAGCGGTATGTAGATTCCCGCGACGCTTCTTACAGACAGTACGTGGATGAGAAGGTCACCACCGCTAGAAGATATGTGGACGAGAAGCATGCTATCGTAAGAGGCGGGCATGTGCTCAAAACCGGCGATTCTATGACTGGTGATTTGACCATGGGTGGTAAAAGAGTGACTGGGCTGCCAACAGAAATTCCAGGATCTGATAGCGACGCCGCGAGTTTGAAACAGGTGACGCAGCTGATCAGCAACGCCACTAAGAATAATGATACGGCGCCGGCTGGACCAAAGTACTTGACTAACAAACGGTATGTGGACGCGAAAAACGCTGAGATTGGAGCTTCAGTTAGACTCTATGCGGACCAGAAAGCTGAAGCTGCTAAGACGTACGCCAACGAGCAAGATGTTATCGTTAGGAGCGCATGCGTGCTTAAAGCTGGTGATGCAATGACGGGTGATTTAACCATGGGTGGCAATAGAGTTACTGGGCTCCCTACGGGCGCAGCAACGTCCGAAAGCGACGCGACGAGTATGGCACAAGTATCGAAGCTGATCGCCGACAACATGACAAAGAGTGATAGAGTACCAACAGAACCGTTGCATGTGACAAATAAACGATACGTTGACGTGAAAAACGCTGAGATTGGAGCTTCCGTTAGACTCTATGCGGACCAGAAAGCTGACGCCGCTAAGAGATATGCCAACGAGCAAGATGTTATCGTTAGGAGCGCATGCGTGTTCAAATCCGGCAGTACCATGACCGGTGATCTGGCTATGGGTGGTAAAAGAGTGACTGGACTCCCAACAGAAATTTCAGGATCCGATAGCGACGCTGTGAGTTTTAAACAAGTGACGCGGCTGATCACCATCGCCACTACGAATAATGAAACGCCGCCCTCGGGACCGTGGTACCTGACTAACAAGCGGTATGTAGACGGTGAGATAGCTAATGAAAGGCGATACGCGCTGAATATCAAGATTCTCAACTACAGCGGCCATATTCCGCCCCTATCCAGAAATGTTTCCGAAACGGGTTTTATTGCCTCAGCCAACGAATCTTTACCCACTAACCCGCCTCATATGGCATTCAACTCGGGTGTGAGAGGTGAGTGGAAGACGGCGTCCACATCGAGAGCCGATATTTTGGCTCAGGGTAGTGGGACTTGGTTACAGATTGAATGCCCGACGCCTGTGAAAGTATGGAAGGTTAGTCTGGCTGGGGGATCTAGTCCTACCGCACCACGTATCACGTCCTGGAAGATTTGTGGGATTCCACTCACCGCTCCTGAAGTAGGAATGGCATTCTATCCTCTCATTTCCTCCACTGTCACTTTGACTAATTCTGCAGAAGAGTTCACCTTCACTGATGACAGAGAATACAAAAAATTCAGGCTGATTGTCTTGGTCACCAGCCCACCACAAGCTACTTTTGGAATATCTCACTTCCAGATCTATACATCTTTTAGACACGGGGGACGGTCAGAAGTATAGAAAAGTATGACTGACACGCACTACAAGATTCGGGGGTATCTCCGTCAACACGGAGAAATAGACATGTGCAAATACAGCATAGACAGTCTAGGTGATGTAGGCCACTGGGGTTACGACATCCCGAAGCCCACCGCAGAGCTATTGACCGCGGTGCCTCAACAGCACATCGACTTCGTGTCTGACGATTACCACAACCGCGATATCTATACGGCGGCCGGAACGGTAACCACGAGTGCGTGGCAAACTCTTCCATTGACCGCTGCGCGTTTTCCGTGTATAAGTTTGCAAACCACCAATGAGGGGGTTTCGTTAGAGTGCGGGTTCTGGAAGCTTACACTCTTTGGTGTTTGCGGTGGTGATGCAACAGTTCGCGTTATAGCACCGGCAGCTGCTGGTGGTAGCATCGATCGTACAGTCGATATTTCAAGTGGGCAATTTGATGTAGCCAGGGCAATATTCGTTCCAGGACAAACGAGTTTCCGAATTGAAGGCAAAAAGAGAGGCGTTGAAAGTACTTCATCTATCGACTTAAACGTAACTTTACTAATAGAGCAACTATAAAAATACAATGTCTTTGTATCCAACGCTTACGGAGCCGACAATTTCGTCAGACACGAAGTCGCAGACGTTTCGTCTGCAGAAGATTGGTGAAATAGAAGCATTCCTGAGGTCTGAGGCGATAAGTCGGGGACAACTGTGCAAAAAGTATAAGAGGGTTGTAGATGTGGCTAATGGGGCCTCGGCCGGCCTTGCTATAGTTAGTCTTGGAACTGGGGTGGGTGGGGCAGCTATGTTAGCCACTGGTATTGGTTTTGTTCCTGGTATTGTTCTAGAGGGTTTAGCCATAGCGACGAGTTTTCTGGATATTATTGGAAATGTTATTAGTAGAAGTTTTGTTGCTAAAGCTTCAAAACACGACGAAATTTGTATTTTGGCGGAGAGTAAGCTAAACACTGTTCATGACCACATTTCTAAGGCGCTGGAGGACACGGCTATTAGCGATGAAGAGTATAAGCTTATTCTGGGAGAGGAGGAGAAATATAGAACTATTAAACGTGATATACAAAGCAAGAGCGGAAAAAAAGAGTTGCCGAGTCAAAGCAAAGACGACATGGTGGCGGAACTAATAAAGAAACTAACCAGCACTGGGACTTGTCCGCGAACCTCAAAATAAAAGTTTTCATCGTAGGTGGTTGGAGTAGTGAGTCTGTAATTCCTAGCGCACCACCGCCGTACGATTAGTGGGCTACAATGTTTACCACCACACACACACGAGTTTGAGCCGGCCTCGTGGGAGGGTCTCGGCCGTCAGCAAACGGGACTTTACATTTCGGTGTGTTAAGGCAATCCACGATCCTTATTTTTTGGCTTTGGCCGAATTGGCTTAGAGACGGCCTTTATATCAAAGGACTTCTATTGAGCCTGATTTCAAGGACACACACACCACCATGATTCAAAAGACTTCTAAGCCACGATAGCCACAGACACTGCTTGGAAACCGATCGTTGATAAGGGTCAGTGGGTCCTGTAGGCCTCTGTGGACCCTTTTTCTGTAGAGATAGTCTTTATATCAAGCAGCTTTTTGTAGCGCATGATTTCAACCCCGTATTACCCCCCTACTCAACTACAAGAACTTAGCGTGCATTGACTCGATGTGTCTCGTTTCTTACATATCGCATTTACAGAACATTTGAATGGGGTTTGCAGACGGCTTTCCGGTAATGAAGATGCTAAAACGGTTCCGCTTCCGGGATTCATAACCGTCACAATAACTAATTCTGAACCTGACATGATCAGCTTCGACTACAATCCGACACAGATGCGCTGCAAGATGCCATGTGGTCACGTCATCTCTCAGTCACTATGTCCCGGGTCCCTTCTTTGTCTGAATTATATTGCTCATTGTTTGTGGTACTTAGTTCTACAACTACCTTATGATAGCACATTGGATAACATCTGGCGTAGAGTGCGAGAGGTACAGAGATCGAGTCCCATAGGCGGACATGCTTTGTAGGCTGCAATTTGCGCCGTGTATTGCAGGCTGTCTGTTCTGTTAGTAGTTAAGATTTATCGCATAACATGTACATGTACAGCGCAGTGCGTTTGCAGGCGCTTAATTAAAGAATAAATATTATTATTATTATTATTATTATTATTATTATTATTATTATTATTATTATTATTATTATTATTATGTTACGTTACAGTGCTGTTACGTTCGAAACTGCTCACTAAGGAACGTAATAAACGTAACGGAGTCTCTGAATCTTTCGCTTACAGTCTTAACAGTTGTAATAACTGCAAGACAGCTCTAAGGAGAGATTCTCTGAGGTAGATTAAATTTCATTGTGTTGCAACTGAGAAAAGCTCTGTAATTCCTGATCCAAATTTCTTACACGCATAACAAAGGCTACTCGAATAAAATCGGTTTTGGTTTTACGTAGAGCGTAAAACATTCTTATCTAGATATGTGAGATATAGCACCTTGAAATTTTTGAAAGATATTTCCCTACCTGTTGGACTTGGTATATCTGGATAACTCCTCTGACATAACTCAGCGCTCTTAAATAAGCTGGTGCCCAGCGCTTAGTTTCTAAGTAACGCTTTAAACATCTGTAGTTTAGGATAACTCTGTTTAGATAATTATTTTAATCTAAATAATGATCCCAGCAGAAGTTGTTAACTAAAAAACGGTTACAAAACTTTCAGAGAAAGGTCGTAAGAAATTTGGTAACTTGAAACACTGAAACTGGCTACAAAATTCTAGAAGATCCTAAGGTGGTCCTAAGAATAATTCTCAAAAGGAAAGAAAGCTGTCTTTCGTCCTCAATACTCTCAATCACCAGCGATGGTCGCCGAGAACTGTCACCATACAATCCCTCGAGCACTGTAAAATGTATCTCCCTCTTTCAACGTCTTGATCCGACATTGAGAATAGAACTACACATATTCTGCATACGTAATAAGGTGCATACCTTTTTTCTGCGTAATCTCTCTGTGTACCAGGTAGTCGTTTCCGCAATCGAGGTTTGGGCTTAGAGGCCGAGTATTTGGTCGACATTATGTTACCTTGGTTGTTCACGCTCTAGACAATTTTGGTTTCATATCAAACGGTAGCGGTAAGCTAAATTACGGTTGTCATACATATCGTAGACAAGCTTAATTAGGAACAAAATATTAAATCCTTGTGAATGATTTTCAATAACTTGACACTGAAGCATTGAATTCGAAAGTGAAAGGGGATTATGGTCAAATTGAAAGGCTGGAAACTCAGAGGTGCCATGGCTTGCAAAGTGAAAACGTATAATTATGTATTCATTTTTCTATAGTGGCCGTGCCCGACCCTGCTCATTTTTCAATCAATTGATCGGATGAGATCTTTTGCCACCGTTTCCCGTTTGAATGGGTGACACGCCATTTAAGGTCCCCGTGTATTACAAAGTCTCCATTTACAGGAATCATCTGCAACTTCAAAACAAGATATTGTTTTACTTACCTCATGTTCTGCATAATTTTATTTTTCATTATGATGATGAAACAGAATCTCTTTATTACTATTAAATATTATTGCAATTTTCTGAGTAGGGGCCTGATGCTCGAGTTATAGATAGTAAAAAAAGCAAGCAAAACAAGAAGTCGCGAGGAACGGTTCTTTGTCACAAAATGCAATTAGCTAGCTTTTATTTAAATCCGCTTTATAAAGCGTTATTATTTGTTGTAGGCCTAGTTCTGCGATGGCTGCCATTCGTCGAAGTTCGGTTCAAGATCAAATTGCTGACGTGACGGAATGTTCCATTTGTAAAGAAATCTTCACAAATCCCAAAGTACTTCCGTGTGTACACACATTCTGCTTACACTGTCTGGAAAACTATGGAAAGGAAAAGAAACCGGGCGATCAAATGGTCTGTCCACTTTGCAGGAAAGAATTCCTCATTCCAGATGGAGGTTTCTCTCATTTGCCAAACAATTTCTTTATTGGGAAAATGGTGGAGATTGGAAAACTGGCAAGCACGCCAGCGAACAAATCACTTTGCGCTTTATGTCCTGAAGACGATGGAGTTTTGGCTGAATTGTTTTGCGTCGACTGTGAGCAAAACCTTTGCAGCCGTTGTGGTAACATACACAAAAAATCCAGATGCAGTCAAAATCACCAAGTTGTCGAACTTGGAAGTCAAATTAACGCATCAGAAATGAACTTCCGCAACAGTTACTGTGACCATCATCCAGGAGAGCTGATTAAGATGTTCTGCTACAAAGACAATGTCGCCATTTGTTTAATTTGTTGTGTTGAGAGTCACCAGTCTCACAGATGTGCAAATGTTAATAAGGCCGCAGGAGCATTTACAGAAGAGCTCAAAAACAGCATGAGAAAAGTTGCAAATAGACTTCCGGAGTGCGAAGAAGTTGTACAGAAACTAGATAAATTCAAAACAGAGTTTGAAGAAGAGATTTTGAAAACTGAAGAATGTATTCTTGACTCAACAATTCAACTGAAAAGGTTAATTGATCAACATACAGAAATATTGGTCCAGAATTTGAAATTACTGAGAGAACAAAACCTCAAAGCTTTTGAAATCATAAAACAAGATGTCGATAGATTTAAAGTAATGATTGACAGCTACTCTAGATATTCCGAGGAGCTTCTCGCCCGAGGATCGCCTGTTGATGTATGTAGAGCTGCTAATCACATGCTAACTAGAGCACATGAGTTGGAAATGTTGCCAACAAACTGCAATGGGGATTGTTTTCGCTGTGATTCAGTTTCTTTCCACTCTTCAGACATTGTGGACTTCTTGGGGCAATACGGAAAGAATGTTGCAGTTGGCGCGCTTACTGTAGCCAAGACGTCACATCGGCTTTTAAAATTTTTGAAAGAGACTTCGGGTAACAATATTTAAATGATATTAATAAATATAGGCCTTATTATTATTATTATTATTATTATTATTATTATTATTATTATTATTATTATTATTAATATTATTATTATTATTATTATGATTATTATTATTAGTAGTAGTAGTAGTAGTAGTAGTAGTAGTAGTAGTAGTAGTAGTAGTAGTAGTAGTAGTAGTAGTAGTAGTAGTAGTGTAGTAGTAGTAGTAGTAGTAGTAGTAGTAGTAGTAGTAGTAGTAGTAGTAGTAGTAGTAGTAGTAGTAGTAGTAGTAGTACTGTTGTAGTAGTAGTAGTAGTAGTAGTAGTAGTAGTAGTAGTAGTAGTAGTAGTAGTAGTAGTAGTAGTAGTAGTAGTAGTAGTAGTAGTAGTAGTAGTAGTAGTAGTAAAGTTTATTATTATTGTGGTGCTGATGGTGATGATGATAATGATGATGTTGATCACAACAAGAACAACAACAACAACGACGATGATGATAATAAAACTCAGTGCTTTTGAATCGTTGAATAGATTTCTCTTCGATTGTTTACGAACTATGGCACTTAAATCTCTGCTATTATTATTATTATAAAACAAAAATATCGTAATGGTTATCCTACACTCCAGATTTCTAAGGCACAAAACACCAGCTTATTCACGAGCGCTGAAAAAGAAGTTGAAGAGGAGGACGTGGAGGAATAGGAGGGGGAGGAGGAGGAGGAGAAAGACGAAAAAGCAGAAGAAAAAGAATACCAATTGTAGTTGTTGCCGTCTACGTTTCAACCACAGAAATGCTCCTGATGTGTCTAGACAAAGGCATGTAATTAAATTTGTTGCCAATGCCTTTAGCAAAATTGGCGAACTCAAAATGAACTTTAGAACAAGGCCACTGTGCAGAAACTACAAGTGATGTGTAGTAGGCCTATGGTTTATTCTCAGAAATGTTATAAATATATTGTTTAGGATGAAATTTATTATGTGTGAGTGCATTGATTAATTTATTAAGCTGAGTATAGTTGAGATACATTTCCGTTACTGCATTGAATCTGTTTATATCATTTATTTGGTAAAGCTCTGGGATATTTTTCTCCACTATAGATGACCGTGAATCAGAACTTTCTGTATGCAGAGAAGAACGCATGGGGAAACTCAGTGAAAAACTCGTAGGGAAATTCAAAGAACTGTTCCCAGGGGACTCATCTTTGGGGGATCCTTGTGTGATTGAGGTCCAAGGAATACCTGACACTGCCACAGAGACAATAGTGAAAATGATATTCGAAAACAAGAGATACTGTGGCATTACGGATGTGGAAGTATCTCAGGTACAGATGCTGGGAGGAGGCAAAGCTCTGCTTACCATCAAGGAACCACGACGTAAGAGCAATTACTTAATTAGTCATAAATTTCTCGTTGCACTACCTCATAATCTTAACGGATACAGCTTCTCCCGTTCCATAGATCATCTTCTCCATGTGGTTACCAAACTCTCTTCCAGGATGACATCAAATCTCCTGTGCTATTAAACCCGGCTAAAACTGAATTCATTTTCATAGGCCTGCGCGATCAACTTAAGAAATCCCAGATCCATCCATTACCCTCAACCTCGGCTGAGTCGGCTCCACACCTACCAAAACATTAACTGCAAACTCCTCTGTCCGCAACTTAGGCATGACTTTTGACCAGAACCTTAGCTTCTCCGATCATATCAACCATCTTTCCCGCTCTTTTTTATGCACATCCGTGACCTTCGCAGAATTCGCCATATGCTGGACTTAAAAACTGCATCCACAATCACTACTTCTATAATAGTCCACGCAAAACTAGATTACTGCAATGCACTCTTTTTAACCATAGCCATCACCCAATAAACCGTCTCCAAGCCATTCAAAATGCAATCGCCCGTGCTGTGACTAAAACGCCAAACACCACCACATCACTCCTGTCCTCAAATCTCTCCACTGGCTTAGAATACCTGAACGAATAGAATATAAAGTCATATCACTCACCTACAATCATTCGAATCCTCCCAGCCCTCCTATCTCCGACAGCTGTTCACGGTCCAACCACTCCGCTCCACCCGCTCCTCTTCCGCCCTAACACTGCTCCGTCCTTGCGTCACCTTATCACTAAAATTTGCTTATCGCTCTATAGCCATAACTGTCCCACCCTCTTGAACAAACTCCCATCAGTGTTACGAGAAATTTCAGATCCATTATACGAACTCACCAAAACCTCATCACTTCCTATATCTCCACAGGTCTTTCACTCAAAGCTGAAAACACTGCTCTTTCACAAACCCTATCCCGATTCCTCCTCTTCTTTCTTCCTCCCTCGCCGTTTCAACCATAAACACAACCCACCTTAGCCGTCTACTGTCTGCCTGACTGACTCCTTTGGATCTTGACCTGGAACCGATCTCACCCCCACCCCTGCCTATCGATTTTGATTTGACTAAGCGCCTGTGAATAAGCTGGTTCCAGCGACTTCGCTTTTGTAGGCGCTGTAGAAATCTCGAGATTCGATTACGATTGTACATTTTAACTAAGATTTTCAAGTATCAATTTGTTTTGCTATAATATTATGCATACATCTTGAACCTTTCAGCTCAAGACGTATCCGTGAGGTATCTAATATTTCTGCATGGGAATATGTAACGATGGCATTAGAATGGCATTAGAATTAGTCACGTGTAACTAATTATTAAACCCTTAATGTACCACATAAACCATCAGGACCAGGCAGTACATGTTTGCCATGATTATAGAGATAATGCATAGATTTTTGGCTTCATTATATTTATAGTGGCGATAAATGAATGCATTGCTAAGACGTTGGAGTTAACTGTTGCTAAGTTCGTGTATTGGACTTATTCTGCTGTTTCTGCTGCGGGTTTTGTCCGTTTGACGATATTTTCTGTGAGTATCGTCATAGCTTATGTGACCCATAAAGAGAGAAGACAGGGGCTTTCTGCGGTCCAGTGTGATCGAAGGACTGTATACGTCTACAGCCATGTCATTTTCGTTTCGGTGAAGGACATGCCACGTGGGTCTACGAAGTGACCTTGACCGTTTGTCATTAGTGATGCATCGATCTACCGACCAGCAGAGGACGTGCACCAGTTGATTCGCGGGAAAACCGGACTTGTGTCATCTTCACCAATGAGGGGCTGCTGGGCGTGGGTGTTACGTGTGTCGCGAACGCTACCGCATATCGCCGCTTCATAAGTACACGCAGCTTGATCCAAAGACTCTGAACATGATGCCATCTGTTTACTAAGCACTGGAATTCTTCAGTAACAATGGCAATTTTTGTATTTAAAAAAAACTGTGCCTAAAGTGCAGGCCATCGTCTTCGATGTGATTCCTTCTTAAACCGAAACTTGACTGTCTTGTATGTGAATTTGAAGTAGTGTGGTAAAACGATATATTTTTTATTAAATTTGTTCGCATGCCTATCGATGATGCTTGTTTGTGTTGTAATCTGTTTACTTGTTCTGTACCGTGTAATACAAGGATGGCGAACCCGTGGCCGACCCACATGTGGCCCGCGGAATGCTGATTGGCGGCCCGCAAGATCACTTTCTAAATTAATGTTTTTTCTCTTATACGACCACTTCTAATTTATTGCCTATATTTACCGATAGGTTTCACACAGACTAAATGACTCTCTTTCCTGGAAGGACATTTGTGTTATTTATTTATTATTTTATTTATTCCGGATTTTTCCATAGCGTCTCTCGAAGTCAACTACTACTCAGAGGCGCTCCCGACTACAGCATTTTATACTGTGCCGGAATTTTCACACTGAAGCGTCACGAGCAATTGCGAGTGAAGGACTCGCCCAAGGTCCGTACGCAGCGGCTAGAGTGGGATTCGAACCTGCAACCCTCCGGTCACAAGGCGCCGAACTTACCACTGAGCCACCACGCCCCACTAGTAACCTAGTAGTACCTTTTTTTCAACTTTTTTAAAATATAAATTAAACATTTGTATTTTCTTTCGAGGCGCTGAGGAAAATCACTGGCGGCTGACCTGCCGCGTGCTCAACAAAAATGATAGTGGCCCGTATACAAGAAAGGTTCGCCACTTCTGGTGAAATGCATGTGCCCCTGTCAGATGCAAATAAAGCCTACTTACTTACTTACTTGCAGATGCAAAGGCGTTAATTGACAGAGGCAGTATAATATACAAGAATCACACGCTTGTGATATCGAGACCATCAAAACCAGAGCCTCTTGAGGATCTTATGGAGTCACTGCAACTTCCACCCTCATACGAACAACCGTATGCTACTCCGGGGAAAAACGCGACAAGACACGAAGATCTAATCTCTGAAGGTGCGACCATTGACGTTAGCAACATTCCCGTAGACATGTCTGCAGAAGTTCTTCAGATGATATTCGAGAACAGACGCATTGGTGGCGGAGGTGAAGTGAAGAACATCATTTACGAGAAAGGGCAAGGATCAGCAGTCATCACATTGTCCGATTCAGAAGGTACACCATTCATTCCCTCATTCATTCTCTCGGTCACTCATTCATCAACTCAATCACCAATTCTCACTTGGTCACGCATTCACTCTGAATTATTAATTCATGCAATCAAAGCATTTATTTGGGAACTCGTAAAGAAGTGTATGCAGAGGCACAAATTTGTTAGCTGTTTACGGTATTTAAATCGTTTGCTTAGCTGTTACCATAAGAATTTATCTTTACTTTGTGCTGGTTCTCGTGTTATAAAACTGATCGCTATTTGTGCATTATTGTCAAAGTCATTTTGTGAGATATGACAGTCTGTATAGTGTTACCTCTGGAGTGTATCTTAAGTGACAGATGTTGACACCAGTTTAACAAATATTTAGTTTTTGTGTTTGCCTCCAGTTGCAAAGAGACTGGTGCTTCAAGAATCTGTGGTTTTCAAGGGATCCAGATTGATGATTACAAAACATGTTGAACAAAACAGAAGCCAGAAACCTTTCCCTCCCTGGAAGCGAAACAGTGTTCCTTCTAGAGATAAGGAACAGCCTCCAATCTCTGATCGAATGATTAAAATTAGCAAAATTCCACCAGATGTTACAAAGGAGACTTTGGAGATGATGTTTGAGAGCAGAAGGGATGGCGGAGGTGAAACTGACAATATTGTATATGACCAAGGACAAGGAACTGCGGTGATAACATTCAGAGAGCCAGAAGGTAATTGATATGTACTGGTACATTTTAAATTATAGTTGCAAAGTGTCAGTCTTGTCTGAAAGATACATCTTGAACTGTTCGGTCCAAGACGTTCCGTGAGGCTTCTGAGTAGTTTGCAACATGTTAGCCGATTGGTTAGGGTGCTCTTCTTGTAACGTGGAGAGTATGGGTTCGAGCCTCCTCTGAGACGGTTACTGTGTAGAGACCTTAAGGGGTCTTTTACACACAATTGCTCAGCGCCATCGAATGATTCTTGGTCATTAGATAGTGGCGCATAAGAAATACATGGTCAATAAATAGTTTTTGTAGTGGTAGAGACAACAGTATGTTACAATAAAATTAGACTTTTGTGTGAGGCTAATAATTTCCCCTCAATATGCCACTAGGATCAGGCAGTAGGCCTACAAGTAGCGATGATTATAGAGAAAATGTAAATATTTTGGGCTTAATTAAATTTTTAGATTTTGCAGTGTTTAAACATCTCGATGCATAAGTAACTTGTTTGTCCGGCTTGTCATGTGAACTCGACATGCACTGTTTGACGAACTGGATTTAGTCGTGGAGACCATCTTCTTCGATGTGGGACCCTTTAAACCGAAACCTAAGTTGCATGTGAATCTAAAGTAGGTCTATGTAAAACGATGTGCCACTTAGACCACTATGAGTTATATTTAGTTATATGTATTCAAATAGTCACATAATAGTTTATATAAATTATATAAACTATAAACCGCTTATACAAACTGTTTGCTAGCAGTTCATGTAGCAGTTATATATAGTTCCGCACGCTCATCGATTACACTTACAGTTGCAGAGGCGTTGATCAGCAGAGGCAGTATAAGGTATTGGAGACACGAACTGATGATATCGAGAACATCAAAACCAGAGTCTGTTGCGGATCAAAATGAGTCAATTCAGCGTTCAACCTCAGCACAAACGTTTTGGTGTCGAAGGTGAAGTGAGTGACGAATATCATCAACAAAAAGAGAAGGATATCGGAAATCGTCAGTTTTTTTAGATCCTGAGTTAAATATTTTATTAATTGATTAATTAATTCAATAAACCGTATGCTCGCTCACTCACTAAATCAATCACTCATTAAAAAAAATTTTAAGATATTTAATCAGAGGCACAAACTTGTAAGCTGTTTATGATTTTTAAATAGTTCAGTTAGCTGTGAATTTTATAATTATGACTTGAGAATTTAGCCTTACTATGGACTGGCTTCGTGTTTGTTGAATTGTTAACTCTTTGTGAGTAATTGCTATTAAAACAATGTACTTTCTACTGAAAAGGAATAAATTTCGATCTCTTGTCGGCCAATTATAGTTAGCAACATTCCGTCAGATGCAAGAAAACAGATTTTAGAGATGAAGTTTTAGAGCAAAAGGGATGGTGGAAGTGATAGTGACAAATTGTGGCGTGATATTGTGTGGCGCTGAGATATTTCAGAGATTTACATTGCATTACATGCATGTTTGTGACTCATAGGACTTAGAACTGCAATGATTAATTGAAATAACCCAGAAGGAAGCTAGAGGCTTAACCAAATTTTAAAAGTACGTTTTGCTATAGCAGCCATCGAACTGTGGTTAATGCTTGATGCGCTAAGTGTAAACATTATTTCGCCAAAGTCGTGCAGCACAAACACAATGAAACACAAATGCAGAGACGAAAAAGTAGCTTAAAACGACTACAAAGAAAAATTATTTTCTCCCATGTATCTTGTCTTTAACAAACTGGAAAAAAACATTTGCACGGATCACTTTGACCCAAATCCCACGTTTCGTCACTGATTCATTCTTTCTTTAGCATACACCGACAATCTAGGATTGTATTGGTTGTATTGTATTTATTGTTTTGCTGCGTCTTGCATAGGCCTAATAGCGCTAAATAGGCCTATGTCCCAGCTAGCGCGAGACTCGGACAATTAATATTACTCCCTTAAGTCCTCTTATGTGCCCTTCTAACAACGGAATCATTTGTATATCCTAATATTGCAGGTCTATATTTCTATTTCATAGCCATGAGGATTTTAATCATAACTCTGCACATAGGCTAGTCATAGGCACATAGCTCAAATATCTATAACTTATCTACACAGCTAAAACAAAATGTAGGGACTTTAGAGCAGCCGTGATCATCATTTGTCATAGACCTTAAGTCCTAGGATTCTCATTGTCATGTGTTTATGCCAAAACCAGTCGCATCAGAGATTAGCAAGTAGCCTTCAACAGTAGCATATAGGCTATGAACAGTGGTTCTTCCTGCGAAAGTGCTTTAGAAGAGATTCAGAAAGAGAGCCGTTTAACTGGTAAGTTTTTCTCCTACAAAATCTGTGGGTGTCATGGTTTTACAATGAAAAGACCTGTTTGTGCTAAGTAGGTTTAGTGTTTCGTGCGACAAAACGAAAATTGTAACCTGCAGAAAAACAACACAAACGTCCCTATATGTTACACAATTCTTCAGATTAAGATTTAAGTGTTACACTATTCTACTGATTAAAATTTCAGTGTTACACTATTTTTCGGATTAAGATTTCAAATTGTCATTGAGCAACGATTGGCTATAATTCTTCAGGCAACTTTATCCAATTCACCCGATTGACAATACAGACCTGGAGGAATGTTCCTGCGATGTCATGGAACTGGGCACAACTCAAGAGCGGAGCGCATATTTTGAGATGGAATAATTTAATTACTAAACTTAATACTTTATCCTGAAATATATAGTATCCATATAAAAATAAAAATAAATATAATAAAATTAAGTAATAACAAATTAAAGAGTATAATTTTGATAAATTAATGCCTACCGGTGAAGGCAAATGACTCAAATTTGAGCGCTATAGGTTAACTTGATCTTTGGGGACGCTATATTTACGCTTGGCACATATAGCTTGCTACATTTCTGGACAGTTACTGTAGACGGTAATGGGTTACAGTTAGCGAATATCATACGAGTTGGTGAAAAGTTTTCAGATAAAAATTACTATTCATAGCCAACCTTCGTAACGTTTCATGAACATATGCAGCTTGGAGCATCGTTGTGTGAATAAGCTCAACTTCATCACGCCTCTTTGCAGAAGGCTTGATCCTTATGCGATCTCTTCTCACGCCCATTACAGAGAATAATAGCCGGCTAAGTACCCTAACAAGGCATTAAAGTTCCCACAATGGTTTGGCAAAATAACCAGTGTGGCATTTAAGCTTAATGATCTTGCTCATACATGCTCTCTCTGATATAATCTTTTTTTCTTTATTTAAGCGCCTGCTAACCGCACTGCGCTGTACAGTGAACATACATAATAACGGCAGCCACGCAGGGCGCCTTACATACATGTATTCAGTAGAAGCACATGATAACAGTTTTACAGGAGTCGAATATAACTGTTTATACGGCAGCTACAGGGCGTAAATCACGGCCTACCATTCATTTAACCACTGCCGCCACATAGCGAGTGGAAGGCTGAATAAACCTTACGGGATCTACGGGATTCGATCTTGGAACCTACTGCTCTTCACGCCAGTGTGTTATCCATTACTCTACCCCCGTCTCACCCCCTCCCCCCGATTATAGTCTTTAAAATCCAGCTGGCAATTCTAATGATTTGGTTGGAAACTGAGATAGTCCCTTGCCCTGATGCTGCAGACCCTTGCCCCGAGAACTGAATTATATACTTAAGTAATTATAATTACTGTTTTGTGTTCAGACAAATATGGCCAAAGCTCCTGGAACTGAATTTCATGAAAAACTTTCTGACGTCACAGAATGTTCTGTCTGTACCGAGATCTTCACAAATCCAAAAATTCTTCCATGCGTTCACACTTTCTGTCTGCGATGCCTAGAAAAATATGGAAAGGATAAGAAACCTGGAGATCAGATGGTTTGTCCAATATGCAGGAATGAATTTGCTATTCCAGATGGAGGTCTTTCTAATTTACCGAATAATTTCTTTATTGCCAAAATCGTGGAGATTAGCAAAGTATCATCAGTCACTGCTAAAGAAGCCGTTTGTGACCACTGTCTCGAAGAAGAAGCGGTTGCCAAAAGGTTTTGTATCGACTGTGAACATAAGCTGTGCGATAGTTGCAGTAAGTCTCATGAGAGAATCGACAACTTCCAAAATCATCAAGTTGTTGAACTTGGGAATGAACAAAAAGCACAGGAACTTAACTTACGCAACATTTATTGTGAACTTCATCCTAAGGAGCTGCTAAAGATGTACTGCTATGAAGACAACGTCGCCATCTGTTTAATCTGTTGTGTTGAGAGTCACCAGTCTCATAGATGCTTGAATGTTGAAAAAGCCGCAGGGGAATTTGTGGAGCGACTCAAAGAGGACATGAAAACAGTGACCAACAGGCTTACAGAATGTGAAGAAGTCGAACAAAAACTGCATGAATACAAGAAAAAATTTACAGAAGAGATTTCAGAAACTGAAGAAAATATTCGTGAGACGGGAAATAACATCAAAAAATTGATTGATGATCATACAGAAATTTTGATCCAGAACCTAAAGTCAGCCACAGAAAGAAACACCAAGGTCTTTGAAAGCACGAAACAGGACATGGACAGATTTAAAGTGATGATTGAAAGCTACTCTAGAAATTCAGATGAACTTCTTTCCCAAGGGTCATTTGTGGATATCTGTAGAGCTACAGATCAAATGCATGCGAGAGTAAATGAGTTGGAAAAACTTCCTGTAAACTGCAGCGGCGGTTGTTTTCGCTGTGATACAGTTGTTTTCCACCCTTCAAGCTTTGAGAACGTTTTGGAGCATTGCAGCTCTGCTAACGCAGTCGGCGAATTAACCGTAACCGAATCACCAGATCGATTGATACATTTTGAGATTGAAAGCCTAGGTAAGCAGCTCCCAAGGCCGAAGGGTGCCTTTTTCGCAAGCTTCAACACAGTCAAAGTCTCTGGAATTCCTCGAGACGTGTCTAAAGACATGATTTCATCGTACTTTGAAAACAAGAAGCTGTCTGGAGGAGGAAAACATACAGTACTCGAGCATCATGTGGAGGAAGGGAAAGCTGTCATTAAGTTTTATAATCCTGAAGGTTTGCAGCTCATTTCCAACGATCATCAGTCTACTTAGATGTTTTAATCATACACTGTTTAAAAGAATAAGGTGTTTAATTCATTATTATTTAAAAGACTGAGGTTTCTCATATTGTTTTAATCAATTATCATTAATATGGTAAAAGCCAAACTTTGCTGTTCAAAGTCATGGAATCTTAGCATCGTAATTAGCCAGAAATCTACTTATCATTATTTAAAATATATTAGCATGTAACTTTCTTTAAGGACATATGGATGACTGTTTAATCAATTAATGTCTTCTGATATGTAAAATTAGCATCATTCAGTTTACGTGGTTTTATTTGCTCCAGACGCACTAAACGTTTGCAAGAGGCGTCATGTTCTGGGTGGTGCAACTCTAAAGATCTCGGCTCTCGAAATGCTGCTCGATAGCATCAGAAGCTACGCCACTGAAGCGAGAAGTCTTGGCGAAAAAGCAACTGAAAACTTCCTGGAGTCGCATTTTCAGAGAAAGGGTCGATCTGGATATGACAGAGGTCCATTCCTTCATAAACATTGAATGTTTTGAATGCCATGAAAATAGACATGTGTCAAAAGGATAACTATCTTCAATTATTACGCAGCTTTAGACGTTCTCTTTTACGTAGAAAACTTATGACGATGTGAATGCAACCTCCTTGTAGCTGTTTAAATCGTTCGCTTTTGCATATTGATACACATGGTAGTAGCACTCAAAAGTTGGGCTCCATAATAATTTATAGGCTTAAACTCATTCAAGCTATCTTATAAGTAAAAATCCTATTGAGCCATATCTCTGCTTGGTTTGTAAATCTACATTATAAAAAATTTATTTTTTTAAAATTGTTCTGATAAAATGTAGTATACATTAACAACCATGAATGACATATAAAATACAGATAAATATGGTAGGCCTACTGGTAAAATGCAAGGGCGGATCCAATTGGTAACTCCTCTCATGGCTGACCATTTTAATTGGAGAATGGGAGAGACTGAAAGCGCTACTGCTGTCTTTTAAACGCCATGTCTACTTCGTCAATATTTTAGATTGTAATACAATAAATGAATGTAAATATATCTGATAATTGGATTTTTGACTCGATTCCGTTTGTTGGAGAAGAGATCCACTTTTACTCCAAGGACACTAGCTGGATGTTCGTATGAAAACTGAAACTGTGGACAAGGTCCTCCACCGATAGACATAAGAAAAATAACATGGACGCTTTTGTTAATCTTTGTTAACGAAGAATACAGACGCTGTTATCAGTAAACTGACACATAACATCAAACAGGCAAAACTTATTTTTTTCGTTATACGATAAATCAACAGTGGCGGCGCGTGGGGGGTGCAAGGGGGTGCGGTCGCACCGGGCGGCCACTTGAGAGGGGCGGCACTTTGACATCCTGGAATTTTTTTTCGGTGATTCCTGTGGTCGCCGAAGTGTTTCATGTGGAGCTATTACATAATTCGTTGCTAGAAATTTCAAAGAAACTTTAATATCATAATTCAGTGAACTGTAACTCTTCACTGTTCATGCGAGTTTCAATGTATTTCTTAATTTTAACTAGTTTTAGATCATTATAAGCCTAATTTCTAGCAGCGGCGTTGCTAGGATATTTCGAAACAGGGGACGAACTATGAATTTGTCCCCCCTCCCCGTTTTACTATTTCACATTTTCCAAATAATCGAATGGCAATTTTTATTTTAATGAAATAAAATATGAACTATACAGATAGTACATAAATGCCCTTAGTGCTAAATGGGGTGCCAAATTCATACCTTGGTACTGGTTTGTAAGTAATAATTATGGATATAACTAGATATATTTGGGGCGCCAAAATTAAATCATATAAATTTATTTGTGATAAATTAGTTAAAACTGCATCAAAATTAAGAGTTAAATTATTTACCTTAACCCTCATATTGGCCCCCTTTCCTTGGCGCACAGGGACACTTGTACCCTCTGCACCCCCTAGTTACGCCTCTGGTTCTATAAATAATGATTGCGCTTGATTATATCGGTAATGTGGTATTACTTTGATGCACACCTCTCCTTCTGTATAGCCAGATTTCCAACCTCCCGCACTCCTGCTTCATGCACATACGTGACCTCCTACGCATCCGGCCCATGCTCGACCTTAAAACTGTCCCCACCATTGCTATCTGTATTGTTCATTCAAAGCTTGATTACTGCAATTCCCTCTTCCTCAACCTTGAATCCACCCAAATGAAGCGTCTGCAACTTATCCAAATGTCACTTGCCAGAGCTGTCACTAGAACGCCAAAACATCCTCATCCTCAAATCACTCCACTGGTTAACATCCCAGAGCGATTCCACTTCATTATATTACACTAACCTAGGCTACAACTCCCTACAATATTCCCGTCCCAAGTACGGAGTACCTCACTGATCTCTTCACCATTCAGGCAACCCGCTCCACCCGATCATCCTCCTATCTCAGTCTTTCTCGACCTCCAGTCACTACTCATCTCAAGTTCTCCAACCGAGCCATATTCCACACAGCACCACGCCTATGGATTGATCTCCCCTGAAATCCGCAGCTTCTCAGTTTCTCCATCATCATTAGGCCTACAATCCGTCCTTCATCCTCCTCCTCATTTTCCTCTATCACCATCTGGCTTTCCACTCAAAACTTAAGTCTCACCTTTTCAAGTATTACCCTCCTCTTTCCAATTATTCTCGCCCTAAACGACATTCGCCTTGACAGCTGCTCTGTCTCATCTCTTAATCTGGCCCCCTGGAAATTGGACTCGGGTCTCTTTTGAACTACTTTCTGGAGACCCACTCTGATTTGATTTGGCCTTCTGGAAACCGGACTCGGACCTCTTTTTGACTACCCTCTGGAAACCCCTCTGATTCGATTTGCTAATACTAAAAGTACTTTAAGTGTGCAGTACACAGTGACACTAGTAGCGGATCAGCAGCATCTCCTACTGTGCTCTATACTAGGCTACTAATGGCTAAGGCTACTACTAATTACTATCATACACAAAACAGACAAAATTTCCATAGACTACTACTAGACATGGCTGCCGCCTAACGGGGGAGGGGGCGGCCCACTGATGCTTCGCACCACCTTTGAAAAATCCACGCGCCGCCACTGTAAATCAAAGATAACTAAGAGTTAAGTATAGAAGAATAGAAACGAAGACCAACAGAGCACGAATTCCTCAAGTTTAGGGACTGAAGAAAAACAATGTATAGAATTGTCACGACTGCAGTCGTGACAATTATTATGACGGTGAGTGAGTGGCAGTAGGCCTATAATCGCCTATTGGTGGAGGAACTGAGAATATGCGTAATTCAGACAATTTCAGAGGAAAGTTCGTTCTAGAGTTGTTCGTTACGCATCGAGTCATTCATCCAGTCCCCTGTGAGTGTGACCATTTGAACTTTAGCTCCTATCGTAGTAGGCCTATCTTTAGGCCTCTTTGTTCTTCATCAATTGAAACAGCAAGTAGGCTAAATCATAAAATTATACAAAATATTTCAATTGAGAAAGCAGTTGTTCATTTCGCAGGTCATCCTGTTGACTCTTGTTGAGGTCTTTAAATTACGTGAACGGCAAGCGTAGGCCTATAGTTAGGCCTACGTATAAATTATTTGCATGATCATAGGTCCACCATATCTACACAAATATTCAGATAACGACCATCCATAAAATAAACTGCACAAGTCAAGGACCTTTTCTACACTAATATAGAATCCTTGTGTTAACGGTCATAATGTAAGAGATAAGCTTAAGTATCTTAATCGTCCGTTCCCTTTGCGTCTCGAAATTGGTTAATGATAATTACATTCGCTAGGTGTCATAAGTGTCGCTCCCAGGGTTAGCTTTATCGAATGCATTTACAGTAAACGCATACGCTCGTACGTTTACTTTAAAGTATTTGGAAGTGCGTGTAAATGTCACTAAAGAGCCATTACCAGTAAAATGCCACTCCCTCTGACCCTCTGACATCTCTTACATTGTGATATATAAGCCAAAGCGCGCGCGTGATATGCGTTTTTGGATGCGTCACATTTGTGTGTAGACCTCTGTGATATTTAAGCCCAGAGCCCCAGGGTAAGGATTGAGGGTTCGTATAGGTTGTTTTCGTGGTGAAAAAGTTTCAGTTACAGACTATTTTGTGCATACATCGACGAATATCGGTAAACTGCTTTAACGTTACCATCTGTTACTGGTCCAGTTAACTGAGCAATGATGGTTGGTACGCTTGTTGAGTCACCAGTGTGTTGATGGTTGGTTAGTTGCTGTTTAACGACGCTGTATTAGCGTCGCCCTCCTCCTTTCTCGGTAATCCTGGGCTTTAGCGTCGGAAATTATTTACATTGCATGAGCGATGAAAACGTTTCACAGTTAAACTCAAACAAGAAGTTGGAAGATTGATGAAAATATCAATGAAACTAGAAGCCGGATGGGCATGGGTGAGTATTTTACCAGCGGGTGTAAACGATACCAAACTTCAAAATTATGATACCTTGGACCATAACAATCAAAACGCAACTATTCCCAACACGCGCTCACGTTCCGGCGATTTTCTAGAAATTTTTGAAAATCTGTACAAACTCCATGTTGACAGTCGCCAGCCACAGCGCTATAATTATCATACCGACCAATCACGTGCCACATAACTTCGGCGTAAATCGTCCTGTGTTTTTATAGCGCGTTTTTAAGTTTATAGGATGTTATAAATTTACGTTATATTTACTAATCTGTTGTGACCTAGAATAAGATCTTATAAAGTTTCGCTGTATTTATTAATCCGTTATAGTTACGCTGTATTAATATGTTTATTAACCTGGAGTAGTCGACATTAAAGATTTTTATATCTGTTAAGCAACACAACTTGGCTAGGAAGACGAAAGAAGCTACAGTTTTAGCTACTTTTTCATCACTTCTTCCAGCTTCTAGTTTTAGCTACTTTTTCATCACGTCTTCCAGCTTCTAGTTTTAGCTACTTTTTCATTACTTCTTCCAGCTTCTAGTTTTAGCTACTTTTTCATCACTTTCCAGCTTCTAGTTTTAGCTACTTTTTCATCACTTTCCAGCTTCTAGTTTTAGCTACTTTTTCATTACTTCCTCCAGCTTCTAGTTTTAGCTACTTTTTCATCACTTTCCAGCTTCTAGTTTTAGCTACTTTTTCATCACTCTTCCAGCTTCTAGTTTTAGCTACTTTTTCATTACTTCTTCCAGCTTCTAGTTTTAGCTACTTTTTCATCACTTTCCAGCTTCTAGTTTTAGCTACTTTTTCATCACTCTTCCAGCTTCTAGTTTTAGCTACTTTTTCATTACTTCTTCCAGCTTCTAGTTTTAGCTACTTTTTCATCACTTTCCAGCTTCTAGTTTTAGCCACTTTTTCATCACTCTTCCAGCTTCTAGTTTTAGCTACTTTTTCATTACTTCTTCCAGCTTCTAGTTTTAGCTACTTTTTCATCACTTTCCAGCTTCTAGTTTTAGCCACTTTTTCATCACTCTTCCAGCTTCTAGTTTTAGCTACTTTTTCATTACTTCTTCCAGCTTCTAGTTTTAGCTACTTTTTCATCACTTTCCAGCTTCTAGTTTTAGCTACTTTTTCATCACTCTTCCAGCTTCTAGTTTTAGCTACTTTTTCATTACTTCTTCCAGCTTCTAGTTTTAGCTACTTTTTCATCACTTTCCAGCTTCTAGTTTTAGCCACTTTTTCATCACTCTTCCAGCTTCTAGTTTTAGCTACTTTTTCATTACTTCTTCCAGCTTCTAGTTTTAGCTACTTTTTCATCACTTCTTCCAGCCTCTAGTTTTAGCTACTTTTTCATCACTCTTCCAGCTTCCAGTGTTAGCAACATTTTCATCACTCTTCCAGCTTCTAGATTTAGCTAAATTTTCATCACTCTTGAAGAGTGATGAAAATGCAGCTAGGTTAATTAACTTTTTAATCGTTCATCCCGCTCCTAGTTTAATTAACTTTTTAATCGTTCATCCCGCTTCTAGTTTAACTTTTTAATCGTTCATCCCGCTCTTAGTTTAATTAACATTTTAATCATTCATCCCGCTCGTAGTTTTATTTACATTTTAATCGTTCATCCCGCTTCCAGTTTAATTTATATTTTTATCGTTGATCCCGCTTCCAGTTTAATTTATATTTTTATCGTTGATCCCGCTTCCAGTTTAATTTATATTTTTATCGTTGATCCCGCTTTCAGTTTAATTTATATTTTTATCGTTGATCCCGCTTCCAGTTTAATTTATATTTTTATCGTTGATCCCGCTTCCAGTTTAATTTATATTTTTATCGTTGATCCCGCTTCCAGTTTAATTTATATTTTTATCGTTGATCCCGCTTCCAGTTTAATTTATATTTTTATCGTTGATCCCGCTTCCAGTTTAATTTATATTTTTATCGTTGATCCCGCTTCCAGTTTAATTTATATTTTTATCGTTGATCCCGCTTCCAGTTTAATTTATATTTTTATCGTTGATCCCGCTTCCAGTTTAATTTATATTTTTATCGTTGATCCCGCTTCCAGTTTAATTTATATTTTTATCGTTCATCCCGCTTCCAGTTTAATTTACATTTCTATCGTTCATCCTGTTTCTAGTTTAATTAACATTTTAATCGTTCATCCCGCTTCCAGTTTAGTTTACATTTTAGTCATTCATCATCCCGGTTTCATGCAATGAAAATTGTTTCCTAATATTAGGCCTATGAGCGATGAAAAAGCTAAATAAACTAGGAGCGGGATGATGATTAAAATGTAAATTAAAGTAGATTAAAATGTAAGTTAAACTAGAAGCTGGATGAGCGACGAAAATGAGCTGAAACAAGAAGCTGGAAGAACGATGAAAATGAGATGAAACCAATGAAAATATCACTCAAGCTAGAAGCTGGAATATCGTGATCCTTTCGCATGTGAACCTTCTGTCGTGAACCTTTTGTCGTGAACCATTTGTCGTGAACCTTTTGTCCGTGAACCATTTGTCGGTGCTCCATTTGTCGTGAACCTTTTGTCGTGGAACCAGAAAATCAGACCCTTCTACGCCATTTGCATAAAGGGGTTCACAAGACCTTATGAAAGGAACGTATTGCGCTACAAAACGTCGTACAGTGCTTACGGGGTTCACATTACGTTACGGAAGGGTTGTATTGCGGACTCTGTAATGATATAAGTTCTATGTAAATATGGCGAAATCGACTTTTAACATGGGTTTCTACAGATTTTCAAAAATTTCTAGAAAATCGCCGGAACGTGAGCGCGAGTTGGGAATAGTTGCGTTTTGATTGTTATGGTCTAAGGTATCATAATTTTGAAGTTTGGTATCGTTTACACCCGCTGGTAAAATACTCACCCATGCCGCCGGATGAACGATTAAAATGTTACATAATAAAAGTCAAACTAGAAGTTGGAATTGCGATGAAAATTATATCGTTTTAGTGTCTATATTATTCCCGTGTATCACCGATGAAAACATATAAATAGTAAAACTCGAACTAGAAGTTGGAAGATTGATGAAAATATTCACGAAAGTAGAAGCTGGATAATCGATCAAAATATAACTGAAACTAGAAGTTGGATGAACGATGATTATTTATTGTATATTGTATTAGAACGTTTCAATGAAAATAATTTCCGACGCTAAAACCCAGGATTACCCCTTTCTCCAGGCTTGGGACTGACACTGCCACAAAAAGTGGGGTAATTGCGAAGACTGAGTGCCTCCCTATATAAACAATATGGTTGCCACCGACTTCGCTCCAATAGAGCGCCGCTGCCTACCAGGAACATCCCACAATGCAATGCGCTAAGTAAGTAAGTCGAACACTTTAAGTCAAACGAAAATGAACTTTAATTAGATTGAAAATTGAAATATATGCATACATCTTAAGAAATGGTTTAATCCATTATATCTGGGACTAAGATTACTTAATCCCAGGTTATATATATAAGAATGCTACCTACCAGGAACATCCTACAATGCAATGTGCTAAGTACGTAAGTAAAGTGAACACTTATATTACAAACACAACTGAATGATTTTGTTTATATCTAACAGATATAAGAAATAAACAATGGGCGAGGACAGATTGTATGCATATATTTTAAGATGTATGCATATATTTCAATTTTAATCAAATTAAAGTTCGTTTTTACTTCAAGTGTGCATTTGACTGCAAGTGTTCGTTTTACTTACTTACCTAACACATTGCATTGTGGGATGTGGCTGGTAGGCAGTGGCGCTCTACTGGAGCGAAGTCGGTGGCAACCATATTGTTTTTATAGGGAGGCACTCAGTCTTCGCAATTACCAAAAGTGGATTAAGCCGCCATATCAGTCGGCTGGAAATTACAGTCCATTGATGACTTGTAGGGCTTGCTGAGTTAGAGGCGTGGGCTGTAGTTAGACCATGGACGATCGGCATATTGCTGCATCAACAGTGAGTTCATTTAGACACGTTCTGTGCCCTGCCCAGTGTCCGAGGAGTGAAGTAGAACTTTTTTGTATTTTGTGATGATTTGTGTTTCCTACAAGCCAAATTTTTCACATCGATGAGAAATTTTTCTCAGAGAAACGTATTTCTGGGCATGCCTAAAACTGCTCATGCTATTTGAATTGCACCAAAATTGTTATGAGTTCCAATAAGATGTATTTTTATGTTTTGTACTTCCGCTTTGCTTTTTAAACCGATTAAACAAAGGTGGTTCAGAAGATTTGAAGCTATCTCTAAAGCCTAACTGAAAGGCAGTGTATACATACATGGGCAGGAAGTGTTAGTAACTTCATTTTTCCTAGACACGGCATATAGGGGTGGGTGGCCAGTTGTCTCCCTTGCTATCTATTCTTTCAAATAACTGTGTATGGTCAGTATGTTCATTGTAACTGATTTAGCAAGGGCTTTGGGTAGAGCTGAAATCGTGAAACAAATTTCTGCCCTCGATTCGAACCCACGACTTGTTGGGTGATAGTCCAGCACAATGACCAATTGACTATCATGAACCCAAAAATGGCTAAAGATGTAACAAATTCCTATCTATAGATCTATGTACAAATGCATTGTAAGTAATCTTGGCTTTTAGCATCTGAAATTATTTACATTATAATGCAATAAATATTAATACATTATGCAGCGCCGTTCTTTTTTCAGTCGCTGGCCCCACAACCTGGAATGGCCTTCCGGTAGCACTCCGCCTGTTCCCTATGACTCACTCTACCTTGTTTCTTACAAACTTGAAAACTACTCTCTTTAGCCGTGGTTGGACTAGGAGCGCTCCTGAGTAGATCACCTTGAAGGGACGCTATATAAAAGCTCCTTAATAATAATAATAATGGTTATAATAAATAATCATGGTTCCATGTTATTAATCCAACTTCTAGTTTCAGTTATATTTTCATTGATTATCCAGTTTCTAATTTGAGCTATATTTTCTTCGCAATTCCAACTTCTAGTTTGAGTGTTACTATGAAATGTTTTAACCTCTCATCTACAGCAATGACATTGGTGCTAAAACGATATATTTTCATCGCAATTCCAAATTCCAGTTTGAGTTTTTTATGTAATATTTTCATCGATCATCTAGCTTCTAGTTTCAGTAATATTTTTATCAGTCTTCCAACTTCTACTTTGATTTTACTAGGAAATGTTTTCATCGCTCATGCAATGTAAATAATTTCAGACGCTAAAGGCCAAGATTACCTGCATTGTATTATGATATCAGCTGTTAGCTTATAAGTTTTGCCCTTTTCTAACTTGCTACTCATTTACAGGTTCTCCAATGGCTAAGAGTCATCAAAGCTTAGTTCAGGACAAAATTGGTGACTTGACACAATGTTCGATTTGTACTGAAATCTTCACAAATCCAAAAATTCTTCCATGTGTTCACACGTTCTGTTTACACTGTCTGGAAACCTATGGAAAAGATAAGAGACCTGGAGATCAGATTACCTGTCCAATATGTAGGAATAATTTTGCAGTTCCAGCTGGAGGTTTATGCAATTTGCCAAATAATTTCTTTATTGGAGAAATGGTGGAGATTGGAAATTTGACTTTGGCACCTGTAACTGATGAAGCTACGTGTAATATCTGCCCTGAAGGGGAAGAAGGTATTGCTAAAATGTATTGTGGTGATTGTGATCAAATTCTTTGTGAGCGCTGCAGCAAATCCTACAAGAAAACGAAATCCAGCCAAAACCATCGAGTCGTGGAACTTGCAGTCTCAGATAACAACAGTTACTGTGACCATCATCCTAAAGAGCTCATAAAGATGTACTGTATTGATGATAAAGTCGCCATCTGTTTAATCTGTTGTGTTGAGAGTCACCAGTCTCATAAATGTGTAAATGTTGACAAAGCTGCTGAAGCATTTACAATGCTGCTAGAAGAAGACCTGAGAAAAATGACGAACAGGCTTCCAGAATATGAAAAAGTTGCAGAAACACTGGATCAGTACAAGAAAGAAATCATAGCAGAGATGTCTGAAACTGAAGAACGTATTCGTTACACTGGAGCTAGCCTGAAAAGGTTTATTGACGAACATACAGAAATGTTGGTCCAGGATTTCAAATCAGTTAGCAAACAAAACCTAGAAGCCTTTGAAAACACAAGAAGGGATGTTGAGTTATTGAGAATAATGATTGACAGCTACTGCAGGTATTCTGAGAAACTTCTTTCACAAAGATCACCTGTAGATATTTGTAGAGCTGCCAATCAAATGCATTTTAAAGCAACTGAGTTGGAAAAACTTCCACCAACTTGCGGAGGAGATTGTTTTCGATGTGATACAGTTACTTTCCAACCTTCAAGCTTTGAATACCTCTTGCAGCAATGCAGATTTAGTAATGTAGTGGGCAAACTAACAGTCACTCAGTCAACAGATCGAATTATAAAGTTTCCAAATGAAGGTCCAGGTAAGCAACTAGTGTTGTTAAACTCTATTTACTTTATAAAATAGCCTAAGCCGAATGGCACATTATTTTATTCCAGAAGCCTGACAAATATTTTGATTAGGCATTTACTGTCCCTGTGAATCCACTTCTATCATAGACACTTCTCTTCATACCGGTACAGATTGAATTTTCCTGTCAATGATTTATATTTCGTTCACATACTTTGCAATTACTTGAAACACACTCTTTCATGCGATTCCGTTCAGCAACCATGCTATTACCTTAGTTCTCATCTGTTTATATCAGGTATTAGACATAGTGCGCATGTCAGCGGCCATTATGGATGTTGATTTGACAGTTATATTTATTTTCACAAAATAGTTTCACATGGAATTAGTTAGATAACTTGGATTTCAATGGGACCTACTGTACATTACCTAGATATTTCTCGATTGACCCGGCTGATTGGTGATACATTAAGTTTCTGCATATATCCAGTTTAGTGCAAGATGAACTGCGCTAGTTAGCGTTTCAAATACTCATTAAGTTTAAGATGATAATGTGTGTGCATGATTGCCTTAAAAAGCTGACCTCCATGTTATCTTAGGGACTAATGTATCTTGGACTCATCCATTACAAGCGGCAGATCTTTTTACTCTGCTGCGCATGGTGTCCTCCCACTGGCCCAGGCTTCCATTGTGCACATAGATGCTTCATAATGGTTGGTCTAAGTTTCTGGAATGAGTTGCCTAGCAACCTACGACATGACCTTGGTCTTACTTATAATCCATAAGAGCTTGAGATCGTTTTTGTGATAACAGATCTGAATTGCCACTGATGAGCACTCTTGAAGAGGTGGTATACAAGTTTGTGATTAAAATATACAGTACGGTTACAAAGTTACATGCATACCTATTCACGTACAGGATAGAATGGAGGTCATGGTTTATTCCAAGATCATCTGCTTTGGCAAATTGTACATCATAATTGGAAGACATGAATGAGTTGAAGGCTATCATCATTTGTAATATTGAAGTTTACTGATCATGGTACTTAGTTTAGAATCTTGGTTAAAATTATATTAGGGAAAAATTTTCTTTTATTATCACCTGGCAACCAGATTTGAGTCTTAATACAGTATCACTGGACAGCCACTCCAACCCAGCAGTCAGGAATATGTGCTTAGTTTGTAATGGGTGCTTTAGAAGATTTGAGTTTAAGATTGTGATGCCGATAGTTGCTTCAGAGTTTCAGGCCAAAAAGGTGATAAATTTGAGTAAATTCGCTCTATCCTATCGGACTGACACTGGGAAGCTAGTTTAACGGCACTATAGAAGTTCTTAGATTAGATTATCAGAAACTGGAATAAAATTGTGCGAATGTTTCTTTCAGTTGCCAAGACACCTGACCAGAAAGAAGTTCTTGTTGACAAAGGTAGCCGATTATCTTTTTCCACGTTTGTGGAAAAACCAAGGGAGGATGCCAAACAAGTGTCATCAGCTTCCAACAGAATGGTGTATCTAAGCGAAATTCCATCTGGGATAACGAAGGTCATGCTCATGAACCTTTTAGAGAACTATAGCGGTGGTGATATTGAAAGCATCAACTATAGTCCAAAACACAACACCGCAGCTGCCACATTCACAGATTCAGTTGGTTAGTGAAAATGTGTCTGTAGTACGTAAAATTTGTACACTCATTGAATGGGAGATAATCCATCAATTACGAGGCAATCTGGGCTGACTCAGTCATCCAGCCTCTTGGGGTTGGTAAATAAGTACCTGCATGCATTGAAATTAAGGAGGCACTCCTTGTCTAAGAGCCTTGTAAAGGCATGTGCCGTGTTACAGTGTTGTAGAAATTGTCGTATTCATCATCATAACTCATTTAGAATGTGGATTCCAAATGAGTACATGTGAAGAAAGGTTGGACGATTGAAAACCGTGCGGTTGTGATGTTTGTAGGACCCTTGAACCTCAGAAGCACGCTTCTGACGTGTCTGTATAGAGACATGTAAGCAAACGCGTTTTCTTTGCTTTTACGAAAATTTACCTTTCTGACAAATATGGTTCAGAATTAGGCCAGTGGCCAGAAAGTCACAGTGCTAAATGATGTGCACTATGTTTTGGTTTCAGAAATGTTAAACTTAGGGTTAACTATTTAAAACTGGAACCACTCATTCTCCTTCTCTCGCTGATCCACTTCTGAACAACATCCACCTGCCTGACCCTAGGATCTTGATATGGGACCAAACCTGACCTTACCTACTATTGATTTTGTTTGACTGAGCACATTCAAATAAGCTTGTTTCCAGGATGTAGCATTCTTTGAGTGCTGTAAAAATCTCTAGAACGTGAGTACAATTACGATTAATGCATTTGAATGAAGTACTAGTGGATTTCGATTTTTGAATATTCTTTAACTTTAAACGACCGTCGGACTTGTGCAGTTTGACAACAGAGCTGAGGTCATTCCATATAATAAATAGAGCAGTTTGGCAGTGTCATGCACTGAGGTTCAACCGCCAAAGTCAAGACATCGTGGTGAAGGGCAATGGTTGTACTACTTCTTCATGCCACTTAGGATCATCATAGTTACTGTTATCATTGTCTTAAAATAATAATATTATTAATTAGTGTAAAGTTGTTATCTTTTACAATGGTATCGCTAGTTTTGGAAATAGTGCTTTCGAAGTTATTTATTATTTATTATTTATTGTTCTTTCAGCTGCTGATGTTTTGATATCTGACAAGTCTGTGGTTTACAAAGGAAAGCGGATTTCTATTACAAGGCTTCCCGAGAAAGCAAACGAAAGCAAAAAGAATCCGATGGGAAAGAAGGAACAGTCTGCCTTTTCCAACCGGACGATTTTCGTCAGTCATATGACTCATATCTCACAAAACCTAAATATAGACTATTTAGTGGTGATATTCGGAAGTGTTGGTGGTGGAAAAATCGAAAATATTGAGTACAATCAGGAAGAAGGAACAGCAGTCATCACTTTTGAAGATCCCAAAGGTGTGTTTGAAAGTTTTATCAATAGATTAGCTACAGTAGAACTGATATCCTACTTCTACGATAGTTAACTATCACGTGTTGTTTCGTTACTTCCTCAGACATTTGAGTAGTTGCACTTAATTGTCATAAGTAGGCCTACAGTTTGATTCATGTTTGTAAGAACCTATCATTTCTCTTTTCTGACCCCTCAGCCTCTCAAATACTGCACTCACTCATGAGACGCTTTGAATATTGTTAAACCTGAATTGCATAGGGTTCCAGTGTTTCTTATATGCTAGTCTAAGGCTCTGGTATCGGCTTTCTGTTTAAATTTATCGGATGTTGTTAAGGTCTGAAATAAACCTCATCTATTTTGGACTTCTTATCTAACTGTGTCCTGTCATCTGGTGCATGGGTCTCGAGTAGTTCTATTCAAAAGATTGCAATTGCAAATTGCTTGGTTTCCCACAGAAGCGACAACCAATTGAAGCATTATGACAGTGACCGTCTCCCTCTAGGAGTTTCCATACTAAATAAGATTAGCTAAAGCATAATTTTAAACATGGTATGCATTTTTTTAGTTGCTACGTTATTTCTCAAGAAAGAGGTCATAGAATTCAAAGGTCAGCAACTGCTGATTGGAAAATACGATGGACAAGACATTTTCTGAAAAAAGTTATTATGATAACACCAGTACTGCACAGCTGGTCAGTCAGAAGTCTGCTGTTTAATTAAGCTTCAACACAGTCAAAGTCTCTGGAAATTTTCTGAAAATGTGTTTAAGGGAATGCGTTCAGTAGTCTTTGAAAAAAGAAGCGGCCTGGAGGAGGACGACTAAGAATGCTGGAACGTCGCAACAAGATAGAAAAACTGCCATCAGTTTCATTAACCTGAAGTTTCTTCGCACATTTCCAGTGATCATTAGTGTACTTTGATCTTGTTAACCATGATACCTTTTAAAAGAGTAAGGTTTAGGCTACTTTCTGTGTTAATTAATGAACTGTAAGGTATTATAAGCTGAACGTTCATGCTCAATACCACAAATTACACAGATTGCGACGCTGTTTTCGGTGCAGTACATTGTAATAAGTTGCCTTGGATGGTGCTTGCAATAGCTGTTGCGTAAGTTGAATTCTTGTGAATTCAGTTGGATCAAAAAGCCTTCTGATTATTATGTAAACAATAATCTGTTGTAATTGTAATTAGGAATTTATATAGCGCTTCTCCATGGAAAACTAATCGGAAGTGCTCATTATGCTAGGCTGAATGATGTTAAATGTCGTTAGGAACAGAATTTTGTAGGCAAGCAAAGCAATACTCGATGTTTTCTTCAGCATTACGAGTGTTTTCAGATGACAAAGTTTTTTTAAGCCTAGTTGCTAAATCATTGTTTTGTGTTGCTGTATTCTGCTTCAAAAAACATTTGTCATGAACATCGTAGAGTTGTGAACAATATGCATTAATTTTCAGACATTATTATGGAGTTTTGTGTTTGCTAGTGACTGATCAATTGATTGGTGCATGGCACCAGGCTGCTCACTTTAAAAGTTTGTGATCAGTGTTGTGGAGTTAGATTTTAAGTGTTTTTCCAACTTTTTCAATAAGGAATTGCAGCCACATTTAACATTTAATTTATGTTGATTTGTGTAAAAGACAATTCATTGTGATTATGTGGTTCTAGGACTTTTCGCCCCCGGAAGATTCGCCCCCGACATTTCGCCCCCGGGAGTTTCGCCCCCATCGATCCAGCTTCTAGTCTTAGTTACATTTTCATCATAGATCCCGCTTCTACTCTTCTAGTTACATTTTCATCGCTAATCCAGCTTCTAGTCTTAGTTACATTTTCATCATAGGTCCCGGAGGCGAAACTTCCGGGAGGCGAATCTTCCCAGGGACGAAATGTCGGGGCGAATCTTCCGGGGGCGATTCTTCCGGGGGCGAAATTTCCGTATCCCGATTACGTACGTTCTGATCTGCTGATCGAATGCAAGTAATGATTAATCAAAACGATTGAAATTAACATTATTATTACAAGAAATTAATATACCTTGGTTTGTGAAACTGTTATGTTAGTTTAGCCTTATATATGTCTTTGAATCATGTTTAAGCTGACTCTATCTGGCCTTTATGGTTACCCAGATACTGAAACCAATCGCTATTGGTTTGGATAGCTTGCTGGGTCAAGATGACGGTTTCCTGTGAGCATCATGGGACGCACTCTCATATGGGACCAGTATAGGGCCCAAATGGGCCCTACCTAATGCCCATGACAGTTCTGGCAGGGTCATTGCAGACATCTCCTACCATCTTTATTAGCCTTTCAAACGAAGTTAAATACTTGAGCGGTCAAACAATAAATATTTTTGTCACTGTTCCTCTCTTTTTGATGCTAGGCTACTTGTGGGTTTTACCAACATTTTCAATCTTTCCTCGAATTAATGTCAGAGGCAAATAATGCAGAGGTTAAAGTGGAGTGGGAACGGTGGGAACGGCGTTCCCACTGCTCTCGAAATTCGTTGCTTGCGTTCCCACTGCTCACGCCTGCGTTCCAATGAAACTCTTCTTCTGCTCACCCAAACCACTTTAACCACTGCTTGCAACAGTAACTCATCCATATTTTAAATTACGTTGGCGACCTGCATGTTTTGCAGACGAAACACAAAGCATGTAGAACGACTTGCTGGTAAGGACGTCTGCAAATGTCGCCAGTAGTGAAATTACTGAAATAAACAATGCCAATGAGTAGTTGTAAAAAAAATGGAGGCAAATGCTGAGTTTTATGATTTTAGCTGTGCAATGTACATTGTACATAGAGGCCAAAAAATCGGTAATAAAAAACAAAAACAAATTAATAATCTTGCAGTAGGGGCCTTGTATATTATCGGAGATGACAATAAGGAACTAATGATGCTTCATAGCTACCCAAATGTAAAGATATTATTTATACAATCTAAAGCTCACCTGCGCCAATAGACTTCAGTTTGGAAGCATGATTGTATATAATGTATAACGACGAGCGTTCACATGAAGTGACTGGGAAACCAATGCAGCTCGTCGTTAAATTATTAAAGACAATTAAATAAACAGTTTTTAGTAGTGTAATACAAATGAACAGTGGAAAGAAAGCATGTGCTTCCTGCCTGAATTTCTTGACCCCAATTATGTATGTTATTTGTAATTGATTTAATTGAAATTACGTAATCTGTCATTTGTATTTTCCAGCATAATTCTAAAGTAATTTGTAATTCAATTACATTTTCCCAAGAAATTTTTAATTCAATTGCATGATGACAGTAGACCCTAATGATGGGCATTGTCACGGCTTTTAGGATGAAGGGATATATTAGGCATTCCAGACTAATTTGCTGTTTTTCTTCTCTTCGTCTTCTGAATCACTTAAAATCTTTATTAGGCTATACTATGTTATATGTAACTCGATTTAATATCCTGATGCGAGTGTATGGGAGCACAGTAGCACTGTTATAATCGTGTGATCACAACCCGCGGCTGTTATCAATTGCTGATCCAGTTAACAGGAATGGGCAAATCACACAGTAACTGTTGCAATGAAGAACCGGATCTAATGTTTCTTTCGGTTTCTTAACTGTTGTAGATCTGTGGACTCGAGTCGCCTTGTGTGGTGCTAATCCAAAAAAACGTCTTTGGCTGCACTGCCTCTTTCCCAGTGATAAGCTAACTTAGATCTCCTCTGCTAACAGCCTAACATAAACCTTTTCAACCTTTCTTCGTAGCCGCCATTCATGTACCGTAACCCAAAATCATCATGGTAACTATTCTTTACACTTTCTCTGGCTATGCCATATTTTGGATATGGATTTCATTTCATACATAATTATTTTTGCAGTGTTCCAACAGTAGCCTAACCATGCAGTGATTGTTAGGCCTATTAGCCTACCTCGGTATTTTATCGCTGTCTTTTGTCTATGACTAGGCCTACTGTCCTCTTGTTCATACATGTTTCGGTATGCCTGTTTTGCTGCTCTATCATGTTGCCTTTTGAAGCTTTTACGCTCCTATGCATAATCACTTCCAAATACCTTTAATTCTCACTTACTTTTATTTTCTTACACCCCATTCCATACAAAAACTCGCTGTTCTCATATGCATCACTGGGCACTTCTTAAGTTAAAGAGCGTCATCAAGTCCCCTTTGACCATTTGACAAATTCTTCCTAGATTCTATCGCTTCTTCTTCTTCAATTCTTTGAAACAGCTAATGAGTCAATCTAATTTTTATTGAAAGGCAATACAAATATAGAACTCATCGTAGTAGAGCCGGTAACATAAAGGAGGTAAATCAAAATATGCAAAAATACTTCATCGTGGTCCTTATAGATTATGTTAAAGGCAGACGTATGCATGTTTGCATGAAAGAAAAAATGTCAAAGCCTAAGCAGAAGCAGCACTGGAACCACTCAAAGTGTGCACGTGGCATACATTTTGTGCATACGTCACATGTCATTGTAGCAGAGTGTATACT
Organism: Allolobophora icterica; assembly: GCA_963556255.1. Classification (NCBI taxonomy): domain Eukaryota; kingdom Metazoa; phylum Annelida; class Clitellata; order Crassiclitellata; family Lumbricidae; genus Allolobophora; species Allolobophora icterica. The sequence goes on along the minus strand of OY744605.1, from coordinate 9,561,848 downwards.
CTGTCTCTGTAGGCCTCAGTGCAATTTAGGCTCAAAAGTTAACGACGAATATTTGGGTCGTAGCTGTAGGCCTATATGGACGACGTTTAGTGGTGGAAACGTTTCAGTTGCAGACGATTGTGTGCGTACATCGACTAATATCGGTAAACGGCATTAATAAGTTTTCCATCTGTTACTTATAATATACAGCAGCTACAGCTACATAAGAACTTCAGCTAGTAAAGGCATATACGAATGATTTAAATCACATAGATTGTTTACAGATGGCCTAAGGCTTCAAATCGAAAGTAAAAGTAGACGTAGGCTTAATTATCATTCACGGTTGGAAAGTACAACTCTAATTATAATATTTTGGGCGTTGGGGGCTGTGGGCTGTGGCAGGCATGGACGATTGATATCTTTGTAAGCCAACAGTATGTTGATTTATGCACACAGGCACAAGTTCTGGACACAACTTTCGAATATTAAGGTAGAACTTGTTTGTATATTATGACTAACTGTGCTTCCTGCAAGCCAAGTTTTTCACACCGTTAAGACGTCAAAGTTCAAATAAAGAGATTCTCAAATAGCCTTAAATGTCTTTTCTGTGGCGTAACTAAACTCTTGGTGTAATTCAAACTTCACCAACATTAATTGTTATGAGGCCCAACAAGTCGTATGTTTATGTTAAAACGTTTGTTTTTTGCTCTATTTAATTAAATCGAAACAAATCTCTGCATCAGCCTATTGTACAAAGCTGGAAACGCAACCACATCGGCTAAAGATGCAAGAAAGAATTAGAATTAGGCCTATCACTTCTACAAAGAGTTTTACTCTTTTCTAAATTTAATCATAATGTGCTTTTGTAGTTTCTCCGATGGCTAAGAGTCGTCAAAGCTCACTTCATGACAAAATTGGTGACTTGACACAATGTTCAATTTGTACAGAGATCTTCACAGATCCAAAATTTCTTCCATGTGTTCACACCTTCTGTTTACTCTGTCTGGAAACCTATGGAAAAGACAAAAAACCTGGAGATAAGGTTAAGTGTCCAATATGTAGAAATGAGTTTTCAATTCCAACTGGAGGTTTATGTAATTTGCCAACTAATTTCTTCATTGGAGAAATGGTGGAGATTGGAAACTTGGCAATGGCGCCTGTCAAACAAACCATGTGTAACATCTGCCCTGAGGGGGAAGAAGATCTTGCTAAGATGTATTGCGTTGATTGTGAACAAAGTCTTTGTGAGCGCTGCAGTAAATCTCACAAGAAAACGACACACTGCCTTAATCACCAAGTTGTTGAAGTTGGTAGCCAACTGAATTCACAAGAATTCAACTTACGCAACAGCTATTGCAAGCACCATCCAAGACAACTTATTACTATGTACTGCACCGAACACAGCGCCGCAATCTGTTTAATTTGTTGTGTTGAGAGTCACCAGTCTCACATATGTGTAAATGTTGAAAAAGCTGCTGGAGATTTTACGGCACAGCTGAAAGAAGACCTGAGAAAAGTGACCAACAGACTTCCGGAATGTGAAGAAGTTACACAGAAGCTAGATAAATATAAGAAAGAATTTATGGAACAGATTTCGAATACAGAAGAAAGTATCCGCGATACTGGAACCAAATTGAAAGAGTTAATTGACCAACATACAGAAATATTGGTCCAGAAATTGAAATCACTGAGGGAACAGAACCTAAAGGTCTTTGAAATCACAAAACAGAATGTTGAGAGTTTCAGAGTAATGATTGATAGCTACGCTAGATATTCTGAGGAACTTCTTTCCCGAGGGTCACCTGTAGATATATGTAGAGTTGCCGATCAAATGCATACGAGAGCAAATGAGTTGGAAATACTTCCATCAAACTGCAGCGGAGTATGTTTTCGCTGTGATACAGTCACTTTCCACCCCTCAAGGTTTGAAAACCTCTTGAAACAAGGCACATCTAATAATGTAGTGGGTGATTTTACAGTCACTGAGTCACCAGATCGAATTATAAAGTTTGGAATTGAAAATACAGGTAAGCAAATAGTGTCA
>OY744605.1:9479872-9559625 GCA_963556255.1 Allolobophora icterica | reverse complement strand
TAATGTTTAGCCTACTTGCTATATGTCCGTCGTAATAATTTTTCCAAAGTAGTTGATCTCACGTAGAATTTATTTGATAATTTTGGTGTGTTTGGTTTTTAACGCGAACTAGTTTGGGCCAAGGAGATATTTTTCGACCTCCACGGTCGACTTGAGTTTACAAATATTCAGATTCAAGCTGGAGAAACTTCGTCGGTTATCAATTCAAACATGCGATGAACTCTTAATGCCATAGACGCCGATTTTTACTTTTCTCTCTGGGTGCCACTGGGTGCATGAGTCCTCCCTCCATTTCCATACCCACTCCCTTAAGTAGGTATAAGTTTTACGGATTTTCGGAGAAAGAAAAGTGTTTTATTGTCAAGGGTTCCAGTGTTATTATTTATTTATTTAAAATAATAAATAATTTATTTATGTACGGGCTGTGAGTCCGTGACTGTGAGATCATGCAATGTTGGGTATTTGTGTTGTAGTTGTACTTCTCACGTTGTGAGATTATTGCTTATTGTTAAAACGTTGAATTTGGGGTCAGAATTCTTCTGGGTGCCAGGCACCCTCTGAACTTTCTCTCTGGGTGCATTGGCACCCAAGGCTCCCAAGAAGTCGGCGTCTATGCTTAATGCTCATGCATGACTGCCTTAACTGGTGAAGGTGGAGTGATAAACTTTGGCTCAGTGTTATCTTGGGGAGTTCTATGGTTTGGTCTCGTCTATGACAGGTGGCAGATCCCTTCGCTCTGCTATGCAAGGTGACCTCCACTGGCCCGAACATCCATGATTCATAAAAGCTTCACAGTGGTTGGTTAACTTTCTGGGAAAGTTGACTAGCAACCTACAGCATGAGCTTCCTGGTGTTTCTTACTTAAGTTACTTCTATTCGACATTGAACTCAGTCTGCTCGATTGTGGTTTTCCGATGTTAGGTCGGGATCGACTGATGAAGATGGAGTGATGAATTTGAGTCTCGTCTTTCTGTCTCATCACAAATGACTAGATTGCATATCTAATTTGGAGCACCACTGAATGATGTCTAGCTCATTATTATAACAGCGTCTCTAGACGTCTAGAAGTTCTAAGATTTTAAACTAGATTTGTAAAAGCTGGAATTAAATGACCGATTGCTTCTTTCAGTTGCCGAGACACTTATCCAGAAAGAAGTCCTAATTTACAAGGGTAACCAATTAACCATTACCACGCCTGAGGAAAAACCAATCGAGGGTGCGAAACAACAACACACGTCATCAGTTTCCAACAGAATGGTGGATGTCAGTGAAATTCCACCTGATATGACAGTGGACAGGCTTACAATGCTGTTGGAGAACTGTAGCGATGGTGACATTGAAAGTATAGACTATAATCAAAACCGCAACACCGCAGTTGCCACATTCACTGATTCAGTTGGTACGTGTAAATGTATATATGTAGGCTAGTATGGGAAAGTTGTATAGGCTCACAGGATGGGGCGTAATCCATGAAATACCAGGCCATCTGGACTATTCAGCCGCAGTGTGGTACCGTACGTACGGAACGTACGTTATTTCTTTCTATAACATAGGCCTACGGGGGTACGAGGGATATCCGTACCCCACCTTTTGGACTGGTGGGTATCGTACCCCCAACTTTTTCAACAGTTCCAATCAATATTTTAATATTGTGCCTTCCCAGCGATCGCAGTGTCAGCCTTGCTTCTTGTATGTAAGAAATTGGTGCCCCACTTTTTAGACCAAACTCCTCTGACTTCAAATGACCAGCACCTGTGCTGAAGTCCAAAGTCCAGATATCGCGGCGAAGGGCAACAGTTGTATCTCTTATCCATGTAGTTTAGATGAAGTTTATTCTGTCGCCATGCTTTAATTTAATATTATTATTAATTATTGTAAAGTTGTGATCTTGTGTGATGTCATCATTTTCTGAGTTTGAACATTTCTAACGTTCTATATATAGAATTTTTAAATTTCTTTGTTGTTCTTTCAGCTGCCGATGTTTTGTTATCCGATGAAACTGTGTCTTACAGAGGAAAACGACTTTCTATTGCAAGGCCCGTGGAGAAAGCAAACGAAGGAAAAAATATTCCCAAAGAAAGGAAGGACCCGTCTGCATCTTCCAACCGATCGATCTTTGTCAGTCAAATTCCACCCAGAATTGATAAAAACCATTTATTGATGATATTCGAAAGCAAACGTATCGGTGGGGGGAAAGTAGAAGACGTTGATTTAGATCCCGAACAAGGAACAGCAGTCATCACTTTTGAAGATCCCGAAAGTGAGTTTAAAGCTTTATCAATAGATTAACTGTGGTTGTTCTGATTACCCAATTCTACTGTAATTAGCTGTCCCTTGTTTTATTATTTTATTAATTCATCAGACAGTTCAAGCGTTACGCCTAATTAATAATTAACATTGTACAGATTTCAGCATAGGCGCCGACTTTTACTTTTGTCTCTGGGTACATGGGTCTTCCCTCCCTTCCCTTACTTCCTTCCTTCCGCCTCGCTTTCGGCTTCCCCTCCCTTAGGTATGGGAGTTTTAACGGATTTTTTTAGAAAGAAATTGTTTTCTTGTCAAGGGTTACGAGGTTAGAAAAAGTATTCTGACTTTCAGACGTTCCAGTGTTATCATTTATTTATTATTTTAAATAATAAAAATAAATTAATTAATAATTTATATATGTACGGGCTGCGAGTTCTTGATCATGCGATGTGACGCTTTTCCTTATAACTTATTCACACCGGCTGCCTCTATTTCTTGTTGGACTGATCATCTGGATATTGACTTCACCGTAGCTTGGTTTGTCTTCAGGCCCGGCTCAAGACATTTGGCGGCCCTAGGAAAAATGGCGGCCTTAGGCAAACCGGCGGCCCTAACCAAACCGTCCGAAAAAAATTTTATTTCCGTCATGCTAATTTCATCTTTTTTGGAATCTTACAAAAAGTTTATGACCTTTTTTTAGTCATTCGCCTCACAGATGAATGTCAGGGCCTTTTTTTTAGAAATTCACGGTTACACCTGCGCGATTTATTACACCAACACTATAAACCAATACTATAATACTTCCATCTAGCGAAGAATAATTATATAATTTTCGAAAAATGGAAAATTGGCGGCCCCTAAAAATCGGCGGCCCTAGGCGGCTGCCTAGTTCGCCTAACGGACGAACCGGGCCTGTTTGTCTTGTACATTAAACACTGACGTGATAAAATTTAATAATTAATTATGATAATGATATCATTAAGGGTTCTTGGCTAAAATTAAACTTTTTCGGTCTTCTTACCCGCAGTAGTCTGTCTTGGGCCTTGTGTATATAGATATGTTTGCGTCGTATTATATCGTATCATAATGCCAATATGTATCTGGGCTTTTGTCCTGGTTTTAGCCAAAGAACTGTCATTTCAGACAGCAAGCAGTCTTGCGTAGAAACAACCTTAATGAATGCTTTATGCATTGATCAAGACCCTTTAGAAGTTGATAGATATGTTTAAATTATATAAAACATACTTATTATTTTGACACATAATACAAATTGTTTTATTAGTTGCTGCATCATTTCTCAAGAAAGAGGTCATAGAATTCAAAGGTCAGCGCATGTTGATAACTTGAAGACCAGCTGCTGACGCTGAATGTGCTGAAGACAGTGATGATAACACTCGAGGTAGACCCATCCTCCAGACCAGGCAGCGGAATTCTGTCACCAGCGCACTCGTTGTTTCTGGCCAGAGGAGGAGCTGCATCTCGACTCGAAAAAGTATTACTCGTAACTTCTCTACTTCAGCTCTTCCAATCGAAGACATCTCTGGAAAGCCCTTAATTCTCTTCTCCATTGTATGTCCCCATCTCCACTACCAAGTTCCCTACCCTGTACCTCTATCGCCAATACATTTTGCTCATTCTTCTCTGATAAAATCCCCCCTTTCGCCTCTCCTTGCAATCCATACTCACTTCTCACTCCTCGTCTGCTTCTTTCTCTAGCACCTCAAAGTAATCTAACTTGTCTGCTTCTCATTTTTTTCGTCTAACTCTTTCTGCTTCTCAGTTTTTTCTTCTAACTCTTTCTGCTTCTCAGTTTGTTCTTCTAACTCTTATTCCAACCTCTGAATCAGAAGTTTCACACCTCCTAACTTCTCTCCCAACAAGCAATGTGAAATAGATCCTAGTCCCACCTCTCTTCCAGACTGAACGACTAACTTTCTTGTTACTCACTCTTCAACCCTTACCAATCTCGTTTCACTAAACGCCACTCCACAGAAACTCTGTACTATAAACTGATCTCTGCCGTTCTTCTGTCTCTGTCTCCTCGACATCTCTGCTGCTTTCGACACCATCGATAACGACCTACTTCGACTTCGGCCGTCTTCTTGGTCCTCCGCTGGACAGCGATCTCTGGAGAACCCCTCTGATACGATTTATTGCTCGTGAATAAGCTGGTGCTCTGTGCTTAGTTTTAGAGTAGCGCTTCAGAATTTTTAGTTTACGATTACGATGACGATTTGTGACTCTTATAGGACTCATGTGGGTTCCAGTAAAGTTCTATATATAGGGCCTACGTGCTGGAGGGAAACTTCCGAAAATATAGCACCGTGTTGCCTTGCCCGAAAAGAATCCGATTTTTAGCGGGTCTCCACTCTTGCAGGTTCGGGTTTGGACTCCACACTGTGCCGGACTGTGTTGTGCATGTTCACCACAAATAGAGCTGACATATATAAGCCTATTAGTTCAATGGTCAAAGCCAGAACTTGTTTAAACTATAACCATAATATCAAAACATTCTTAATAACAAATCAGTTTCTAATTTCACTTTTTGTTTACTGAATAAGGCATATTATTAACTTTCTCAAAAATTGTTTTAACTTTTAAAATGTATTATACCACATGTATTTAACACAATTTTATAGTTTCTTTTAAGTGTATTACTTTATTCAATAATGAATGTTTTAAATGTTGTTGCAACCGTTCTGTATTATACATGCTTCTCTCATTCAAGTATTCTCGAGTTGATTTATTTAACTAAATCTTTTGCTGCCTGTTGCAAAACGCAAATGATTTGGAAAACGACCACAGGACTGTTTCATTGTTTTCAGTGACAAAAGAATAGTTAAATGAACCTTTAAGATAAGGCAAAGTACAGCGAGGCCAATATGATATACTGACACTTATAAAGCGCCTCTTTGCAATAAGAGATCACTTAAATGATACATTATAATATATAGCATGCAGTGCCTAGAATAATATTAACCAACATATGTAGAAAATTAAGCAGCGGATACTTCTCTACAAGACGCATTCTAGTGCAGACTACGTGCTGCTCCCTATCACTGCTCTGTCACAAGATTCCAACCCTGACAGGTTATGAGCAATTACCCACTAGTTCTAAACTCTAAAGCCAATTATGCACTCACGACGCTAGGCTTTCCAACATTGGCAAAGAAACTTCCAAGGAGGCGACCATAACATAACATAACATAACATAACATAACAAGGGTTATGACATGATGATAGTCATCGGCTCATGACTAATTCCGTTATCGTGGTCTATAATATTTTACAGGAACTAGGACCACGTATGTATGCATGCATGCATGTATGTATGTATGTATGTATGTATGTATGTATGTATGTATGTATGTATGTATGTATGTATGTATGTATGTATCAAGATACTTAAAATAGCGATTTCTATTACCTCAGAAAAGTGCTGCACACGTGGCTATCGGGCTGATCTAGACAAGTGTGTTTTAAGACAATTTGACATTATTTGCTGCATAGGGCCAAGTGCAGCAGAATGTAAATGGAATAGAAGACTCTCCCACTAAGATGGTCCAATACATTAGAAGGCATGATGAGTTCGAGTTGACGTGTGGAAGCGCGTCACCTGCATATCTCCAAAGCTATGAGAGGATAACTCAGGTTGACTTGAAACTGGAATACAGAGCTCCGTGTATTGATCTAGGGCCACGGTCATTCTATGGATCAGCCACCTCATTGTATCCCGTGCAATTGTTCTTCCTGTCAAGAACTATTGCGTGTGTGCGTGCTATGCATTCAGACACTTATCATCGCGCCCTTTAAGAAGCTTAAAACGTTGCCTACGCTAGCCTAAGCGGTGCTACAGTTAGCGAAAACAAAAAGTTCATCTGCAAACCAGTAATGCTTAGATAACTAATTATAACTCAGATTATAGCTTAACATAACAAACTCCAGTAAGTGTTGCTGCTGTCGAATATATAAAACTACAAAATGCTGCCTAAGCACAGGCATTGATTCCGGAGAGATGCATCACTCTCCGCCATCATCCACTCGTGGACTACATATCGAAAAGCTGTAGCAGTATAGGCCTACACGCCCAGAACCGTGAAGCGTTGCCCACTTTAAAATCCTGTATAGGCCCTAATCCTGTATACAATGAACCGCTCGAAGTAAGGAAAGTTGAAAAAGAGATACTGAACTGGCGCTACATGATGACGATTACGCATTACATTCCAAAAAATGTTGGTTTCATGAGTAATACAACTGTTGCCTGATGCCAGGTAGAATATCTTAATAAAGTTTACGCGTATACCATGAGATCATCCACATCGTTTCCTGGTAGTTATCCTAGAATAACGTTACTAATCTCGTAATCTTAAATATCCTGTAATCTTTAGATTCCTGCAATCTTGTGACTACAATCGCAAGAAAGATAATAATAGTAATAAAATAATGATAATATACAAATAATGATAATACACCACGTACCATCATCAATAGAGAGACTCATCGCTTGACAAGTTGACACTGCAGCACCTCTTCAAACCAGACTCATCAGAGCCCCTCTGATGAAAGGTCACTACACAATTAATCCTGTAGAACATTACACTACACCGTCGTCTGTTCGTTGGACGACAGTGACTTCCACCCAGTGCTGCTAGCCCCATCCTGATCCTCATCCAATCGAAGCCTGACCGGAAGAGTCGGATCCTCGCCAGTGTTCGTTGGTTGATCGCCTCCGTTCCTTCTGTAGACCCCGAGAGATGAGGTCGGCGTCCGTGGTAGGTCCACCCTCTGGTGCATCTGAAAGGACCGCTCACCCCTTCCGCCACTGGCCGTACCCCTCGATGGTCTCACCCTCGTCGGCATCGGAATGACCCGGACCGATTCACCGGAACTAAGTCGACGAAATTGGGTGGCACGTGATGAGTCGCTGCCTATGAACGTCGAGACCTGAGGCTGCGAATCCGGATCAATCGGTGTAGCACACTTTATAATCTTGTAAATCTGTAATTGCAATTTTTAGATGATTGTAATTATTAAATTGTAATTGTAAACAGAGCTTTATATTGCACGTGTCATCATCAACACATAGACTCTTCAAGAGATAATTATATTGACAATATAGTCCTCTTCAAATGAGTTATACCGCCTAGTTAAAGTTTCGGTTCAGAGGGCTTTCACCTCCGGACGATTCACCTCTAGGGGTATTCACCTCCGGACGTTTCACCTCCGGACGTTTCACCTCCGGACGATTCACCTCTAGGGGCTTTCACCTCTAGGGGCTTTCACCACTAGGGGCTTTCACCTCTAGGGGCTTTCACCTCCAAATGTAAAATGAGACCTTTTGAAGAGATTTATTTACGCCGAAAACATAACAGACAACATACAAACTATGAAACTAATTATCACTGAGCAATAGCGTGGTTCACAGATACATGGTAAAAAATAAAGTTCAAGCTAGAAACCAGGACACCCTCTCAGTTTTTTTAGACCTATCAATAGTATTATTGAGACAAAATTTCAGCTTCTTATTCCAACTGGAAGACGATGCTCACGGACTGTGTTACTTTGTCATATACCGATAAATAGACATTAATTGCAGAAATGAATGTGTCGAGCATACAAATGAATTTTATTTCAAGATAGATAAAATATTACTGTAATTTGACAACATATTTGACACAAGAACAGTTAGCCAGATGGAACTGTAAAATTTCAGTAGGTTTAAAGAATTGGAAATGTCCAAAAATGTCAAAAACATCGTCCAATCCATGAATATCGAATGTCGATTGTTCTTGTTTTATAATTTCAACACCCGTTACCGTTTTTGACTCTAGAAACTGCAAGGCCTTGCAAGCACTGCATCAACAGCAGACTCAACAAGAGTGAGAACAGCTTTCCTATTTGCCTTGACCACTTGGAGAAGAAACTGCTTTTCTTCTTCATCATTGGTGATGAATCGGTAGAATTCATCGAACAACTTCAAACCCTCTCTGCCGCGTCATTCATCACTCTCAACTGCTGAATTATCTCTCTACCTTGCTTGTAATCCTCATTCTGGATCCATTTCTCTAGTGGAAGTGTAACAAAGGAATCACTCATCTTCAGTGGCGGCGATCTTGTTTGACAGGTGGGGGGGACATTTTTGAAGTGATATGGTCAAAAAAGAGTTTTGAACTGATCTGGTAAAAAAAAGAGGTAAAAAAAATTTTCGCGCTCAAGCGCGAACACTTTTTTACTCTGAGCACGAAAAAGTTGATGACCTTTTTTTGGGAGTTCTTCAAAATTTGGGGGGGGGTCCGATGTATGGCGTGTCCCCCCACTCTTAAAGGTGGGGGGTCTTGTCCCCCTCGACCCCCCCGGGATCGCCGCCCATGCTCATCTTCAGGTATGACAGTAGTGTCAATGCTCACTGGTTTGTAAAATCACCCAAAATCCCTTCCTTTAGTACCGTAGCATCAGCTCTCACCTCCTTTCATCAGGCTTTGCAGTCATTCTGTCGACAATCTTCATTTTATCTGTTATAGGAAGTTGGTCTGAGAACAGTCCCAGACTTACAGCCGCATCTGAAAGGTACCACAAGTGGTTTTCTAGGACCTTCCTGGCAGCAATGCTGATCTCACAGTCAAAAGACTCATTATTGTCCTAGACCAATCCAAAGTGACAGATCTTGTTCTGGAGCTTCAGCAGCAAGGGGCCTTTGTCCATGCCTTTGCGTAAACAGGACACCAAAGTTCAAAGATCAATTAATCTGAGTTTCTTCTTGAATACATCAGGTTGATCGCGAAAAAGGAAGATTTTGATTGCATAATGTAACTTGACCATCCAATGTCCATGGTCAATTGACCCAGGGGCTCTCCAGTGAATTACTGAAGGCTGACGTCCAAAGACAACCACTGTCAGCTCAATGAGCTCTTGGTAGTTGTCTCTGATCTCTGAATCGGACTTTCTTTCAGCAAACTCCTTGAGAAAACTGACGCTGTTTCATGGGGGCTTCAGTGCCGGATATGACTTCCAGTCCTCGGAAGTTGACACGTGTCACACCTTCCCAGCAGATTTAAATCTCTTGAAGATTGGGATTTATGGTGAACAGATGGACTGCAGCACAAGGTGAATACTTTGGCTAAAATCAATTCCTTTTCAGGAGCTCTCAGCCTATTTGTCTTCCAGCAGAACACACTCCGTTGAAATACCCAGTGTTGACAGAATTGTATCAAAACTCAAGGCTTGAACTTTGTCAACTGTGAGTTTTCACAACTTCAGAAGAATATGAACGACCATGAATTCATTGTATCCTGTCCCAAAGGCTAATTTGGGCACAAAGAGGAGCTTATCACCACCACCACCTGAAACCAGCACTGGCAGGCGGTCGACATTTCCTGCTCCAAAGATCTTAGGCAGAGTTTTCCCAACCCAGTGTAGTACCAGTGTGGCTAATCTAGTACAAATTCAGATCTTACAGCTTCAGCATGCTGTGTCCTGGCTTTCTTACGCACTCTGTGGATGGTTCAAAGTGGCAGGGCAGAAGGATCACAGCCAGGCGCTGCGGCAATTGTAATGTAAAAATTCACCTCTGAAAACATGTCCACCAAAAACACAGGAAGTGGGCACCATGACCTTCAACAAGAACTGTACACTTTTTTATTCCAAGTACCAGTAAGTAAGTAAGTAAGTAAGTAAGTATGATAACACAGCAGAAACTATTTCAAGCTGATCTCCATGACAAATGTTGACCAAGTTATACGGCATCAAAATTTACAGCAAATACTACTAGGCCTATATGGTAATATTTATATGTCATTGAGCACCGTCTTCTAGTTGGAATAGGAAGCTGAAATTTTGTCTCAATAATACTACTGACAGGTCTAAAAAACTGAGAGGGTGTCCTGGCTTCTAGCTTGAAATTTATTTTTGTGGACCACCCTACTGAGCAATGAAGTAGATTTCTTATCTAAATTCATTTCTTATGCGCCTATGGTTCTTCTTCTTCTTTATGTTCTCTGCCCTTGGGCAGGTTCGTATGACCAGTGACGCCATCTTTCTCGATTCTGTGCCTCCCTTTTCAGTCCACTGTATCCCTCTTCTGTCATCATCCAGTCCAGTAGCATTGTTCTCTGTCTTCCTCGCGCCTTCTTCCCTTCCATTCTTCCCTCAATGACGTCTTTTAGTAGGTTATGAGACCTATGGTTAATTATGGTTAATTAGGGCATACAGTCCCTGGCGCGCGAATTGGCCTGTCCTTATCATCTGCCGTTATCAGGTTCCCAGCAAACACACCCGCACGGGTCCCTTGCGGGATTCATCCGGTTTGACGGTACGAGATTCTCGCGGTTTTTGTCCCCGGTTTACACACGGGACCCTTGCGGTCCGCGTGTTTCCTTTTCCCACCGTTGTAGGAGGATTTCATTAATATTCATAAACTTCAGTCGCAAATGAGCTTGAATATGCATATGTTCAGCCTATCAGGGCCAATAAAACAGGTCACGTGACGCCAGCCATATCAGGCGCAGTACTCATTAATATGCATAAGACCTTAGCAGGGAAAATGGCGGCCGTGATTATTTACAGTTTGCGATATCGATTTGCAAAGCGATCCAACCATGAGATAAACTATAATAAATAAACTTTACTCGGCGTGATTTCACAGTTAAACATTACGCTAACACTCTACAATATTGGAAATTATTTAGTAGGCCCTATTGATATAAAATCTATAACACGTAGAACCCCTACAGACAATACTTCAATTTACAGACCCATAATAAATTATATTATGAAATAAACATTATGACCATTGGTAGGCTATTGATTTCATAGTTGAACATTACGATAACTCCGTAAAATTTTGGAAAAATTATTGAGTATTGATATAAATCTATAATACGTAGAACCCTACAGAAAATGCTTCAATTTACAGACCCATAATATTATATGAAATATGCATTATGACTATTGGTAGGCTATTGATTTGATAGTTGAACATTACGTTAACTCCCTTAAATTTTGGAAAAATTATTGAGTATTGATATAAATCTATGACACGTAGAACCCTACAGAAAATGCTTCAATTTACTTCATTGATAAAAAAAACTGCATCTCTTGTACTCTAAGTCGAATACAGTGGCGGTTTTAGAGGGGACTAAGGGCTGTAGCCCCCTAGCTGGAAAGTTAGCCCTTCAGTTTTTCTTAGCCCCCATACACATTTTAACCTCAAGTTTAACGTTTAATTTAGCCATACAATACATTGCCTACAATGTTTGTTGGTAACAAAGCCTGGTTACAGCTTCTGTGTACCATAGTGTATGCTGTATATGCATACGGGTATGATTGTATATATATATATAGAGAACAGTGTGGACTAGAATCCGTTTGGAGCATGCACAAGCATTGCACATACATAAATTAATATAAATGGATAAATTCATTGTGAGAAGTAAAAAAAGAGAAGCTTATAAGTTAAAAGATGAACTTTTCAACGAGAGGGGCTAAAGCAATTTTTAACCCCCCCAGTTCAAAAATTCTAGAACTGTCGCTGGTCAAATTAATAACTTATATAGAGGTGGTTACAGTGCGTTTTGAAGTAGCAGATTTTGTTAAATGCATGACAGTGAAATCATGTCCTATAGTTGATATGAGTTAACAGTTTAATGTTTATATCTGGCTGCCAGTGTTGAGCAACATTCCTCCTCCGCACCTGAGAAGAATGGAGGCGACAGCGAAGATGCTACGGAAGGTCCAGGCAAACAAGAATCTTCCGCTGCATACAGACATTACGTGCCATCCAAAATTACGGCTCCCTTCACGCCGACCTATATGGTGGAATCAACCTGATGAGGACTTTACAGCTAATACGGCCTGGTGTGCCGAGTGGCTGGCAGCTGAAGTTGTCAACCGCTCGCTCGTGGCCGTGCCGTCTGTATGGCCTCCGGGAAATGATCTCCCGCGGGGTCAGTGGGTCACACTGAACCGCTTCAGAACAGGTCAAGGTCGTTGTGCTGCCAATATGGTACGTTGGGGTCAGGCCATCGACCCCCTTTGTAGCTGTGGGGAAATTCAGACAATGGCGCACATCGTAAATGACTGTGTAACAACGCGTTTTCCGGGCGGGATGCCCGCCCTACATGAGGCCGATGAGGCTGCTGTTCAGTGGCTATGCGCAAACTGCAAAAGCTAAATAAATAAATAATAATCTAGGGTTAATGGGGATATTTGCCTTTTACGTTTTCATTGCACTCACTAAGCTCCTCAGATGTTTTTTAATTAGAGCTATTTGTTCACTCAGACCTCAAATTTACACGCACACACTATGGAAGAAACTAGACTGTTGTGTGTTTCGACACCTAAGAACTCAGCATTTCATTATGTTGAGTTTTGTTTATCATATTAATGATATGAATATGACATCTGTTTCAACAGTTTTTTATTTGTATTTGCTACCATGATTCATGAATAAAGATTTATATATTTTTATTAGTGTTATTATTGGAATACTCAATTTCATGCTTGCATTTCTAGGTCTAAAGATTTACACTTGATCAGCATATCTGAATGAAAGCCCACTGTGTGCTGTGCTCGTATAATGCCTGAAGCTATTTCTTCACTTTTGGAGATGTCTTCACTGTTTTGTCATTCACTGCCTTGCTGAACAACTCATCCAAGTCTTCAATTGAACAATGCATATACCACTGCCTTCACTATACTGAAAAGAAATGGTCGATCAGCCTTCTGGACACCATTTTCATTCGCACACACGTGACGCCGATAAGCTTGAGGAACGTGAAATATGCAAAGTAGCAGAATTGCATTAGGCTACACCTGTGCCATTGCAATCTGCTCAGACTTTGAGTTGTCAGTCATAAAACCATGGGGCCATTCAATCCGCATCCATAACATGAGCTGCTAACTTGATTGCCGAGGCCTTCTTGCTGGGGACAATGAGTACCCAAAGTGGTAAACCACCAGCAACGGAGTGCATTAGTAGAAGAAACAATCTATAGTTGTGGCAGTCCATGCTTCCACCAGCATCCATGAAAACCAGCTCACCACTGTGCTTAACTAAACGATGGATGCGTTTAATTAATGGAGTACATATTGCAACAATCTCTGTCAATTAACATCCCTGCAAATATCTGTTCTGTTCCATCAGCTGTGGGCTGGTTGTATTCGTCTAAGCGATGCTGTATGTCCTCAAGATGAACACATCCTGATGCTGGAACATATTTCTTGTGGAACATGTCTTAATACAAATTATGGTGCATATGAGTACAAGAAAACTGAAGAATCCAAGCACAAGAAAACTGAAGAATTCCAACGAGTACAGACGCAGAACAATTTCTATGAATAATTCAGATAAAAGATCCATACAGTTGAAGAATTAGTTCTAACCATGAAACAATAGAAATGACAGGTTTAAAAATAATGACTTGCCAACAATGTTATGTGAGGTTTTTCAAAATGCAATTACTTCCTGGTGTAATGTTTTCACAGGAAAGTACAGTTGATTTTGTGGACTTTGTTGATGCTCTCTCAGAATTTGTGTCTGTTTGTCTGTTGGACACCTGTGCTTCTGTTAATGTTAATTTTATTGCCTGCATCTTATTAATTAGTGAGGGAGTAAGGAAAAGGTTACATACTAATCCAAGTTTCTGTTTACTCTAGGACAGTGCAGTTACTGTATGATGAAAACCAGATACGGGATGTTTTGTTTGTGGTAACTGGAGGTTGGAAAACTCTTTTATAGCATAAGCATCTTTTATAGGAAGCTGTATTTCAAAAGGTTTCCAGTACACCAGTACCTCTATGTAAACATGTGAATGCGCATTTATATAACCCTGTATTAAACCTCTCAGAATGTATTATTTTTAAATGCAGTATGTTATGATAGTGTTAAAATAAGTAGCCTAGTCTAGCATAAATTTTGGTTTGTTTGTGAAAACAAGGAGGCAGATCACTTAAACAATTGAGTGCGATTTACAAGAAGCTGAGGGATGTGAATGATACTGCATGATGCATGTTAACACATACTGTTAACGAAGGTAAACGCTTTTGAACTTTGTGTCCCAAGTTGTACTACATGTACTAAACCCTGTACCAGAAGAATCAGCTCTAGTGGGAAAACCAGATTGTTCAGGGAAACGTTAACAAGCCAGAGTGCTTAAATGAATACGTTTACTGGAGGTCCTTGTGGAAGGCATGTGGAAATTCAGTAAGATTTCTTATTATTTTAAAATTTCTGTAGTGACATTGTGTAATGCACAAGACATAGCCATTTTCACAAATGTACAGGTGGATGTAATTAACACTTGAATAATGTAATTGTAAAGTAATAGAAAGTGTCTGGTGTGAAATTCAATTCAACAAATCTATGATGCTTGTGGGAGGTTGCTATAGGGTACCTGATACCACTGAAGAAGTTGACCAAGGATTATGCAAACTACTAGACATGGCCAATAAGGAAACGTCCTTGAATACGGGAGACTTCAACTATCATATTGATTGGGAAACTTAGAAGCGGAGAGAAAAACATAAGATTCTCATAGATTTTGTTAGTGCCATCTTTATGCAGAGCCAACCAGAGGAAACAACATTTTGAACTTGGTTCTAACAGCAGATGAATATATGGTTTAGAATGTGAGTGTGGGGGAACAGTTTAGTACTAGTGATCATCAGGTTGTCAGATGGAAATTAATCATGACATGGAAGGATGCATTCATAGTGCCAAATGTTGTTTAAAAAGGGAAATAGAAGTGATACAGGTAAAGTATACAGACCAGTCAGTTTAACCAGTGTGGTGTGCAAGGTCATGGAAAGAATTATTAAGGATAATATAGTGGAGCATTTGAATGCGCATGATATTATAAATGGCAGTGAACATGGATTTACCAGAGGCCATTCGTGTTTGACAATTCTGTTGGACTTCTTTGAGGTCTATGGAACTCCCTTCCCTTGGTAGTGTGTGGGACTCTACTTGTTAGGTTCTCTCTCTCTTGTTCATAGTTTAAAGTCTTTTCTGTAATGCTGACAGTGCCTCTGAATGGTTCGCACTGTGAGAGGTGCTTTATAATTCACAGATACTATACCATGCCACTGCTGTTCGTAGTTTTTATTAATGCCATGGATGATGGGATTTTATTGAAAAACAATTCTAAGTTTTGCAGATGATACTAAACTGTATACAACAGTGGATGACGAAGAACAAGTGAAGATACTGCTGGAAGATCTAAGAAGAATGTTCAGATGGTCATAAGACTGGCAAATGCTCTTTAATTTGGAAAAGTGCTCAGTTATGCATATGGGGAAGAGAAACAACATGTTTCATATGAAACGGGGGTAAGGTGTTGAAAGTGAATGATGAAGAAAGGTACTTGGGTGTGACTATGCACAAGAGTGCAAAACTTTCAAGGCAATGTGCTGAGGCATCAAAAAGGCTAACTCAACATAAACACCAGAGACAAGGATACAAGAATGAGGTTAGGCCACAGTTACAATACTGCATCCAGGTATGGAATCCATACCTGAAACAGGACATGGAAAACTGGAGAAAGAGCAAATAAGAGCTACAAAAATGATTTGGGGCTACAAGGATTTGAGCTATGAAGAAATGGTGAAAAGATGTGGATTGACAACATTGGAGAGAAGGAGGAGCAGAGATCTAATCGAAGCATATAAGATTATCAATGGAAAGGAAGCACTGCAGTGCAGAGGTTCTTTGAATTAGCACAAGGCAAACAAGGCAACTTGGGGACACAGGTATAAATTGTTAAAGAGGCCAAAAGGAACATTAGGGCAGATATTCTTCAGTGCGTGCAAGAGTTGTAGACCTGTGGTATGGTGGATGATGGTACTGTCTCAGTGGACAATATCACAGCTTTTAAGAAGCTAGGTAAATTGGGCTATTCAGCATTCCAGATTAATTTGCAGTAGTTCTAAAACAGACCACACGTCTTCTGAACCACTTAAAACACCTGTTATAAATGTTATGCAAATTATACTATAAACAAAATTTGATTAAACACAATAATTTATGTTCCCTCTCAGCAGGCCTTGTGTGTGAAATTAACTCAGACCAATTTCATATATCCAGAAAGTCAATTTTGTTTAAGACCTACTGATATAACAGCATAATTCCCTTGCACAATTCTAATCCCCAATTCTCTGGCCAAAAATTTAACAATTCTAACACTACGGACCAAACCATGAAAAGCCATACAATTCCTATGCTGAATTTTAATCCACCACTCTCTGATCAAAGGTTTAGCAACTCTACATAACGCTACGGACCGAAAACATGGAAAGCCACAAAATTTCCTTGCTGAATTCTAATCCACCACTCTCGGACCAAAGATTTAACAATTCTACATAACACAACGGACAGTGATGGGCAATAGTTAACTAAAAAGTTGCTAACTTTTAGTTTAACTAAAAAAATTTAGTTAAGGAAGAAGTTTAACTAAAAAAAAGTTAAAAGTTTAGTTAAAACCTAAAAAAATTTTAGTTGCTAACTAAAATAGTTTAACTAAAAAAATCAGCAATATGCAACTGTTTTTCCACAGTGAACATTGAATACTGTCAGCAAAAAAACATGTTAACACTGCATGGTTTTAGCATTAGCAGCCTGTGTTTTTAAATTCATACACTACTTACAGTACACATGTAACTGTATGACAAAACAGTACACATTGCATAGTTTGAAGGTTAAATTGTCATTGACGCTTTGCATTATTACAGTTCACTTAACGTCTTTTATTGTGAAAATGTTTGTCATAAAAAGTTGAAAAAAAGTTGGAAAAAGTTTAACTACTTTTTTAAAGTTTAGTTAACTAATTTCCAAAATCAGTTGCCAACTTTAGTTAAAGTTTTTTTTGGTTGGAAAATAGTTTTAGTTTAACTTAAAAAAATAGTTTAGTGCCCATCACTGACTACGGACCGAAAACATGGAAAGCCACACAATTCTTGTGCTGAATTCTAATCCACCACTCTCTGACCAAAGATTTTACAATTCTACATTCTACATAACACTACGGACCGAAAACATGGAAAGCCACACAATTCCTATGCTGAATTTTAATCCACCACTCTCTGACCAAAGATTTTACAATTCTACATTCTACATAACACTACGGGCCGAAAACATGGAAAGCCACACAATTCCTATTCTGAATTCTAATCCACCACTCTCTGACCAAAGATTTTACAATTCTAACACTACGGACCGAAAAATGGAAAGCGTAAACAATATTTTATTATTTATTAATTTATTTTCACATGTATTATTATTTATTTATTCGGAAAAAAGTATCAGTACAGGTTGCAATAAAACACTATACAGAACCTACAGTTATGAAATACAAATAATTTTCAACAACCCTATCAGAATAATGTATTTTCGATTTGATGCGACAATGTTTTCGATAAGTATTTTAAGCTTGCCCACAATGCTGAGCTGAATGTCCCACAAAGTTAATGAATATGCATGAACAGCTGTGATAGGCTGAATTTTATGCATATTCAAGTTAATTTGCGAAAGAGGTTTATGAATATTAATGACATCCTCCTACAACGGTGGGAAAAGGAAACACGCTTGCGGTCCACCCCGTGTCAGTGGCGCCTCCTACCGGTATTCGTATTTCTACCGCCAGTCCGCCATTTTGTGTGCCTGCCGTTTCGAATGTACAAATATTTGACAGATCGCGATTTGTTTCTGTGAAAAGTAAGATTACGTTATATTTATTATACTAATGAACCTATATCTGTGTACATTAACAGTTTATGTAAATGCTGTATTTAATTGTGGTCGGGATAGACGAAACGGAGATTGCAGTGGGTTAGGGTCAGGGCTGTAGTGGTAAAATTAGAGGTGAGTACACGCTACCGGTTAGTTTTCCGAAACAAATTAGAGGTGAGTATACGCTACAGTATTTTGTGAGTATACGCTACAGTATATAAATAAATATAACTACTAGAGGTGAGTACACACTGTGTAGTGTATACCCGCGTATACCCTCGACTACAGCCCTGGTTAGGGTTATGAACTGTACGGTAAACTTGCGCTATGAGGGTCCAAATGTTATGGTCTGACTCAAATTCAAGGGGCTATGTATTACTGTGCGACAAGAGGTCGCACCTTCTTATCTTATCTTATATGATTATTTATAAAGCGCCTCTCACAGCATAGACTATTCAGAGGCGCTCCCAGCGTGTCAGCCCCGAGGGAAAAGAAAGGTCTTTAGGCAGCGGAGAGAAGAAGGCGAGATCCCAAGCAATATCTTGCTACGGAGAGAGGGGGGCAGGTCATTCCAAAGGGAAGGGCCAAGGATGGCAAAAGCACGATGCTGAGCCATCGAAGTCCTTGCACGAGGGACCTTGACACTAGTTAGCGTCCAGACACCAATAAGGCTATTTAAATGAAAGCACATCGACAAATATTCAGCAGCAGTGACTCTAGTTTTCAAGTTTATCCGTGTTAGATGTTGACATCTCTCAGTTAAGTCACATTAAAGTTTCATTTAAACATTTTGAACATTTATCCAATAAATGTAGCTTAAAGTTTCATAGATTATACTTGAACGTTTAGCTTAAACTTCCTATAAATTTAGCTTAAAGTTTCATTTGAACATAGTATCCTTTAAATTTAGCTTATACATTGTTGAACGTTTACAATAAACTTGAAAACTAGCGTCATTGCTGCTGAATTAAACATTGCAGCTGCCGTGACCATCAAAACTGGATAGTTGTCGAGATCAATAAGTACTGCACTCTGTGAAGATGAGAATGACGATATTGCAGGGCTTCATGCAACAAGAGTCGACAACGTTGAAGACTAGTCTGAGAAATTTTCAAGTACACAACCATTTAATTGTCTTTGTGATGTAGTTATCATATCTCTGCAATCCTTAATCAACTAATCGAAAACAAGGTGCAATTAGAATATTTTAAACGGGAGTGCGTGTTGAATAAACATATTAAAAAGGCCATGATTCTGTAGAATGAAATGGTTTCTTAGTTACTTTTATATGAATGATTCACTCTTAAGCTTTGCATTCACTAGTTCTTAGTAGCTTGGTAACAGCCTGTGTGATTGACGGGTGTAATGATTACATTTTGTTTTATTATGTTACATTAGTCAACGCTGTGCAGTGGGCTTTACCAATTGCTGAGTCGTCCAGACAACCATACAGGCTGTTCGGAATATCAACTGCCAATCACCAAGGCCTCTTGGTGCTTCAAAGACACCAGTCATTCGAACAACTGGTACGTGTTGAATACTGAAGCAATGGTACCAATTTGATCCTAAGCGGTTCTTTGAAAAATTGTCTTTAGAGCAGTATTGGGATATTATCAATATTCCCTTGTATCACCCAATTTTCTTTTATATCAGGCAACATATATTTCTTGTTCTGTTACATTGATTAAAATCTAGCTATCTTTAGTGGTTACACATTTGATTTGTTATAAGGAATAATTATGTTGCTTCATTTCTATCAATTTTTAATGATTCAGTAGTTGTGTGGTCATATCGTGAATGTGTCTTTAAATTATCAAATTGTTTTTACTACTGTTTGCCATGGATTATAAGCTGTTGAATATATTTATCCTTTCAGCCCCTTAAGTGTGTTGACACATAGTACCGATAGTCACTGATCAAATTTGTGTAGTAATTCATAACTGATAAATATGAATTTAGGATGCTAGCACTGGGGATTCCCAAAAGTTTTGCATTGCAATCAAAAGTGTCAGCACATTTTTGTGTTACAGCTAATCACTTACTTACTACATTTTTGAAGATTTCTTTTGTCACCGTAGTGTTCATAAATCGAAGTATGATGGTTATCTGTGTAGACTTGATTTTGTAGGTGGCGATTTTAGTAGCAGACTCGTGATAAAAATATCTTGCCAGTCTGGAGGAGTTGCAGCAAACTCAGAAACTACATTCATCTACGCTGCAGTCGATTTCGAGGCAACTGAATGCAGCAGGCGGACTTGCGGCAACGGAGCTGCCTGAGGCCATGCAATTTTCCATCGAAACCGAGGATGATTTGTCGAGCGTGGAGGACAAGGTGCTTGACACTTCAACGATGAAAATATTGGTGTGAAAATATTGGTGAGTCTTTTTACTGTTTAAATGGTTTTTAAAGCCTTGTGTATGATTCGCTGCTAATTTCTAGGGCATGCAATTTTTTTATCTTGCTGTTAATAGGTTGTATTAAATTCTATTTCTTTGTGTCCATAAAGTTAGATGTGTACATAAATATTTTTTTAAATGTCGACATTTAACTGAAAAGGCCAGCATTTTCTTAAAACGTGTCAAATTGCAATATTAGAAGATTTCCTTGTCTTTTGTTCAGTCTTGTTGTCAAGACCTTAAACCTCAAGACCAAGACCAAGGCCAAGACTTTGAACCTCAAGACCAAGACTTTGAACCTAAAGACCAAGACTTTTTAAAACGAACTCGAGTGAACTGGAGACCAAGACTTTGGACAACAAGACTGCTCAGATTGTTAAGATTAAACTGCTTTGATCTGCTTCTTCTTTTATTGTTTAGATACAAGTACTCGTGGATAACTGTGGAAATGATTTGTGAGAATTCATCAGACGAAACATGAAGTTCATTTTTGGAAACGATCCAGCTCGACGTTTCGGTGTGACAGGGCAGCGAGGCAAGAAGACATTCAAGTCATTGAAGCTGTTCGACATTTATGGTATGTATTTTGCATATAATACTTTTTGAATCAAGTGTAATTTTTACTGCTAATAACTTGTCACTCATTAAAGTTTGATGAACAGCTGACTATAATTCAATTGCAAGCTATCAATTTCAGCTTTATTTCTTGCTTCCAATGGATCTTTTGCCTTGTTACTCAAATAAATGAGATATTGCTAATGATAGTAAAGAAAATTCATCAAGTTGTGACGTCAAACGAAATGATGCAGTTGGCATGTGGGAACTATTTATGCTTGTTTCAAATAAAAACATTCAATAGTCTAATGACTTTTATTAAGTGCTAAACCATTGAAACATTACTTATTGCATTTTTTAGGCTAAGACATCTTCGACATTGTTTTGACTTTTCTAATCTTGAACATTGTGCAGGCAGTGTCTCTAAATATTGTCATTTAATAACAGAAAGAGTTGTTGGAATAATATCATTTTACAATACAAATCAGAGCACATCAAATTCTTAATTCTTGTTCTTTGTAACTTGTTATTTTAAATCTAAATGTTGTTGTTCTTTGTAACTTGTTATTTTAAATCTAAATGTTGCATGTTTGAAATTTCAGGTTCGGTAAAACATAATATTGCTACAAAGGACAGCACGAGGAAAATGGTTGAAGACGAGTTGGCCAGTTGGTTTGGTAATGGTAGGGATCATGGCACTGGAGGCCACCAACTATTGAAATCGGCGCCATTCAAAGAGACTGAGTCAGAGTCGATCAGTGTTGATCAGGAGTTCACCAATACTGCTGATGACATTATTGTTAAATGAAATTACAGAGCAGATCGACTGCATGATTACTTTACTTTATTAAATTGACTTTATTAAATTGATGTGTCATTTAACGCTTTTGTTGATTATTTATTGCTTTAACTATATAGCACAGTTTACAGTACAGTTTGCATACTATACTGTAAACTGTGCCACTGGTGGAGTTCTTGTTTGACAGGTGGGGGCGACGTTTTTGAACTGATCAGGTCAAAAAAAGAGTTTTGAACTGATCTGCTCAAAAGAGGTATAAAAAAAACTGGGGTGACTTTTTGCTGTTTCCTAAAAAAATTTTGGGGGGTGGGTGGGGGCAGATGTATGGTGTGTCCCCCTACTGTTCAAGGGGGTCTTGTCCCTTTTGAACTGATCTGGTCAAAAAGAGTTTTGAACTGATCTGCTCAAAAAGAGAAAAAAAACTGGGGTGACTTTTTTGGTGTTTCTTCAAAATTTGGGGGGGGCAGATGTATGGTGTGTCCTCCCCCACTGTTAAAAGGGGTCTTGTCACTCTGGACCCCTGGGATTGCCGCCCATGAACTGTGCTAAACTGGGTATCACTTTTTAGTCATCTGGGAATGAACTGGGAAAGAACCGGGATGCCCGGCGGGATATCCCGTATGGGTCCCGTACGGAAACCGCGGACAAAAACCGCCGGGATCCCGCCGGGTATCCCGTCTGGGTCCCGTATGGGATCCCGTATGGGTCCCGTCTGGGTCCCGTCTGGGTGTGTTAGCTGGGTAGCGCATTGGATAACATCTGGCGTAGAGTGCGAGAGGTACAGAGATCGAGTCCCATAGGCGGTCATGCTTTGTAGGCTGCAATTTGCGCCGTGTATTGCAGGCTGTCTGTTCTGTTAGTAGTTAAGGTTTATCGCATAACATGTACATGTACAGCGCAGTGCGTATGCAGGCGCTTAATTAAAGAATAAATATTATTATAAATATTATTATACGGGATTGGGTCGGTGGTGGCATAGGCGTAATTTGTGGGAGTACGAGTGGTACCCGTACCCCGACTTTTTGGACTGGGGGTACCGTACCCCCACTTTCTGAACAATGCCAATGAATATTTTATTATTGTGCCTTCCCAGAGATTGTAGTCTCAGCCTTGCTTCGTGTATGTAAGAAATTGGTACCCCCCACTTTTTAGACCAAAGTTACGCCCCTGGGTGGCGGCCCGATCGAAGTCGTGGTTTCCACCGGGAAATGATTGTAGACTACATCCTTTATCTGTCTAATGGTGCTTTTAAATCCGGTAGGTTGACCGTTCAATTTACAACCGATTGCCAACGTCGACCCAATATGCTTTACCAACTTCCAGGCTTCGACACTGAAGTGGACATGGCAGCCTAGTTATTGCTGACTTGATATAGCGCCGGTGTTTGAGCTGGTCTCCCTGACGTGTTTTTGTGTGGCGCAGAGAAATTTCGAAGATTTACATTTACATTTATACTTCATTGGGTCAACGTTGGCCCGACGTCACGGTCACAATTATCCAGGGATGTACATCCAATATCGGTCCACTGTTTTTTTTAATCCGGTCCAGAAGGACGCGGGTTAGATACCCGCTAGCCCATGAAAGTCGACTCAGCCTTTTCACTCCTTACAATCCCTAAGGGGCGACTATACAATGAGCAGTAGGCTAGAACAGATTGGTGCCTTGCATGCTGCCATGCAGTTAAATTCGACTCCTGTTAGCCTAAACTTGTTATCAACTCTTATTGCTATATCGTGCAATCTTTCTGCGTTCTTGTCAGTTTGAATTTAATAAAATTATAATTTTTATTATTATTATTATTATTATTATTATTATTATTATTATTATTATTATTATTATTATTATTATTATTATTATTATTATTATTATTATTATTATTATTATTATTATTATTATTATTATTAACTGTTATGATTCGCAAGGTGGCGATATACACATAACAAGTTAGGATGGCTCAGAAGATGGCTCTATCACAGTCCTTCGCTTGAGTTTTACTGATATTCGCCAGATGGCACTGTTAGATTTCTGCGATGATTATCTGCTTTAACGAAAGAAAATAACTATGGCTAGGTACTCAGCAATCCAGTGGTTAGCCATCGAAGCTAGCTAAGTGTGAACTGAGTTTTGTGTACAGTCTTGCAGTGCGAGATATTAGCGTATATATTTAGTGCGTTTACTTTAGTTTCACGTGTATATGTATATATGATAGATGTATAACGTATAGTCTTAGTGACACGCGCGGCCGGCCAATCTCGGCAGCGGCGCGCTATATGTATATTATTAGATTTCACTTAGGCGCACAGAAGACAGGTGTGTCAAGAGGCGCGAAGAATTATGCTGACTGGAGAAGTTTTGAATTCGAGTATGTTCACTGTAGTAGTGTGGCTGACTAGTTGAGTTGTAATCGAATTGAGTTCTGTCTGTTTGTTTCTTATTAAACTGAAAAGATATTAAACTGTGTTGCTGATTAATTCAGGTTATACTTATACGTAGAATTAGTGTTCAAAAGGTGAACGTTAAATAGGCGTTAAGTACAAGAGAACAAGGACTTAGCAAGAAGGATTGTCAACGGAAGGATTGGGTTGACATTATTGGTGGCAGCGTCGGTGTGGATAAATACTCACGGTGGAACAGCGTCGGTGTGGATAAGAACTCACGGTGAATAAATACTCACGGTGGATATAAACTCACGGTGGATTAAAATTCACGTTATCACCTCTTTCGGCGGATAAAAGAATCTACGACGGTGATTGAAGAATTTACAACGGTGTTAGAAGAATCTACGCGTTGTATGCTGTGTGACGAGTTTACGATATCAACGACGGTGGAACACGAGAAACGGTATAAAAATTTCGTTGTTTTCCACGAACAAATATAAAAGAAATCCCGTTTGTTTATCGATTCACACACCAAGAAAAACCGTGACTTCTTTGAAAAGAGAAATCACCAAAGTA
Source organism: Allolobophora icterica (assembly GCA_963556255.1). Lineage (NCBI taxonomy): Eukaryota > Metazoa > Annelida > Clitellata > Crassiclitellata > Lumbricidae > Allolobophora > Allolobophora icterica. The sequence goes on along the minus strand of OY744605.1, from coordinate 9,534,955 downwards.
AACAAGTAAGATGGAGAAACTAAGTGCTGAAAGACAAGCAGATATTAAGAAGATGTCTACGGAAAGGCTGAAACAGCGTTTGTTGAAAGCCGGTTTTAAAGAAGAACAATTAGAAGGTATGTCACGTGGTGACATGATGCAGGAACTCGCCGATGTGTGGGTTAAAGAAGAAGTCGAAGAAGAAGGTGCCGTTGGCGGTGCCGTAGAAAAGGCTATTGAAAAACCTCCTGTGCCTATGTCTATGGAGATGTTGATGCAGTGGATGATGATGAAAGAAGATAGAGAAGATAAATGGAGACAAGAAGCAGAACGTGTAAGACAAGACGAATTGCGCTTGCAGAGAGAGAAAGAAGAGAAAGCAGAACGTCTGCAGAGAGAGAAAGAAGAGAAAGCAGAACGTTTGCAGAGAGAGAAAGAAGAGAAAGAATTGCGCTTGCAGCGAGAGAAAGAAGAGAAAGCGGAACTTGCAAGGCAAGAGGAATTGCGTCTGCAAAGAGAGAGAGAAGATAAAGCAGAACAAGTGCGTAAGGCAGAACTTGAATTGCAAAAGAATCAGTTTGAGATTCAGTTAGAACAGTTGAAAAGAGATAGGGAAGATGCTGAAAGAAGAAGATTGGAGCAGATGATTGAATTTGAAAAAGCTAGAAAAAGTGATGAAGAGGTTCGTCAGCAACAGATTGAAGCAAAGAGAATGCGTGAAGAAGAAAAAGAAAAAGCGCGAACGTTAGAGTTAGAACGTGCGGAACAGATCAGACAAGAAGAACTCAAATTTCAGAAAGAAAGTTTGGAAAAGGCAGAGACAGAAAGACAAGAACGTCTGAAACTGGAGAAATCAAAATTGACATTGAAAGAAACGCAAATGAGAGAAGAACGGGAAGCAGAAAGAAGGAAACAGCAAGAAAGTGAAACTTTGGTGTCAAAAATTAAGAAAATAGGTGATGCAATGAAGCATGTATTGCCTCAAATGCCAACTGATATGATGGAGGTGCCATTATATTTTGAAACAGTCGAGAACGCGTTTCGTAGTTTTGCTGTGGAAAAGCCGTTTTGGGTGAAATTGTTACTACCATTGATGACGCCGAAAGCTCGAACCGTTCTGAATAGATTGTCATTCGATGATCTAGACAATTATGATAGAGTCAAGCAGCACTTATTAAAAGAATTTAAATTGACCTCCAGAGAATACAGAGCCAGATTTGTGGATGCTAAGAAGACAACAGAAGAGACTTATACGATGTTTACGGCAAGACTTAAGAACTTGCTAAACTATTACGTGAGAAGTCGAAACGTGAACAGAGAGTATGATACGCTCTTTGATTTGCTGGTAGCGGATAAGCTAAAAGAATGTTTACCGCCAGGTCCACTACAGTTTGTATTGTCGAAGGAAGGAACTGACTGTCTCCAAGCTAGTGCAGTGGCAGACCTAGCAGACATTCATGTAAACAATCGAATTGGGTTTGCATTTCCAAATATAAACAGTTATCCTTCTCAACGTTCCGTAAACCAAAGCCAGAGTGGAAAGTGGAAAAGTAATCCAGGAACAGGGAATCAGTTCAAAGGTAAAGAAGTCAAGGCTAATGTCCCTGTACCCAATGAGACCAGAGAAGTGACGTTTGGTCGTCAGGGATTTAACAAATCGTCAGCGCCGTTTGCCAAGAGGGAAGGCAACACATCGTTTACGCAGTATAAGAGATATGAAGGAAATGAACAACGAGGCATGGTTGTGAAGCGTTGTCACAACTGTGGTTCAGACAAACATTTGGTTAAATTTTGTCCAGTTCCAGTGGCAGCAGCTAGTTCTAGCAGAAATCAAGAACACACAAGGGTGAATTTGATTCAAGTGGTTAGTGATACAGATAATCAAACCGCGAGTCAAGAAAACCAAGAGACTGAAGTAAAGTCGGTAATGAAATGTGGTATTCAAAAAGAAATTCTATTGGATGCTGAAATTCAGAGAGAAGTCATAGGAAAAGATGACAGTCGAATATTGAAGAAATCGTTCTTGCAATATGTTGAGGTCGAAATTCGTGCAGTAGACGGTAAAGAGCCAGTGAAAGTCAAAGCACTGAGCGACTCGGGAGCAGAAATTCCGGTGATTAGTGAAGAATTACTGGAAGGCATGAAGGTGGAACAAATTGGAAAAGTGAATTTGCAATGTGTGGCAGGAGATGCCATTCCTGCGAAGTTAGTGAAAGTCGATGTTAGATTGTGTGGTAGTGACGTGGAAGAAGAGGGATTTTCGCGTAAAATCCAGTGTTCACTTACACCTTATGTCACCTTGATGTGTGCTAGTATTGCAAAGATGGGCAGTACAGAAAGATTCTTGTTGCATCCAGAGATAATTGCCGAATTAAAAGCCGTACCACAGATGAAAGTTAAAACGATACAAGGAGATGTGAGTGTACGAGCAAATGTAATGACGAGAGCGCAGAGTCGGAAACAGGAAATGGTAGATGTTGATAAGAAGAGTGAAACTGAAAGTTCAAGTGATGAGGAAAACGAAAGTAATGAGCAACGAAGCTTATCGCGAGATGGTGTAACATCAGAGATAAACGAGCAAGAGATGGTTGCATGCGAGAATGGCACATTAAATGAAACTGAAGAAGACAATGAATGTGATGTGGGGATAGGAGACTTGTATAGAGATGAAGAGATGGATGAAGAACAAAAGGTGCAGATTGCCGATTCGAAGAAGTTCGAAGAGCAACAGAGAAAGGATGAATCGTTGAAGCCGTGGTGGAAGTTAGCACAAGAGAAAGAATCTGAATTCTGTGTGATCAACGGTTTATTGCATAAGAAATATCAGATATTAGACCAGACGATATATCAACTAGTGTTACCAAAAGAGAGACGAATAAAAGTGATGGAATTGGCGCATGAGTCGGTATTTGGAGGACATCTAGGAGAAGAGAAAACAAGAGAACGAATAAAATTATCTTTTGTATGGCCAAAGATGAGAAGAGACATTGTGAAATTTTGTAAGTCTTGCGAGAAGTGTCAACTAAAGGCAAGGAGTCTGGTGATGGATAGAGTGCCTATCACTCCGGTCTCAAGAGAAGAGGTCGCCTTCAAGAGAATGACGATGGACCTCGTTGGCCCGATCGATCCAGTATCTGCGGCAGGTCACAAGTATTGTTTATGCATTGTGGACTCGTGCACCAGATGGCCTACAATCTTCTTATTGAAATCGCTGACAGCGAAGGCTGTGTGTGAAGCGTTGACGGAACTGTTCATGAACGTTGGTGTGCCGTCCGTGATTACCAGTGACCAAGGAACGAACTTCACAGCCAGTTTGACAAGAGAATTTCTCGATTTAATGGGCTGTAGTCCAAGATTCGACACACCAGGACACCCAGAGGCTGCTGGATTAGTAGAAAGATGGAATCAGACATTTAAAAAGATGATCCATCATGTGATAATAGACAACCCGAGGAAATGGCACAAGATAATTCCTTTCACAGTGTGGGCATTACGAGAAGTGCCGAATGCAACTACTGGAGTATCACCATATATGCTTGTCTATGGGAAAATTCCGAGAGGACCATTGGCAATATTAAAAGAGAGTTGGACTAGAGAAATAAACTTACCACCTCATGTTGGAGTTAAACCAGAAAAGTATTTGAAAGAACTCAAAGAAAATATGGAGAAAGCATTATTGTTTGCAGAATCCTACTCTCGAGAAAAGCAATTACAATACACGAATCAGTATAACAAGAGAGCAAAGCACAAAGAATTTGAAGCTGGTGAGAAAGTCATAGTTTTGTATCCAACGTCAACGAACAAACTTATTTCTCGATGGCATGGTCCATGTACGATCATACATCGAAGATCAAAGTACTCTTATTTAGTCGATATGGGAGAAAATGGTCGAAAAATAATTCACGCCAACAAGATCAGAAAATATGTTACTCGAGCATTAAGTTGTGGTCTAATCGTTGAAGAAGATGAAGATTTTGGTTCAGTGGTTGAATTACCAATGAGGAATGAGGTTCAAGATGACAAGAATTCACTTAACCTCGATCCTGAACAAATTAGCCATTTGACAGTAACTCAGCAAGAACAGTTGTTGAAAGTCTTGAACAAATACTGTGACAGATTTTCAGAAAAACCCGGATTATGTACATTGGTCGAACACGAAATTGAACTAAAACCAGGATTTCGTGAAAAGGAATTTGCAGCATATCGAATTCCTTTGATTTATCGAGCAGAAGTGGAACGTCAGATCAAAGAAATGTTAAAAACAAACATCATCAAACCATCATCGAGCAGAATGGCAAGCCCTTTGGTTATTGTTAAAAAGAAAGACGGATCTTTAAGACTTGCCTGTGACTACAGATACATTAACTCATTCACAGTGGATTGTAAATATCCGATGCCGATTGTCAGAGACGTTTTGAACAAAGTTGGAAAGTCTAATGTGATTTCTATTTTGGACTGTCGAAGTGCTTATTGGACTTGTCCTGTAAAACAATCTGATCAATGGAAGACAGCTTTTGTAACACATAATGGACTGTATGAATTTACTCGTGTTCCTTTTGGAATGATAAATTCAGGCCGAACTTTTGTTAAGGCGATAAATTTAGTTTTACAGCCTATAAGTGACTTTGCAGAACCGTATGTTGATGACATTGCTGTGCATTCTGACAGTTGGAATATTCACTTGCAGCATCTAGATGCATTTTTGATGCAAATGAGATTGCATAACGTTACTTTGAATTTGAAAAAATGCATATTTGGTAAGAGTGAGGTAAGGTTTATCGGTCATGTGGTTGGGTCTGGTAAGATAAAGATGAATCCAGACAGAATTGAAAGTTTGACTAATTTGAAGATCCCAGAAACTAAGAAGCAAGTTAAGCAACTGCTTGGATTTTTTAATTATTACAGACAGTTTATTAAGGACTTTGCACAGATTGCGAAACCTTTATCTGATTTAACTAGTAAACGTGTTTCTGATAAGATTGATTGGACTGTTGAACATCAGCAAGCATTTGATTTACTTAAAGAGGCTGTGCGATCCAAAGTAGTGTTATATGTTTTTGAAGTGGGAAAACCATTCAATTTGTACTGCGATAGTAGTGACTTTGCAGTCGGTACTGTTTTAACACAGATGGACGACAAGGGAATAGAACGCCCTGTGTCATTTATCAGTCAGAAATTAACTGATACCCAGAAGAGATGGGCTACTGTGGAAAAGGAAGCCTATGCTATTGTTTGGGCTCTAAACAAGTTAAAAGAAATTATAATTGGATCAAAAATTTTCATTTTTACTGATCACAATCCTCTTACATACTTGACTGAGTCAATGTCTAAGTCTGCTAAACTTGTGCGTTGGGCGTTAGCCTTACAAACTTTTGATGTTGAGGTGAAGTACAAGAAGGGCAGATTGAATATTATTGCTGATTGTTTGTCAAGGTTATAAGTAATCGTAAGACTGTTTATTAATTAGTTAGATATATATATGTTTCATGTATTTTGGTAATTTCGCAAATTTTGAAATTTAATTTGCTCAATTCCAGAAAAAGGAAGGAGGTAATGTGAACTGAGTTTTGTGTACAGTCTTGCAGTGCGAGATATTAGCGTATATATTTAGTGCGTTTACTTTAGTTTCACGTGTATATGTATATATGATAGATGTATAACGTATAGTCTTAGTGACACGCGCGGCCGGCCAATCTCGGCAGCGGCGCGCTATATGTATATTATTAGATTTCACTTAGGCGCACAGAAGACAGGTGTGTCAAGAGGCGCGAAGAATTATGCTGACTGGAGAAGTTTTGAATTCGAGTATGTTCACTGTAGTAGTGTGGCTGACTAGTTGAGTTGTAATCGAATTGAGTTCTGTCTGTTTGTTTCTTATTAAACTGAAAAGATATTAAACTGTGTTGCTGATTAATTCAGGTTATACTTATACGTAGAATTAGTGTTCAAAAGGTGAACGTTAAATAGGCGTTAAGTACAAGAGAACAAGGACTTAGCAAGAAGGATTGTCAACGGAAGGATTGGGTTGACACTAAGGTTCCCTGATTATTGTATTTCAACTCAGCTTCTCCAAGGGATCGTGATTTTCTTATTGCGATTTTACTCGTAGCAAGAGTTGACAGGTGGCTTATAGATTACGACAACGGTGCTATTTGTAATTGTAACTGTAATCGAAAACTCATATAGCGCCACTCAGATCAGCGGCGCTTTCAACTCGCTTCAATGCCAGCACCGGGAAAAAGATAAGAATAGATTAGAATATACTGGATTATATTATATTTGACTAGACTAGATTGAACTACATTAGACTAGATACTACTAGACAGTCTAGACTAGATTGGATTATATTATAATATGTCAAGACTTCCTTTCAACTAACACTCCCGGCGAATGTAACAATCAAATGAATACCCCACTGTACACTGTCGGTGGGAAGATCAGTCAGCGAGAGAAAGGACTGGTCAGTGGTCACTCACACTAGTATACCGAGGCTAAGAAAGTGAAGTCGCTAAAACATCATAACGACGTCTGTCTCACACGGTTTGCTGCCAGTGTTATTTTAGTTCCAGCATTAATTTCTATTCCAGTTCTTATTCTATTCCACTGCTATCATTTTAGTTCTAGTTCTAGTTCCTCTTGAGAAATAAATTTTATTCTTATTCTAGTTCTAGTTCCTCTTAAGAAATAAATTTTATTCTTATTCTAGTTCCACTTCCTCTTTATAAATAATATTAGTTCCAGTTCTAGTTCCACACAAAAATTATTTGTGGTTCCACTCCCAAATCCACTTACAGTTGTCACAGTTCTAACATGAACGGTTAATGTCTGTCGGACAATGTGAATGCGACTGTTCATAAAACAGTATATAGGCAGACACACTAAAACGTTAGGCCTACCAGTCAATTATTTTACTGTTGAGTTTAAAAAACACCCGCATCTCAAGGGATGTGCTCAATCGATTTCTGCGACCTGTAGACATCCATCCTGCAACAGAAAAGATTCTACGAACGCCTCTGACGCGGGAGCTGAAACTAAATCTTCATCTATAACAGCGAGCTGTGGGTAAACTGAATGTCTACTCTGCCAGAAGTCAAAGAGACTAGGAACAGCGACTTGTGTTCTTCAATTTCCTGAATGTATTTAGAAAGTTCTGCTGCAATGCTGTCACGAGCATGTTTGATGGGGAGTCTGTGTGCCTCACTCTTGTTGTCAGAAGTTTGAATCAGAGTGCATAGCCTATTATTTTATAGAATATACGGAGAAGCTTCATCATAGCGCCGCACCGTGACGTCAATCAAGAGCCGTCGTCATTCCGCATAGTTATTAGTTAACGTTAGAATATTATTATCGGTTGGGCAGCTTAAAAAAATAAATTTTATTCTATTCCGTTCTCGTCTAAAAATTAATTTTTATTCTATTCCGTTCTCGTTCCAGGAAAAAATTGAAATTTTTATTCCTATTATTATTTTTTGTTCCAGTTTTCGTTCCGTGGAACTAATATTAAATAATTATAATTCCTATTCTATTCTCTGGAACGAAAATAACACTGTTTGCTGCCCTAGCAGCCTAGAAGAGGATCCAGAACATGTGAAGTTTCAGCGACTTTTTTCTTTCCCTCGGCATATGAAGGCGAGTGGTCAGTCCTCTCCCTCGCCGTCTCATCTTCCCACCGACAGTGTGTGGCCAGTGTACTCATCATAGCTGATTTGGCTTGGGACACAGATGGAGAAGAATTCTCGAAATAAATTTCTGTCCTGGCACGGATACGAAACCCGACCATTAAGTTGACAGTCCAGCAGACAAGTCCCTGGACTATCACGCACCATGTCTATATTAATAGACTCATTGAATTATAATTATTAATCTCGAAGATGTTTTAAGCAGCGGTTGTTTGCCCGAAGCGATTTTCAATATGCAGATGTTGAACAGAGGTGTCGTAACAAGAAATGGAAATGATGTCGGAACAGAAGGTGAGGTGATGATGAAGAGAAAGATGATGAAGGCGGCAACAGTAATGATGACAATGACGTCGACGATGATGATGATAATAATGATGACGACGATAATGATGATGACTGCGACGTCGACGACAACGACGATAATGATGACGAGAATGATGATGATGACTGCTCGACGATGGCGACGATGATAATGATGACGATGATGGTAAAGATGATGATGATGATGATGACGATGATGATGATGAAAATGATGATGACGCTGGCTATATAAATTATGAAAACGACAAAGATGATAATGATGATGTATATGATTGTGATAATGATGAAAATGATGTTGATAGTAAAGGAGATGATGATGATACTAGTGATTATGATAACGACGCTGCTGATATTAATATCGACGCCGACAACGGCAAAAAATAATAACAATCCATTAACTACTGCATGCGGCGAACTTCAAAGCAGCGTATTTATTAAGAATTGGAGACAGGAGACAATCAAAGACATTATCCGCGTTTAACGTATCAACAAAAACAATCCTAATTACACAGAAGCAGACTTTCCCCAAGAGACACATTACACGCTGCCCGTATTCTTCACAGATCGTTTACCGTCAACTAGTAATGGCCATCTTCTGCGCCCACCCACATCAGTAACTGTGTGTCATCTTGAGCCACATCAGTAACTGTGTGTTATCTGGACCCACATTATTAACAGTTACTGTGTGTTATCTGGACCAAGTGCACATTAGTAATTGTGTGTCTTCTGGAGCCTGAACAGTAACTGACATGTGTGTTATCTGGACCCACATTATTAACAGTTACTGTGTGTCATCTGGAGCCACATACGCACATAATGTGTGTCTTCTGGAGCCTTGGCAGTAACTTGTGTCACTTGGAGCCACAGCAGTAACTGTGTGTAATCTGGACACACATCAGTAACTGTGTCGCTTGTGGCCCACGGCAGTAACTGTGTGTCGTCTGGAACCACATCAGTAACTATGTGTCTTCTTGAGCCACAAGCCCACAACAATCCCTGTGTGTCTTGTGGACACACATCAGTAACTATATGTGTCATCTGGAACCAAAACAGTCCCTGTTTGTCTTGTGGACACACATCAGTAACTCTGTGTCATCTGGAACCAAAACAGTCCCTACGTGTCTTGTGGACCCACAATGCATGGTATATCGAACATTGACAATAATGTTTTCTAAAGCGCCGATATCATACAGCACAAGCAATCCGTCGATGGTTGCTTTAAGTGAAATCGAAGTAAAAGTCATAATCCGATGTAGCTTATATAAGCCCGGTTTAAATCCGATAAGCCCGAGAAACCAGAAGCCCTGCGCCCGGGAGGATAAGCAAGCTTAAATAGACGAGTCTTTGGTTGAGACCTGAAGAACATAAAAAGGACGCACCTATTTGTGCAGATATTACAGCTTATGCATATTTGTGAATATAAATATATATAATTATATATATATATATAGATGATGATGAATATATATATACACATATATATACCCTAATACATTCACAAATGCATGATACATGTATATACCGTATGGATATATATATATATATATATATATATATATATATATATATATATATATATATATATATATATATATATATATACACACACACCTACACACATCTATACACATGCACCTATGCCTACACAGTACTGTAGTATACACACAAGCATGCGCACACATACATATTATATATAATTATATAAGTACTGCAGGGTGGCACTTTATATATATATATATTAGGGCTGTACCGAATAGTGATTATCACTATTCGGGCCGAATACGAATAATTGGACCAACTTTCGGCCGAATACGAATAGTGTACAAAATAGGTCTACCGACAACATTCAACATTTCAAATGTAAGCAAAAGTTTCAGCTGAGTAAATTTAATGCATAAACTAAAAGTAAACAGTTAACTACTTGTAATTTTTGCACCCTTCTGCCAGTCTGTGTAAACTAGGAATGGAACTAATTTAACTAAACTTAGAAATTGTCACTTACTTATAACGTTCACTCCACTCGCTATAACAGCCGCATATGCAGAAACAGATGTCACGCGACCACTATTCGTATTCGGTCCGACCGCTACTATTCGGCCGAATACCGAATAGCTATTTGGCCCACTATTCGGCCCCGAAGCGAATACGAAGCGAATATTCGGTACAGCCCTAATATATATATATATATATTCATATACATATATATAGCAATCAAATAGGAGACGATGCGTGGGATGATGCATGGTTAGCAATTAGGAAGCTTGAGATAAGAACAACACAACCAACTTAACGACGGAAGCCTCGTTTCATGCTCGCTTATTTATACGGCGCTTAGGGAGTAACTGCAAAAGCGCCATATAAATTATTATATACATCAAACATACCTATATATATGTACTAACAATCATCGCATGGATATATAAAGACAATATTATGAACTTGAATTCATACATATACATTATTATATGTATAACATAGTATGAAAATATATATTCGTGCATATTCATAAGCGTACAGATAGGCCTACATATATATAATTATATGAAAATATAGTTATAGACACACATACACGTATATAGGGTAAAATAGGGTAATTTCGGCACCTTAAGCAATTTCTTCAATATTTAAAATGCTATTACATCTGTAGGACATATTGAAGTTTCCACAGTTTGCTGCAACCCTCTGCTATGAAATGGCGCCTTCAAACTGTGAATCGTCTTTCACAAATTTATGTTATAACATGCGAAGTGAAGACACTCAAAGGCCGAAATTACCCACATGGTAGGGTAATTTCGGCCACAGGGTAGGGTAATTTCGGCAGGGGTGACGAAATTAACCGACATGAAAATTATCATACATTTATGACTAAATTGAGCAGATTTATAAGCATAAACTATGAATGTATACCCTATGGGGGATATATACCTGCATTTGTTTACACTCTACAGTCAGAGACTGTAACACGCAATGCTATGTTTAGCTTATGTTTATTACAAAATTCACAAACTGTTCAAACAAACCCGAGTCATAGTAGCCTAGTGCAAATGGACGGGCGAGTGGAGGCCACTGCCATCATGCAAGAGTTCTTTTGCGCAAATCCTTATCCTACCTAAAGTAAGTCAACAATTTAACGACGACAAAAATGACCAAGCAAAATGATAACATTTATGAAGCATTTAGGCCCTACAGTGCAATAAACATGACGTTTGTGAGTTGCGACATCTAAAGTCTACTCGCAACTACCACAGTTTGTTGTCGGTGCAAGTGGAGTTTTCACACACCCATTTCTGCACGTCTACACGAACGTTACAATGCGGAATCTTGCAAAACAGGCATAGAGTTGTGTCGACGAAACTACTAGCTGCAAACCATTCTGTGACTCGATATAGGCTAGAGTTTGGCCTTGTCATTACATGTCTTTCACAGCTGCTGCCGCTACTGCAGAATTCACGCTTCCTCCTCTTGTTCGTCTTCTCTAGTGGACGTTCGTTGAGTTTTCTTCTTTGCAGCCTCTTCCGTCTCCAACTGTCTTTTGTAGGGCACACTTTTCAAGACTTCTGCGTGCCTTAGTTGGTCGACAGCACCGTCCACGCAAGCTCTTTTCAGATAATCCTGAAGAGTTTGGCGTGGAATTCCAAGCTGTTTAGCGATCGTTTTTTTGGACGCTCTTCAACAAGCACAGCCTTTACTGCTAACCTGATGTCATTGTTCGACCATTGAGCATATCGTCCACATTTAGGGCTTGGCTCAGTTATCTCACCAAATCATCCATTTTACTTTTGCAAATACTCTAGCGTTTTAACTATGCAACGGATGCTGACAGAATTAAAAAGTCTATTTAAACGTGGCCAACCGAAGCAAGGTAATTTCGGCACTACCCTTGAGCAAATTTCGGCACTGCCGGAATTAGAAAAGAGTTGAATGCCGAAATTACCTCATAGATAGGCATTAATCTGACCGTACATAGAAAAAATAATCGGCTGCTATACACTTTGTATTCGCTCAGGGTTCTGAAGAGCAATATTTAAATGTGGAGAAAAACCAATGCATTTATTTATAGGAGCGATACCAAATTTTTAGCAACGATGACTCTGAATTGATATACAGTTAACAAAATGCATCAAAACAAACATGACTCACCAATCGTTCTAAAAATGCGATTCTTACAAGGTTTTATAACTTTTTCTATATTATACCGTCCAGACCTATGACATCACACCATACAGCTTTACTGCTGCACGATATTTTCTCGGCTACTCGGGGGTGCCGAAATTACCTCCATGCCGAAATTACCCCACTTTACCCTATAATTTATATATAAACATAGCTTGGATGTAATGCGTATGTGTTTTTATATATATATATATATATATATATATATATATATATATATATATATATATATATATATATATATATATATATATATATATATATATATATATTAGCGTGGATGGCGTGGTTGCAACTCTTTTCGGGGTTATTTTCCTATCCTTTCCTGCTCCCCGAACGTTAAGTGCTCTTTTCTCGGAGCATGTAGCGTTTTCGCCCTCTGAAAATCTTGGAAGACAGCCTAGTGTAGAAAATCGGTTGGCAATCGGTTGCCAGCCATCCTTTCTTCTAGTAATTAAATGGGCAGCGCTTAGTCTGCATCCAGCGATTTGTAATAAAATATTGAAATCTAGGGTCTATATCACGATTACGATAAAAGTCGTCGTTTTCTGCTCTCACACATTTTGGCTTATAAATTAAAATCTGGGTGGCTTGTTTTCAAAACATTTTAGGTAGTATTTTTTCTCAACAAGATCAAGCAGTATTTTGAATTTGCCCCAGATTTACGCCTTATTTTCTTCAAACTCAACAAATAGTGCGTTTTGGCCATCAAAAACGACATATAGATTTCTCTCGCTCAGATATATAGAATCTCGCGAGATTTATATCGCAACGCGTGAGTTGAGAGTTGCTAAGGGTCGCCATGACATACTGTGTAATAATTTTGCCAACACCGCTTCACTTCGTTAACAAACGTTTAAAAAAGGTAATGTTGCAAATTTAATTACAATTTTTATCGCAACTAATTTAGCCTTTCGTGTTTTTCTAACCCACGGATTTTTTGATAAATTAGCAATTGTGATTTTTCCAGTTTTACGTCAATAATTGACCGCGTGCGCCACACGGACATGTGCGCTGAGCATGTCATGCTTTGCACATTTCACGCGTTAACTTATTAATTGGCTAAACACACAAATTCGCCAGCAGGAATGCTTATCGCAAACAGAATAATACACGAAATTATGTCTGAAAGCTGTTAATTTTTGCTATGCACGTTTCTCGCGTTAATTTATTAATTGGCTCGACAGAAAAATAGGCATACAGGAATGCTTATCGCAAACAGAAGGATGGAACGGTTCTATTCATCTTGTGCACAGATTATAATTTTTATTATTAATATAATAACAGCAGCAATAAAACAGCCCATTTAATTATCTCTATGTAACAGTTGTCTCGGAAAGCCTTGAGCCAATTAATTCTTCTGGAATTTAAGTTTGATGTTGGTCGCCAATTCTATAAGTTAGTGGTGAGCCACGTTAAAAAAAAGTCCTGTTTTAAAGCCTTCCGTCTGTGGCAAACCCAAATAATGAAATATTTAAAACCATTTTGCACATGAATTTCTACTACCAATACGAACAAAACTAGTAAACATGAGTACTATTAGGTTATACTAATTGCTAGAAGTCATTTACAGTGTTCAGTAATGCATTACACACACAACTTTATGTCACTTTGCAATTTTCTCACCTGCTAACATCAGCTCAATTAAGCAAATTGCAATGGTTTTATTCTGCAAGGTCTAAATTAATTCCTAGGCTTACCATAATTATGTTTAGGTAGCTATATAATGAAGCTTTAGAATTGCACCAATTATATTAGCTTCACCATTTTAAACTTATTAAAGTTGTTTAGTCATAACTGTTGTGCTCTAATAGCTTAGCTATCAATGTGGGCTCAGTCTAATGATCAAATTTAATCAATTTCTTGGCTAGGTTAAGGAGAAAATGTGACAAGATGTGGCAAAAGGTTAAGTTGTTTACTATATGCTTTACCAAGATAGAAAATATTATGTGATAAGGTGTGGTAAAAAGCTAATTTGTTTAACATCCACAGAACCAAGATAGAAAATATGTAGTAAGATGAGGTAAATAGCTAATTTGCTTACTAATTTGTTTACTATCCATTGAACCAAGATTGAAAATATTATGTTGTAAGGTGTAACAAGGAGCTAATTTATTTACTATCCACTGAGTCAAGATAGAAAATATTATGTGATAAGTTGTGACAAGGAGCTAACTTGTTTATATTATGTGATAAGTTGTGATAAGGAGTTAACTTGTTTAATATCCACTGAACCAGGATAGATAATATTATGTGGTAGGGTGTGGTAGGAAGATGACTTGTTTACTATACACTGAACCAAGATAGAAAATATTTTGTGATATGGTGTGATAAGAAGCTAAATAGTTTACTATCTGTATTAACATTACGTGGTAAGATGTGGTGGGAAGTTAATATATTTACTATCCACTGAGCCAAGATAGAAAAGGTTATGTTGTAAGGCATGGTAAGAAGTTGATTCGTTTACCATATATCCACTGACCCAAGATAGAAAATGTTATGCGGTAAGGCATGATAAGAAGCTATTTCGTTTACAATCCACTGAGTGAGGATAGAAAACTTTTATGCCTAATAGCTTAGCTCAATCTAGACCCAGTCTGACAAAGAAACAGGAAAATTCTCAGCTAGGATAAGGAAGAAATGGGGTAAGATCAGTGATGGGCAATAGTTAACTAAAAAGTTGCTAACTATTAGTTTAACTAAAACATTTTAGTTAAGGAAGAAGTTTAACTAAAAAAAATAGTTTAGTTAAAACCATAGTTTAACTAAAAAATTTTAGTTGCTAACTAAAAAGTTTAACTAAAAAAATCAGCAATATGCAACTATTTTTCCACAGTGAACATTGAACACTGTCAGCAAAAAAACATTTTAACACTGCATGGTTTTAGCATTTACAGCCTGTGTTTTCAAATTCATACACTACTTACAGTGCACATGTAACTGTATGCCAGAACAGTACACATTGCATAGTTTGAAGGTGATATTGTCATTGACGCTTTGCATTATTACAGTTCACTTACCGTCTTTTATTGCAAAAATTTTTGTCGTAAATAGTTGGAAAACAGTTGGAAAAAGTTTAACTACTTTTTTTAGTTTAGTTAACTAATTTCCAAAATCAGTTGCCAACTTTAGTTTAACTACTTTTTTTAGTTGGAAAATAGTTTTAGTTTAACTAAAAAAAAATAGTTTAGTGCCCATCACTGGGTAAGATGTGGTAAGAAGTTGATTTATTTACTAGCCACTGAGCCAGGATAGAAAATAGTGTTAAGATTTGAACGAATCAGGAACTGAACTTTGATTATCAACCATGAACTAATCCAGTATATTCTTTCACTAGTAAACATGTCATTGGAGCCCGTACAATGCACTGATCAGATGTTCACTTCCTTTTTCAAGCGTAGATCTGTAGCTACTTTCTTGTTGTCAACCACGTTTACACTTTTCAATGTATGCATTAATTCAGTTGATTAGCCAAGTATTATGCCAGTATTGTAATTATTACCAATTGATTGGGCTCTTGGTTGTTTTACCAAGCATTGATCCGATACTCACTTCCTTTTTCAGGCATAGATTTTACTTTGTAACTTACCGTCTTCTTGTCAATTATATTCAGACCTTTGATTGCATACATTAATTCCGTTGTTTGGCCAAGTGTTATGCCGGTGTTATAACTATTACTTGCTAGGCTAGGCTTTGGGTTATATCACCAAGCACAGTTGTGTCTTGCCAAGCACTGAGCTGGTGTTATGACTGTTATCCATAATATGTAGGTTTTTGGTTTTGATTTCCGATTTCATATGTTGATTTGCTAATAGGACCTGGGGGCGGAGTGAGCTTCTTTATAGAATTCCATTTAGTGTACTGCTCCGAATTCTGGACTCTGCTCCGTAACATATGTTGAGGTTATGCTGCTTGATGCGTCAAACTCAAACATTAACATTAATTTTTTCGATCTGCTGTATAAGTCCCATGACCTTAACGCGACCTACTGAAATTGCATGGCTGGCACCGCCACTGCCTAGAACACAACCTCTGATTTAAAACAGTCTAAGACTTGTCTCCCAAATTTTGTTCACATATGGCCCATTTTATGGATGAAATGAAGTAAGCTTTCTGTAGAAAGGGTAATCTATTCCTCTGTTGCTTGTGTAATCTATTTAATATATTCACGACACAACCTGATACACTGAAGAATTTATACTGAGAACTTACGACGTGAGCTATGCTATAGAAGTAATGTTACTTGTCCCCTTGATGCACTGGTGTTACAGTCTAGTTCACTGCTGCTTTGGTATGGACTATTCTGCGAAGGTTTTGACGGGGCTTGTTCCGTGGTGCTCTAAGTTAAATAATCCATTCCTGTTATTTATTTTTATTTGCATTGGTGCAACTCTCCCTACTGATGAGTTTGGCAATTTGTTTTCTGGAACCACTAGGTAATGATTCTGTTGATAGCACTGATGGTGTATGGTGGGCATGAGTATTCGCTAATCAGAGGTGCTCCCAGTGTGTTAATGATCAGATTCATCATGCTTGATGGTATATTATTGTATGTGTATGTATCTTGATATTTATATAGCACTATTTTATAGCACTCTTGGAGTTGCTAATAATACATAGAGCTAGTGGTAACCCTGATCTGCCTGAAACTGTGTTGTTCTTTAGTGCTACAGTAGACTAAATAATGCTTTTAGGAATCATGGGAAGCAGTGATTTAAGAGGCAAGCAATCATGGCTTTTTGATGTACTATAACATTCATTTCAAATAAAAAAGTTCTTTTTGTCAACAGGTTTTTCAGTGCTCTAGTGATAGATGATGTTGCTAAGGTGTGTACACAGTTCACATTTTCCTGCTCTAGTTACAATTTAATGTTATGTTCTTGTGTTTAAGTCGAGTCCAAAGCAGTTGGCTGAGTGCGTTGATCTTCTGCTTCAACTGAATGAAAAAGCCTCAACCACTACTGTCAAATCACTCCAGTTTCTGCTCCTAGGTCAACACCTACATCATAAACGATGGCTTACCATGTAGGTAGTTTAAACATAATTATAATAAATACGTGTTTAAAATAGTGTTTAAAAAATCACTAAAGATATTTCTTATATCCCAGAAATAATCTCATAACTAACCAGGCACCCGCTTATCGTACCTACTGAATGTCACTGCTGGGACCTGACCCCGGAACATATTCTTTAATTAAGTATAGTTAAGTCGTTTATTAAATTGTAAATTCTCTCCTAATTTACCCTCAGTTCTTTATTTTTAACCTCCTGCTAACCTTGGAGAGAAAATAATCTTAAGCCATCATATAATTTGTAATTACCACTAGTTGGGTACCCCTGTTTAGCGGGATTCATATCCCTTAGGGACGCCCTTTGCCGTAGATGACAGAAAAAATATGATTATATATAAAATAACGCAACAAAATGAGTCTATACTATTCAATAAAATTAATTTGTTTATATTACATTTAATTTTGATGTACTTTTGATGTAATTTTGATGTACTTTTGCTGTAAGTTTGCATGTACTGATGGTTCATCAAGCTACTATATGCATTCTTCTAGTTTATCTCATATGGACTCATGTGCATGATCTTGATCTTGATTATAGTTTCTTCAATAATGTTATCGTTACATGTTGTCAAATTAGTAGCTGCTCTATTGATGTTATCGTTATTGTTAACTGTCGTCGAAAGCAATAAAGAAATTGATTGATTGATTGATTGATATAACAAAACGCAGTTTTGTGCTTTAATATAATATAATTATTATCATGTGAAGCAGTGATTTAAGAGGCAAGCAATCATGGCTTTTTGATGTACTATAACATTCATTTCAAATTAAAAATTTCTTTTTTTCAACAGGTTTTTCAGTGCTCTAGTGATAGATGATGTTGCTAAGGTGTGTACACAGTTCACATTTTCCTGCTCTAGTTACAATTTAATGTTATGTTCTTGTGTTTAAGTTGAGTCCAAAGCAGTTGGCTGAGTGCGTTGATCTTCTGCTTCAACTGAATGAAAAAGCATCAACCACTACTGTCAAATCACTCCTAGGTCAACACCTACACCATAAACGATGGCTTACCATGTAGGTAGTTTAAACATAATTATATAACAAAACGCAGTTTTGTGCTTTAATATAGAGCTTTTTATTACCTTAAGAAAAGCACATTTAACATAATTATAATTATTGGGTCATTCCAGCTCAACTCAAACAATGCCTTCCAAATACTCTGTGGAACTGCTAAAGATGTAAACATATCAAAATATTTAATGTCAGTTTTGCATATTTAACATAATTATAGAAAATATTATGTGTGGTTAAAAGCTAATTTGTGTACCATCCACAGAACCAAGGTAGAAAATATGTAGTAAGGTGTGGTAAGTAGCTAATTTGCTTACTAATTACTTACTATCCATTGAACCAAGATAGAAAATATGTGATATGGTGTGATATGAGGCTAAATGGTTTACTATCTGTAGTAATATTATGTATAACAGTAAGTGGTAAGATGTGGTGGGAAGTTAATATATTTACTATCCACTGAACCAAGATAGAAAATATTACGTGATACCTCACGCAAGTCCTCATGAACTAGAGTAAGCAGAGGAAGCGAGGCATTGTTTGCTTGGTGGCTGATTGTATTTCCAGCTCACAGGAACAGTTACTTTATTGTCAAGTGTAATGTGTTTTAACAGCGATTTATATAGAACCAGTTTAAGATACCTACTTTCTTCGGACAGTGATGTCTTCATTGGACACCCCAGGGGGTCATTTATCACATGCTTCTAACGACAGTTGTCTTAGAGCGGTATTGTCCTAAGTATCGGGTTAGGATCTACTATATACTAGCAAACATGGGATTCTTATGGGTTGTCCGGGTGCAAAGTCTGTCAGTTTCACCTTGTGCACTGGGATTCAAACCCCAGTCCTGAGATGAAAGGGAAATGCACTACTAAATGGCATTGTGTCACACAAGGACACTTGTCCTTGTAATATTTGTCATAACATGTCGCTTGTTTACAAATTACTTGTGGATTTATATCAAATGACATATTGGAGCAAAGAATTACCAAACAAATGTTGACACTGATATTCAAACTTGTGACATTAACACTGAGAAAAATGTCCTTTCCTTATAGGTGTGGTAATTCATACTTTTATGAATGAAGCACCATATTTCTCTTAAATCTGTATGTTTCACGTGTAGGGTAATTTGTCTTGTTACGCTTTATGTATCATTTGTGTTATCTTTGTCATTTGTGCTACTGTTTTATTTGCATTTTGCTTGTGCATCAAATACTTGAGTTTAATAAAGCATCTAGAAATTTGGTCATGATTTCTGTTATGGCTTGTGCTGGCAAGTTCAGTGTAAATAAGCAGCATGAAGCCCATTTAGTAGTGGTATCTATAAACTGCATAGGCGCCGACTCCTTGGGATTCTTGGGTGCCAATGCACCCAGAGAGAAAGTTCAGTGGGTGTTGTCGATAAGCTGTACAATGAATTAATGCATATTTGTATGTGTTCTTAGGCCACGGTGGAATTCTCCAATTTCAAGAAGGGCATCCTGAAATTCGTCACTCATACAAGAAAATATACACCAAAGTATTTAATGAACAAAAAACTATAAGGCGTCGAGCAGATCGATGTCTGCAGTCGATTCAACCGTAGAACTGGACTTTCTAGCAATAATGTGAAGTCAGTTAACATCTGTTGAATTTCTGATTGTCACATATTACGTGATTGAGTTGGGTTCATGTTAATGCAGACACTATTGATGTAGGAGACTAAATTGTGTTGCATGTTTGATAAACTTGCTTCTGGCATTATTCTGATTGTGACTTTGCACGCGTTAGAAATGTTCGTACGGTAATAATAATAATTAGAATAGGCAAAGAGATCACTACAATTTTCACTTAATGTTCACTTGTCACATGTCCAAGTGGCTGTTGGCTACAAATTTTGTATGGCTTATTATGACTTAAGTACTTTAATGTAGCACTCTTGTTTAATGCCTTGAGAGAAGCACGTTGAACATTATCATAATTGGCAATATCTTTAGCACTGATGTTTAATGCACTAAGCATTCACTGATGATGCACCAATATCAAGATGAAAGTCATGAAGTTGTCAGAATCACATTTATTTCTTAAGTTAACCTGGAATTATATAGTACTGAACCTATTAGTAGTTGCCTTTATGTTGATTGGTACTATGACTTGTTAACTGGTAACTAGTGTTGGTGCTTTAGCCGATTTATTTATTACCTGGTACTTCAACTTGATAAATTAACTTTTACTTGTGCATTAACCTGTTCGTTGACTGGTACTGTATTATTATTGTTCCGCGCTCGCAGACTGCCATACGGCAGCGCCGTGCCTTCTCTGTGGCTGCCCCCATGACCTGGAATGGGCTCCCTACCAAGCAACAACTGCCTTAATAATAATAATAATAATAATAATAATAATAATAATAATAATAATAATAATAATAATAATAATAATAATAATAATAGTTATTTGATACTTGGGAGTGAGCTATGCTTTAGATTGAAGTCAAAAACGTCATTTGTTGTGCGCTGGTATTATGATTTGTTGTTGTCTTTTGCAAGGTGTTGTTTAAGTTTTGTGCACTGGGATTCAAAACCCACTCCTGAGATGAAAGGGAAATGCACAACTAAATGGCCTTGTGTCACACGAGGACACTAGAGATTGTCATAGCACGCCGCACGTTTACAAATTCTGATATAAAATGGTTGAGGACATAGATCCAAATTATATCGGCTATACAGAAATGTGAAACTTTATCATTTTGCCTGTCGGAACACTGTCTGTTGATGACTTTTCATTAAGTGTTGCGATTTAAGCAGTTTTTATTGTTTTTGTTGTGATTGTTAAAGTTGTTTCTGACTGTACAACACTGGTTTAGCTCCCACTGCTGTTGGCACCGTTATTCCTATCCGTGGCTGTTCGGGAGCTACCATTGTTGGTTCAGCATCTCTGCTAGTTTGCACATTGCTTGGTATTACTGGTTCAGTGGGAAACATCAGCCATACTATTTGCTGCTCTGCATAACTATTGTATCTTAAAGTGCTCGGTAGAGCAGGAAAGGTTGAAAAAAGCATTATATATATATATATATATATATATATATATATATATATATATATATATATATATATATATATATATATATATATATATATATATATATATATATTAAATGGTACTTCTTTTGTATAATATAAATTATGCAGTTTGTGCTTTGTCCTCAACATTTAACACAGGTGTTTCATGATTATGAGTTGGTGCAGGCAATGTTACTGAAGCATCAGCCATACTATTTCTAGGTTCAGTTGACCTCAGAACCTGTCCATCCATTTGCTGCAGATGCCTTCCCACTTGCAGGATCTCTGCTTCAGCTAATGGTGCCTGGTATATGTTAGCATTGATGCTGGCACTTAGTTCCTTGCTGTTTTTGCTTTTTGCTTATCTAGTTCGTTCCTTGTTGCTTTTGCATCGATGGACTGGCTTTCTCCAGTTCACTTCTGACTTGCACTTAATTGTGTGTTGGTAAGCTGTTTCCCGCCATAACTGTGATTGTTGAAACAAGTTACATTTCTCTGCTGTGAGTTCTTTGTTAAAGGGTACTGAATTATTAAAGGGTACTGAATTATTTTTGTAGCAATTCGTATTAAGATTATATTGAATTTTCATCTGGAAACACCACTGTTTTGAATGATCATAATTATGTGTTTTTATGACATGGGATGAAGTGCTGATGTGTGACCTGGAATTAGATCTTTAGTATTCTCACTTTACCATGGAGGCTTTCCACTTTTCGAAGGATGTTTTGACCAGTAAATGCTGTGTTCATTGATTAATCCCTTTACCTACTGGCAGGTATCTCAGCAGGAATTCACTTTAGATAAAATTTTACATCATGTCTGAATAGTTCAAATGGGGGAACTTATAAATTTCTTGAGATAAGTACGCCATAGTTAATACATTGCATGAGAATCCGATGGTTGGAGTTCCGTCCCAGTGTACATGTATGTGGACCCACCACTGGTGACTTCTAGTTTTAACAGGTACATGCACTGGTTTTACACAGCGTGTGAGTAATTGAACAAATAAAGATATGATGAAAATTATATATTTTAATAAAAATTTGTTGCATCAAATAACAAAGATGTCACCCAAAGAATACTTACAGACCAAATAAATTAATAAACCCGTAAGTACTAAGTATAACAGTGAAACAAAATGCAGTGCACAAGACAACTGGAACAGGTATAAAGGATCGCGATACAGCAGAAACGTTATTCGCATTGAGCAACCAGTAAATATTAATATAAAATGCTGAAATTTTACACTTATTTTATTGCACAGGTATAGGAACTTCAGGGGTACCACATTGAAAACTATGAACTTTAAATGTTATCACTGGTTTGCTGTGCACCTTAGCCCCGGCATACATATATGTGGTACCACATTGAAAACTATGTGGTACCACATTGAAAACTATGAACTTTAAATTTTATTACTGGTTTGCTGTGCACCATAGCCCTGGCATACATATAATGGTTCCACATTGAAAACTATGTACTATGAATTTTAAATTTTATCACTGGTTTGCTGTGCACCATAGCCCCGGCATACATGAATGTGTTATCACATTGAAAATTATTAACTTTAAATGTTATCACTGCATTGCTGTGCACCATAGCTCCGGCATACATGTATGTGGACCCGCCACTGGTGACTCTTCTAGTTTTCAGTGCACTGTTTTGTATTTCTGTTCTTCACGACATCTAACACAATTTTGACTTGGCACAAATCATTATTGATTATTGATGATATTGGTGTGTTGCATTAAAAATTACCTTAATAAATAAAATCAATGAACATAATACTTAAAATGAATTAAAATAATATTTAGATATGAAAGTTGCCTATACAATTTTTCATAATTTGACCTCTTAGTGGCAAGATACTTTTCTGTACTACGATGGTCAATCTGATTGTGAGACTGATTCTATCATATATATGATGATACTTAATATAGTGCATTTTTTTATTATCATCACAAATGCATCGTACCTATGACTAACAGATGTAAACAAGTGCGTTTTAGCACCATGCCATTGCTAAACATCCACGGATAATTCAGCAGTAGGCCTACTATTGTTCAATAATAATGTTTTAAATAGTCATTTCTGAGAACAAATCCATACTTGCATTTATTTAACAATTGCAGAACTAAGTAGAAATAATTAATTATAATTAGAGAACGGTATTACATGTCAATTGATGGACAAAAAACAGCAGTAAATAGGCACAGAAATAATCAAATTGTAAGAGCACAATCTCAAATACAATTAAGTTATATACTCTAGCCTAATACAGATGAGCGATATAAGCTAAATGTTCAACTGAGCACAGTTTCTAATATAAGTGGACATATCTCAGAGCTCATCGTAATGACCACATTCATTCAGAGGATTTATACAGCGCCTCTCAATGATACCTAATCAGAGGCGCTCCATATTAGCCTGATCAGATTTGTTGACGTAGGTGTGTCAATGAACGTTCAATATACCAGTGGTTTTTGAACCAGGGGCCCTTATTTTTTCTATACAGCTCGCAGACCCCAGTATTTAGAAAGTCAAATTTATTACTTAAAATTTAATAAAAAAAATAACAGTACAACGCTGAATAAATTGTTGTTAATTTCCCGCAAATAATTAAGGAAAACAGTCATTTTTAAAGAAATCAGTAACACCGGTTTCGCTAAAAACCAGTAATGTTAGTTGGAGGGGATACCTCTCACGGACCCACGCCATATCCTTCGCCGACCCCTTTTGGTCCGCGGACCACAGTTTGAAAAGCCCTGCATTATACTGACGTTTTCGAAGTTCTCAAATTAGGCCTACATTTTCCGAGACCCATAAACATGTTGGTACCTCGCAGCTTGAGATTGCGTGTGGATTAATAGGATAGAGGAAATGACTCGGCCGTGGTCGCATTTTCCAAGATCAGCGAGTGTAACTTAGTTATTTAACAACTTGCAAACGCCTAGTTAGCTCGGCAATAAACGTTAATAAAATAGTTTTATTCAATTCATCTAAAAGAGCAGTTGTTTTGATATAATATTTAATCGCAAAGATAGTCTTACGCCATCGATCGACGAAATACGCCGCGCGTTCTTAATTATCGGTAAGCAGGGTAAGCAATTTACAAACAAATGATCTTATAGGCCAAAAGTTGTTAAAACTTCTTGTGAGCTCAATATAATAGGATATCAAACTGTTTTTAATAAATTAATGGCACTACTATTCGCGTTTTATCAAATGTCAACAAAATATCTGCCGTTGCTAACCATAGATATAATAAACCACGCCGAAACGTCACTCTTGTTCTGCGGTCTTGCGAGCAAGAAAGGGCCCTTTCTTTAGTATACAGAAAATATAGTCTGTAGGTGCTCGAGCACCAACAGAGGATAATTTGGATGGTATTACGCTAAGTGCTCACCCCAAAATGCTATATCTTTATCTATCAGTGCGAACCAACATATTAGTGTCTTAATCGTAATATGGTACAGGGAGCATGGTTTGTTTCAAATTTGGTTCAATTTAATGCACTCCCTATTGATAAATCGCGCTGAGCACATTAAGATACAAAATTTATGCAGAGCAGGAAAGGTTGAAAAAAGCATTATATATATATATATATATATATATATATATATATATATATATATATATATATATAAGTCCGCAAAGGTTCACCAGTCACTCTGTTGCAGAGTAAAGCAGGGAGGCGACCTGACCGACGTCTCTCGTGAGCGTAGACTCGGATCCGACCTGGGCTGGTGAACCAAAGTCCTCCGTGCCCACCTTCACGTGGTGCGGACTGTTGGTACCCTTCCAAAGGAAGGGGAACGAAAGGGCACGGCAGGCAAAACCAGAGGAAGGCAATGGCAAACCACCCCTGTTAACATGCCAAGAAAATCGTCATGAGACACACCAAACCACGCCGATGGTCGCTGGTGGTGGGACTCCCAGGCCGGAGCGCTGATGGTGGGACTCCCAGGCCGGAGCGCGACTCAAGGGCTACTGGGGTAGTAGCAAGACGGCAAAGGAGACTGTGTCATAACGATCGCTAGGGCTCCTAGAGCCGACAGCACAAGACACACACACACACACACACACACACACACACACACACACACACACACACACACACACACACACACACACACACACACACACACACACACACACACACACACACACACACACACACCATTTTATATTCATAACGGTGCGAGTTATTAAGGGCGCGACTGCATTGAGGCGATACGAGAGGGAGGTCATGACCTTTCGTTTCAACGACTCTATCATCTCGCGTCAGTGCCCTCATTAAATCGAAAGCAGATACATGTATGAGCATGTATCTATGTAGGTATATACATGTATATATGCCTTGGGAGCGAATGCACCCAGAGAGAAAGTTCAGTGGGTGCGTGGCACCAAGAAGAACACCGGAACGTCACCGATTTCCAATGCTTTTTCTAACCTCGTTACCCTTGAAATGAAAACAATTTCCTTCTAAGAAAATGCGCTAAAACTCACCTACTTAAGGGAGAAGGAAGGGGGAGGGCAAATGGGTAGGGGAAGGGAGGGAGGATCCATGCACCCACAGACAAAAGCAAGAGTCGACGCCTATGCTGCTGCTGCTGATGATGATGATGATGATGATGATGATGATGATGATGATGATGATGATGATGATGATGATGATGAGGAGGAGGAGGAGGAGGAGGAGGAGGAGGAGAAGGAGGATGATGATGATGATGATGATGATGATGATGATGATGATGATGATGATGATGATGATGATGATGATGATGATGATGATGATGATGATGATGATGATGATGATGATGATGATGATGATGATGATTATGATTGAACAATTCCAGCTAACAGCATTCAGAGAGAAGATATTGAGGAAGTAGAACAATTCATCTGCTTTGGAGCGTTAATAACCGCAGATGCAAAACTCGAAGCAAACAAGCAAAGGGAAAAAGAGTCGGATAGGGTGAACCGGAGAAATAACGAAGAAAATCAAGGCAAAAGAATATGAGTCGCTGAAACAAACCATTCTCCTATATATACGGATCAGAATGCTGGACAATGTGAAAGCAAAATTAGAATAGAATTCTCACAGCAGAAATGAGTTGGCGCAAGAAAATTGTATAGGGTGTCAAGATTAGAGAAGCTCAGACATGCTGATATAAGATAGTTCCGATACAAAACAACCGTGCTAGCCTACACAAAGTCGTTCAACGAAGACTCCGATGGTTTGGACATAAGGAGAAAATGCCTGTTGACCGAATTCCGCACAATGTATACTACATGCAATATTCGAGGGAAAGAGAAACAAAGGCAGACCAACGCTGGACATAATAAGATTTGGACTGAAGATGCGAGGAGCATATGGTCTTGACAAATGACATAGTAAAATGGAGGTTATTTATTCGCAAGTATTGCCGACAAGGTTCCTGTGTACGGACCGCGCTAGCCCGAACATAAAATCTCTGAAATAAGTCACCATCGGGAGGCGAACCCGGGTGGCATACTCGGATGCGCGTGGTACTAGTTTTTCAGTCTTTCTTGTCCGCGAGCACAAAGCTTTGTAGTTAGGTAGCCTACCTGTTTCATGCGCTCTGCAGGTTCTGTGATGTCGTGTAGGTCAGGAAAGAAGTTCCATATTTATCGGATTTCATTATCCTCCTTAGTTTTCTCTTCCAGTCTCACAGACCCAACGGATCTCAACTAATTGCGATGGATTGTTATTTTAGAATTGGGTTTTTCTTAGAAGCGAAAGGCAATTTATGTCTTGTGCATCATAACAACGGCTTTATATAAATGTGCAGCTTAGACTGGATTTAGGAGTAATGCGTGATTCAGTTTTTCGACGCTGCCGCTATTTCGCCGCGATGACGTCGCAAATCACGTGACCGGAAGCGGACCGAGAATTGATGATGCTCTCTTTATTT
Organism: Allolobophora icterica; assembly: GCA_963556255.1. Taxonomy (NCBI): domain Eukaryota; kingdom Metazoa; phylum Annelida; class Clitellata; order Crassiclitellata; family Lumbricidae; genus Allolobophora; species Allolobophora icterica. The sequence goes on along the minus strand of OY744605.1, from coordinate 9,507,737 downwards.
CAGTTCAAGTCGGTGCTGATTTCACGAGAGGGCGTCACGTGCCAATGGTACATTGATGGCATTGTTTCATTAGCGCTGACTGATTGCTTTGTCAATCAAAGCAGCGATCGAACGCAGAACGAGTTACTGTAGGAGAGTTATTGTTTCGCGGAGTTATTACGAGTTTTATTGTCGAAAGATATTAAGAAAGATGTGACTTCATCTCAACAGTGGAATAGGAGACGAAGAGAGCGCCTCAGGTCAAGAATTTAAAACTCGATCAGTTTGGTAATGTAAGCTAGGAAATGTAAGCAGGGCTGTAGTGGTAAAATTAGAAGTGCGTATACGCTACCGATTAGTTTTCAGAAACAAATTAGAGGTGAGTACAAATATTTTGTGAGGTGAGTATACGGTCTCTAGAGGTGAGTACACGCTGGATACCCGCGTATACCCTCGACTACAACCCTGAAGGTAAGGTGATGTCAGGCCCGCCGAGAGGGGAGGGCAAGGGGGACAAATGCCCAGGGGCCCGGCGACTTTTTAGGGGCCCGGACCGGGCCCGCAACTTAAGGAAAATATTATAATCAGTTATACAAAGTTTATGATTTATGCTTTTTTATAATTATCTGACGCTCAACTACAATCAGTTTAAACTACAAGAATCTGAATAAAATCATAGTTGTATATATATAAATATAATATCGTACGGTCGTACTCGTACACGCACTTTACGATATTATATTTATATAAAGTCTAAAGATAGTTTAAAGGCCCTAACTGCTCTGCCTAGGGGCCCGTGACTGTTCTGCTTAAGGGCCCGGAATTTCTGTCGACGGCCCTGGGTAATGTAAGCTAAGGTAAGGTGATGTAAGACTAGGTAATGTGATATTAGGTAATGTAAGGCCAGATAATGTAAGGTAGGAAATGTAAGAATATGTAATGTAAGGCGAGGTAATGTAAGACCAAGTAATGTAATGTAAGGTTAGGTAAGGTAATGTAAGGCAAGGTAATGTAAGGTAAGACAATGTAAGGTAAGGTAAGGTAATGTAAGATTAGGTAATGTAAGGCTAAGTAATGTAAGGTAAGGTAATGTAGGACTAAGTAATGTAAGAATAGGTTATATAAGACTAAGTAATGTAGGGTAATGAAATGTAAGAATGGGTAGGGTAAGGTAAGGTAAAGTAAGGCCATTGGCAATGTTAGATGAGGTAGAAAGGTAATTTAAGGTAATGTAAGACTAAGGTAATCTAGATAACGTGAAGTTTTTTGAAGTATGAGGTAATGCTAAGTGTGAGGTAATGTGAAGTATGAGGTAATGTGAAGTTTGAGGTAATGTGAAGTTAGTTACGATACATATGGCCATGCATAAAACGCGCAGTTGTTTCTGCAGTTCTCTCATCCATCATGGGCATGTTTTCTTGAGATGTGATAGCGTGCAGTATTAGGTAATGTGAAGTTAGATAACGTTAATTAAGACAATATCTCCCATTTATTATGCACTCTCATCATCAGCACTGGTTCTGATTAGACTCCTGCGATGCTAGATCATGTGGTCGCGGCGTGGTCAGAGCTGGAGGTGCCATCCATCACATATCTATTATTAAGTCCTGTCATTTTCCGTTAGTTCCGATTTCATCCGATGCTAAACTTAAGCGACGGCGCTGTTCCAGTTGGATGGATAGAGAAGGAAAACACTCGGAGGAAATGCCTGTCTCCAGTCCGATAAACAACACAATTTCTCTTGTCATCCGTGAATCGCTTGCACACAGTTCTGTTGGGTCAGTCAGTTCAGATGGTGTAAAAGTTAGGGATTTAATAATACGTTTAGTAGTAACTAAGAATACTAATTAGGAGGAGGGAGCGAAGGAGAAGAAGAAGGTGATGATGAATTAGAATAACATTAACGAGAAGAAGAAAAAAAGAAGGTGAATAAGAATAGAAATAGAAGTAGCAGAAAAGTAAGAAGGAGAGGAACAAGACGCTAAAGAACAAGCAGAAGGAGTAGAACAAGAATTTTAAGATGAATGCAAAGAATGTGAAAAAGAAGAAGACTGCGAAGAAGAACAAGAAGCAGAAGAGCAAACAGAAGCAGGAGAACGAGAATGTGAAGAAGAAGAAGAAGAAGAAGAAGAAGAAGAAGAAAAAGAAGAAGAAGAAGAAGAAGAAGAAGAAGAAGCAGAAGAAGAAGAACAAGAAGAACAAGAAGAACAAGAAGAACAAGAAGAAGAAGAAGAACAAGAAGAACAAGAACAAGAAGAACAAGAAGAAGAACAAGAAGAAGAACAAGAAGAACAAGAACAAGAACAAGAAGAACAAGAACAAGAAGAACAAGAACAAGAAGAACAAGAAGAACAAGAACAACAAAAACAAGAACAGGAAGAACAAGAACATGAACAGGAACAAGAACAAGAACAAGTGCAAGAAGAGGCAGAAGGCATCAACCGATGCAGCACCAAAAACAAAGCCGTTATACGTGTGTGTGCGTGTGTGTGCAACGACTTCCGAAGTTCGCCCCGTCCGATCCGTAGCGCAACGCATCTCAATTAGACACACAGTCTATGAGTTGTTTTTTGCATATTAAATCAAACAAACAGTTCGCAAACGCAGCATTTAATTGAAGGACATAATTACGCTATCTCGGCATAAAGCCCATAAATAACATGTCCAACCAAAAACGAACAACAGAGGATAGACCACTGCACTCCATCCATATGCTTTTTCCATTTGCACTCTGTCGCGCACAGTATACCAGCCTAGACTAATTCCAGCTGGTCAATGACCCGTTTGATTTAAACGTGGGTTTTTCCATACCTTCCGCCATTGCGCAATCGCGGGCCGTTTCAAATGTTTTCGGTAATCAATCATTTTCGCATCAGCAAACCACGCTCAAGCTATGTATCCTCTATGTCTCTACTTATACATGTATGTATTTATGTATGTATTTATGAATGTATGTATGTATTTATGTATGTATGCGTGCATTTATGTATTTATGTATGTATTTATTTATGTATGTATCTATGTGTGTATGTAATGTATGTTTGCATGTATGTATGTATGTATGACATTGTATGTATATATGTATGTACTTATGTATGTATGTATGCATTTATGTATGTGTGTATGTACGTATGTGTATGTATGTATGTATGTATGTATGTATGTATGTATGTATGTATGTATGTGTGTATGTGTGTATGTATATGTATTTATGTATTTATGTATGTATGTGTGCATGTATGTTTTGCATGCATGTATGCATGATGATATGTATGTATGCATGTACTATATACATGCATATATAGATACATACATACTAAACTAATACTACAGATGCTATACATACATAGGAGATCTAGTATGTATTTACTCATGTATGTATGTATGCATGAAGATAGGTATGTATGGTTCAAAATGCTAATACAGCGCAATTTCAGTACATTACAAGGACGATGCAAGATCCATGCATGTTCATAAATCCTTATAGTAAATAGATGAAAACGTGGCTGCCTAAACTAAAAACTGGACAAGAGAAATGCCTTACTGTGATGGCTCAGAAGCGGCCACTTAATGAAGGTCGAATGCACATTCTGCCGTTGAAGATCTTCGTTAGAGGTCTTCGCCAAATGGAGAAATAGGAGACGCTGTGCTTTCTGGCGATTAGACTGGGTTTGTTGATGACCGTTCCTTCTGCTTTCAAAGGATAACGACCTTTGCTGTCAACTAAACGGATTATTGGATTTTTGCCCTGATCTGTACACAGATATATTCATATAAACATAGCAACATAACATGCATATACGAAAGAGATAGATAGATAGATAGATAGATAGATAGATAGATAGATAGATAGATAGATAGATAGATAGATAGATAGATAGATAGATAGATAGATAGATAGATAGATAGATAGATAGATAGATAGATAGATAGATAGATAGATAGATAGATAGATAGATAGATAGATAGATAGATAGATAGATAGATAGATAGATAGATAGATAGATAGATAGATAGATAGATAGATAGATAGATAGATCGATCGATCGATCGATCGATCGATCGATCGATCGATCGATAGATAGATAGATAGATAGATAGATAGATAGATAGATAGATAGATAGATAGATAGATAGATAGATAGATAGATAGATAGATAGATAGATAGATAGATAAGAGAAACAGAGAGACAAACAAAGAGACAGAGAGAGACAGAGAGAGACAGAGAGAGACAGAGAGAGACAGAGAGACAGAGACTGATCTCTATGCACGCTGCATGCGGTCTCGGTATGCGGGTTCCTGTATGTATGTATGTATGTATGTGTATATATACATAATATTATATATACATATATATATATATGTATATATATGTGGTATGTCATCTAAATAGGTTTATATCGCTACAGTATATGAGATATATATGCATGGATAATTGCATATGTTGTATTGAATTGTATTATTTATGAATTTATAACGCGCCTCTCGCAGACTCGCAGTACAAGCTAATCAGAGGCGCTCCCATCAGTGCGAGGAACCCCATGAGAAAAGGCGAGTCTTAAGACAGTGAGAAGTAGCAGATATCCCTCCAGTTAAGATCTGAGAACGAGTCATAAGTAGGAGGTAGATCATTCCAGAGGGACGGGCCAGCAGATGCGTAGGCACGGTATTGAGCCAGAGAAGTCCGGGTCCGCGGGACCAAGAGGTCATGTTGGTCTAAAGAACGGAGAGGCAACCGACAGAGGTCGACAGATAAGATCACAGAGATATATGTATATACTATATATGTGTGCTTGCGTGTGTTTGTGTTCGTGTGCGCGCGTCCGCCTACGTGTCCTTTTGTGCGTTTGTCTGCGTGACGATTGACTATGTACGAAAGAATGTGATTAGATTTGATTTGATTAGAGATAATTGTACACATCATTTATACATATCCATGCTTGTGCATTTCGAAACGGCGCTATAGAAATCTAGACATTTGATTGGATTAGATTCTGTTAGACTGGATGTATATACTTGTACGCGTTGTATACTCATCTATGCTCTACACACTGTAATAGTTGTTAACTAGTAATTTCAATAGCACCGATATTAGTGTACGTATACCATCAAATGATAGCGCATCAAAGACAAGCCATAGTCAGGACCTGTCATTATCCAGAATATGACCTCTAGTAATGGGTGCGATGTAAATTACTAATTAATAATACTGCTAATAATAATAATAATAATGACAATAATAATAATAATAATAATAATAATAATAATAATAATAATAATAATAATAATAATAATAATAATAATAGCGATAATCATAATAGTAGTATTAACCATAATAATAGCAGTACTGGTGGTGGTGGTGGTGGTGGTGGTGGTGGTGGTGGTGGTGGTGGTGGTGGTGGTGGTGGTGGTGGTGGTGGCGGTGGTTATAGTAATAGTAATAATAATAATAATAATAATTTCAGCAGTAATAATAACAATAATGATAATGATAATAATAATAATAGGCCTAATAATAATAATAATAATAATAATAATAATAATAATAATAATAATAATAATAATAATAATAATGATAATAATAATAATAATGATAATAATAATAATATTGATAATGACAATGATAATATATTTAACGCTTAATAATATACATTTTATTGCAATGTGTTGTTTTATTATGAATTGCTGTACTTCTATTGTAATCTATTGTTCTGTATACCATCGTGTTGTAGTGTAGTGTAGGCTATTGTATTCTATTGTGTCGTTTGCGTCATATTTTCTGTGTTGTATTTTATTGTAGTGTAAGGTATTGCACTGTAGTGTATGCCATTGTATTGTATTAAAATTGTATTCGATTCTATTGTGTCTGTCGTATTGTTTTGCATTGTACTGCGCTGCATTTTATCCTATTGTACTCAACTGTATTGCTTGACGTCGTGCTATTTTATGACGTCGTACCCTGGTCTATTATTCGATCGCCAGGGAATTCCCTTGCTAATTCGTTCATTCGCTTCTTCAATCACTCAGCGAATAATGTTGTTGAGCTTCTTCCACTGTTTCCGACAATGGAGCCCCTGCTACGCCACCCTCCTTTCATCCTTCTTTCTCTTAATCCCCTCCTATCCCTCTCTCTGCAACCTTCCTCTGTTCTCCCTATTCCTCCCTCTGTTCCCTTTTTCTTTCCCTCTATTCCTCCCTCTTTCCGTTCCTCTATCTTTCGGTCGCTTCCTCTATGTCTCTCCCTCTGTTCCTCCCTCTGCCCCACATTCTGTCGCTCTCACTGCTCCTCTGTCGCTCTCTGTCTCTTTATCCCTCTCTCCTTCCATTCCTATGTCCCTCTGTTCCTACCTTGTCCATCTCTCCATCTATCCCATTCTTAATTCCTTCCTCCCTCTTTCTCTCCCTCCGTCGCTCCCTCTGTGTGTCCGTCTCTCCCTTTCTCTGTCTCTTCGTCCCTCAGTCCCTCCTTGCCTCTCTTCCTCACTTTGCTTCTCTCTCCGTCTCTCTCTCTCTCTTCCTTTACCCCAACTTCTATTCATTCCTCTCTCTCTCTCTCTCTCTCTCTCTCTCTCTCTCTCTCTCTCTCTCTCTCTCTCTCTCTCTCTCTCTCTCTCTCTCTCTCTCTCTCTCTCTCTCTCTCTCTCTCTCTCTCTCTCTCTCTCTCTCTCTCTCTCTCTCTCTCTCTCTCTCTCTCTCTCTCTCTCTCTCTCTTAATGGGAGAGCCATTTTAATGTACACCAGGATCATATAGGATGATACATTCATTCATTCATTCATTCATTCATTCATTCATTCGTCTCTCTCTCTCTCTTCCTTTACCCCAACTTCTATTCATTCCTCTCTCTCTCTCTCTCTCTCTCTCTCTCTCTCTCTCTCTCTCTCTCTCTCTCTCTCTCTCTCTCTCTCTCTCTCTCTCTCTCTCTCTCTCTCTCTCTCAATTTCTCACTCCATCCCTCTATTTTTCCCACCCTCCCTTCGTCCTTCCTTCCCAGGGACTGCACGCCTCGTTCCTTCCTTCCACACCGCTCTGCATGGACTCACCGTAACTTTTAATTTGAAGGGGACTTGACAAAGAGGACCCGTAGGAATGTTTCTCTGGTCGTTGCTCCAGCGCAAATGGAAAACTGCCTCCACGTCGATGGGAATTAGACGGACCAGTACATTATCCACCGGCGCAGCACGGAAGGATTAACTCGCAGTCGCGAAAACAATATGGCGGCTGGCGGATGAATTTCATAAATCACACCCTGCGTCTGTCTGCCCAGCAGTAGTAATATAGTCCGCCGACGCACTGCTTTTCCCTATGCACTGAAATCTATCTGTAGAGGTTCCATGCACTGCGGGGGTCATGTTTGAAAGAGTAATTCTGCGGTCGGTGACTAGTGTGATGGGAGAGCCATTTTAATGTACACCAGGATCATATAGGATGATTCATTCATTCATTCATTCATTCATTCATTCATTCATTCATTCATTCACTCATTCATTCATTCATTCATTCATTCATTCATTTATTCTTCCATTACGTCACTAAATCATTAATTAATTAATTCATCCATTCGTTCGTTACTCCATTCATTCATTAATTCACTAATTTATTCATTCATTCTTCCGTTAATTCATTCGTCCATTCCTTCATTTATTCATTCCATTTGCATAGCGCCCCTCATTGTTAACTAGTCAGAAAGGCTCCCAGTTCAACCCCAGCAGAAAGGAACAGTTTTCAAGTGTTTATAGAAAGAGCATACAGATTCCCTAGCTAAGACAATGCTCAGATCCAATGGGAATATGTTAGAGATAGATGCATTGTTGAGGTGCGTGCAAAAGGAGCAACCAATTCACTCCGGCTTGACAAACTTGAAACGGGAAAGCAGAGTTCGTGTAAATAACAAGGGGCATCCCCCACTTGGCATCGTCAAACCCAAAACCTCACACATAGTTCGAGAATTCGTGACTTTCGGTTTTAAAATTCGTAAAAATTCGCGAATTTTTCGTCTATTTTAAAATTCGTAAAAATTCGTAAAAATTCGTTGGGCCATTGTTGGGGCTTTTTTTACATTGACAGTGGATTTTGCAATAACAGCGTAAGCAACAACAGCAAATGTGCTGGCGTCATGATTTGTTGTGTTAAGCTTCTGCTTAGAATTTTATGTAAAATTCAATATAAAAGTTTTTACGTAACGAGTTAATTTAGTTAAATCCAATTTTTTTAAGATGAAAGAATATGGATCAGAGTGGAAGTATGTAGTAATTTTGGAGGAGAAGGAAAGGGTAATCCAAAAAGGAATTTGTTGGTTGTTCTGTCGGGACTAGGGAGCATTTGCATGGCGAAATACAGAAACCAGAGTCGAATGGGGGCAGTGTGCTGTTCCTGACTCAGAATCAGAGAACGATGAAGTAGAAGACACACCTCGGTGAACGTTGCTAACCCTTTTTAACCATGGCTGACTGGTGACACTGGAGCTGCATGGGGCACTGGTGGTTTTTCGTTCTGCTGAATGACACTCCCAGTCACACACCCCAACTATGATAGAAATCGAAGTTCAAGACTCCAAGTAGAACAGTAACTGAATTTTAGTACTATTGTGTTGCTAGTCAGCTTTTACGGCTGATTGATTGCCTATAACATTGACATTTACTTGCTTAAGAGTTAAAAGGTAAACAAACAATAAAATTCGTTGCCATGGCAAAGAATTCTATTATTTTATTATTTTACGAATTTTTACGAATTTTAAAACTGCAGTTTTAAAATTCGTTAAAATTCGTGAATTTTTAAAATTCTTAAAATTCGTAAAATGCGAATTCTCGAACTATGACCTCACATGTTTGACGATGCCAAATGGGGAATACCCCTTGCTATTTACCCGTCTTCTTGTGTTTGATGATGCCAATTGGGAATGCCCCTTTCTATTGAATTTTATTGCAGCTCATGGCTTTGACGATGCTAACTGGGGAATGCCCCTTGCCATTTACACGAGCTCTTTGGTTTGAAGATGCCAATTGGGGAATGCCCCATGCTGTTTACACGAGCTTTTGGGTTTGACGATGCCAATTGGGGAATGCTCCTTGCTATTTATGCGAGTTTTTGGGTTTGACGATGCCAACTGGGGAATGCCCCTTGCTATTTATGCGAGTTTTTGGGTTTGACGATGCCAATTGGGGAATGTCCGGTGCTATTTACACGGGTTCCTGGGGTTGACGATGCCACTTGGGGAATGCCTCTTTATTTTTACACGAGGTCTTTGTTTTGACAATGCCAATTTGATTTGGGTTCAAATGGGCAGCGGTGGTAATGGATCTCACCCGATAGGAAACGTAAACATTTCCATTTACATTCACATTTACATTGACACCTACATTTACACTTACCTTTACAATTACATTCACATTCACATTTACATGTACAGTTGCATTTACATGTACACTTACATTTACATTCACTCTTACACTTACACTTACATTTACATTCACACTTACATTTACACTTACCTTTACATTTAAATTTACATTCACACTTACATTTACGCTTACATTTACATTCACGCTTACATTAACATTTACATTTCGCTCTGCGTGCATGCAGCCAATTATGGGACACAATGATCGTGCATTGGGACAGAGGACAGAGACAAACAACTTCTCCGCTGGACTTAGCTCTTCTCGCCTTACTCGGTCATGCTCCGGGCCATAATTAGTCCCTTGGCGGTCTTGGAATCATTTTCACCGTCACCCAGAGTATCAATTAACGGACAACTCTGGAAAGGAAGAGGAAGCTGACACACGATGCCGAAATTAATATCGGTGTCAGCGTTGTGAAAGTGCTCTCTTTTGTCGTCTTCGTTGTCCTCATGATGCTGCTGATGATGTTGATGAAAAATGAGGAAGAAGAAGGAGGAGGAGGAGGAGGAGGAGGAGGAGGAGGAGGAGGAGGAGAAACGAAGAAGAAGAAAAAGAAGGAAAAGAAACAGAAAAGCAGAAGAATGAGGAGGAGAAAAGGAAGAAGGAGGAGGATAAGCAGAAGCAGAAGAAGAAAGAAAGAAGAAGAAGAAGAAGAAGAAGAAGATGATGATGAAGAAGAAGAAGAAGAAGAAGAAGAGGAAGAGGAAGAGGAAGAGGAAGAGGAGGAGGAGGCGGAGGAAGAGGAAGAGGAAGACGAAGAGGAGGAGGAGGAGGAAGAGGAAGAATAATAATAAAAAGAAGAATAAGAAGAAGAAGAAGAAGAAGAAGAAGAAGAAGAAGAAGAAGAAGAAGAAAAGAAGAAGAAAAAGAAGAAAAAGAAAAGAAGAAGGAGGAGGAGAACGAGAAGGAAAAGAGGAGGAGGAAGAAGAAGAACAAGAAGAACAAGAAGAAGAAGAAGAAGAAGAAGAAGAAGAAGAAGAAAAGAAGAAGAGGAAAAAGAAAAGAAGGAGGAGGAGAATGAGAAGGAAAAGAGGAAGAAGAAAGAAGAAGAAGAAGAAGAAGAAGAAGAAGAAGAAGAAGAAGAAGAAGAAAAAGAAGAGGAAGAAGAAGAAGAAGAAAAAGAAGGAGGAGAATGAGAAGGGAAAGAGGAAGACGAAGAAGAAGAAGAAGAAGAAGAAGAAGAGGAGGAAGAGGAGGAAGAGGAGGACGAGGAGGAGGAGAAGGAGAAGAAGAAGAAGAAGAACCACTATCTAATGACCAAACATCAGTCGATGGCGCTGAGTTATTGTGTGTGAAGGACTTGCTCAAGGTCCCTACAGAATAAGCGTCTCTGGGGAGGAGGTTCGAACCCGTACTCTCCGCGTTACAAGGCAAACGCTCTTCTCAATCGACTACCGAGTCCCACAAGACGAAACTCTTGCCCACTCCTGGAATTAATATCTGAATATTTTATCCGACATGAGGCTGCCTTGAAATTACCCAATTTTTATGGTTAGCGCCTCCTGCGCAAGTTTCTCTGGGTGCCCAAGGGGTATGCCTGCCAGTCTATAGCAGAGGGAGCTTCTGCCTCTAGTTCCCTCATCTACCGGATTTCGACCTGGCTTCCCCCAATGGACTGCGAATTTTGTTTACAATTATTACTTACTCGGCGCTACAATCGTCTTATGTCTTAGATGATAAAGGCGCCATAGAAGTAATTGGATCAAAAGAGATTAGATTAGGTTTTTTGGTCATTTTATCCATCTTCAAAGAGTTTGAGACTTTTTCACATTTCATCTTCCAAAAAAGTTGATGACCTGTTTTTTTAGACATTCGTCCGACTGTTAAGACTTTTCCTGTACGAATTACCCTCTCAAAAAAGAAAAAAGGTTGATGACGTTTTTTAGGAATTCATCTCTCAAAAAACTATTACTCACCTTCTCGGGGGGGGGGGGACATTAGGGTGTTTTTATGATGCACATGATTTTTTTAACTCAAAGATCTTTTAACGGCCAGGTCGAATTATCATGCCAATTAGCGCATAAACGCCATATCCGAAATTATATCACGATAGCTGAACATTTAGGACTGGCGCAAGGCGACCGAAATTAGGAACCCCGGTGACCTGTCTCGGTTTGGCCAAAATTTTAGACGTTACGATGTCCGTTCTTCGTGTTTTCGATCTTCAACATGATTATAGTAATTAATTAAGCTAATGTGGTTTTCTAGAGGAGACACCTGGTGCTGCATCAATGGCATGGTATTTAACGCGAGTGGCTGTCTCCCTTGGTAAGAGTAGGCCCCCTATGTGTTTGATCCCCGAATGAGTTTGTGCCAATCAGATAATGTCGTGGTTTCCGATCGGAGCAATCTGTCTACAACAATAATTCCCTCGCCCATGAAGATATCGTGCAAGCATGGCGGTAGCGACGGAGGTTTCTCTGTTGGCAACATCATCCGAGGAAGAGGCGTCATCAAATAGCTCAGAAAGAGAACCAGAACCTTCAACGTCAGCTGGACTACCAAAGCGGCGAAAGGGAACAATCTCTGTAGTTACCCGTGATGTTGCAGCAGCTCTAGATCGTACCAAAACCAGCAGCAGGAATGCCTCTCACGTTTTCTCTGCTCTCGCTGCATCCAATCTATATGCAGCACCAGCTGGTGAGCTGATCATCAGTCCTTCTGCTATCTATCGAGCAAGGAAGGATAACCGTGCAGCCCTAGCAGCGGAGATTCGTGAATCTTTCGATCCGAAGGTTCACCTTATTATCCATTGGGACGGCAAGATCATGCCAGATTTTACAGAAACTGGACGAGTGTGCGTTGATCGTCTTCCAATAGTGGTATCTGGTAAGGATGTGACCAAACTATTGGCCATCCCCAAACTCCAATCCGGGACTGCTGCCTTCATGGCAGATGCGTGTTTGGCCGAGATCAGAAGTTGGGGATTGGAAGACAGAATCGTGGCCATGTGTTTCGACACAACGGCGAGTAACACGGGTTGCAAGGGCGGCATATGCATCAAGCTGGAAAAGGGAATTAGGAAAAGACCTCTTGAACCTTGAACCTTGCCTGTCGACATCATGTTTCTGAAATTGTTCTGGAAAAGGTATTTTCACTGCATGATTCTGTAAGGTCTCCAAAATTGGAACTCTTCAGTCATTTCCGTGACTTCTGGCCGCAAATCGATCAGACCAAGTATCGCACAGCAATGGAGGATAAAGACGCAGCACAAAGAGTCAAAGAAATTCGAGAGAATGTCATCACCTTCGCACTGCAGCAACTGAATGCTGAATACCACAGAGACGACTACGAAGAGCTACTAGAACTAACAGTCATTTTCCTAGGAGGAATTCCACCGAAAGGAATAAAGTTCAGGTACCCAGGGGCATTTCACCGCGCGTTGGATGGCACGTGCGGTTTATGCAATTAAGATGTGGCTTTTCAGAGAGCAGTTTCCCATTCAACAACACCAGAGGGCATCTCGACAATCTTACTCTCAAAAGATGTGGAATCATCTACCTCGAGTTTCACTTTTTGTGACCGCAACCTACGTAGAGTACTGGTTCACCTGTACATCACCCAATGAAGCCCAAAGGAACGATCTTCAATTCTTGAAGGCAATCCATACTTACCCAGACAAGGAAGTCTCACAGGTCGCCCTAACAGCCACTGCAGCAACTGAATGCTGAATACCACAGAGACGACTACGAAGAGCTACTAGAACTAACAGTCATTTTCCTAGGAGGAATTCCACCGAAATGAATAAAGTTCAGGTACCCAGGGGCATTTCACCGCGCGTTGGACGGCACGTGCGGTTTATGCAATTAAGATGTGGCTTTTCAGAGAGCAGTTTCCCATTCAACAACCAAGGCCCGACACCTTTGGTATTTGTCTGAGACCTTGGCTGGCCTCAGCCTTTTTGACGATTCAGTCACCTTCGGCGAAAAACAGCGCATGGTCTATAACATGCGCAACAATCAGGGATCCGACGAACCTCCAAAGAGGCTTCCTCCCATACATGATCCATCTACAAAAGCGCTATCCGACTTTTTTTTACCACTTCTACCATCAAACTTTTCCAGCTCCTCAAATTCGATTACGCTTTTCTTGATCGAGATCCGCAACAATGGGAGTCAGAGCATTCGTTCAATGAGGCGAAAGACATCATATACGCCCTAAGAGTGACGAACGATTTAGCGGAGAGAGGAGTGGCTCTAATGCAGTCCTTCAATGAAGCCCTGGTTCGAAATGAGGAAGAGAAACAATTTGTTCTTCAAATGGTTGAATACCATCGAAATAGATTCCCAAAAGCATTAAAGAGACCAAGTAAGCTTAATGACAAATAACTGAAGGTTCTTGGTTTGCTTTTGCCTTATTTTTTATGTTTAAGTGTTGAAATTGTTTGGATCTTCGAGAATATTGTATGACATTGTTTTCTAAGTGGTAATTTTTCCCGGGCTTTGCGCCAGTTCTAAATCTCTTTTGATTTTCATCTAATTTGGCAAATGTTAATGTTTCTCAAGGTGGAACACAAAAACAACCTGGCTGATATTAATTTTGAAACTTCAAATTATAGACACACCCTAGGGGACATGTATCCTGGGGGGGAATTTTCCTCCCCCAAACGTCTCTACATTATTATATTGCTGGCCTCTGGGGGAAACATAAATCCTGAAGGGGGGAATTTCCCCCCCCCCAAAAAGGTATCTAGATTAAACACTGGTCAGCGGTTTTCAAACTTTATTTTATTGCACCACCAGGTAAAAAATCAAATGTTGGCGTAAAAAAAACAACGAATAAAAAACAACATGTGAGCGCGCAGTCCCATTGCAGTTAGCGTAGAACCGTAGGTAGACATATTTAAAAATTAAAAAATTTATATATAATTTTAAGAATGTAATCATTTTGAATTTTTTCGCTTACCACGTAGTGACACCTGACGTACCACCTTTTGAAAACCGCTGATCACTGCCAACATTTAAATGGGCATTGAATGGGATCCAGTGTTTAATGTAGACGTCTTTGGGGAGGGGAATGTCCCCCCTAGGATTTATGTTGCTCCCCAGAGGCCAGCAATATTACAATGTAGAGACCTTAAGGGGAGGAAAATTCCCCCCCAGGATACATGTGGATACATGTCCCCCCAGAGAGATGAATTCATAAAAAAGGTCATCAACCTTTTGTGAGAGAGTAATTGCTGTAGAAAAAGGACTAAAAAAGGTCATCAACTTTTTAGAAGATGAAATTATGGAAAGCTGAAACTTTTTCAAGATGGATGAAATTAAAGAAAAAAATCTTGTGTAAATTCGTTGGTCCCCCCAGAAACCTTGTTTCCCCTCCCTGAAGAGGGGGACTAGATTAAACACTGAATGGGATCCATATGCATGGGCGGCGATCCGGGGGGGTCAAGGGGAACAATACCCCACTTTTAAGAGTGGGGGACACACCATGCATTTGTCACCCCTCCTCACATTAAAAGGTCAACACTTTTTTCGCGCATGAGCGGCACAAATTTTTTTGGACCTCTATTTTGAGCAGATCAGTTCAAAACTCTTTTTTGACCAGGTCAGTTCTAAATTGTCCCCCCCCCACCTGTCAAACAAGAACGCCGCCAGTCTCCATATGGGATCTATAGTGTCTCGTATGAGAATATGGGTTCTATATTGGAACGTAGGTCCTGTTTACATGGGCTCCATGCGGGCATGCTGGCAGGGGTAAGGTTTTAGAACAGATTGGATTAGATTGGGTTGAGTTGGGTTGGTTTGGGTTGAGTTGGGTTGGGTTGAGTTGGGTTGGGTTGGGTTGAGTTGGGTTGGGGTGAGTTGGGTTGGGTTGGTTTAGATTGGATCAGATCAGATTGGATTGGATAGGATTAGATCGTATTAGTTTAGATTAGATTAGACTTGAAACAACATGACGACAGCAGCTGTGGTCGGTGGTATGCGTCAACGAGCCGTAACAAAGGAAAGAGTCTGACGTGAGTCTGTTGAGCCGATGACTACGGGCGGACAGCCAGGGCGAGATGAGTGCGGCCGATGGGTCGGACGGTCTGTCGGTCGACCAGCAGAACCGTCGCAGTCGCAGACGTCCGGAGAAAGTTGACGAGTGGCGGAAGAGTCAGGTCTCAGCTGGTATTCCGTTCGACTGACAGAGAGAGAGAACGGAAGACGTGAAGGAATGACGGACTAAGCGCAGAACAGGTACACGCCCACATCCACAGCCACAGGATTTGTTTCGTTCGTCACAAAGAGAGTCTGACAAACAGATAGACAGATAGACGGAGGACAGAGAGATAGACTAACAGACAGATAGACGAACAGAGAGAGAGAGAGAGAGGCGCGCGAAAGGACAAGGAGTTAGATAGGACAGCGGATGAACGTACAGACTTACGTAGAGGCACATGGAGTAACGAACGTAGAGACATACAGACCAACAGAAAGACAGACAGACAGAGAGACTGACAAAGAGACAGTCGGACTGACAGAAAGACAGACAGACGGACAGACGGCTACAAGGAGAGAAAATATGGTTTGATGGTATAAATAAGTGTGCGAATATCCGATAGATGTTATTTGGCTTATTTGTGCTGCGCCGAGGAAATCGCCCGAAAGACTAGAATTATACGGGTGACATAAAGAATGCTGCGTGCGGAACATCCCCTCCCCTATGTCCTCTATCCTCTTCTTCGTCCTCAATCTTCCTCTCTTTCCGCCACGGAATCCTCAACCACGTGATTAGGAATTGTTTTACTGGGATTACGTGCTTGTGTGAATCCGCTGCGTGATTTACAATCGTCGCCAGTTCCACAGGCTCCGTTTCAATCGAGGTAAGCAATAGCACAACTATTGGTAGACGTGTAAAATAATGATAATGATGACGATGTCGACAACTACGACGATGATGACGACGACAATGACGCGTGTGATTCAGTGCAACAAAGGAATGACTGTTGTTTTCGGAGTTCTTCTTTTAACAGGAATGACAGGTTCTTTAACTTGATCCCAGGAATGATGTGTCTTTTTTTCTGTTGCTAAACAGAAGTTGCCGATTCTCTTCTAACTCCATCTCAGGAATGATGGACGATTGTTAACCTGTGCGCTTAACAGGTGTGACCATAATAATAATAATAAATAATAATAATAACAACAATTTATACGGTCCGTAACGCGGCCATCCCGCTACAAGGGCGCCTTACAACTCCTAGCAGGAGTGCCCGATTTAGATATCAGCTAAAAAAAAGCTACAGCTTATAAGGCCTCACAATCCGCAGGGGCCTCCAAAAAATCAGAATTTGATTTGAAGGGCTTTTTAGATGATAAATATGTAATCAGTAAATGCATTCATTACGCCTCCGGGGATCTAGAGTTGGTGTTTTTGTATTTGTTTCCGTTTTGCGTTTTTCTAGTTTTCGTGTCTCTGCTTTGGGCGAAACAAAGCATATTTTATATTATTTGAAAATAATTTTAAAATTTTTTCTGAAAAATGCCTTGCTACTAATATACTTAAAAGCACAATTGAAAAAGGTTTTCTGAGACTTTCTGGTTTAAGTTTTTTGCAAGGGGCCTCCAACCTTTATAGAGCTTAGGGCCTCATCAAGTCTAAATCCAGCACCGGGTGCGACAGATTGCTTTTAAACTTCGCTCCTGGAGTGACATCTCAGTTTATGCTGTTCTTTAAACAGACGAAAAAAGTTTTAAAAGTTAAACATTAAAAGTAACATTCAGTTCTCATAATTATTATCCCAAGAGTTATGAGTAGTTTTCACGTTGTTTTTCAATAGGAGTGATACATTCTTTTGTCATTCATTCCGGGAATAATGAGTCATTTTGACGTCGCCTTATAACAGGAGTGACACATTCCTTTGCCATTCATTCCCGGAATAATGCATCATTTTTACGTCGCCTTTCAACAAGAAGGACACATTCTTCTGTCACGTCATCCCAGGAATGATTGGACATTTAAAAATAATTCCTTTATCAGGAATGGTACATTCTTTTCTCATTTCATCCAAACAGTTAACGACCTCAACCAACTTTGAAATCGGTGGCTAGAATCGACTCTTTCCTACAATAATGAAGTTTGCTTCCGGTTATTGGCTCCGAATCGATGTCAATTGCCGAGCACCGGAAACGCGCTGGCCGACGGGACTTTTTCAGCGTCGTTAAATCACGCCTCTCTGCTCTGTGCTGCCAGGCGTAAATTGGACAATCGCTCTCAGAGAGTCACGAGAGATGCGATTGTTGGACTGTCGACTGGATTCCGGACGAGTCCCCCATTATCGACATTGAGCATTAGGGTCCAATGAAAGGACTCCTCGAATGGACGCTTGTACCCATTATCTGGACGTCGAGCTGCATGCGTTGTAGCCACTCTCGAACGATCAACCGTAAGCTATGACCGAATTTGCCCTCGGCTTTTAGTGTTCCATCGAAAATAAAATAGTTTCGTCTGAAATACTATAGGATTTTGTGCGTTTGAACTCTGTAATAGGGTCCGAGGTTTGAGATTGAAATAGTTTTGCGTCTTTAAAGATATAGCAGTAGCTATACACTCGTGCTGATAAGTAATTCGCAGCGGTCAGCCGATTAGTTTTTACAGCTTTCAGTTTTTATTGTCCATAGCATTCACAAATATTATATTCGCTCACTGGATGTTTCAGCGTGCATGTGTTTGTGAAAGTGTGTTTGTGTGTGTGTGTGTGTGTGTGTGTGTGTGCGCGCGCGCGCTTGTGTGTGTTTGTGTGTGGTTTCTGTTTAACATCGAGATGATTAGCGTCGCCCTCCTCCTTTATCTAGGCTTCGGACTGGCACCATTCGAATCGGCGTTGACGGAGTTAATTGGCGAGTGGCAGATGTCGCTGTTTAATGACGTTGTGTCATATCAAAATTGGTTAGAGTCGCCCTCCTCCTTTATCCAGGCTTCGGACTGGCACTATTCGAAACGGCTTTTGCTCCGGATGTTCTCTCAGGTCAAACGGTACTGCATCCTTGGTACTGGGCCTATTTGTTTGGGTCCCTAATGTGCTTTTGCTCACTGCTGAAGTCCCATCTGTCCGTATTATGAAAATTCTAAAGAATATTTAATGTCATTGTTTTGTTAGTTGATGTTTTACGACGATGTGTCATAACAGAGATTATTAGCATCGCCTTCTTCCTTTTCCATACTTTGGCCTGGCACTACCGCAGAGTAGCGTGGATTTACGACGAAGTCTTGGAAGGGAATCTAGATACGAAGACAAGGTCGTCGGCATTTTTATTTATACGCAGAGCAAATAACTTTAACGAGGTGTCTAGAGCGACATCAAATCCGAAGCTTGTTTTCCTTCTCACTGACGAATGGCTCTCTACAATTGACTGTGATTTAGAAATTCGATTTACTCGTAAGCGACTATCCATTAATACTTTAAGATTGCGGTGTTATAGAAATTCCACAGTAAATTGTTAGCTACGTTACAGAGTATCAGGTTCGAATCTCTGCGCGTTTTGGGAATTCTTGTTGTTTTTATTATTATTGTTATTGTTTTCTGTTTTCGAGTATTGTAGCACGCAAAGAAGCGATTCCCTGTTGCATTTTGTTGTCGCTATTGCGCTTAACCCAAATAGCCCTTCATCGGTAGGCCTAGGTCATTATTGTAAGGCACTAAAACACACCTAGAAGAACTACCTGGAAGAGGCAGCCGGTAGTGTACCCTCAACGCTTACAGACTTCGAATTTGATGTTGTTTTAGACACCTCTTTTAAGTTGTCTACTAATCCTATAAGCTTAAATAAGCCTGCGGCCATTCATTAATAACTTACTGCAACAAAATACGTACCTTGCGTTGAGATCGAAGAAAGTCTTAACTATCAGTGAGTACTGTGAGTTAACTGCTGTCTCGAATAGTCGGACACTACTTCAGCCATATCGCTCATATAATGGCTCCAATTGTCTAGTGGTAAAACACAGTGAATGTGGCCTGTGTCGTATCTCATTGTGCTCATTTGATATTTAAAAAAAATTTGCTTGGCGGGGGGGGGCGACAACGAATGTGTCTGACATTAGAGAGTTTAAGCCTGAGAATTTTCCAGCTACGCTATAGTCTCTGGTTTTAGCAGAAATTACACCAGTAGTGTAAGCTCGTTAGTGACATTTTCAGTGGTGTTTTATTATTACAATTAAAAGGAAGTATTCAGTGCTTAACGATAGTCTGAGCAGCTGACGTTGACCTTACTAGTCTGTGAGTGTTCAAGGTCTAGGACAGCGGTTCTCAACCTGTGGGTCGTGACCCCCGTGGGGGTCGCCTTACGATTTGCCACGGATCGACCGGAACCTTCAGAAATTTGGATTGCGAAACTCTATCATTTTTCTAGTTATAGCTGAAATAATATTGTTGGCCTTCTGTAGCTTTGTTTTCTTCTTAAATTTGAAGTAATGTTTAAACTTTAAATTTAGCAGGGCTACCATTGAAATTTGTAATTCTGAATTGCACAGTCTGATAGTACAATATAAAATAAATATTAAACTTCAAGCAAGCATTTCATTTGCTAAATTTTACTTTAGATTTTTCTAAATTATTACCACCAAAAATTGCAAAATGTTTTGTTGATTAATGATTTAATATTATGCTATTATGCGTGATGCGAATGGATCATCAAGTGGTGAGAAGTGAAATGCATCGTAATGGTAGCAAAATGCAGTGAAGGGGATATAACCTAACGCATTTTATTGTTTGGGTCGCCACAACTTTGGAAATACTATCAAGGGGTCGCAGCACTAAAAAGGTTGAGAACCGCTGGTCTAGGAGGTGTCACAGTTGATTGACAGCTAGCGGTCTTATTAACGACGATGAGTCCTAACGAAGGTGATTAGCGTTGTCTTTCCCTCCTTAGTCCAGACTTCGGACTGGCACCACAGGAAAATGGTAGTGGCGAAGGCCATGGTAGTTTCATTTAAACGACGCTGTGACATGATGAAGATTATCAGCGCCGCCTCCTCCTTTATCTAGGCTTAGGATTGGCACCATAAAACGTTAACTGGCTGTTAAGGTTAAAAAAAACTGGGGTTACTTGGTGTGTAATCCTATCTTTTGGTTGTCAGAGCCGTTGACGCCGACCTTACTTAACCGTGTATTTAAGTGGCGATTGCCAAAATATCAGTGCTTGCTTAATTATATAAAATCGTTGAACAACGTTTTGAAGGTGTCTAAGAAGAGCCTCGCATTATTTAGAATAGAATATTCTTTTTTGGAACCAACTGCAAATCGCATTTTGGTGTACAGCAACTTAGATGTGTTTTAACGACACCTTCTGGCTGCTAGGGTCTTTGGCTTCGACCTTACCTTGCCTGTGCTGATCTGGAAATGTTAAGTTTATTGACAAAACGATGGATGGATCCACAGTTTAACGACATCTAATGACAACAAAGGTCGTTGACGTCAATTATAGAAGTCATTTTGAACAGTTCTCTGCGTTTGTATAGCATAATTTAACCATAGCTGTGCAATACATTGATAAAACAATGATCATGATTTATTATATAGAATTAGCTCTCACGTTTTAAAGGTACCTTATTCAATCATCGCAGTATTTAACTTCATCTTTTGGCAGCCAGGGCTCTTGACATCGACCTTACTTTATGCTAGAGTGGAACAAGTTAAACAGACGCGGATGGATGACGATTATATAGTGTCGGTTATTCACGCTTTAAAGGTGTCTTTTAAAAGTAGCAGCATTTAACCACATCTTATGGCACTAGGGCCGTTGACGTCCACCTAACTTCATGGAACTAATTAAAACCGCGAAAGCGACACGGACAGCTGAATGCATGTAGAGACGGTTGGCTGCGTTTTAAAGGTGAGAGCTTCGCAGGATTTAACGACATCATTTGGCTGCCAGGGTCTTCGACGTCGATCTTACTTTACTGTTTAAAATCAAATTAAGCTCAGCGAGTTTCGAAAACCTGCAGATTAAATGTTATGATGTGTTCAAATATTCAGTCACATGCTAGTCGATGGGGCATGTAGCTTATTTTTGTTCCAGAGGTAGAGTATTTATGTACCGGTATGTAGTTAGGTCACCAATTCCAGACACACAATACAGCATGGGCCAGTTTTAAGACTCGATTTAAAAGCATCTTCAATCAGCCTGCCAACTCGTAACTGACTTGACTGCCACATCGCCCTTGGCAACGCGGCTGCGTTTCCATGGAAACTATCTAGCAAGCGTCGATTCGTTTTTGTTCGCGGTGACTTTCGCAGAACAAGCGGCAACCGGGCGTCAAAGATCAGACCAGCAGCCAAAGAAAATACGGCCAAGCCGATAAGAAAAAAATCCGAAGACTTAATACGAGCCAAGTCTTGGTGTGAGCAGATCCAGAGAGCGGGAGCACCCTCACTGTATAGGACTCTAAAAGCCTTGCTCTGAGTAATGATGGATTTAATTACATCTGCGATTAAGCTCGGCGATGGAGATTCGCCTTTACAAGCGTTGTTCATGACATGTAAGATGCTGTTACGATCTTCTGAAAAGCCAAGAAATGCACTATAAGAACGTACCTTGCAAATGCGCCCATAAATGCGCTATAAAGCTGTACGGCGGCAAATCTCGGCTGCAGAATGAAACCTTCCAGCTTTCTAAGGGATTAATCATTACGTAGGGGTAATGCTGCACGGCGTTTTGATGCGGCCATAAAAGATTTATGGTAATTGGAAGTTGATCTAACCCCATAAAGGCTGTTTGGAAAGTGTTTATCGTGGCGTAGTAACTATGGTTATTTGCAAGGTGCGACCGTACGTACGGTACGTTCGTTATATTTTCTATAACGTACGTTCACATCTGTTCATGACGAAAATAAAATACATATGCACAAGAAAAGTCAATAATAGTTGGTGATTGACGGTCGTAAACAATTTTAACCATTACATCAGTCAGCTGTGGCTGTTCAATGATCTCTACTTTTAAACTTTTAAATTCCAAACTGCTAATGTTCTGTCTAATGTATAATATGAAGAATATTAAGATTTACGGCACACTTTATAGGATGGTCAGTGTCAGTGGTCATTTAATTGGTAGTGCTAAATTTCGGTACCGTTCGTAAATGATTAGACCTGCGTACGGGAGACTAATAGGCCTACTGTAGAGCTAAACTGATAATTTTTTGACGTAGGCGTATGAGTATGGCACGCGTACGTTATAAGACTACAGTTATATTGAGGTTCTTTGTGAATGATCGAATAAACTTGTGGCATTTTTAACGTACGCGTACGGTACGTGTACGTTATTTTTTCGATAACGTACGTACGGTACGCGTACGTTATTCTCGGAGGTAACGTACGGTCGCACTATGGTTATTTGTCGTGACTCTGTTTGACGTTTGAATCTCGACTTAGAACTTAACTAACCGGGTTTGTTTTCAGGAAAGCGCCTGTGAATAGTATGTATATGGGTCACCTGTTTAATAATACTGACGTCATATGTCGAGTTCTATTAATATACGTATTTGTGTATGTATTTAGGTCACCAATTCTCCCGCGTGAACTTTTTGGGCACCGCGGAATCTTGATTTACGATTACGAATAAACTGTATTCATAAAAGATTAACTTTTCGCTGGACATATAGCCTACATTTTGGAAGTAGCAGGAATTCCTGTTGAGGACTCAGAATTGGAATGGTTGCGCAGTATGAAGTTCGTACTATGGATTTTTCACCTGTGGAAGTTATCAGTGGACCTGGAAAATCGATGTCAATTCTTTAAAGTCTCTCAGGTCTAAACTTTAGACACGAGCGCTTAAAGTGTTTGCGCACTACAGACTCATAAGTGGATTTCTTGACTTCGAGCAACGGGATACAATAGTCAAAGGTACGAAGAATGATAAGCCGGAAATTACGAGCGACGTCAAGTTGTTGTTAAGAAGTTCATTGTGACCATAGCAACTTAAATCGAAACACACTGGAATTCTTAAATTCAGATGTTACTATAGCAACACTAAATCTCTTAAGTAGATACGAGTTGTTGCTATGCAATCGTTTCTCACCATAGCAACTACACCGGAAGCTATGATCGGGGCTTGTGTGTGGTCGAACAACACAACGACCGGGTCATCGCCAGGAGGCGTGACATGTGACCTCCATCTGGAAAGGGTGGGGACAGAAGAGGCCATTATCGGCGCCATTTTGTCCATCTTCATCGCGTTCGCCATATTTGGTAACGTCGTTGTCATGGCAGCCGTGACGTTGAATCGCCATCTGCGGAAAACGAGCAACTACTTCGTCGTTTCCTTGGCAATGGCGGACACACTGGTCGCCTGCCTTGTCATGACCTTTGCCCTCGTGAATGACCTCCAGCGTCAGTGGATCTTCGGACCGGTTTTCTGTCGGATCTGGATCTCATCGGACGTGATGTGCTCGACGGCGTCGATCCTCAACCTCTGCGCCATTAGCCTGGATCGATACATCCACATCCGGTGGCCACTCCACTACGAGCGACTCATGACGTCCCGCCGGACTCAGTCCTGCGTCGCCCTCATCTGGATCCTGTCCGCTCTCATCTCCTTCGTCCCGATCCACCTCGGCTGGCACCGGTTGGGATCGGTCGACGAGGGTCCCTCTCAAGACCAGGGAGACTCCTCCGCCGTCTGTAAGCTGGCGTTGAGTCCGTCGTACGCCGTCGGATCCTCCATCGTCAGCTTCTTCGCTCCCTGCCTCGTCATGATCCTCATCTACGCCCGACTCTATCGCTACGCTCGGATGCACGCCACCAACATCCGACGATTCACCTTGCCCGTCTCGATGGCCGTATCCACCCCCGGGGTGGCACGCGCATCGGAGCACAAGGCATCCGTTACCCTCGGGGTCATCATGGGCGTTTTCTTGCTCTGTTGGGCCCCGTTTTTCGCCGTCAACGTCGTTAGGGCGTTTTGCGCCTGGTGCGTACCAGCCCCCGTATTCGCCGTATTCTCGTGGCTCGGGTACCTGAACAGTACGATGAATCCAGTCATCTATTGTATTTTCAACCATGAGTTTCGACACGCCTTCCGGAAGCTGCTCTGCCCGCGACGCCGTCGCGGTCACGTGGTCACCAACTTCCGGCAAACTGAACGAACGAACCGGATGCAGAACAACGCGTTCGAAGCCGACAAACAACTGGCTACGCTGGGTGTTCAGCCGCTAGGCACGCTGAATACCCAGCCGTTGAGTATGATTGCTACTCAGCCGCTAACAAGACTGATTACTCAGCCGCTGACTGTGAAAGCTACTCAGCCGCTGGCTACGCTGTCATCTCAGCCGCTGATGACGCTGAATTCTCAGGCATTAGGCACTATAAATCGGCCGGTCAGCCTGATTACTTCTCAGCCGCTGGGCAAAGCTACTGCTCAGCCGATAACTGCTCAGACATGTTTAAGCACTGTGATTGGACAGAGAATATATTGTCTATAGAGATGATCGAAAATCATCATCGTCATTGTTTTCAAAATCGACGTCTTAATCGTCGTTACCTCCATCATCACATCATTATCGTCAAATTCATCATTGCCATCATCAACATCATCACATCATCATAACAATCATCACCATAATCACCATCATCACCATAAAAACCATCATCATCATCATCGTCGTCATCATCATCGTCATCACCATCATCATCGTCGTCGTCACCATCTTATTCATGGACCTAGCTTGTTACATAGGCGATTCTAAAAATGGCGCTCTATAAATTGCGTTGAGACATAGAATACCAGCACTTGATTTGTCATATACATTTCTTGGATTAGTGAGGTTTGTGAGGCGCTACATAAATGTTTGCTATGTATCGTATATTTATTAGGTTGGATTATAACATGGGTTAGGTTGGGTTCGGCCGTTGTACGGGGCAAGGGGGCTGGGTTGGATGGTTTGGAATAGATCGGATGAGGTGAGACTAGGTTGGATTGAGTTGGGTTAGATTGGGTTGGGTTGGGTTAGATTGGGTTAGATTGGGTTGGGTTAGATTGGGTTAGATTGGGTTAGGTTAGATTGGGTTAGATTGGGTTGGGTTAGATTGGGTTAGATTGGGTTGGGTTGGGTTAGATTGGGTTGGGTTAGATTGGGTTGGGTTAGATTGGGCTAGATTGGGTTAGGTTAGATTGGGTTAGATTGGGTTGGGTTAGATTGGGTTGGGTTAGATTGGGTTAGATTGGGTTGGGTTAGATTAGGTTAGGTTGGGTTGGGTTAGATTTTTTAGATTGGGTTGGATTAGTTTGGATTAGATTGGGTTGGGTTAGATTGGGTTGGGTTGGGTAAGATTAGTTTTAATTGGATTGAGTTGAGTTGGATTGGATTAGAGCAGGTTGGTTGGTTATGGTTTGGTTTTCTATTGGAATGGGTTGGATTTCGTTGCACTGGGTTATATTGGATTTGATATCGTAGCATAATCTTTACGGTCCAGCCTTAATTAGACCAGATTAAAGCAGGGAACAGAGAATCTGAAGCAGTCTAGATTCCAATAAATTATTCAATCCTTTGAGGTAAGTAAACAACATTGTGTTGTGTTCTGCTAATCGAGGAAGTGAAAGAGATGGGAAATGAGATTCGATTTTAACATTATTCCCGAACAACATCACAGATTAATATTTACCGATATTACGCAAAAGGCGTGCGGTAAACAGACAAATAATTAGTGAAAATTAAATAAACAAATAGATAAATAAGTAATAAATACGCAACGATACAATTAATACTAAATAAACAAGCAATCAAAAGAACAAAAGAGCACACAAATAAATAAATAAATAAATAAACAAACAAATAAACGAATAAGCAAGTAAATAGCCAAACAAATAAATTTAAAAAATGCAAATATTTAAAAAACACAATCAAAAATAAAACGGACAAATAAATAAACAAATGAACAAAAATAGAGACACGAAATAAATAAAACCAATATGAAAGTATAACTTAAGTGGTCCCAGCACACCTATCAGTGTTCTGCAGACGCATTAGTATCTGAAACCAGCAGAGATAACTTGAGTCTCAATGCATGAGACAGTTTGTCATCAGTGTTTCTTAGGGTCCCGTAGCACTTACGCGTCTTCTTCACGTTAGAGTTTGTCGTATAAAGCTAATGTCTGGCTATCAGCCGACACTAAAAGTAAATCGGAAAGATGATATACACGCGATATACAGAGGCAAGGTCTCCTCCACTTGTCCGGAATCTCACTGAAGATGCACGCAATGCAATTTAACTTGCTGTATTGAAGAAAATTTATATAACACCGACACAGCGAGCTATTTCTAGAGTACTTATAAAATGTCTATTGTCGGGGCAACTTTTAAGAGTTAAATAACAAACAGAATTTCAATTGTTAGTTTTTCTTGAAGCGTGAACATTTGTGCCCTAAATAGATTTGAGAAGGTTCTTCCAAGAACTTGGGCCATCGGCCTTGAAGACTGATATTATTATCATTATAATTAGGCCTATTATTTAGAGTGTAGGTTACTAGTGAAATAGTAAATATCATTTAAATAGTTCGTAACTATTTTCTTCACTATTTAAAATAGCTATGTAAAAGGAACTATTAAAATAGTATTCAAATTGTATGAGCCTATTAACTATTTATTACAAAGTAAATAGTAAGCCAGAGAATAAATTTAAAACTTTGACGCCAGTGTATTCCTCACAGCAGCAGTTTGTCATCCAAAGTTCAAACTCGGTTGGATTGAAACCAGGAATTGAAAGTCAGACGATCCATGCTTCTGCAAAAAGCAATAGAGAACGTGCATGATGAACACGACACTTCTGCTCGAAATGACAAAGCAGTGTCATCCAATATGGTTTGTTACAATGATAACTTCGATGATTTATCTACTATTCAGACAGAAGTCCTTGTTTGAAGTATAATATATTTATGGTTTGAAGTACTTGAATGATACGTCACGTGAACTGGAAATACTGGATAATCATCCACGAATCAAATCAGTGTTTCTACGCGTCAACACAAGTATTCCAGAGAAACTATATAGTCATGCAGCACTAAATCTCACCAAGAAACGAAATCGCTTATCCGATTACACTTTTGAACACTTGCTCTTATTTAAAGTTAACCCAAACTACTAACTGAATGTGAATACAGTAAAAAAATTACAAGCCTTTAACAATTATCTGTGATCGAAACCGATAATAGCTAAAGCGCTTTTAAATAGTCGCGAGGTATTTAATAGTGCATAGCTGTTTACTATTTCAAATACTATTTAAATACCGGTAGTTTCCTACAGGTGTTCTATTTAAATAATCACCCCGACTACTTTTCCCAACACTGATTATTATTTTTCTGCATTTATTAAACGCTACTATTAGGCCCTACTCGATGGTGCTGAACAATTGTGAGTGAAGGACTTGCTCAAGGTCTATACACAGTAAGCGTCTCGATGACGAGGCTCGAACCTATACCCTCCGCGTTATAAGGCGAGCGATCTAACCAAACGGCTACCGTGTCCCACAACCAAACAATATAAGTGAATACTTAACCGAGTCCTAGCCACAGTGTA
>OY744605.1:9417372-9474872 GCA_963556255.1 Allolobophora icterica | reverse complement strand
TAATATTATATTTGTCAACCATTGCCTCTGTATCTCGCTGGTCTCCTCGCAAACGGACTTGAACCCCCACTTAGTATACGACGCAACGCTCGTTAACAGGTGGTGCCATGCGCTTAGTTTTTTAGTAGTGCTTTACAAATTTTGAGACGACAATTGCGATTACGATAACTGGCTGCTCTACCCTGATGATATGTTGCTACCATATACTCCTCTGTTATTGGACTGCAAAATACGCTTGATTTATGCTTTTCTGTTTCCATTGTGATAGATCTGCAGTTCAATCCCACGAAGTTCAACTGTAGGCCTATTGCTATACGTAGGTGAGCTGGCTAATTCCGTTAAAGACGCCGTGATCTTATGGAGAGTCACAATTCGGGGGTTATTTTGCAGTCCGTTATGCTACCCTAAGAAGCAGCCATGGGTGTGAAGTGCTAGCGACTTCATTTTATTAGCCTAGGCTATTGAGGGCGGGAGGTCAGTCCATTCTCCCTCGCCCTATGTACTTACCACCGATCATAGTTCGAGAATTCGTGTGACTTTCGGTTTTGACATTCGTAAAAATTCTCGAATTTTTGGTCTATTTTAAACTTCGTAAAAATTCGTAAAAATTCGTTGGGCCATTGTTGGGCCTTTTTTACATTGACAGTGGCGTTTTGCAAAAACAGCGTAAGCAATAACAACAAATGTGATGACGTCATGATTTGTTGCGTTTAAGCTTCTGCTTAAAATTTAATGTAAAATTCAATATAAAAGTTTATTACGTAACGAGTTATTTTAGTTAAAATTTAGTTTACTTTCTTAAAGATGAAAGAATATGAAATGGAGTGGAAGTATGCAGTAAATTTGGAGAAGGAAAGGGTAATTGAAATATAACCTATAGTGTTGTTTTTGTGACAAGGAATTTGTTGGTTGTTCTGCCCGAATTCGGGAGCATTTGCATTGCGAAAATACAGAAACCAGAGTCGAGTGGGAACAGTGGGCTGATCCTGACTCAGAATCAGAGGACGATGAAGTAGAAGACAAAGCTCGTGAACGTTGCCAACCATTTTTAGCTATGTTTGGTTGCAAGCTCTGTTTGTGACTGACTGGTAAAACACATTGGAACTGGGGCACTGGTGGTTTTCGTTCTGTTGACCATAGGCGTAGACTCTGGGGGGAGGGGAGCCGGGGCATGTGCCCCGAAAAATTGAGATGGACTGTACACCCAATGCAACAAGTGTAGAATGAATAACCAAATGCTCCCCTACCCCCAATATTTTGGTCAAGTTTACGCCAGTGCTGTTGATTGACACAGTCACACACCCCAACTATGATAGAAATCGAAGTTCAAGACTCCAAGTAGAACAGTAACTGAATATCAGTACTATTGTGTTGCTAATCAGTTATCTTTTACGGCTGATTGACTGATTGTCTATGACATTGACATTTACTTGCTTAAAAAGTTGAAAAGTAAACAAGTAATGAAATTCATTGCCTTGGCAAAGAATTCTATTATTTCATTATTTCACGAATTTTAACGAATTTTAAAACTGTAGTGTTAAAATTCGTGAATTTTTTAAATTCTTAAAATTCGTAAAATGCGAATTCTCGAACTATGCCACCGATGGTGTATGGTCACGGTATGGTTGAGTTGGCTAGGAGCGACAGAACAGCACAAGTCTCGAAACAAATAATTTCTACCTTGGTGGGGATTTAAACCCCGACCTCTCGGTCCAGCACTCTTACCCGTCCGCTGACATTTCCACGATAACAAGCAATAAAATGACTTGATGCCTTGTGCGGTGAATAACCATGAGAAACATACGTTGACTGCTAGACGATCTCTGTTCGATAGAAACGCATCCACGGGGTTATTGATGAGGAGTAGGCCTACGTAACACTCCTCGCCTTTTTGACCATCGCATACTTTTCGAGCGTCTTGAGAGGCCATGCGGTGCCGTGGGTTGCGCTCTCTCTTGGCTGAGGTCATTCCTTTCTGGACACAATCAGGCAGTTGTTTTTGATTATTTTCAGGTTTAAAGTCAACGGTCACACTTGGTCTCCCGCGGGATTCCGTCTTAGGACCCTTACTCTTTATCGTCCACCCTGCTGATTAAACCCAGTTTTGTCTTCTGTTGGGGTTGCGGCTCATCAGTTTGTAGTCGACCTTCAGGCATATGTCCACGATACAGCTGTTTGGCTTGTAGAAGGCCGTCCATATAACCTCCATAGAGGAACGCATTGGGTTGAAGAACTTAAGGCTTTTTCGTATCATTGTTTTGTGAGCTGAGCTCCACGGAGACGGTTATCGTACTCGTAAAATTAAATTTTCTAAAGTGCCAGTCGAAAGCTAATTGCAGGGCACCAGCTTATTCACGAGAGCTGAGTCTAGTCATAGGGGTCGTCCTCAGATTTCCAGTGGTGATCCGCGTCTGGTTCCGAGAGAGACCAGAGAGAGAAGAGGCGGAGGAGCTGCTGAAGCGGGTTTTGTTGTATAGTGGCCACTCCAGAGGTATCTACTTCTTTTAATTAATATTTATGCTAAGTCTCCGAGGGATCATATGTACCTTTGGGCATAAAAAAATAATATGAGCATCATGGAAGTCCAGTTTTACCTGAATAATGGTATCCCTAATTTATGAAATCCTGAGGGAACTGGCACCTCCTGTGAAGTCAGTCCACGTAGCAGTCCAGGCCATACACCTGAAGAACTCACTATGCGTCACCCATCGACGTGCCAGGTATACACGCACTCCGTTAAATTTAATTCAGTACAGGCGTCGGTGTTTGAACTTAAGACAGGTTTTTTTTACCGAAAAGCAGAAATGACTAGACAGAAAGGCATCTGGCGTGACGGCGCTGCCCAATGGCCACTGCTGTAAGCTGACCACCAGTTTTCACCAGTGACAAGCCGAGCCTCACAGCTCAAGCCAGCTGATGGTCAATCCCGACCGAGTGACCATTGTCTAAAATCGCATCGAAAACTCGCTTAGGTATTCACAAGTACATTTTCGAAGCTCTTCATTTTACTAGGATGTAGCTCACAGCGTATAGAAAACAGCCCCTAAGTTAAACCATCGGCAGGCACCAAGGACTGGCAGACTTTAAAAGTGTCTGTAGTAAATCGCATGTCCATCTATCGCTCACATAATCACCCATTAGTAAATCAGAGCTCTTAAATCGTTGATAAGTTCGTATTGGAAAACGATATGAAAGTCGTTATATCTGCTCGTTATATCTAATCCATATATTCGAAGGAAGTCATTTAAAAACAAATTTAAACACCTTTGAACTTCTGGATTGCGTTTGTGCTTTACTTATAGCACTCCTGACCACAAAGGACGAGGTTCAGCCTTTCTCATTGGCCGGATTACACAACGACCTCTTGGGATAACATATCAATTCTTGAATTGTGTCTGAAATAAGCAGACACAATATATTGTGATGGTGAAAATATTAACTGTGTCAGACACTAGAGTATAACTGTCTGTGACGTAATCACTCCATAATAAAGACAATCGTAACCGTGGTGACCAGAATTTATTTCGGAAATTGCAGAATATACATCGCTCTCTACCCTATTGTGACGTCAAACTATGTTTCTCTGATTGAAACATTTCCTTAAAAATAATGTTCTAAGAACTTTTATAGCGCTAATATTTTTAATGTTAAATTTATGCTTGAGACGATGGCCGTGACTAAGAAAAACTGGTATGCAATCCAAGGTCACTTTCAGGGTCACTCCGGTCGATATCGAAGAAGGATATCTTAAAAAACACAAACAGCTTTTGAGTGAAGGAGTTGATTCAAGGAACGGATTAGATGATTTAGTCAAGGTTAATACTTGAACACTTTTCAGACTGAACGTCTGCCAGAAAAGAGTTCCCAGAATCTTTGGGCACACGACAGAAAAGGCACGCTTGCGTTGAGTTGTCCTTGTCCACGGTATATTCAGATTAGATATTGAAAGAATGTGCCTAGTAGAGACAGGTTTGGGATTTATCATGCAGTATATAGGACTATGTGCAATCTGGATAATGAAGTATAGGGCCTAAGCAAGTAAAATAACCGCGCGGCTTTCGGAGAACTTGCCAAAAGGGCCACCTAATCTGCTGTAATTTAATCTGATGACCCGATGTGAGAAACCAGAATCAGACTACGGTGGGTAAAGCAAGTTGAAGGACTTGAGTGAATCTTAACGACTGAGAAAGCCCGAGAGCCAAGCACTGTGCGCGTGCGGGCATATCAAAATTCAGAGCTCCATTGATTGAGTGCAGTATCTAGGCTATTTATTTGGGATGAGCATAGAACACAGATCGGTCGGTTGGCTAAAATGTAGTATTGTGAGAACTGTAAGGCAGATTTTTTAATGGATTCTTAGGTCAACGGAGAGTCAGTTCAATTAATGCAATATGCATGAGACAAAAAATCAACTCAAATGTCACCAAATTCATTCACTCGGTGCGAAACCTATTAGAACATTCTTAGTTTTAAGTAAACCCAGGAATACAACCCCCATCTGGCCGGTAGACACCACCGTGTCCATCCCGCTTTGGGAAACCTAAAGCTGCCACTGAACTCCTTGCCAGGGCCATAACAAAGATCCATATATTATATCAGCGTATTACACACATATTTTTGGGTTTAGGTCAATAAGGTCGCGCACAAAAGATCGCGACTCAAAAGGTCGCGCACAAAAGGTCGCGACACAAAAGATCGCAGCGTCAAAAGATCGCAGGGTAATAAGATCGCAACACAAAAGATCGCAGGGTAATCAAACTAAAGTCAGCATGCAAATAAGTGGATCGCAAGTTTCTAGTTTACATGTTAATATGCCACATTTTCATCGCTCATCCAGTTTCTAGTTATTAAGCGTTAATACGAAACATTTTCATTGCCCTTCCAGCTTCTAGTTCTAAGCGTTAATACGAAACATTTTCATCGCCCTTCCAGCTTCTAGTTCAAAGCGT
The DNA here is from genome assembly GCA_963556255.1 of Allolobophora icterica. Taxonomy (NCBI): domain Eukaryota; kingdom Metazoa; phylum Annelida; class Clitellata; order Crassiclitellata; family Lumbricidae; genus Allolobophora; species Allolobophora icterica. The sequence continues at coordinate 9,469,923 of OY744605.1, read as the reverse complement.
TAATATGACACATTTTCATCGCCCATCCAGCCTCTAGTTTTTAAGCGTTAATACGACATATTTTCATCGCTCATCCAGTTTCTAGTTTTTAAGCGTTAATACGACATATTTTCATCGCTTATCCAGTTTCTAGTTTTTAGGCGTTAATACGACATATCTTCAACGCTCATCCAGTTTTTAAGCGTTAATACGACATATTTTCATCGCCCTTCCAGCTTCTAGTTCTAAGCGTTAATATGACACATTTTCATCGCTCTTCCAGGCTCTAGTTTTTAAGCGTTAATACAACATATTTTCATCGCTCATCCAGATTCTTGTTCTAAGCGTTAATGCGACATATTTTCATCGCCCTTTCAGCTTCTAGTTCTAAGCGTTAATACGACATATTTTCATCGCCATTCCAACTTCTAGTTCTAAGCGTTAAATATGACACATTTTCATCGCTCATCCAGCTTCTAGTTTTTAAGCGTTAATACGACATATTTTCATCGCCCTTCCAGCTTCTAGTTTAATTTACATTTTAATCATTGATCCCGCTTCCAGTTTAATTTACATTTTTATCGTTCATCCCGCTTCCAGTCTAATTTACATTTCAATCGTTCATCCCGCTGCTAGTTTAATTTATATTTTCATAGTTCGTCCCGCTTCCAATTTAATTTAGATTTTAATCGTCATCCCGCTTCCAGTTTAATTAACATTTTAATTGTTCATCCCGCTCCTAGTTTAATTAACATTCTAATCGTCATCCCGACCCTAGTTTAATTAACTTTTTAATTGTTCATCCCGCTGCTAGTTTAAATAACATTTTAATCATTTATCCCGCTTCTAGTTTAATTAACTTTTTAATCGTTGATACCGCTTCCTGTTTAATTAACTTTTTAGTCGTTGATCCCGCTTCCAGTTTAATTAACTTTTTAAGGGTTCATCCCGCTCCTAGTTAAACTAACTGTTTAATCGTTCATCCCGCTTCTAGTTTAACTAACATTTTAATCGTTCATCTCGCCTCTAGTTTAATTTAACTGAGAGCGGGACGAACGATTAAAATGTTAATTAAAGTAGAAGCGGGATGACGATTAAAATGTAAATTAAACTAGAATCGGGATGACGATTGAAATGTAAATTAAACTAGAAACGGGATGACGATTAAAATGTTAATTAAACTAGAAGCGGGATGAATGATTAAAACGCTAATGAAACTAGCAGCGGGATGAACGATAGAAATGTAAATTAGACTGGAAGCGGGTTGAACGATAAAAATGTAAATTAAACTGCAAGCGGGATCAACGATTAAAATATAAATTAAACTGGAAGCGGGATGAACGATTAAAATGTAAATTAAACTAGAACCGGAAGGGCGATGAAAATATGTCGTATTAGCATTAAAAGTAGAAGCTGGAAGGGCGATGAAAATGTGTCGTATTAAGCTTAGAACTAGAAGCTGGAAGGGCGAAGAAAATGTTTCGTATTAACGCTTAGAACTAGAAGCTGGAAGGGCGATGAAAATATGTCGCATTAACGCTTAGGAGAAGAAGCTGGAAGGGCGATGAAAATGTGGCATATTAACATGTAAACTAGAAGCTGGAAGGGCGATGAAAATATGTCGTATTACCGCTTAGAAGAAGGTGGAAGTTCGATGAAAATGTTTCGTATTAACGCTTAGAACTAGAAGCTGGAAGGGCGATGAAAATGTGTCATATTAACGCTTAGAACTAGAAGCTGGAGGGGCGATGAAAATGTTTCGTATTAACGCTTAGCACTAGAATCTGGAAGATGGATGAAAATTTTGGTAATAGCGCTTAGAACTAGAACCTGGAAGGGCGATGAAAATATGTCGTATTAACGCTTAGAACTAGAAGCTGGAAGAGCGATGAACTTATGTCGTAGATTAAACTAAAAGCTGGATGAGCGACGAAAATGAGCTGAAACAAGAAGCTGGAAGAGCGATGAAAATGATATGAAACCAATGAAAATATCGCTCAACCTAGAAGCTGGAATATCGTTATCCTTTCGCCTGTGAACCTTTTGTCGGTGAACCTTTTGTCCGTGAACCATTTGTCGGTGAACCATTTGTCGTGAACCTTTTGTCGTGGAACCGGTCAAACAGACAGACAGACACACACACACAGACAGAAAGCTGGCTTTATTTATATAGATGTAGTTTAGTTTAATTGGTAATACTGCAAACGGCGGTCCCAAATTATAAAATGAAATAAATCGGTATGTAGTAATGGGTTCACATAGGAATTTAATATAAAGACAAGCAATGTATGTGTGTATATATGTATGTATGTATGTATGTATGTATGTATGTATGTATGTATGTATGTATGTATGTATGTATGTATGTATGCACATACATATATACACACACATACATACATACATACATATGTAGTGTCTGCGTTGGTCGCCCGAGATTCGGGGTTACCGACCAACGGAAGAAGTTGAAGAAGACGACTCGGGTGTTCACGAGAGGTTTATTCAGCAGCACGACATCCGACCAGCGACTCCGACCGACAGGGCACGATCCCAGACTGAGCAACTTTACAAGCTTAACACTGCTCTTAAATCCCCTTCCGGTCGGCGTCGCTTGGTCTACATACTTTACACAAGCACGAATACCAGCACCCTACGTGGCTTGACCACTGGTGCCATTCCCCTGTCTAGTCTAGACACTAGTGCATTCCTGCTAGGCCTACGCATAGCACAGCTCTCTACCTCTGTCATTCCTCTATGCCTGTCTGTCTTCCGATCAAGACAGACTGTCTGTCTACCTGTCTATCTCTGTCTGACTGTCCGTCTCTCCGACTGTCTGTCTGTCTGACTCCCATTCACTCTGTCTCTCTGTCTCTATCTCTCCCATGCCTGTGTCTGTCCTATGCACCCCTACAGTTCCGTCCCCTTCGGAAAAAGGAATCGCACCTGCGATTTAAGCAAAACAGTACCAAGAAAACACACCAAAAATTAAACACGTGAAAGAAAATTGAAGGTATTCGCGCTTGCTACAAAATTTAAACACAGTAACGTAAAAATTATGGCGTGAAATGACGATGACGTTCGTCGTGCAGGGACCTTTCACTACATAGCTGGTTTTGGAAAGATGGTTCCCCAATGTCCATAACGGACTGGCGCCACTGTACATACATATTTGGGGTAATTCACCCGAAAGAGGGTGGCGTGGCACTGGACTAATTAGGTCCATGGCGAGGGCGCAGCCTGTATTCGAACTCTGGTCTCGTTGGTAGACATTTCGGCTATAGAAGGCATTGACTTCAGACTGACTTAGATGGTAATATGTGACCGTGCATGGGAAAACCCTCCCAAACTCAAAATTTTTGAAAAGTTAGTTTTTTTTAAATACTACCGTCACTGTTGATTAATGTGGTAAAAACTGTATATTTGTATCTTTAGAAATGAAAAAGTTATGAATTTTTAAAGAATTGAAGTATTAGCGTTTTGAGAACTCGTTATTAAGAGAAATCGCAAATAAAAAATTGGCTTCATTGTGTGAACTATGCAAATGTGAATCGATTTTTCAGCATAATTTAGTAGTATGTTCTAGATGTAGAATTTTCTGCCCTTTCCAATGGTGTCAACGGTGTTTCTTGGAAAATTAAACTGACACAATGGCACAGATTTAAAGTTGATGCCATGTTGCAATTAAATATAATAATCTTTAATTTTTCTCGGGTGTGGCTTTTGGATGGCGAGACATCACTATTCTCAGCATCAGATTCGTCGCTAAAGTCACTCGAATCGTCATTTTCCACATCAGTATTGCAGAAGTAGTCATTAATAATGTTTTGCAAATGGTCCTCTCGACCAATTCTACTCAAATTAAATGCTGAAAGTTCATTTAAACATCGCGCGATTTCGGATTGTTTACTTCTGTCCGTCATCGTTATTATAATAATCTCGTATTCGTCAGATGGCGCTACCGTAGTTGTGATCAGTCCGCGATAGTGCCTCCCAAAATTTATTTATTGTGAATTATTACTGCATTTAAACAGTTTATTTTTTGTACAGATGGGTTTAGAAAAAAATGTAGTATGCTTTAAAATTAAATCTGCTGCCGTTAAGGCAGCGTTCATTGATCAGAATTAGCCATAACAGAGACCCTGCTAGTCGCCGCTTATAATGACCATCTCATAATTAAAAATTCATAGCAAATTAGGCTGTATTCATACATACTTACTGTTGGCACAGATAGATTCAGCAGAAAAAACTAGTTCAGAACATGACTAATTAATAAGTCTGTTATAACAGCAAGATTTTCGGCGATATTAAAATAAACGCACGCTTGACTGGGCCGAATCATTGATATAAATTTAGACAGCGGGTGTACAAAAAAATCAAATTAAAATATCTGTATTAGTTTGTTTGACCTGTAATTCTGGGATTTAGTAGTTGAAATATCAATTATTAATATTATGGAAAAAAATTTTTTTCACTGGTTTACGCATTCATGACCTTTCCGCTCGATTTGCTAGGTTTCAGTACACGCGACTTTGGCCGGGTAATCCCATGCACGGACACATATACATTCTTGCGTTGACATGGATGAAGACACACTCCGAACACCTGAATAGACTTATGGTAAGTACACCTATATAGATACTCAATATGTTAAACTATAAACTACTGTAACTAAATAAGATATAATAACAGTTGCAAATGTAAAGTAAAACCCATCAGTGCCGATTAGTTAAAGACACAAAGTACGCAATAATAGAGCAAACCATGCTATCAAAGTGAACATTTCTATTGCCCGAATGTAAGATAGACTTAGGTAACCCTGCGGTGGTCATTAATGTGGTTGTAATAATGCGGCTGAACGAATTAATATTCTTACATGACTGTAATACTTGATAGTGGCTACGAATTCAGAAATGCGTGTACAATTATACTTTTATGGAACCGTCAATTCTGTGGGAGCTTTCGGGTTTGCGTAAGACCGTAGCATGACGCTGTGCAAATGAGGCCTTAGCATAAACTCGTAAACAGTGTACATAGTGACCATACAATGCACAATATACAATTATAGACGTTAACGAGTAATCAATTAGTAACGTATCGTTTAGCTTCGCTGCATCTTGTTTATCACCACCGAAATGTCCAGTTGGTTATTTTAAAAAAAATGTCATGCAGGATAAACATAATGCTAATGAATACAATGATATTATGCAAATGTTATACAAGAAATGTCTGTGGTTGCTTGTAGACATACAGAAATTATCATCACTGTCTTTGACTGAGCAAACGTCATATCATTAAACGGTAAGACATTGCTTGCTTTATTAAATAATGAATTGCTAATAACAGTTTCAAATAAGAAAGTAACACAACTACAGACATTTGTACATCTTATTTGTTCGTTAAATGATAATATTCGCACGAATGGGCGCTATAGGAGTGGCATGAATCGAGTCGGTCCTGCTGGCTAATTATGTTTGGCCAGGTACATAATATGTAAATGAGAATGACTTGTGCATGGCATTTGCTGTCTAAGTAGACGCCAGCAGAATTGCAAGCTTTAAGCCAAGAAGTTTGTACATGTAAATGCCTGTTCCAGATGTGCGGTGATCAGAGAGTCTGAAAGGCACTTAGAATCCCGAGATAATTAACGAAGTGGACGCTTTGGAGCGCGGTGGTCTCTAAGGAATAGCGTGTATATAAATTCTCTAACTAATGCACCGTAGAATGTAGGCCTAAATAACTCTGGAAGGTGGAACAGATAAATTAACCGATGCACCATGAAAGTAGGCCGGAGTAAATTGGCAGTCTAGGTCTGACGACCAGAACATTAAAATGCTTATTGTATGCTATCATTATCTTGTAGGGATACAACCAACTGTGATCTGAATATATCAGGATGGAATAGACTACTATGTCTGGAGATTTCATCAATGAGGCTCTGTCCTTGAAGGGCCTACATTAAAAGGGCTAATATGCGTTTCGCGACCTATGCGAAATGTAAACCAATAATAACATAAGCAAAACACAAACATAAAATTAAGCATAACATAAAATAAGCAAACATTATTATATACTCAAACATTTAGTCCTACTTTAACTCACTGTTGCAGACAAATTCGTATTTAGTCTTAGCTACAAAGTCTCATACAAACAACACAAATCGAGCAATTTTATGCAAACACCTCAACATCATGACGAGTTAAGCAGTCATCATGATAAATCACTGTATTTTACAGAAGCAACAAATTAATATATCGCATAAGACTTATAATAATGATAATAGTGATGGTAACTGAATCAACGCATGCAAAACAGAATCAACCACTTTGATTTTAGGAAAAGCTCATATCTGTATATGTATTATTGCCTTTTAGCAGTCAAGGTAGGTATTAGCTTTGGATAAAGTAGTGATGAAACATCTGTTGCTGCGGGTGGGGAGGGAACGGATACGGCTGAGACTTCCAGAGCAAGAGGCACATTGAACTCTGGACCACATATGTTAAGACTAACAGAATAACGCTTATGAGGGCCAATTATGTGTCTGATTCGCGTGGCAGTGCAGGGAGAGATGCGAATAGTCTGGGGTAATGAGATAAGCATCTGAGACAGCTTATGCAGTACAGTTATTTCCCACTTGAAATGTAAGGTAGAACGTAGGTAGCTTCTAGATATGTTAACATGTGATATTTCACTTAAGGCTAATATTTCGTAATCTGCTACAGCGTATCGCAGGTGATACCAGGGCACAACAATACTGCAGTTGGCGTTCATAATGTTAATGGCTAAGTGAACGCCATTCGAGCGGGGAAACTTTGAATACCGTTTCCAGAGTTTACTAATAAGCCAAGCGAAAAGTATAATTGTTAATAGAATAATGACGGTGAATTGAAACCAAGAATCGTAAGAGAAAAACGCTGGAATGGTCGTCTTAGGAGTCGTAGTAATCGAGGAGGGGTTTGAGAAAATCCATATGGAAGGAATCTGGGTGGCTTGCGTGGGACGTGGTAACGCCATAATGATTGCTGATAGTCGGTGAACTTTGACCATCAGATATATATTTGCTATGGTAAGGAAGCCAACAAAGGTTGCACAAAGGTTGCACCTACGGGTAAGACATATGCGTTTGCTTCCCTATAGGGTGTGGGGGAGGAGTTGCTTAAGTCGTCTAACTGGTCTTGAATAAGGTCTTGATTTGTTTCAAAAAGAAGTTTGCCGTTTTTCACAGCATTGATGGCGCTAGATAAGTCTTTCGATAATCGCTTATCAGATGGGCTGTCAGTTTCAGATGAGTTTGTGCGAGTGATGAAAGTAGGTAAGCGTAGAGTAATTTGTTGGGCGAGAGTGGTATCTGCTTTTAATCTGTCCCAGTCAAGTGGAACAAAAAATTGTTGTAAAATGGCTAAATTAAAGGTGTGGGCCACAGTGTGTGTTTTGTTAGTGATAATGTTTGTCTGGGGATAGGATGCGGGGAAAACATAGCCAGAAGCTGTCAACATGCATTCATTGGGAATCGATAGGTGACAGGAAGTACAAGCTTCAATTATACTGGGTTGCTGAGTGGGACAGGTAAGTGTAAAGTTTGAAGGACTATTTTCAATTGCTACGGTATTGGGTGTTAAGTAGACAAAGGAGGTTGGTTTCTGATTGAGGAGAAGTGTTTCGCAGGTTTCCTGTACGCCGTGTGGGTCATTATGAAATAGAGCCATTATGCATTCACGTTGATTTGTGCGTAGTTGGATATCGACCTTGTTGATAATGCGGAAGGAATCTCCAATTTGCAATGACGGTAAGTCTTGCCAGACGGCATACATCTTGCTGTCGGACGAGATGGCAAAATACTGTGGTAGGTTGGTGATAAGTGTAGCATGCTGATTGTCAGGGCTAATGGCCTTGGATGTGACAGTAACTTTGTAGAGATCCAAGTGGTGAGGTAGTGTAGTAACGGGTATTTTCAAGGAAATGCAAATAATATTGCGTTGTCTAATGGCCACGTGAGTATTAGCTCTATAGAAGTAAGTAGGATCGGTGATTAGAAGGCGTACACCTGTCTTTGTAGGTCGTATTTTTCTATTGATTTGTTGTAATACTCGTCGAATGTCAGCTTCATGTAGTAGTGTGGCTTCTAACCTGCCTGCAATCAGAGATTCAACTGACATTAATAGGCTCTGCATATGAGCTTCGAGGCATGTAAAATTATACAGTGTTTCCGACATAAACAAGGTAAGCTGCGAGGAGGTCTGGTAATCTAATTTAACTGCTCTTGAAATATCTGTTAGGATTTGCTCCTGAGCATCCATTTGTGAACGGATGGCGTCCAATCTCTTATTGGTAATACTAGTTGCACTGGCTAAGTTGGTGACGTCTGTTTCGAACTGTCCGAGGATGCGTTGCTGTCGATCAAGGATGGTTTTAATGCGCTCTTGTGCCGCTTGGATGTCGGTGTCTCGGGCGACTCCAAACAAAGAGTGGGCTATGTCACCTATGACATTAATGAAGCCTCTTTTGCCATGTCGTTGTTTTTGTCGTTGTCTTTGTCGTCGTTTTTGTGGTTTGGATGGTCCACGTCTGAGTGTGGCGTGGATACGTTTAACGAGATCATTGATGTTCATTTCAGCGCGCTGATGTAAATCGTTCACTGCTTGTAAGATTTTGTTATTATCTGCGCAATTGGTTGAGATCGTTGTGTTTTGTACGATACAGGTAGGTCGTATGCCTACTGTTGTGCGCCTCGAATTCTTCACTTTAGGTATTTCGATATCAAATGTGTGTAGCCACTGGTCGGTACCCACTTCCAGAGAGCCTAGTGGATGGAAATAAACGCCGTATGCAGCACGGTTGATAACGACTTCAGGCGTCGCTTGAATTAGCGCTATTGTCATTACCCAATACAGAGTAAGAATGAGTGTCCGGACAATCGATCCTATAAAACAAATAAACAAGCGCTATAATCTATCCACTCATGTGATTCCCTAGCATATTCCACAGTCGTAGACCTATAGTGGGCTGGTAATGGACAATCACAAGAGGTGAATAATACTCCCTATAAAGCATTAAAGTATGCTATAGTTTCTCTGGGAGGGCAATTACTCGTAATGTAATTAAATTAACTCTCTGTGGCTTTCAGTGGGCTACCAGACTGTCTGGTCAATTATCGGCTCCATCCACGGGTGATTGTGGGTGTTTCTTAAACCTTTGTGGTGTGTCACGTTTTCGTGGTTTACCCGTCATTGTTCGATGGATGTGGAATTCCCGTTTGAGACAGTCTGTGACGTCAGTTTCAGGTACCCAAGATGGCGGCTGAGATGGATCTTTCCAGATAACTCTGTAGAAGCGCTTTTTATTTATAAATTTCATGCCAGTCAAGCGATCTGCTTCGTGCCACTGATTGGCAGCGCTGGTCGACCCACTAGGAGTGTGTGGATCATTGTCGGTTGACGAAGCAGGCGAAGAGTCCGTTTCTGGCTCCACATAATCACGGCGGTCAATATAGGGTTTCAGCCTATCTGCGTTCACAGGATGTTTTAATTCCTTGTTAGTGTGGGCGTGTCGAAGCATGTAAGTGTGCTCAGCTACCTTTGATGTGATGTAATAAGGACCTGTAAATTTCCTGTAAAGCTTGGGCTTCTGTCCGCGCGGGACTACTGGGTTGAAAACCCATACCAGGTCTCCTGGGGCGTAACTGGGTGTTTTAGTGCCAACATCATAGTTTTGCTTGTTGCGTGATTGCAACTCAAGCGTGCTTTCGAGTGCTGTTTTCCTCGTTGACTCTAGCGTTCGGGTAAGTCGTTTAACATACTCGCTAGTCGTATGGCTTTCGTCAGGTAGCGCCATCTGGAGGTCGACCGGGAAAGTAATTTCTTTTCCGAACATGAGGAAGAATGGACTATAGCCTAGATTTGCACTAGTCATTGCTCTGAAACTAAACATGATTGCAGGGATGAAGTCTGCCCAATCTTCTTGGTGTTTGCAATTAAGCCTTAATGCTTGCCAAATCGATCGGTTGTAACGCTCGCAAGCGCCGTTACACTTCGGATTATAGCTAGCGGTGTGAATTCGTTTGACACCTAAGAGTTTCGATAATTCGGAGACAATGCTGCTCATGAAATTTGGACCTCTGTCACTTAGCAAAGTTTTCGGAGGGCCATAACGGGTAAATATTTCGCGAAACAAGGCTTGAGCGATGGTTTGTGCACTTTGGTCTTTCAAAGGTATGGCCTCGGGAAAACGAGTTAAACTCTCAACACATAGAAGAATGTAATTAAAACCTTCTTTGCTGCGTGGGAGTTGTAGAATATCAACTGCCCAACGACCAAATATCTGTTTAGGTTCCAAAGGCCTTAATGGTGCTTTACTAAGGTTTACAGGGTATTTGCATTGTTGGCAGTTTTGGCAGGAAGCAATATGTCGTTGAACATCGGCGTACATATTCTTCCAGAAGTATTTTCTTCGAATCGATAGGTAGCAGCGATGGAATCCTGGGTGGGTGGATTCTTCGTGAAAACCATTGAGTATGCGTTGCCGTAGAGATTTCGGAACCACTAGTTGATTTATGTAGCTCCTTGATGATCCTTTAGATCGCGGCTGAAAGTAGTGATATAACAATCCGCTATCTATCGCATACTCTGTGGACTCAATCACTATGCGACGAGCCTCTTTGTCGTTGTCAGGTAAGTCACCTTGCTCTAGATAACGAATCATTGGAGCGATGTCTGGGCATTGTCGTTGCTGAGTAGCTATCTCCAGTAGAGTGGCTTCGTTTTCTGGTGGCGATACTAATTCGTCTTCCATTATGACATTTATGTCGGTCGGCTGTGGGCTGTCAGTTATATTAGCCAAGATATGCTCTTCATCTGAGATAATCGTGTCTGTGCTTGGTGGGTACGGACGTCTGGAGAGAGAGTCAGCATTAGCGTTGGTTTTACCGCTTTTGTACTCAATCTTATAATTATAGCCTTGCAATGCAATCGACCATCTTAGGAGTCTGCCTGTTGTTGATGTTTTCAAAGTTTGCAGGAATTTAAGGCTAAGATGGTCAGTGTACACGGTAAAGAATGAGTTGGCTAGGTAACCATTAAATTCTCTGACAGCCTGAACTAATGACAAACACTCTAACTCTGTAATTGAGTAAGAGCGCTCACATGAAGTTAATGAACGACCGCCATAGCTAATTGGATGCTCCTTGCCTGACTCATCTTCTTGAGCCAGTACATACCCTATGCCTACAGAACTTGCATCGCAATTAATTACGAAGGGTTTGCGCATATCTGGATAGACAAGTACAGGAGTAGAACTTAATGCCTGCTTCAGTTTAGTAAACGCTGTTTCGCATTCATCATCCCAGATAAATTCCATGTCTTTCCTTAGCAAGCGGTTTAATGGGTTGGCAATGATGGAGAAGCCCTGTATGAATTTCCGATAGTATCCTGCCAGTCCAAGGAATGCTCTAATTTCCTTGTGACATGTGGGACGTGGGTAAGTCTGAATAACATCTATTTTTGACTTGTCTACTTCCATACCATTTGGTGATAACACATGTCCTAAGTATAGAATTTTGGAAAGCCCAAAACGACATTTATCGGGATGTAGTTTAAGATTAGCGTCTTTCAACCTTTGGAAGACTTCCTGCAGATGTTTTAGATGGTCATCAAAATTCCGGCTGTAAATTAGGATGTCGTCCAAATAACAGAGAACCGATTTGAAATGCATGTTCTGGAATACTCGAGCCATTAGACACTGAAAAGTACTTGGAGAATTCATTAGCCCGAATGGCATTTTTAAGTACTGATATTGACCAGAATGAATAACAAATGTGGATTTCTCTTTCGTTAATGGGTCCATAGGGATTTGATGGTAGCCGCTTCGGAGATCTAACAGGCTGAAGTAATTAGGCTTCGCATCAGACATAGCATCAAAGATATCAGTCAGCTGAGGCAATGGAAAGCTAATTGGTTTAGTAACAGAGTTAAGCTTGCGGTAGTCCACACAGAAGCGGACTTGTCCATTACGCTTTCTGACTAAGACCACAGGTGAGGCCCACATTGAGCTGCTGGGTTCAATTATATCAGCGGCAAGCATCTGGTCTACTTGAGAATCAATCTCCTTCTTAGCTGCCGGGGAATGTCTGTAAGATCGTTGTCGAATGGGCGTCGGACTGTCTGTGTGAATGGAATGCTGAATGTAATTTGTTCCCTGTAAATCAGAGAGCGATTTAGAGAAAATGTTTACATTAGTCTGCAGAAGCTCTTGGAGCCGAATATTTTCGTCTGCAGACAAATTGTCCGACTTGTAGCATAAACCGAGCTCGTCTAATGAGGTAGGTTGCGATGTAGCGCTACATGAATTTCTCAGATCATTATCGAGTGAGTGGTTCTGTGTTGCCGTTGTTGGTGTCGTTGTTGAGTGCATGTTTGCGGTGTTTTGTGGTCCAGAATCTGTTAACACTGCCAGAGTATGTGGGTATATTGGCTCTAAAGCGGCCAATGCTTTATGGCGTGGCAACCAGATCACCTGATTAGTGGGATTTAGGATCTTACACGCAGCTGTGGTCTGGCTTGAATCAATGGCGCTGCGAGCACAAATGAATTTCTGGCCTCGAGTAATTGGAAACGGTTCACATATTGAAAGGTCACTGGAATGTCTTGGTGGTAGTAAGATTGGTACAATTGTCTCAGAAAAGGGAGGTAAGATTGTAGCCCGAAGTGTACACACAGAATTAGTTAAACGGCTTTCATGGGATGTAGAAAGATTAGCTGCAGTCAAGTTGTTAAAGAACGTAACCATGCGATTTGCAAAATCAACCTGAGCCTTGTTGGCTTCAAGAAAATCCAAACCTAAAATCAAACTGTAGCCAATGTGCGGTAAAATCAAAAATTCGCATGGCATAGATAAGCCATTGATTTTGACGCACACTTCTGCTATCCCTAGCACGGCGACTGAACGTCCATCAGCAACATAGACATTCATTGCTTCATCAGGTTTTAAATTTTGCTGAGGAATCTTTAGTCTTTTAACAACCTGAGCAGAAATTACTGAGCGGCTAGCCCCCGAGTCCAAAAGTGCTTGAAAATTCTGATTTTTAATTTGAACCGAAATGGTATTACGGGTCATATTGACTTGGTTGGTCTGACTGTATATCCCGTCCGCCTGAGATCTGCGGGCGGGTGCGCGTCCCTATTGGGAATAAGATTGGCCCCTTGCTGCCCTGCAAACGCTCTGGATATGGCCCCTCTTCCCACAATAGAAACATGTCAAACCTTTTGCTCTACAAGACCCCTGAGGGCCATGCTTACCCCCACAGTTTCCGCAAGTAGGCGCAGAGTAGTTCTGCATCGGTCGCCAGGTGGCCTGTTGTCGTCTCTGTTCTGGTTGTTGTTGTGTGACAGGAGGTGAAACGTAGTCGTGGAAGGGTTGACGTGGTGGTTGATGTTGTCGCGATGAAGATACGGCGGGATCGTCGAATTGTTGTCGCTGTGGTTGATACTGGTGTGATGGAGGCAGAGCGTAGTCGTGTCGCGGTTGCTGAACTGGAGGGTGGGCAAATGACACTCGGTGCGGTGTTGGCGAACGGGAGCGCTGTCGGGTTGAGTTGGTGGCAGCTAAGCTAGTGAGCTGCAGCTGCTTCAGCTCCTCTTTGACCGCGGCCAGCTCTCTGACCGTCTCTCGCAGGTGTATCTCCGCGTCCTGGGCGTCTTCTTGTGACGCTTCGGTCAGACGGCCCCATTTCCGGATGTCATCGATGGTGGTGGGGTCGTGTTGAATTACGTGTTGTCGTATATTTGAACGGAGGCCGTTTATAGCTACTAGGAAAGTTTGCTCGGCACTTACGTCTAATTTCTGTGCTGCCTGCTGCACCGTCGTCAAGAAGTCGTCAGTAGATTGCTGTGGCAGTTGCTTCATCTGCCACAACTCGGCCGCTCTCTTCCAGGCGTCAGACACGGTTGGGCCGTAGCGGTCCCTGAGGGCCTGTCTGAGGTCGAGAAAACTTTGACGAGTGCCATGTGGCTGAGTATTATACCACATGGCGGCACCGTCTTTTAGCAGCAGTGGTAACGCGGCGAGCTTGCCTTCCTCGTCCATCTTACGGAGCGTGGCCCAGAGTTCAAAGTTCTTTAAGAACTCCAACACGTCCTCATGATGGCGGCCGGTGAATGGCGACGGAACCAAGCTCGTGCTAGCCATTTCTGTATCTGAATCGTAATCAACGGTGATGTCTGGCGGTGATGATGGTGGATTGGAGGAAGTGTTGGCAGCGTTGTCAGGAGGTATGTAAGGCAGCGGTGAGAAAGGCAGAAGAGGTGATGTAGGCCTGAATAGGATCGGTAATGGTGATGTTAAAGTCGCGTCTGACAGAGAAGAATGTGCATTGGGTGTAGACGGAATTTCCTTACCGGTTCGAAGGTAGTAGCGACCGATTGTTCTGTTCTCTGGTTGGCTCATCGGTTGTCGTGATGGAAAGTGCTGTTCTGAAGACGATGTTGAAAGACGTGTCGGATGCTGCTGCAGACGTCGTTGTGCAAGAGGTACGGTCGATTCGGTTCTCCGCCAAGTTGTAGTGTCTGCGTTGGTCGCCCGAGATTCGGGGTTACCGACCAACGGAAGAAGTTGAAGAAGACGACTCGGGTGTTCACGAGAGGTTTATTCGGCAGCACGACATCCGACCAGCGACTCCGACCGACAGGGCACGATCCCAGACTGAGCAACTTTACAAGCTTAACACTGCTCTTAAATCCCCTTCCGGTCGGCGTCGCTTGGTCTACATACTTTACACAAGCACGAATACCAGCACCCTACGTGGCTTGACCACTGGTGCCATTCCCCTGTCTAGTCTAGACACTAGTGCATTCCTGCTAGGCCTACGCATAGCACAGCTCTCTACCTCTGTCATTCCTCTATGCCTGTCTGTCTTCCGATCAAGACAGACTGTCTGTCTACCTGTCTATCTCTGTCTGACTGTCCGTCTCTCCGACTGTCTGTCTGTCTGACTCCCATTCACTCTGTCTCTCTGTCTCTATCTCTCCCATGCCTGTGTCTGTCCTATGCACCCCTACACATATATACATATATGCACATGTACATACATACATACATACACACATACATACATATATACACATGTACATACATACATACATACATACATACATACATACATACATATATACACATGTACATACATACATATATACATATCTACACATGTACATACATACATACACACATACATATATACACATGTACATACATACATACATACATATATATACACATGTACATACATACATATATACACATGTACATACATACATACGTACATATGTGAATACATACCGATTTTATAATTTGGGACCGCCGTTTGCAGTATTACCGTTTAATTACCCTGCGATCTTTTGTGTTGCGATCTTATTACCCTGCGATCTTTTGACGCTGCGATCTTTTGTGTCGCGACCTTTTGTGCTCGACCTTTTGTGCGCGACCTTATGTGCGCGACCTTATTGATGTATACCATATTTTTGCTGTTCAACTGCGTCAACTTAAAGTGGGTTTTCACATAATTTTTATATTTGTCAACCATTGCCTCTGTATCTCGCTGGTCTCCTCGCAAACGGATTTGAACCCCCACTTAGTATACGACGCAACGCTCGTTAACAGGTGGTGCCATGCGCTTAGTTTTTTAGTAGTGCTTTACAAATTTTGAGATGACAATTGCGATTACGATAACTGGCTGCTCTGTGCTGATGATATGTTGCTACCATCTACTCCTCTGTTATTGGACTGCAAAATACGCTTGATTATTTTATGCTTTTCTGTTTCCATTGTGATAGATCTGCAGTTCAATCCCACGAAGTTCAACTGTAGGCCTATTGCTATACGTAGGTGAGCTGGCTAATTCCGTTAAAGACGCCGTGATCTTATGGAAAGTCACAATTCGGGGATTACTTAGCAGTCCGTTAAGCTACCCTGAGAAGCAGCCATGGTTATGAAGTGCTAGCAACTTCATTTTATTATCCTAGGCTATTGAGGGCGGGAGGTCAGTCCTTTCTCTCTCGCCCTATGTACTTACCACCGATAGTGTATGGTCACGGTATAGTTGAGTTGGCTAGGGGCGACAGTAAAGAACAAGTCTCGCAACAAATAATTTCTGCCCTGGTGGGGATTTAAACCCCGACCTCTCGGTTGACAGACCAGCTCTCTTTCCCGTCCGCTGACAATTCCATGATAAGAAGCAATAAAATGCTTTGATACATTTGCGATGATTAACCGCAGGAAACCTAGGCCTACGTTGACTGTTAGACGATTTCTCCTCGATAGAAACGCATCCATGGGGTTGTTGATGCAGAGTATCTAACGCTGCCCGCATTTTTGACGTAACTGCGGCCATGGCGCGTCTTGAAAGGTAGTAATGGGTTGCGCTCTGTCTTAGCTGAGGTCATTCCTTTCTGGACACAATCAGGCAGTTCTTTTTGATTTTCACATTTTAAGGTCTAAGGTCACATTTGGTCTACCGCGAGATTCCGTCTTAAGACCCTTACTATTTATCCTATAACCTGCTGATTAAACCAAGTCCTGTCTTCTGTTGGGGTTGCGGCTCACTAATTTGTAGTCGACCTTCAGGCATATGTCCACGGTACAGCTGTTTGGCTTGTACAATAGAAGGAACTGCGCAATGTGCGCATGTTACCTCTATGGAGGAACGCAATGAGTTTAAGGTCTTAAGGGTTTTACGTATTATCTTGTGAGCTCCCAGGTGACGGTAATCGTACTCGTAAAGTCAAATTTTCTAAAGAGCCAGTCGAAAGCTAATTGCAGGGCATCAGGTTATTCACGAGCGCGGCGTCTAATCAAATGGGTTGTCCTGAGATGTCCAGTGGAGATTCGCGTCTGGCTGCCAGAGAGACTAGAGAGAGAGAGAGAGAGAGAGAGAGAGAGAGAGAGAGAGAGAGAGAGAGAGAGAGAGAGAGAGAGAGAGAGAGAGAGAGAGAGAGAGAGAGAGAGAGAGAGAGAGAGAGAGAGAGAGAGAGAGAGAGAGAGAGAGAGAGAGAGAGAGAGAGAGAGAGAGAGAGAGAGAGAGAGTAGAGAGAGAGAGAGAGAGAGAGAGAGAGAGAGAGAGACAGACAGACAGAGGCAGAGGCAGAGGCAGAGGCAGAGGACAGAGACAGAGACAGAGACAGAGACAGAGACAGAGACAGAGACAGAGACAGAGACAGAGACAGAGACAGAGACAGAGACAGAGACAGAGACAGAGACAGAGACAGAGACAGAGACAGAGACAGAGACAGAGACAGAGACAGAGACAGAGACAGAGACAGAGACAGAGACAGAGACAGAGACAGAGACAGAGACAGAGACAGAGACAGAGACAGAGACAGAGACAGAGACAGAGAGACAGAGACAGAGACAGAGACAGAGACAGAGAGACAGAGAGACAGAGAGACAGAGAGAGACAGCGAGAGACAGAGAGAGACAGAGAGAGAGACAGAGAGAGACAGAGACAGAGACAGAGACAGAGAGACAGAGACAGAGACAGACAGACAGACAGACAGACAGAGACAGAGACAGAGAGAGACAGAGAGAGACAGAGAGAGACAGAGAGAGACAGAGAGAGACAGAGAGAAAGAGACAGAGAGACAGAGAGAGACAGACAGAGAGACAGACAGAGAGAGACAGACAGACAGACAGACAGACAGAGACAGAGAGAGACAGAGAGAGACAGAGAGAGACAGAGAGAGAAGAAGGGGAGATGCTGAGGCGGGTTTCGTTGAGGACGAGAAGCTTGAATGAGGATTGGATGGGGTAGGGTAGGACATGCCTCCATCTTATCTCATGGAGATAAGCGTCTCCGTCTTGTCCATGCCTTGCTCCACCGATCCGATACTACACGGCCAAGCATAGGGGCTTGGTTGTGGTCGGTACATCTTTCCGGAATAAGTTGCCTAGTCAAACTGCAATTGTAACAGAACACTTAAATGTATATATAGCCCCACTTAAATCAACGACGTTCTCGACTCGCATTCGTGCAGAACCGGCAAAATGAAAGATTTTCAAACGTCCGCGGAACTGGAGGAGAGAGGGCAAGAAGCTTTCTGCTAAGGTACTGGGTAAGACTGTTCCAGGCTGAAGGACCCACATAGGGAAAGCTCCTGGATTGGGCCGGGGAAGAGTACATCCGTGGAGCAACCATAAGGCCACGGGCCGAGGTTCGCAAGAAGGCACTCGCAGGTAAGGAAGAAACCGGGGTGCAGATAATTCATTAGGTAAGACGGAGCAGACGCAGTGAGCAGAGGCAGTGCGCATGAGGGTGAGAAATGCGACACGATCTCCTTGGCTTATGTCTCCCTCTTTCTGTAAGCGTTTGAAATCTAATCAATTCGACCTTGAATTTGTGATGTCAGCAGCTCAGCAGCGCTTCTGACGAATTATTATAAAAGTTACGTTTTATTAATTTTGATTACAATTGCAATAACTATCCCCCCCGTTTGCTGAACGTATCTGAGATAGGCGAAAAATTGTTCGGTTTTATGGGTAGCCAATACTGTTATATCATGATCTTGAAGAATTTTCGTAATGATGATGATGATGATGACGATGACGACGATGATGATAATGGTAATAATAACATCAACGAAAACTAGCTATTCCTGAATAATGCCATTCCCAATTTTTAAAAATCCTAATGGATTACATGTACCTCCGGTAAAGTAATAATAATAAAATAATAATAATAATAATAATAATAATAATAATAATAATAATAATAATAATAACTAACTTCACTAACTCCTGCACGGTGATAGTTTCTAAGAGCCTGAGGGATTCTTTTGACCTCGGGCGAAAAATAATAATAAAAATAATTATAATAATAATATATTATAATAATTGTCAACCCAATCCTTCCGTTGACAATCCTTCTGATTAAATCCTTGTTCTCTTCGTACTTAACGCCTATTTAACGTTCACCTTTTGAACACTAATTCTACGTATAAGTATAACCTGAATTAATCAGCAACACAGTTTAATATCTTTTCGTTTAATAAGAAACAAACAGACAGAACTCAATTCGATTACAACTCAACTAGTCAGCCACACTACTACAGCGAACACACTCGAATTCAAACTTCTCTAGTCAGCATAATTCTTCGCGCCTCTTGACACACCTGTGTTCTGTGCGCCTGAGCGAACTCTAATAATATACATATAGCGCGCCGCTGCCGATGTCGGCCGGCCGCGCGTGTCACTAAGACTATACGTTATACATCTATCATATATACATATACACGTGAAACTAAAGTAAACGCACTAAATATATACGCTAACATCTCGCACTGCAAGACTGTACACAAAACTCAGTTCACATTACCTCCTTCCTTTTTCTGGAATTGAGCAAATTAAATTTCAAAATTTGCGAAATTACCAAAATACATGAAACATATATATATATATATCTAACTAATTAATGAACAGTCTTACGATTACTTATAACCTTGACAAACAATCAGCAATAACATTCAATCTGCCCTTCTTGTACTTCACCTCAACATCAAAAGTTTGTAAGGCTAACGCCCAACGCACAAGTTTAGCAGACTTAGACATTGACTCAGTCAAGTATGTAAGAGGATTGTGATCAGTAAAAATGAAAATTTTCGATCCAATTATAATTTCTTTTAACTTGTTTAAAGCCCAAACAATAGCATAGGCTTCCTTTTCCACAGTAGCCCATCTCTTCTGGGTATCAGTTAATTTCTGACTGATAAATGACACAGGGCGTTCTATTCCCTTGTCGTCCATCTGTGTTAAAACAGCACCGACTGCAAAGTCACTACTATCGCAGTACAAATTGAATGGTTTTCCCATTTCAAAAACATATAACACTACTTTGGATCGCACAGCCTCTTTCAGTAAATCAAATGCTTGCTGATGTTCAACAGTCCAATCAATCTTATCAGAAACACGTTTACTAGTTAAATCAGATAAAGGTTTCGCAATCTGTGCAAAGTCCTTAATAAACTGTCTGTAATAATTAAAAAATCCAAGCAGTTGCTTAACTTGCTTCTTAGTTTCTGGGATCTTCAAATTAGTCAAACTTTCAATTCTGTCTGGATTCATCTTTATCTTACCAGACCCAACCACATGACCGATAAACCTTACCTCACTCTTACCAAATATGCATTTTTTCAAATTCAAAGTAACGTTATGCAATCTCATTTGCATCAAAAATGCATCTAGATGCTGCAAGTGAACTTTCCAACTGTCAGAATGCACAGCAATGTCATCAACATACGGTTCTGCAAAGTCACTTATAGGCTGTAAAACTAAATTTATCGCTTTAACAAAAGTTCGTCCAGAATTTATCATTCCAAAAGGAACACGAGTAAATTCATACAGTCCATTATGTGTTACAAAAGCTGTCTTCCATTGATCAGATTGTTTTACAGGACAAGTCCAATAAGCACTTCGACAGTCCAAGATGGAAATCACATTAGACTTTCCAACTTTGTTCAAAACGTCTCTGACAATCGGCATAGGATATTTACAATCCACTGTGAATGAGTTAATGTATCTGTAGTCACAGGCAAGTCTTAAAGATCCGTCTTTCTTTTTAACAATAACCAAAGGACTTGCCATTCTGCTCGATGATGGTTTAATAATGTTTGTTTTTAACATTTCTTTGATCTGACGTTCCACTTCTGCTCGATAAATCAAAGGAATTCGGTATGCTGCAAATTCCTTTTCACGAAATCCTGGCTTTAGTTCAATTTCATGTTCAACCAATGTACATAATCCGGGTTTTTCTGAAAATCTGTCACAGTATTTGTTCAAAACGTTCAACAACTGTTCTTGCTGAGTTACTGTCAAATGGCTAATTTGTTCAGGATCGAGGTTAAGTGAATTCTTGTGATCTTGAACCTCATTCCTCATTGGTAATTCAACCACTGAACCAAAATCTTCATCTTCTTCAACGATTAGACCACAACTTAATGCTCGAGTAACATATTTTCTGATCTTGTTGGCGTGAATTATTTTTCGACCATTTTCACCCATATCGACTAAATAAGAGTACTTTGATCTTCGATGTATGATCGTACATGGACCATGCCATCGAGAAATAAGTTTGTTTGTTGACGTTGGATACAAAACTATGACTTTCTCACCAGTTTCAAATTCTTTGTGCTTTGCTCTCTTGTTATACTGATTTGTGTATTGTAATTGCTTTTCTCGAGAGTAGGATTCTGCAAACAATAATGCTTTCTCCATATTTTCTTTGAGTCCTTTTAAATACTTTTCTGGTTTAACTCCAACATGAGGTGGTGTAAGTTTATTTCTCTAGTCCAACTCTCTTTTAATATTGCCAATGGTCCTCTCGGAATTTTCCCATAGACAAGCATATATGGTGATACTCCAGTAGTTGCATTCGGCACTTCTCGTAATGCCCACACTGTGAAAGGAATTATCTTGTGCCATTTCCTCGGGTTGTCTATTATCACATGATGGATCATCTTTTTAAATGTCTGATTCCATCTTTCTACTAATCCAGCAGCCTCTGGGTGTCCTGGTGTGTCGAATCTTGGACTACAGCCCATTAAATTGAGAAATTCTCTTGTTAAACTGGCTGTGAAGTTCGTTCCTTGGTCACTTGTAATCACTGACGGTACACCAACGTTCATGAACAGTTCCGTCAACGCTTCACACACAGCCTTCGCTGTCAGCGATTTCAATAAGAAGATTGTAGGCCATCTGGTGCACGAGTCCACAATGCATAAACAATACTTGTGACCTGCAGCAGATACTGGATCGATCGGGCCAACGAGGTCCATCGTCATTCTCTTGAAGGCGACCTCTTCTCTTGAGACCGGAGTGAATGGCACTCTATCCATCACCAAACTCCTTGCCTTTAGTTGACATTTCTCACAAGACTTACAAAATTTCACGATGTCTCTTCTCATCTTTGGCCATACAAAGGACAACTTTATTCGTTCTCTTGTTTTCTCTTCTCCTAGATGTCCTCCAAATACCGATTCATGTGCCAACTCCATCACTTTAATTCGTCTCTCTTTTGGTAACACTAGTTGATATATCGTC
The DNA here is from genome assembly GCA_963556255.1 of Allolobophora icterica. NCBI lineage: Eukaryota > Metazoa > Annelida > Clitellata > Crassiclitellata > Lumbricidae > Allolobophora > Allolobophora icterica. The sequence continues at coordinate 9,447,873 of OY744605.1, read as the reverse complement.
TGGTCTAATATCTGATATTTCTTATGTAATAAACCGTTGATCACACAGAATTCAGATTCTTTCTCTTGTGCTAACTTCCACCACGGCTTCAACGATTCATCCTTTCTCTGTTGCTCTTCGAACTTCTTCGAATCGGCAATCTGCACCTTTTGTTCTTCATCCATCTCTTCATCTCTATACAAGTCTCCTATCCCCACATCACATTCATTGTCTTCTTCAGTTTCATTTAATGTGCCATTCTCGCATGTAACCATCTCTTGCTCGTTTATCTCTGATGTTACACCATCTCGCGATAAGCTTCGTTGCTCATTACTTTCGTTTTCCTCATCACTTGAACTTTCAGTTTCACTCTTCTCATCAACATCTACCATTTCCTGTTTCCGACTCTGCGCTCTCGTCATTACATTTGCTCGTACACTCACATCTCCTTGTATCGTTTTAACTTTCATCTGTGGTACGGCTTTTAATTCGGCAATTATCTCTGGATGCAACAAGAATCTTTCTGTACTGCCCATCTTTGCAATACTAGCACACATCAAGGTGACATAAGGTGTAAGTGAACACTGGATTTTACGCGGAAATCCCTCTTCTTCCACGTCACTACCACACAGTCTAACATCGACTTTCACTAATTTCGCAGGAATGGCATCTCCTGCCACACATTGCAAATTTACTTTTCCAATTTGTTCCACCTTCATGCCTTCCAGTAATTCTTCACTAATCACCGGAATTTCTGTACCCGAGTCGCTCAGTGCTTTGACTTTCACTGGCTCTTTACCGTCTACTGCACGAATTTCAACCTCGACATATTGCAAGAACGATTTCTTCAATATTCGACTGTCATCTTTTCCTATGACTTCTCTCTGAATTTCAGCATCCAATAGAATTTCTTTTTGAATACCACATTTCATTACTGACTTTACTTCAGTCTCTTGGTTTTCTTGACCCGTGGTTTGATTATCTGTATCACTAACCACTTGAATCAAATTCACCCTTGTGTGTTCTTGATTTCTGCTAGAACTAGCTGCTGCCACTGGAACTGGACAAAATTTAACCAAATGTTTGTCTGAACCACAGTTGTGACAACGCTTCACCACCATACCTCGTTGTTCATTGCCTTCATATCTCTTATACTGCGTAAACGATGTGTTGCCTTCCCTTTTGGCAAACGGCGCTGACGATTTGTTAAATCCCTGACGACCAAACGTCACTTCTCTGGTCTCATTGGGTACAGGGACACTAGCCTTGACTTCTTTACCAATGAACTGATTCCCTGTTCCTGGATTACTTTTCCACTTTCCACTCTGGCTTTGGTTTACGGAACGTTGAGAAGGATAACTGTTTATATTTGGGAACGCAAACCCAATTCGATTGTTTACATGAATGTCTGCTAAGTCTGCCACTGCACTAGCTTGAAGACAGTCAGTTCCTTCCTTCGACAATACAAACTGTAGTGGACCTGGCGGTAAACATTCTTTCAGCTTATCCGCTACCAGCAAATCAAAGAGCGTATCATACTCTCTGTTCACGTTTCGACTTCTCACGTAATAGTTTAGCAAGTTCTTCAGTCTTGCCGTAAACATCGTATAAGTCTCTTCTGTTGTCTTCTTAGCATCCACAAATCTGGCTCTGTATTCTCTCGAAGTCAACTTAAATTCTTTTAATAAGTGCTGTTTGACTCTATCATAATTGTCTAGATCATCGTATGACAATCTATTCAGAACGGTTCGAGCTTTCGGCGTCATCAATGGTAGTAATAATTTCACCCAAAACGGCTTCTCCACAGCAAAGCTACGAAACGCGTTCTCGACTGTTTCAAAATATAATGGCACCTCCATCATATCAGTTGGCATTTGAGGCAATACATGCTTCATTGCATCACCTATTTTCTTAATTTTTGACACCAAAGTTTCACTTTCTTGCTGTTTCCTTCTTTCTGCTTCCCGTTCTTCTCTCATTTGCGTTTCTTTCAATGTCAATTTTGATTTCTCCAGTTTCAGACGTTCCTGTCTTTCTGTCTCTGCCTTTTCCAAACTTTCTTTCTGAAATTTGAGTTCTTCTTGTCTGATCTGTTCTGCACGTTCCAACTCTAACGTTCGCGCTTTTTCTTTTTCTTCTTCACGCATTCTCTTTGCTTCAATCTGTTGCTGACGTACCTCTTCATCACTTTTTCTAGCTTTTTCAAATTCAATCATCTGCTCCAATCTTCTTCTTTCAGCATCTTCCCTATCTCTTTTCAACTGTTCTAACTGAATCTCAAACTGATTCTTTTGCAATTCCAGTTCCGCCTTACGCACTTGTTCTGCTTTATCTTCTCTCTCTCTCTGCAAGCGCAATTCTTCTTGCCTTGCAAGTTCCGTTTTCTCTTCTTTCTCTCTCTGACGACGCAATTCTTCCTGTCTTATCTCTTTCTCTTCTTGTCTTCGTCTCTCCTCTTTTTCTTTCTCTTCTTGTCTCCGTTTCTCCTCCCTATCTTCTTTCATCATCATCCACTGCATCAACATCTCCATAGACATAGGCACAGGAGGTTTATCAATAGCCTTTTCTACGGCACCGCCAACGGCACCTTCTTCTTCGACTTCTTCTTTAACCCACACTTCAGCGAGTTCATGTATCATGTCACCACGTGACATACCTTCTAATTGTTCTTCCTTAAAACCGGCTTTCAACAAACGCTGTTTTAGCCTCTCCGTAGACATCTTCTTAATATCTGCTTGTCTTTCAGCACTTAGTTTCTCCATCTTACTTGTTTACTTTAGTGATTTCTCTTTTCAAAGAAGTCACGGTTTTTCTTGGTGTGTGAATCGATAAACAAACGGGATTTCTTTTGTATTTGTTCGTGAAAAACAACGAAATTTTTATACCGTTTCTCGTGTTCCACCGTCGTTGATATCGTAAACTCGTCACACAGCACACAACGCGTAGATTCTTCTAACACCGTCGTAGATTCTTCTAACACCGTTGTAAATTCTTCAATCACCGTCGTAGATTCTTCTATCGCCTTCGAAGAGGTGATAACGTGAATTTTTATCCACTGTGAGTTTATATCCACCGTGAGTATTTATTCACCGTGAGTATTTATCCACCGTGAGTATTTATCCACACCGACGCTGCCACCAATAATGTCAACCCAATCCTTCCGTTGACAATCCTTCTGATTAAATCCTTGTTCTCTTCGTACTTAACGCCTATTTAACGTTCACCTTTTGAACACTAATTCTACGTATAAGTATAACCTGAATTAATCAGCAACACAGTTTAATATCTTTTCGTTTAATAAGAAACAAACAGACAGAACTCAATTCGATTACAACTCAACTAGTCAGCCACACTACTACAGCGAACACACTCGAATTCAAACTTCTCTAGTCAGCATAATTCTTCGCGCCTCTTGACACACCTGTGTTCTGTGCGCCTGAGCGAACTCTAATAATATACATATAGCGCGCCGCTGCCGATGTCGGCCGGCCGCGCGTGTCACTAAGACTATACGTTATACATCTATCATATATACATATACACGTGAAACTAAAGTAAACGCACTAAATATATACGCTAACATCTCGCACTGCAAGACTGTACACAAAACTCAGTTCACAATAATAATAGTAATAAAAATAAAAATAATAAGTAGAAGAAGAAGAAGAAGAAGAAGAAGGAGGAGGAGGAGAAGGAGGAGGAGGAGGAGGAGGAGTTGGAGGTGGTGAAGAATGATGAAAAGAAGAAGTCGTAGAAGACAAAGAAGAGGAAGAACAAGAAGAACAAGAAGAAGAACAAGAAGGAGGAGGAGGAGATGAAGAATAACGAGAAGAAGAAGTCGTAGAAGACGAAGAAGAGGAAGACCATTGATATAGTGCCGTAAAGCGGCAGAGGCCGAAGAAGAGCTCTGGCCAAAACATTAGAACTCCGTTGAAATGCCAGCAAGAATAGCGAGTTGCATCATTCATGCAACTCTAGTAATCTGCATGGCAAAAATAAGCGGAGCATTGAGGATATCGTGACTTGGAATGGTAGGAGGATTAGAGGCTTATTCGTTCAGGTTGTTTAGCGTCGTTTTAACGACGCTGCCATAACATAGATGATTAATGTATCCCTCCTCCTTCATCCAGGCATAGGACTGGTACCGCCATAAAGCAGAAGTGGCGGAGTTTTCGTTCACATAAAGTCAGTCAACTGCATATATCGGAACAGTCCAGGCCATTCACCTGAAGAGCTCATTATGCGTCACCCAACGAGGTCCTAGGTATACACGCACTCAAACAATATTCAGTCACTGCATGTGTGTTTAAAACTTAAGACAGGTTTGTTACCGAATGCATTAAGCAGTAAATAACTAGACAGAAAGGCGTCTGGCGTGACGGCGCTGCCCAATGGCCACTGCTGTACGCCACCAGTTTTTGGCCAGTGGTAAGCCGAGCAACTGCTCAAGGCGCTGATGATCGATCCCGACCAAGTGACCATTGTCTAAAATTGCATTGAAAACTTGCTTTGGTTTTCACAAGTAACTTTTCGAAGCTCTTCATTTTACTAAAAGATGTAGCTCATAGGGAATAGAAAACAGCCCCTAAGTAGCCTTCAAACCATCCTCAATGCACCAAGGACTGGCAGACTCTAAAAGTGTCTGTAGTAAATCGCATGTCCATCTATCGCTCACATAATCACCCATTAGTAAATCGGAGCTCTTAAGTAGTTGATAAGTTCGTATTGGAAAACGATATGAAAGTCGTTATATATCTGCTCGTTATATCTACTCCATATATTCGAAGGAAGTCATTTAAAAACAAATTTAAACGCCTTTGAACTTCTGGATTGCGTTTGTGCTCTACTTATAACACTTCTGACCACAACGGACGAGGTTTAACCTTTCCTCATTGGTCGGATTACACAATGACCTCTTGGGATAACATATCTAGTCTTGAATTGTGTCTGAAATAAGCAGACACAATATATTGTGATCATGAAAATATTAACTGTGTCAGACACTAGAGTATAGCTGACTGTGACGTAATCACTCCATAATAAAGACAATCGTAACCATAGTGACCAGAAGTTATTTCGGAAATGCAGAATATACATCGCTCTCTACCCGATTGTGACGTCAAACTATGTTTCTCTGATTGAAACATTTCCTTGATTAACAACAATCTAAGAACTCCTATAGCGCTACAGTTTTCAATGTTTAATTTAAGCTTGAGGCGATGGTCGTGACTAAGCAAAGCTGGTCCAAGGTCACTTTCAGGGTCACTCCGGTCGATATCAAAGAATAATATCTGAAAAGACACGAAAACAGCCTTTGGGTGTAGGAGTTGATTCAAGGAAGAGATGATTTAGTCAAACTCTGAAGGCCACTACTTGAAAACTTGTCAGACTGAACGTTTCCCCCAAAAGAGTTCCAGAATCTTTAGGAACGCGACAGGAAAGGCACGCCTGTTTTGAGCTGTCTTGGTCCACAGACCACAGTATATTCAGACTAGATGTCCAGAGGATAAGTTCTAGTAGAGACAGGTTTGAGATTCATCCTGCAGTATATAGGACTATGTGCAAGTGCAATCAGGAAAATAAAGTATGGGACCTGAGCAAGTAAGCATACCGCGCGGCTTTCGGGGAAGTTGCCAATAGAGTCACCTAATCTGCTCTAACATTATCTGATGACTGACGAGAGAAACCAGAACCAAGTTGAAAGATATGACCGAATCTCAAATTTGAACCTGAATGAAGTCAACGAATTGACAGAAAGAAATGAATTGGGCAGTGAACTCCAAAGTTTCGGGCTAGCGACTGGGAAAGCCCGAGAGCCAAGCACTGTCCGCGTGCGGGCACATCAAAATTCAGACTTCCATTGATATTTGGGGTGAGCATGCAGTACTGAATAAGCCGGTGAATAAGCTGGTCTCCCTGACGTGGCTTTTGTGTGGCGCTGAGAAATTTCGGAGATTTACATTACATTACATTACTGTGAGAACTGTAAGGCAAAGTTTTTAATGGATTCTTTGGTCAATGAATGCAATAATATTATGTGTGATCCAAACAAATCAACCCAAATGTAACCAAATTTATTAACTCGGTGCGAAACCTATTACAACATTCTTAGTTTTCAGTAAATCTCATCTCGCCGCTCGACACCACCGCGTCCATCTCCCGTTGGGAAAACCTAAAGCTTCCATTGAATTCTCTTGCCAAGGCTATAGCAAAGATCCATAAATATCAGCGTATATTACATACATATTTTGCTGTTCAATTGCGTCAACTTAAAGTGGGTTTTCACATAAATTCGTCATCCATTACCTCTCTATCTCTCTGGTCTCCTGGCAAACGGTCTTCAAGCTCCATTTGGCATCTAAATAATTCTTCTGATACGACGCAACGGTGATGAACAAGCTGGTGCCCTGCTCTTAGCTTTTTAGTAGCGCTTCAGAAATTTTGAGATTACAATTCCTATTACTATTACTGACTGCTCTGTGCTGATGATATGTTGCTACCATCAACTTCTCCATTATTGAACTGGAAAATATGCTTGAATTATGCTTTTCTGTTTCCATTGCAATTGATCTGCAGTTCAGTCCCACTAAGTTCTACCGTATTGCTATAGGCGAACTGGCTAACTCCGTTACTGATTCCGTGACATAGGGAGCGCCACAATTCCATGATTATTTAGCAGTTCGTTAAGCTATCCTGAGAAGCAGCCATGAGTATGAAGTGTTAGCGACTTCATTTTCTTAGCCTATAGGCTAATGAAGACGGGAGGCCAGTCCTCTCTCCCTCGCCGTCTGATCTTCCCACCGACAGTGTATGGCCAATGTATGGCTGAGTTGGCTAGGGGCTACGGTAGGGCAGAAATCTAATCGGGGTGTAAACCTTCTACCTCTCGGTTGACAGTCCAGCTGCAGAAGGAAGAATCTTAGTACATGGGATTGATACTGAATTGCAGTCAAAGCAAAATTGTCTGCCATAAGATCCAGGTATCGATCGATAACTGATTCACAGACCCTGTCACTCATTCACCGTGTGACTGAATGACTGATCGAATCACTGAATCACGAATTGACTGAATGACTGACTGATACAACCGCAACAACCATAGGTCAAGTCAGCTGACAATTTCTAACGCTCTATCAACTTACATAATGACCGTTGTACGTCTGTCTGTCTGTCTGTCTGTCTGTCTGTCTGTCCCGTAAACAAACACTATTGTGACGTCACTATACTGCCGCCTTGGCGACGGTTGTCTTGACGGTTGTCTTGACGACGGCTATAGACCTATAATATGACGTTATTAATAATTGTTTTTTATATACCGTGATTTTTCACGGGTTAGGACAGCTAGTTTATTACATATCTACTGTATTACATATCTGTGTTCCTTGGTGAATCATATTGTCCAGTTAGTGACGTCACAAACAAGTTGCACTCTCTATTAATAAGCGATCTTCAACCAAAAAATATACTTTGAAAAGTACTTTTATCTTTAGTCCATTCGTCAGCATTTCGGATCGACTTAAGATTTTTGGGCGTTCAGAATCATTAAACAACAGAAGTTGTTTAATGATTCTGTTGCTTGTTTCACGACCAAGTTTCCTGTTTATGTTGTTTCAGGTTTCAGCGGATTAACCTATAATAATAGTTTGCCTCTTAGTTTAACTTTCCAACGGCCACTGAACGCAGCCCAATAATATTATATCAGTGGTTCTGAAAAAGATTTTTGCATATATTTTCAGAAACAACACTGTTATACAACAACATGAATGGTGTAAACCCTCAATCGCGGAGAGGTTCTACTACAAACCTGCAGGCTGGCTTCGAATGCCACTTCTACAGAGACATAGTGGATCGAGGGATATATGCCTCTTCTACAATTGACGAAAGACTTCTGAATGGTGAGGTTATCTTGTGCTGAGGACTTAATCGTCCTTCGTCGTTTCTCATCCTCGAAGCAACGGAAATCTGAACACGAAGTCAACTGTTGACTGGTTTAGTCGTTCGACCGCTTGATTACCGATAAAGACTCCATGCGAACCTCTTTATGTAACTTAAAAATCTTACAATTAGTTCCATACACGAGAACATGTTGCACTTCTACATAATTTACTATTATTTCAGTCTAATACCTTGTAGGCTATGTGTGGGCGTTTGCCATGTAGGCCTATATTCTAATTGGCTGCTGACTGACTAATTCATTCATTCACTCATTCATTCATTCATTTATTCATTCAGTAGTCCATTCGTTCGTTCATTCTCTGGTTTATTGAATAATTATATGAAAGAGTTCGTGTTAAGCACATTTCAGAGGCCAATCGCTTCATAAGTTCAATTCCTACAACACTGTTCAGCAGAATAATCCTTCAATTTTAACTTCAAAAACCATTTTTTCTCAATACTTCGTTTTCTGTTTTATTTTCCATTTTTTAAAGCCAGGTGCTTTGGATTTACTTCTGATTCAGAATCAGTTGGCTGCCTTCTTCACATCATGTTGAATTTACTTAGGTGTCCCTGTGTACCGGGCAGGCCCGCCGAGAGGGGGGGTGCAGGGGGGCAAATGCCCAGGGCCCGGCGATCTTTCGCAATCCACTTATTGTTTATTGTTTATTGTTTATTGCGTCCAGAAAAACAAAGTACAAGTCATGACAAAAAAACATATCAATCACTGCGCAACAGGAAGCCAGGAAAAAGCTAAAAGCTTATACCACCCTGACCCCTAGTACCTGATTCACATTTCAGTCAACGTTTAGAGTGTCACAGATCTAAGCTAAGTTATGCTGATGAGATGCAGTTGCGACCAAACAGTTTTGACAGTATACCTTAGTCAAATAATTATCAAAGTCAAAAAACAGTATAATCAGTTATACAAAGTTTATGATTTATGCCTTTTTAAATATATTATCTGACGCTAAACTACAGTCAGCTTAAACTATAAGCATCTAAATAGAATCAAAGTTGTAGATATATAAATATAATATCGTACGGTCGTAACCGCACTTTTATTGCTTCAATTTTTTTCGTGGACCGTACGATATTATATTTATATAAAGCCTAAAGATAGTTTAGAGGCCCGTGACTGCTCTGCCTAGGGGCCCGCGACTGCTCTGCCTAGCGGCCCGTAATTTCTGTCGGCGGTCCTAGCACCGGGAACTTTGATCCCTTTTGGGCCCTAGTGTAGCCAATGCATGTTGATTCATTTTGTTTCCTTTGTTCTTGTGATTGGTTACATAAATAAAATGATTTGATTTGATTTGACTGTCAATATTAAATCTCAAGAAAAAATACCGAGACCATGTACTGTATGATGCATGAACTCATAAAAATATCTTAAATCGGCTTCTCTCAATTTAACTTCGAGTATAGGCATATTCGGAGAATGATCATTTCAAGAATACGAGGTCAGGCGCCCATCATCAGCGGTGTGCCTCTTTATGGAACGTTGCTGTATCCATAACACTTTACCAGCGTTTCTATTCTGAGCTCGTCTCCAGGCCGTCTGACTGCACGCCTCATCCTAAGGAGGAGGCGTGTAGCCAGCATCAAATGCATCAACAAAATCCAGGTCACTCTAAGATAGCGTAACGGAGTCCGTTGGAAATAACAACAGATTTTTATAAGTGGTTTAGTCTCAGCTGATTAAACACTTAACAGATGTTCTTGTCCAATTTTCTTATCAAATTTTTATCTATCTATAATTTTTGATGAACTGGCCACAAAAGGCAAACAATCGTCACGATAAAGTTATCTGCAATTTATACTCTTCGAGCATCGACAGTATTATCACCAATTTGCTATTCAGATATAAAAAGCGTGTAAATAGTTTCACTTGTAGGCTACTTCACGTGGATTTAAGCCCTGATGCTGCAGACATATAGAATCAAACAAATTTCCGGTTTGAACGTTATTAGACCATTGCAAAGAACCGATTTTTACAGTTTGTCGTCAAAATCTATCAACCTGTTCGCAGCCTTAGTGAGTATAGTGATGGACATCTGTTTCGTGGCATAGATAGACCTTCATGCCTCATCCCGTGTTCGGACGATGTATTCCGCAACCTAGGGATAATTTTACCCCAGGGTATCTCAGGAACTACAAGTGAAATAGACGTGATTTTTGTGTCTATGGTGGGCAACAAATCAAGGTAGCCGTTTATAAGATTGTAGGATAATCGGAAGACATTCATTTCCTTTGACTAAGAATTTCTCTTTATGCCTTACAGATACTGAGATATTAATCTTTGGCAATGAAAGTTTAACGACCTTGAAAAATAAAAAAAAACTAGATGCGATTTAAAAAGTAACGAAGGCTAAATTCAACCAGAAGTCGTGGACACTTGAAATTGAAATAACGTTTTACGCTGTACAAGCCTCTAACAAAATGCTGTAGGCCTATATGAGGCCTTCAATCTACGCGTTTCTACTGACACACTGTAAGACGACTTAGGCCTATATCCTTGCATTGTTGATTTGCCATATCAGTAATAGAACGCAACTCAAAGCAAAGCACTTGGTCTATGTGTTTGAAATATTATTAAATAGAAGCGAGAAATTTCATAAATCATGTCTACAGTTGTCGTGCCATACAGTAGCCTACATCCAAACGCCGTATCTACTTGTGCGAACGACAGACATTTCTTGTTGGCTCATCCTTTGTACGGTGAAAACTCAACGCTAACACGCCACACACCACAATAGAAGTGTTTACAAACACACCATCAATCCATACTGCATATCTTTTACATCACATATGACTATAAATCAAAATCATAGCAGCTGCATGATCCAAGGCGTTAAGGTGATGCGTGGGCCCAATGTAGCTTGTAGCGTGATAAATGTTCAGAGAAAAAGTCATAGAAATCATGTCATCAATTATAATAAGATTACATTACATGCCTGATACTTGACTATAGGCCTACTTTTAGCTTAATTATGTTACGAGACATCATTTTAGTTATTGTATTTGACAATAACTGAAATTGCTAACGCAATTTCAGAGCCATGGCAAAATCGAAATCGATTACTGGCATTCAGATGTACACAAACAACGTCTTCGTGTAATGTTTGCAAATATTCTTACTTATTTTTTATATATGTATTGTATTGTATTGTATATGGGCATTTATAAAGCGTATGTATGAAGAAGAAGAAGACACGACGTCGCAAACAACTACAGCAGATGATGCTAATCTCGGAAAGTCATTATGCCTTCGTGACGTCCTTCACGGAAAACCTTAAACTGAAAATATGCAATTTTTAACCATGTATCGAGACATCTTGTTAGTTATTGTCTTTTAAGGTTAAAATAACATTAACTGCAATTAGTGAAATCTCCTAAATTGTAAGTAAGTAATAATGGAACCTTCTCGGATCTGCGGGAGATAAAACATGGAGTCCCTCAGGGATCGAATCTGGACCCACTTCTCTTCTTAATCTACATCAGTGACCTAGCTAATGTCTCTCCGAGCATGCTTTCTTTATTTTATTCGCCGATGATTCTAATGTGTCTTGTTTTCATACCTCATTAGATTCACTATGCCGCAAAGTTAATACTGAGTTAAAGATCCATAGCCGAATGGTTTCACACTAATAAACTAACGCTTAATTTAGAAAAAAACACAACTACATTCTTATAAAGTCCCACAGGAAAATCTGTCCACCCGAGCCCCTTAAGCATTATATTGAGGGTTGGCTACATCAATTACCCAAGTGGTCTCTATTAGGTTCCTGGGGGTGTGTGTAGACCAAAACTTAAATTGGAAGGAGCACATAAGGAATATCGCGAATAAAATTGCGAAAAATCTTGGAATACTTTCTCGTGCTTCTAAATTGGTATCATCTCTGATCCGTGCTACCTTATACCACACCCTTATCTATACGTATCTCACTTATTGTAATATTGTTTGGGTATCCAGTCCTCCACGTACAAATCAAGTCTCACCAGATTAGTAACCAGTCAAAAGCGAGCAATTAGATACATAGGCTAACCCTTATGGTGCACATACTGAGCAGATATTCTCGGAACTTAAGCTGCTTAAAATTGACCAGATCAGAATTATGCAGATTGGAGAGTTCATGTACCGTTTTGATCACTATCTGCTACCCTCAGTATACGATAACTATTTCTGCCGCACTATAGATCGCCACCCGTATCCGACAAGTGACTCCAACCTAGGCTATATCACCAACCATACGCCCATACAAACACTCGTTTATCCTCTATTAGGTACACCGGGGCACCTATTTGGAAAGACACCTCAATCCTTGCGACAATTACCTAGTCGGTGGTCTTTTAAAAGTAAATTGCGCTGGGTCCTGCTTGAGCGACGTGTATAGCATTACCTTATTCACTCAGGTAGGAAAGGAAATACTATAACTAAATTCATCAAAGAGGATTATTGGGTCTTTAGTTAAATCATAATTCCGAGTGCATATTATCGACTCTTAGTTAAGATTTAAAAAACATAGTTTTCTTTTACGATCTACCAAATATATGTAAACTAATTGGCGCTTTTACTTTATGCACTTCTACCCAGGTGACACTGTTTAGCGAGGTCTACGACCCTTTCTATGTCCCCTATGTACCCAAGCTAAACAAATTGTTTCATCTGGGTTTTTTCAATTGTTTACCTGTTCAGTTTGGGTACCGAATAAAGATTGATTGATTGATATGATTTGATTATATTTTTTTCTCAGATTTTGTACCTGTTTCTTCGACGCCCACCTCCGGGTTCGGTAATTGGGTCAATTCTAATCAGCGAACGATCTAACACTGATCGTCCCTGATTGTTCTTGGAGCACGGGTTTATCTGGAAGGTGATGATAGATTCAGCTGCGTTCGATATATCATCCATGATAGCATGGAAGTAACTGAAAATTTGCCAAATATATAACCGATGGTATCAATAGCAGGCAGTTTTGATCCACGTTTTCATAAACACGTGCAGTTAATTCCTAGCTCAGAGGATAAAACTTAATGTGCAGATTTGCCTATAGGCCTAGGAAGAGTTTTTCGTCATATTGTAAGATACTATAGCTATTTATTTAGGGGACCTACTTGAATGCTGACAAACGCAGTCGCAGTTACGCTCGCCTCACCATTCGAATGTCATTTCTATAGTGGAACCTGTGGACAATATGTTTCTCGAGGTAATAACTGTTTCCGAAAACCAAATATCCTGATTTCATTCAGAAGTATCGCTTAGTTTGGAGGTTGAAGCTGCCTTTGGCGCTTAGTTTGAAGTTTGCCGAAATTCTAGAAAATGCCACACTAGTCTGGAATGTTTTAGTAGCCTATGTGTCAAGATATTTTCCTTTGCCATTATTTTCTTCTAGACAGGTGCAATTCATGACTTTGATCCCAAACAGATCAATAAAAGAGAGGAAAAATAACTGCGCAATATTTTTAAGAGAGAGGTAAAGGTAAAAAAAGGAAATAGCCTCAGACCAGCGTTTTATGCTAGATCAAACTGAAAGGCAGCAGCATCGCATTGAAATTTATTAAATGTGAAAGCATTGTAGGCCTACTGTAGAATACAAGAGAAATTTATACGATGACAAAGAAAATCAAAATAGGGCCTATAAGGAATTTGATCTCTCAAGACCAGACAAAGATATTAATCCGGAGGATGAATTAGAGGGATTTGAACACAGTGTTTACAGCATAAGAGAAGAAAAATCCGACACTCTACACCGTGTCTCAAAATGAACTGTGCAAAATTGTTTCTGTCAGAACTTCGTCAAATTTCCACCAATTTTAATAATTTTTGGTAGGTAGATGGCAAAATAGCTGAAATTTTATGCTATACATAAATTTTCCACCTCACCAGACTCATGTCACCGCACTATCTTGTTAAACACAGATGCACCAATTTCTTATATAACGCTTACATTTTATTAGCCTACATGCAACAAACTATCTGACGACTTAATTAGCACGCAGTTAAGTAAAATATGGTTTACTTAGCAGAGTTTTTAATTTTTAATATGCTATAGTCGACTGGGTTAAGATCCGGTGAATTCGGCGGCCACAGGTACCATAAAGAAGGACGTCAACGAAAACAGGCTCCTTCGAACAAGACCGACATTCAGCATGTCGGTGATGGTGTCGGTCGGCGTCTGGAAACTTGGCTGCACTGAAATCCATTTCATCCAGCCGGGTGTCAAAGTGAATGGGGCCTACTATCGCGACAACCTTCTTGCCCAGAAGCTACTGCCAGACATACGCCGGATATTCCAGGGCGAGTTTTTGGCTTTCAACAGGATGGCGCCCCGGCGCATTGAGTACGCGACACTGTCTCTTTCCTGTAGCGAGAAACGCCCGACTTCATACCTCCAACACTGTGGCCGCCGAATTCACCGAAACGTTAGCGTGTTATTTCTGCGCCGCAGTTCTAAACCTGATGCGTAGCGTGTAACTGAAAAATCATTGAGTAAAAGCTATGCAGTGAATAGATTGCTGATATTGTATTCTAGCTAAAGCCGAAATGGCAGTCAAGCTTAAGACCAAGCCTATGAGAAGGATATTTCTTGGAATAGGCTATATTGAAAAAGACGACAAGATAATCATTCAAACAATTGAAGCTTATACGTTATAAAAAATTTGAGCTATAACCAACTACAGTATTAAGAATCAATCTTTGTTTCTCAGTCTTATCCCTATTCAACAAGGTAACCTGATTGTCTTTCTTTTGTTATACCTAAAACTAGAACTGTTGTTAATAGACGAACTTTTACCATTAGTGGACCTATACAAATGTCATAACAATTCCTTTTCTGTATGTATTCGTTCCATTCAGTCACTTGTGTCATTTTCACAGGCTGTCTACCTGGCGGACTGATCTTCTGAGTGTTGATATGATTGCGACTAGTTGACGGCGTTGCGTCGGTTGTTTCCTTTTGTCTTAAGCAGAGACTCTATAGAACTTATTTTATTGGTGCTTGCAGTGCCACGAACGGATGGTGGAGAGTGAGGCATTTGGACAACGGAATGATCGGATTCATATCAAGAAATCGCGTTGGAATTGGTAAGTGCCAAAGGCGGAGCTGCTATAGATTTCAAACGTAAGAATCTTCCTTGGGTTGTGTAAGCTGGATGTTGCAGGGCAGGCAAATATCTGAAAATCGATACCATTCAGAACTTTTAATTTTACGTTGTCGTGGGTTGCTGCTACACAGCACAATTTGTCGAATGCCAGTTCAGACATCAGAAACCAATAAATTTTGTCAGTTTGTCAATGCCTGCAAATCTTTATATTGTCATTAATATTAATTGTAGAATTTCTATGTATTCCAATATAAAATAAATTTATATGTAAAACACATTCTGGAAAATGTATCTCCACATTCTTGTGCTTTAAACAGAAAATGATCACCCACCTTCTGATAAAACGTCGGTAAATATCGGAAATTGTATCGTATAACCAATTTATGAACTAAGTTTCGAGATATCATCAGCTCTTGTACATTAATAGTTTCGTATTTCAACCTGCCTCCGAAACCTGAATGACGGAGCTAAATTAATGAAATAAAATCAATTGAATAATGATTCATTGAGCGCCGGGAAATGCAATATAAAGGTACATGTACAATTTTCTAGAGCGGTCGTATGGTCACTTACGACTCTATTTGAAGTAGACTTTGCTGGACCTCTTAAAAGTATTCGATGCAAAGATTTGGGACGGAGACAGAAATTCACGCAATTAATTTGAGACAATAAGGCGATAAACATTTATTCATGACATACATTTATATAGAGCCTCTTCGAAGAGAACTACTCAGAGGTGCTCCCGACACCAACACAGCTGAATAGAGCGGTCTTGAGGCGAGAAAATAACGTGGAAGAGAAGGTTCTGGGAAGCGATAAGGGAAGGATATTCCAGGTTAGAGGGTCCACCACCGAGAAAGCGCGATGCTGCCTGGTAGAGGTACGGGCAAAAGAACAGAGAGCAAGCCTTGCTGAGACGAGCGAAGAAATCAGATCCCCGTGTGTTGAGAACGGGCGGCAGAGTCATAGAGATAGAGCAGAGCAAGGTCACCAAGCAGCGCCAGACTACAGGGCAGCCAACCTATACGTGATACGCATCTCAAGAGAACATCCCGCATATAGCTCGAGATATTGCCACATTTGGGTATGCGGCAGAATATATCACAAAGCTACTTTATTTTCAGCTGAATGACCTTCCATTGGAGCTGTTGGATATTGTCTTAGAAAACTCGTTTCTGCATTGGATACTGCATACTTCACCACACCACAGAGACGAAGATGTTATCAAAACTTTGGCATCAGTAGATTTCTGTTGGTTAGAACGAACAACAGAACGCAGGTTTAAGAACCGAATTTGGAAGAGGCTCAAAGGTAGATTCATTTTCTAGAATACACAATTATATTATTGCTATCGTTAATCATCATACCTAGGATTGGCAGGACCTCTATGGCCAAAACTCGAGCCTTTTCTTGCATTGGTCCTGCTCTATGGAATCAACTTCCTCCATTGACACGTGCCTCTTTATTAGTTGGTGGCCTAAGTGCCTCGTTCCGCTGTCTTAAAACCTCTTTCTATTCACTGGGTCTTTCGCACTGGGAGCGCCTCTGATTAGCGAATACTGTGAGAGGCGCTTTATAAATGTTTAGATACAATACAATACAATACAATACAACTGCAGGCTATCCAACAAGAAACACGATTTATGAGTTCACTTCACCTCATCTAAGAACTATAGATCAAATCACTTTTAGGTCTATTCCGTATCTCAAGCCCGGCCTAGGAGTTATTCGTTCCCCCAAGCACAAAGCAATATGGAGCCTCGTCTTCCTCACCCATAAGTCGGATTAAGTCTGTTGGCATGGTAAGCATCCAGATAGGGTGTGGTCTAATTGTGTAAACTTTTTCCATACATTAACCTGCCATCACAGAGCTTGTTAGATCCTAAGCTATAAACTAAACTCACAATCGATATTTAAACACTGCTCATTTAGACGCCGTCATATGGGTTCCGTGATTTTGCGAAGCCTCTATGCTCGACTATTGGCAGTACACGCCTTATGAATCGGTAGAATTGCAAAAACGAATTTATTGATCTTTGTCACCTGAGTGCAGAAACAACAACGCTTAGTTAGTGCGCCGATATGTGAAACGCTTCGATAATGTTATAAATGCAAACAATGAAACACATTCTGAAGTAGATTCTTTGTTCGACAGTCAGATAGTGCAGTGAATGCGGCAATTTCTTAGACTAGTATTTTGATCTTTGTTACTGCTAAAATTAATGCACTTTGCAGCGCTTTTTTTCTAGAAGAATAGGTTCCGGAACGGAACAATTATGGGTGGGCTAAAATCCCGAGAAAAACGGGATTGAGGGTTGTGAGGGGTCTCAATAAACACTGAAAACAGTTCAAAACACTGAAATTAAATTAAAATAAAAAAAATATTGCTTTTACTATTAAAATAAAAAAAAAATTTTTAGTAGCTGAAAAAAGGTGCCGGAACGCCGTACCGGCGCGTTCCGGCTGAAAAAAGCACTGGCACTTTGAATCACTTGTAGTCTTTGCAGATCTACCTTAATGATGACAGCGATAAGTGGTAAATTGCAACTGTCAAATCGGCTGAAGATTATAGGCATCTGCCAGTGGCACCAAGACAGATAGAAGCACACCAGATTTGACCCTACAAATATTTTACATGCACAAACGATTCGACTGTATTTAGTCTCAAAATGATTAAAATAATACGATGGAAACAAACAGTTTACGCTCGGTTTCACTATCCAGCGACCACTGTTTGAAGCCAAATGTATTATTTCATTGGCGTCTCAGCTGCAATGTAAAAGAACTTTTATTTAGGTAATTCAGAAAATAATAACAACGTAAGATAGGCCCTACTTCATGCAGGCGCAATATAAATGCCCTGATACACAATTCGCATATTTGGGTTCCTGTGTGTGAAAAATGGTTATGGCTTTTGCCTTTAGGTGAAGTTAAACATCTTTGAAATATTTTGGCCAAACCGAAAGAGCAGCTATGGCTTAGCACATGGACAAGGCTCATTATGCATTTATGGATAGGCGTCGTTGCATGAATGTTGTTTTCCGCGTTGAAATATCCTCCATTTTACCACCTCTGTCCAATCCAAAGTCAGCAGAAGTCAGCAAAAGAAATTTTTTTATTTTAATTTAATTTCAGTGTTTTGAACTGTTTTCAGTGTTTATTGAGACCCCTCACAACCCTCAATCCCGTTTTTCTCGGGATTTTAGCCCACCCATAATTGTTCCGTTCCGGAACCTATTCTTCTAGAAAAAAAGCGCTGCAAAGTCAGCATTAATTTTAGCAGTAACAAAGATCAAAATACTAGTCTAAGAAATTGCCGCATTCACTGGTTTTGCCGCATTCTTGGTTTTGCAAGACCAAGACCAAGACTTTTGTCAATATGAACAGTCATTAATTTTAACAAACGGCAAGAATTCAAAATATTTATCCAATAATTATTACTCATACAGTTATTGTTTTAGTATTTACACGGTGTGAATGAGGCTTCACTGTTATTTTGAACAATTATTTTGACTTCCGGTTATTTACCATGGAATGATTTCAAAACAGACTCATGATTAATTTGTACATTTACATCCGGTTCTTGATAAGCTGCTTTGTGTGCAAGCGATTTCAGCACTTGTAGACGGTGTTTTTTCACATGGCAGAATTTTTATGAGGCCCACAGGTCACGTCTTGGTCAGAAAATTCTGAGCAAATTGGTTTTTATAAAATTCAACAGGCATTTGGAATAACATTTCGAATGAAGGACTTTTGTAAATACGAATTCGGAATTCTCTGCAGTCTCCATTTAGAGTTGTTTTGCTTGAAAACAAGAAAAAACTCATGTTTTCATTAAAATAACGAGTAGTCCGACTGGACAATTTTTAGTAAGGAATAAAGAAGTGTGGATACGACTGTGATTTTTTGGGGTCTTGGTCTCGGTCTTGGTCTTGAGGTTCAAGGTCTTGGTCTTGGTCTTGGTCTTGAGGTTCAAGGTCTTGGTCTTGGTCTTGGTCTTGAGGTTTAAGGTCTTGACAACAAGACTGGAAGTTCCTCATTTATTTCGGGCAAAATGTTTCGCTGATGATAGTAATATAGCAAACAACTGATGTGATCTCATTAAAAGTTCTGATGGTTTCGTCTATTTAGATTTCTATGGAAAAACCAAGAAAATACCTGCTATCATTAGGAACAACCGAAATTATCTCTTCGAATATATTCAACCGAATGACGAGTTAATTGCTTCACTGTTGTCTCTCAACTGCATAACGCAAGAGCAAGTTACGTCATTCAACGACAATTTTCAAACAGGAATAAGAATGCCGAGCTTTTATACGTTGTGAGATCTTTCGACCATACGCAGTTTTCAAATTTCGTCACGTGTCTTCGACAAACCAACCAGAAGACATTGGCAGGGATCATAGAAAACGGAGGAGGTCTACAGTCCAGATGTTTTCTGAAGGCCTATGTTCAGTGGCGGCGAGCTTTTGTGAGAGGTGGGGGTGGGGGGGTGGACAAGTCGGCCGTGGTCTGGTTGATGACCTTTTTTAGGAATTCATTTGAAAAAAATATATGTTCTTCCTTTTTTAGGAAAGTTTAAGACTTTCGCGATTTCATCTCCCAAAAAAGTTGATGACCTTTTATTTTTTAAGGGTCTCGCCACAATGTCAGTATCTTTTTCGCAACGTCATCCCCAAACACATTGTTAGACTTTTTTTATAAATTCTCCCAGACAAATTCTATGACTTTTCTTAGGGATTTCTTCTTGCTTTCTCATAATTTTCGGGGGGACACTTCTCCTGAAAATGTTATTTTTACCTCGTCTGGTCAAAAAAGGCTGTGAAAACCCTCACACGCAATTACGTTTGCTGGCCTTTTTTAGTCTTTCTTCTAAATTTTTTGGGGGACAGATGTATGGCGTGTCCCCCACTCTTAAAGGTGGGGGGTCATGTTTCCCCCGCCCCCCCCCAGATCGCCGCCCATGCCTATGTTGTACAATAATTTGCTTTATAATTAGAATATTATACTGGCCAGTCTCTGCACACTATACAAACCTTCCGGCGAGCACTCCGATCTACCTTCAACCATTAGTATCTCCGTATATCCCTCCCTTCAGTCTGCGATCTTCGGTCATCGGTCTTTTGGTTAAGCCTCGATGTAGCATCGTCGTCGGCTCTCGTGCATTCCGCATTGCTGCCGCAAGAAACTATATGCTGGAGGTCCTGCACTGGCTCCTTATCCGACAGCGCATAGAGGATAGGATCGCCTCCATCATGGGTTGACGGTGTCAGCTGGGTCTCGTTCCATCTTACTTGCTTGACCTCTTCCGGCCTGTGTCGGCTTCTCGAACTGCTCACATCCTCCGCTTGGCGAGGAGGGGGATATTCTCAGTTCCGTTTGCCCGTACTGCTATCATGCACACTCGCGCCTTCTCGATAGTTGACCCAAGCATATGGAATGGCCTCCCTTCTGAGCTGCGCCTACTTCCTAGCACTTCCTCTGACACCTTCCATGCCCGCTTGAAAACTGTTCTTTTTGGCCCGTCTGGAGTTGGGAGAGCCTGTAGTAGTTCTCTTGAAGAGGCGCTAAGTAAATCTATGAATGAATGAATGAATTTAATTTGAAAGCGGTCGCACTGTTCCAAGGCGCTTCGAGGTTACTTCACCGACTTGCGATTTCCATCCACACTTTATCCTGCCTGATGATCACCTTCCTTTTTCCAGATGCTTGTCCCAGCCATCCCGATCCTGGTTGTCTATAATTGATTCAATTCAACTACAGTTAACCAAAGTTACGTCTAAGAAATAATTGTTGACCCTTGAAATTCTTTCTGTTTTGCTTGCAGTCGTAATAAAAGTCAAAGAGAAAAACCGTGATGCAACGTCCACGGAAACGCAGCTACTTCATCAAGTAATCAAAGATCTTCGAAACAGAACCAAACCGAGGTCACTTCAAACTGATAAACTCATCAGTCAACTGAGGGTTGAAGGCATAGAAATCCTGAACTCCCATTGGGACAGACAAACTCTAATCGTTTGGATCTGGTGTCATTTACAAACAGCCATTGAACATATTCAGATGCTGTACGAATCGAATCAGCTGAGAGATATCTTATTTCGTCTTACCAATATTCGACCATCCGCTTATGAAGTCACTCAATCGACGACGATCAACATCGACAGCGATCAGTTCAAGCGAACTCTTGGCAAGTTTTCATGAACGTACTCGTCAAAAGAAAACTTAAAACACAATATCAGTAAAGTATGCAGCTTAGTGAATAGAATGACTAATACAGCGCTGGTAAAAATAAGAGCCTTTAAAATTGAAGCTGAGCAAAAGTCTGTTATAGAAGAAAAACCTTATCCAACGAGAAGAAGACGATAAATTTATGACAGGCTACTTAAATATTGTTTATGTAGCCTATGACTGCGACTAAGACAACGCGTTTAAACCAAGAGGCGGTATTTGAAAGGACACATAGTCAAATGGTACTAGTGGAAAAGGCAGAAATATCCAAAGAAATTTAGAAATACAGGTATTAATGACAGTGGCAGGTAGGCAAGATGAAAGCGACTAAAGGCCTTGACGACGGATACTAAGCCGAAGATATTGGAATGGATGGCAAGGATATAGACATGGTATTAAACTAAAAATCGGCAGTGAGCTGTTGAAGCAGCGAAAACCAGCAGTAGACACAAAGTAAGAGCGAGAGAGAGAGAGACAGACAATGAGAGAGACAAGCAGATCGGGAGTTATAAATAAACTACTATTAGTCAGGGTACTGCATGGTAGAATAATGTAGCCACGCATCAATTCCGATATCAGTTCTGAAGCAAGATTGTTCAAGATGCGATAAAGTGCAGAATAAAAACAATTAAATGATTTCATTCGAATTCATTTATAAGATTTTTAACAGTGAAGTACGATTGACCTCATATGACAGCTTCAGATGAACAGCGAAGAACGATTATTGACGAAAAGCAAAATGTGCTGAGCAGTGAGCTTCAAGTTAAAGCCCAGTGAGGTCGGAAGGCACAGCGTATCAGATTAACAGATGTACGTACAACAAGAGTGAGATGAACAGATGTACAGTGAACTCATATGATGGCCTCGAAAGAACACCATGAACATCAGTTGCTGATATTCAATCGTACTTCACTGTTGCAAGTGAGAAGAGATGTAAGGTGTAAGCCTTAACTTATTTCTGGAGACCACGATGAGCTGCAGGAACTGACAGACAGGATACAAGCAATAGTTGAAGGTTTGGACAATTGGACTCACAATAAATGTGTAAAAAAAAACTAAGACAATGTCTACCGGAAAACAGCATAAAGAGCAGAAGGTGAGACTGAATGGAGAGTAGTTGGAGCAGGTCACAGAGTTTGTGTACCTGGAGGATTGATAACGGAAGATGGTCACTGTACAAAAGACATAAAACGCAGGATTGGTCTGGCGTCAGCGATGTATGGCAGATAAAGCAAAATGTGGAAAACTAGCAGCATATCAACAACAAAAGTAAAACTCATAGGGAATTTGTCACTCCAGTACTGATCATGTATGGACCTGAGTAGTGGTGCTTACGGAAGGTTGACGAAACGAGGATTCTAGTGGCCGAAATGAGCTGGCTAAGAAGAATATCAGCAAGGTACAGACGAGATAGGATTCATAATGCTGTAATCCGGGTGGAGTTCGGGCAGAGGGAAATACTGGTAGACAAGATCATAAAAAGAAGACTGGCATGGTTTGGGCAGTAACAAGAATTGACTACAAGAGATTACCAGCAAGAGCATTATACTGTCACGTGGAGGGAACACGGAGTTGAGGAGGATAAAAAGAAATGGATGGAAAACGTGAGACAAGATCATAAAGAACAAGACATGGACACGAGAACTTCCCTGGATAATATCACAGCAGACAAAAATGGAGCCATCTTGTACAAAACTCATCGTCGGAGCACGCTTGAGGGACGAGAAAAAAAGAGAAGGAGGAGAAGCAAGTGGGAATAACAGACAGATGACAGAAGAAAGCTGCGAGTAAAATCAATCAGCAACAAGTTAAATAAATAAATAAATAAATAAATAAAAATCAATAAAGAGACACATACAGTACAATTATGGCCTACGTTACTTTAGTCTACAGTCAGTTACAATGAAATTCCAAAACATAATCTAATTAGATTCTATATATAATTATAATTTAAAATTAAACAATGAAAAATATAAATGAATAAGAAGGCATTATTAAGTTATCAGTAGGCCTACAATAATTTTGTTTTTATTTTAGTCGCGTATTCGATTTACGTCAGTGTATCTAAGAATATTGACGTCGGAAGAAATGAATATGTGTACGGAGTGACGAAACTGCGAAATGGAATCTACGTCCTCTGTCGATCATCGAATGATGATCCTGATGTAGGCCCCCTAATTCGTGTCTTTAAGGGTGAAAATCCATTTAGCCTTCAGATGGAAATCGAATTAAAAGAGATTAAAGATCCCTCGGATATTGGATCCAGTGAAAAGGAAAATTGTCTGTACGTCTCTGACTCAATTGAGAACTGCGTCTGGAAGATTACGAAAGAAACAGGTGACCAACACAAAATTATCAAATGGCTGACCACTGATTATCAGCCATATACTCTGTCAGTGTCAAGTGATAGTCAGTTACTGATGGTCAGTTATTCATCGTCCAGTCTGATGATCTACGGATCAGACGCAAAACTTATTAGGTCCATTCAGATTCCAAAGGACCCAGTACATGCAGTGGAAACATCCATCGGGAATTTCATAACTATTCACAGGTGGATGGAAGAGGATAAGGGAAAGAGTGAGTCAGGTGAGATAATATGGGTTATTAGTGAATTGACCAGAGATGGACAAATGATCATCCGTCGTTTTATTCCTTCAGATGAAGCACAAGAACTGAATGATCCTCGTTATCTCTCACTCGATTCAGACGATCGAGTGTTTGTGGCTGACAGAGGGAATTCCAGAGTGATTCTCTCGGATTCCGATCTTAAATGGAATCGAATTCTTGATTCAACAAAGGAAGAAGTAGAAACGATGATCCAAAGGCCATGGGCATTATGTTACGTTGCAGAAAAGAAACAGCTGATCGTCGCAGGAATTCCTAGAGGAGAAGTTGATGTTTACACATTTGGTCTAAAATAAACTCACTTAGAATTAAAATATTCTAATCAACAAAACTATCTCTTCTATTCCATTCTGATTCATAAGATCAAGCTACTCATTTTATTAACATATTTTAATAATATTTAACAGATGATAATTATATAAAAAATAGTATGACTGTTGCTTATTTTCTACAATATTTCGAAGCTCCACCTTAGAGAATTCACATACATTTAGTACGTATAGACCGTTTTGTCGATAAGTAAGAAGATATTATTAGAATTTGAAGTCAGTGATAGATTTCTTAAAACCAGCCAGTGAATGTTTAATGGAATATTAAGTTTTATTGAGTTGATGGATTGAATCTGAGGGACTTTGTATCTCAAAGCGCCTGAGTATATCTACTGCGAGAATAAGCCTGTTCTCGACGCACCGGAAACATTACTCGCGTTGAACAATAGGCCTAAGCACCGCTCTGCGCTGGCGGACAGTATAGGTAACAAATGCAAATGATCCAGACAGCGTCGATCATTTCGCATCGTTGGAGATATCTAATTAACTGGGCTAGAAGGTTTCTTTTCCACTGGCGACAGCGACGAAATCATCCCAGAGCAGCTAAAGAGCCTCGTGGCCTGTGGAGTGGAAACAGTGGATGAGAGTATAGGTCAAAATCTTTATGATCTCGTGAAGGAAGTTCATCAAGAAAAACAGAATGGAGGTGTGAACTAAGTTTTGTGTACAGTCTTGCAGTGCGAGATATTAGCGTATATATTTAGTGCGCTTACTTTAGTTTCACGTGTATATGTATATATGATAGATGTATAACGTATAGTCTTAGTGACACGCGCGGCCGGCCAATCTCGGCAGCGGCGCGCTATATGTATATTATTAGATTTCGCTTAGGCGCACAGAAGACAGGTGTGTCAAGAGGCGCGAAGAATTATGCTGACTAGAGAAGTTTGAATTCGATGTTCGCTGTAGTAGTGTGGCTGACTAGTCGAGTTGTAATCGAATTGAGTTCTGTCTGTTTGTTTCTTATTAAACTAAAAGATATTAAAAACTGTGTTGCTGATTAATTCAGGTTATACTTATACGTAGAATTAGTGTTCAAAAGGTGAACGTTAAATAGGCGTTAAGTACACAGAGAACAAGGATTTAGCAAGAAGGATTGTCAACGGAAGGATTGGGTTGACATTATTGGTGGCAGCGGTGGGATAAATACTCACGGTGGATAAAAACTCACGGTGGAATAGCGTCGGTGTGGATAAGAACTCACGGTGGATAAATACTCACGGTGGAATAAATACTCACGGTGGATATAAACTCAGTGGATTAAAATTCACGTTATCACCTCCTTCGGCGGATAGAAGAATCTACGGCGGTGATAGAAGAATTTACAACGGTGTTAGAAGAATCTACGACGGTGTTAGAAGAATCTACGCGTTGTGTGCTGTGTGACGAGTTTACGATATCAACGACGGTGGAACACGAGAAACGGTATAAAAATTTCGTTGTTTTTCACGAACAAATACAAAAGAAATCCCGTTTGTTTATCGATTCACACAACAAGAAAAACCGTGACTTCTTTGAAAAGAGAAATCACCAAAGTAAACAAGTAAGATGGAGAAATTAAGTGCTGAAAGACAAGCAGATATTAAGAAGATGTCTACGGAAAGGCTAAAACAGCGTTTGTTGAAAGCCGGTTTTAAAGAAGAACAATTAGAAGGTATGTCACGTGGTGACATGATGCAGGAACTCGCCGATGTGTGGGTTAAAGAAGAAGTCGAAGAAGAAGGTGCCGTTGGCGGTGCCGTAGAAAAGGCTATTGAAAAACCTCCTGCGCCTATGTCTATGGAGATGTTGATGCAGTGGATGATGATGACTAGACAAGAAGAGAAAGATAGAGAGGATAGACGAAGGCAAGAAGAGAAAGAGCTGAGACAGGAAGAATTACGTCTTCAGAGAGAGAAAGAAGAGAAAGAATTGCGCTTGCAAAGAGAGAAAGAAGAGAAAGCAGAACGTCTGCAGAGAGAGAAAGAAGAGAAAGCGGAACTTGCAAGGCAAGAAGAATTGCGCTTGCAGAGGGAGAAAGAAGAGAAAGCGGAACTTGCAAGGCAAGAAGAATTGCGCTTGCAGAGGGAGAAAGAAGAGAAAGCGGAACTTGCAAGGCAAGAAGAATTGCGCCTGCAGAGAGAGAGAGAAGATAAAGCAGAACAAGTGCGTAAGGCAGAACTGGAATTGCAAAAGCATCAGTTTGAGATTCAATTAGAACAGTTGAAAAGAGATAGGGAAGATGCTGAAAGAAGAAGACTGGAGCAGATGATTGAATTTGAAAGAGCTAGAAAAAGTGATGAAGAGGTTCGTCAGCAACAGATTGAAGCAAAGAGAATGCGTGAAGAAGAAAAAGAAAAAGCGCGAACGTTAGAGTTGGAACGTGCAGAACAAATTAGACAAGAAGAACTCAAATTTCAGAAAGAAAGTTTGGAAAAGGCAGAGGCAGAAAGACAAGAACGTCTGAAACTGGAGAAATCAAAATTGACATTGAAAGAAACGCAAATGAGAGAAGAACGGGAAGCAGAAAGAAGGAAGCAGCAAGAAAGTGAAACTTTGGTGTCAAAAATTAAGAAAATAGGTGATGCAATGAAGCATGTATTGCCTCAAATGCCAACTGATATGATGGAGGTGCCATTATATTTTGAAACAGTCGAGAACGCGTTTCGTAGTTTTGCTGTGGAAAAGCCGTTTTGGGTTAAATTATTACTACCATTGATGACGCCGAAAGCTCGAACCGTTCTGAATAGATTGTCATACGATGATCTAGACAATTATGATAGAGTCAAGCAGCACTTATTAAAAGAATTTAAATTGACTTCGAGAGAATACAGAGCCAGATTTGTGGATGCTAAGAAGACGACAGAAGAGACTTATACGATGTTTACGGCAAGACTGAAGAACTTGCTAAACTATTACGTGAGAAGTCGAAACGTGAACAGAGAGTATGATACGCTCTTTCATTTGCTGGTAGCGGATAAGCTAAAAGAATGTTTACCGCCAGGTCCATTACAGTTTGTATTGTCGAAGGAAGGAACTGACTGTCTCCAAGCTAGTGCAGTGGCAGACTTAGCAGACATTCATGTAAACAATCGAATTGGGTTTGCGATCCCAAATATAAACAGTTATCCTTCTCAACGTTCCGTAAACCAAAGCCAGAGTGGAAAGTGGAAAAGTAATCCAGAAACAGGGAGTCAGTTCATAGGTAAAGAAGTCAAGGCTAGTGTTTCTGTACCCAATGAGACCAGAAAAGTGACGTTTGGTCGTCAGGGATTTAACAAATCGTCAGCGCCGTTTGCCAAGAGGGAAGGCAACACATCGTTTACGCAGTATAAGAGATATGAAGGCAATGAACAACGAGGTATGGTGGTGAAGCGTTGTCACAACTGTGGTTCAGACAAACATTTGGTTAAATTTTGTCCAGTTCCAGTGGCAGCAGCTAGTTCTAGCAGAAATCAAGAACACACAAGGGTGAATTTGATTCAAGTGGTTAGTGATACAGACAATCAAACCACGGGTCAAGAAAACCAAGAGACTGAAGTAAAGTCAGTAATGAAATGTGGTATTCAAAAAGAAATTCTATTGGATGCTGAAATTCAGAGAGAAGTCATAGGAAAAGATGACAGTCGAATATTGAAGAAATCGTTCTTGCAATATGTCGAGGTTGAAATTCGTGCAGTAGACGGTAAAGAGCCAGTGAAAGTCAAAGCACTGAGCGACTCGGGTGCAGAGATTCCGGTGATTAGTGAAGAATTACTGGAAGGCATGAAGGTGGAACAAATTGGAAAAGTGAACTTGCAATGTGTGGCAGGAGATGCCATTCCTGCGAAGTTAGTGAAAGTCGATGTTAGACTGTGTGGTAGTGACGTGGAAGAAGAGGGATTTTCGCGTAAAATCCAGTGTTCACTTACACCTTAAGTCACCTTGATGTGTGCTAGTATTGCAAAGATGGGCAGTACAGAAAGATTCTTGTTGCATCCAGAGATAATTGCCGAATTAAAAGCCGTACCACAGATGAAAATTAAAACGATACAAGGAGATGTGAGTGTACGAGCAAATGTAATGACGAGAGCGCAGAGTCGGAAAAAGGAAATGGTAGATGTTGATGAGAAGAGTGAAACTGAAAGTTCCAGTGATGAGGAAAACGAAAGTAATGAGCAACGAAGCTTATCGCGAGATGGTGTAACATCAGAGATAAACGAGCAAGAGATGGCTGCATGCGAGAATGGCACATTAAATGAAACTGAAGAAGACAATGAATGTGATGTGGGGATAGGAGACTTGTATAGAGATGAAGAGATGGACGAAGAACAAAAGGTGCAGATTGCCGATTCGAAGAAGTTCGAAGAGCAACAGAGAAAGGATGAATCGTTGAAGCCGTGGTGGAAGTTAGCACAAGAGAAAGAATCTGAATTCTGTGTGATCAACGGTTTATTGCATAAGAAATATCAGATATTAGACCAGACGATATATCAACTAGTGTTACCAAAAGAGAGACGAATTAAAGTGATGGAATTGGCGCATGAATCAGTGTTTGGAGGACATTTAGGAGAAGAGAAAACAAGAGAACGAATAAAGTTGTCTTTTGTATGGCCAAAGATGAGAAGAGACATTGTGAAATTTTGTAAGTCTTGCGAGAAGTGTCAACTAAAGGCAAGGAGTTTGGTGATGGATAGAGTGCCTATCACTCCAGTCTCAAGAGAAGAGGTCGCCTTCAGGAGAATGACAATGGACCTAATAGACAACCCGAGGAAATGGCACAAGAAAATTCCTTTTCACGAAAAGCATTTGAAAGAACTCAAAGAAACTACGGAGAAAGCATTATTGTTTGCAGAATCTTACTCTCAAGAAAAGCAGTTACAATACCCAAATCAGTATAACAAGAGAGCAAGGCACAAAGGAATTTGCAGCATACCGAATTCCTTTGATTTATCGAGCAGAAGTGGAACGTCAGATCAAAGAAATGTTAAAAACAAACATTATTAAACCATCATCGAGCAGAATGGCAAGCCCTTTGGTTATTGTTAAAAAGAAAGACGGATCTTTAAGACTTGCCTGTGACTACAGATACATTAACTCATTCACAGTGGATTGTAAATATCCTATGCCGATTGTCAGAGACGTTTTGAACAAAGTTGGAAAGTCTAATGTGATTTCTATTTTGGACTGTCGAAGTGCTTATTGGACTTGTCCTGTAAAACAATCTGATCAATGGAAGACAGCTTTTGTAACACATAATGGACTGTATGAATTTACTCGTGTTCCTTTTGGAATGATAAATTCAGGCCGAACTTTTGTTAAGGCGATAAATTTAGTTTTACAGCCTATAAGTGACTTTGCAGAACCGTATGTTGATGACATTGCTGTGCATTCTGACAATTGGAAAATTCATTTACAGCAGTTAGATGCATTTTTGATGCAAATGAGATTGCATAACGTTACTTTGAATTTGAAAAAATGCATATTTGGTAAGAGTGAGGTAAGGTTTATCGGTCATGTGGTTGGGTCTGGTAAGATAAAGATGAATCCAGACAGAATTGAAAGTTTGACTAATTTGAAGATCCCAGAAACTAAGAAGCAAGTTAAGCAACTGCTTGGATTTTTTAATTATTACAGACAGTTTATTAAGGACTTTGCACAGATTGCGAAACCGCTATCTGATTTAACTAGTAAACGTGTTTCTGATAAGATTGATTGGACTGTTGAACATCAGCAAGCATTTGATTTACTTAAAGAGGCTGTGCGATCCAAAGTAGTGTTATATGTTTTTGAAGTCGGAAAACCATTCAATTTGTACTGCGATAGTAGTGACTTTGCAGTCGGTGCTGTTTTAACACAGATGGACGACAAGGGAATAGAACGCCCTGTGTCATTTATCAGTCAGAAATTAACTGATACCCAGAAGAGATGGGCTACTGTGGAAAAGGAAGCCTATGCTATTGTTTGGGCTTTAAACAAGTTAAAAGAAATTATAATTGGATCGAAAATTTTCATTTTTACTGATCACAATCCTCTTACATACTTGACTGAGTCAATGTCTAAGTCTGCTAAACTTGTGCGTTGGGCGTTAGCCTTACAAACTTTTGATGTTGAGGTGAAGTACAAGAAGGGCAGATTGAATGTTATTGCTGATTGTTTGTCAAGGTTATAAGTAATCGTAAGACTGTTTATTAATTAGTTAGATATATATATATGTTTCATGTATTTTGGTAATTTCGCAAATTTTGAAATTTAATTTGCTCAATTCCAGAAAAAGGAAGGAGGTAATGTGAACTAAGTTTTGTGTACAGTCTTGCAGTGCGAGATATTAGCGTATATATTT
>OY744605.1:9394872-9412372 GCA_963556255.1 Allolobophora icterica | reverse complement strand
TAAACGCCTGTATAAATAAAGATAAATTTCAAATGGGGGCGGGGCCATGGCCGGATTGCCCCCCCCCCCTAGATTCGCCCCTGCCTTAGAGTCATCAGGAGATCGGTATCCTCTGTGGTGTTTACGACCATGGTGCATGCCTTTGTATCTACGCGCATTGACTATTGCAATTCTCTTTTAATTGGGCTCTCTAAAGTTCGGCTGTCTCCTGTGCAATCCGTGTTAAATGCTGCAGCTAGACTTATTGCCCGCTTACCACGATACCCACACATCACCTCCTATATGCAATATGAACTTCACTGGCTCCCTGTCCCGTTTCGAATTAGATTCAAGGTCCTTCTTCTAGTCACTAGATCCCAGTTAGGCTAAGCGCCTATATATTTCTGAACTGACGAGCAAACCAATCTCTTCAAGCTCCTCTCGCATCCTTCGTTCTGCTTGCCGATTGGACTTGTTTGTAGGCTACCTCGGTCACGAACCTCATTAACTCAGCATCGGGCATTTGATTTGGCTGGTCTTTCACTGTGGAATGAACTCTCTTCTGTGATCCGGAGCAGGATCCTTGGGGCGTTTTCACCAGCTTCAATTAAATGCTCAAAGACTTTTCTTTTTACACGAGCCTATAGCACGTTGACAGCGCTTCTGAATACCTCTGCTGCGAGGAGCGCTTTACAAATGTTTATACATTACATTACATTACATTACAATCGTCTCTGTCTCAACACTGCTAAGACTCAATTGATCTGGATTGGGACTAGGCAGCAGCTTCTTAATTTGGACTTTCCATTGCTGACTGAGAAATTCCTTGCTTACACTTACTCTTCCACCGTCCGCGACTTAATTGGGCGTCACTCTTGACTCCTCCCTCACATTCACAGAGCATAGGCTATCTCCAACATGACTCCATCGCTGCTGCTTCTTTCAACTGAGGCGTTTCAGGGCCACCAGACGCTCGGTCTCACCTTCTGTCTTTTTAACCATAGGCCTAGTTCAAGCATTTTGTCTGCTGACGCTTGGACTACTGCAACTCGCTCCCCATGGGTATTCCTGAGCAGCATCTCTCTCCCTTCAATTAGTTCTAAATTCTTCTGCCAGGGTCATCGCTCGACTATCCCGCTTTGCCAACATCTCTGCTTACATGCTTAATGTCCTGTACTGGCTCCCTATCGCCGCGAGCATCCGTAATAAGATCCTCCCCTTAATTGTCTCTAAACCTCAGCAGGGCGGTGCTCCGAAACAGCTCTCGAACTATCTGCGAAAGCCGCTCTCTGCACCTTCTTCTCGCTCATTGCGATCTGTAAATCGGCTTGATCTTTTTGTTCCCAGGGCTAAAACTGCCATGGCCCAAGCCGCCCAGCACCGGGCGTTTGCTGCAATGGGTTCCACGATCTGGATTAACCTTCCCCCTCTGCTCAGGGCCAAACTAATGACTGGCTTTTCCTCATCGGTCTCGCGTTCCTTAAAGTCATTTATGTTTCTCCGGGCTTCTGTGCTGAGAGGCTGAGAGCGCCTCTGAATAGTTATTCTATGAGAGGCGCTTTATGAATATCCAGATACAATAGGCCTACAATACAAATACAATACAATACAATACTACGCTAAAATACTATGTTACCTAGGTCTATGTTGCGAATTCTACGGCTGTTTGCCTACGTGAAGCGCTATTTTTAGCCGGCTGTGATAGGTGGCGCTGTACGTCACGTGATCATCCATTGTTCGGCGGTTGACGGTTTGATTTTGGTGAAGACGCACGGTTTATTGAGATTTCGATTTCTTGTGTATTTTGGTAGAAAATTTCGATAATTTTTCGATAACCTTACGTGAACTTTGAGGTATAAAGTAGTTCTCGAAAGTTTGTTACGAAATACGGAGGTAACGAATCGAGAAATGAAGTTTTAGGGCCTATCGAAATTATCGTTCGATGTGACCTAGTGTAGCTTATGTCCGACACGTAACCTTGGTGACTTGGTCATGTCGGTGAACCTCTTACAAATTTCGATTAATTTCAACGGAAATATCACTGTATTAAAAGTAGAATATCTCTGGAGTTTTATCAAAACTTCACTTTACGTCACTTTACTTTTACGCGAAAAAGTTTGATTATCTTTCTGTCGTAAAGGAAAAAATTATTATGGAAATTTTTTGACGCAGTAGCAGCTATAGGGTGATTTTTTATATTATTTGATGAATTTTAAATCACCTGAAATAGGGTGAGCTTTTAGGTTTGCTAGTGCCTAATTAGTGAAATCGTTTGTACGAGTACGCTGTACCCTGATGATCGTACAGTGTCCGTTGGAAGATCTGAAAAGTGGTCACCTGCAATCATCTTTTTCTACATTCTTCTTGACTTTTATCCTTAATTATCTAATTGACTTATAAATCCAGAATTAGCTATTTTGATTTTTATCCATAATTAGTGAATTGGACATTCCTAATTAAATAACTTGATATTTTAAAGCCCTAATTACCTAATTTGACTCTTTTGCCTAATTACCTTCTTTGACTTTATCCCAAGTTACTAATGGAACTTTTTATTTCGAATTGCCTAGTTTGACTTTAACGCCAAATTACCTAATTTTGTCCTATTTTCTTATGTTTGCTTTAAAAATATTTTGTGGTATGTTCAGTTAATAGGTAACATCGATTTGGGCGATGAACTTCCAGATATCGATTCCAGATAGGCCTACCTCATCTGGTCAGTTTTATTTTATTATACAGATTTATTTCTTTACAATTTTAATAAATTATTTTATTTAATATTTATTGACTTGATGTTGAGCTTTGTTATTATTTAGTGTATACTAACTCCATATTGATCGCCCTCCTATGCTGTTGTACTCTTCAAATAGTGGGTCATTGCTATGAATCTAGGTTCAGGACAATCCCTTGCATTCAGCTGCTTTGGAATGTCTACCAATAAAAGCCAACTTGCCAACTCTTAGCCTCAGTAAAATCTTTTGTCAAGACTCGCTAAATTTTACTCTAAAAATTTACTCTTGGTTTTGCAGGAGTAAGGTAGGGGCGATAGATGAAGGGTTACACTCTTGCTTGAAGAACATAAGATCTTGAAAGATGTGGTTCAATACCGCAGATCTTTTCCTATAGGTCGGTTCAGCCTTCCACTCCCTAGGGGGCGGCTGCAAAATCAGTGGGCGCCTAACAGGCTGCCAATATGCGTGTTATATAAAACATTATTGTACTGTTATATATTTCAATGTTAGGCCTACTTAGGCCTACTGCAGTTTGTCAGTGAGCTTGTCAGTAAACATGAATATTATCATTTTACAAACTTGTGTTATATAAGTTCTGTAAGTAACTAATGAATAAATTAACAATGTATCTATGGGGGCATTGGTAGCTGATTAGGTACAGAGCTTGCGTTGTAATGCGGAGTGTACGGGTTTGAACGTCGTTCGAGGCAGTTGCTGTGTAGGGGCCTTGAGCAAGTTCTTCGCTCAGCAATTGCTCCGCGCCATCGATGTTCTGTCGTATGTGCACTTCTGAACTATGGAAGGTCAATATCAAAATTTAATACAGCTGTATAGTTGTATGTATCTGACCGTTTAGAACTCTAGCTCTTTTAAAAAGCTCCTGCAGAGTCTGCTAAATATGGCTGGTTTTCTAGCTGATCAAAACAGTGTGACTTAGATGTGTTGAAAATAATAACAATAAATAAGAATAAATAAAAAATATATGAATAAAAATAAAAATAATGGGTTTTAAAACTAATTTGTGGGTGTCAAGGAATCAATTTCTTTTTTGGGTAGAAACATAATATTAATTAATGGGACTCTTCTGGACATTCCCCAGGTGATAGACCTGATTTTCCAGATACTTCCATTGTGCTCAGACTGTAATGTTTATTCCTCATTTTGTCATGGTTACATTAGGAAAAGAATAATAATATGGTGGTAATAATAGGTGATTTGTGATGTGTTTTTATTTAATTTGTGTGATTATTGTCTTGCTTTAGGCATGCATACGAAAACAGAAGCATGGCAAGTTGACCGGTCTAATGAAAGGTCGTGGACTCAGAGCAACACTTATCATTTGTCCACTTTCACAGCTCTGCAACTGGCTGGTTTGTCTTGGTTTATCATTAATTATGGAGCTATCTATTACTGTTGGACACGTTAGCTGATTGGTTAGAGCGCTGGCCTTGTGATGCGGAGAGTACAGGTTCGATCCTTCAATGAGACGGTTTAAGGGTTACTATGTAGGGACTTTGAGGTAGTCCTTCGTTCATAAATGTGCGGTGCCATCGATTGATACAAGTTTGGTCTTTAGGTAATGGTGCATAATAAATGCATGATGATGATGATGATGATGATGATGATGATGATGATGATGATGATGATGATGATGATGATGATGATGATGATGATGATGATGATGATGATGATGATGATGATGATGATGATGATGAGGAGGAGGAGGAGGAGGAGGAGGAGGAGGAGGAGGAGGAGGAGTAGGAGCAGGAGAAGGAGGAGCAGGAGGAGGAGGAGGAGGAGGATTAAGGTGATTTGAGGTGATGATGATGATGATGATGATGATGATGATGATGATGATGATGATGATGATGAAGATGATGATGATGATGATGATGATGATGATGATGATGATGATGATGATGATGATGATGATGATGATGATGATGATGATGATGATGATGATGATGATGATGATGATAAATAATAATAATTAATAATAATAATAATAATAACTTTTAAAATATGTATTTCTGCCATTTATGTTTACAATTATCTTGGCTGTGCCCTGTTGAAACTGTCATGCAATGACCTGATTATTGTGTGGTATTGGTGTGTCATTTTGGTTGATGCCTGCAACATTAGAGCAATACAATAAAAGTTACTAATAACGCAATTGCATTAATAACCAACTGCAGTCTAGCTTAAACAGTGCTGCTTGTCTGATTGGAGGGATATCTAAGTTTGAGCATATATCCAACTTTATGCAGGAAAAATTGTACTGGTTACCAGTGCACAAATGCATGAGTTTAAGATCTTAATGCTCATGTGTAACTACCTCGCGGGCTGTACTCCATCTTATCTTGGAGAGTGTCTCGGTCACATCTATTCCTGATCATAGATTTCTTCGCTGTGCTGCACAGGGTGAGCTCGTTTCCCCAGCCAAAACAACCACAGTTCAGCACAGAAGCATCAATGCTGTGATTGGTAAAACGTTCTGGAAAAGGTTGCCTTATGACATGAACTCATGGTCTTTTTTTTACTTCTAATCTGTAAGCACGGGAAAATTGCCTTGGTCGGCCCTGGTATTTTGTCATTAGGTTGGGAGTGCCTCTAATGAGTTTCTTTTGGAGAGGTGCTATATAAATATGTGAGTATGATTACAATCTCATCCCATGCATTTTTCTTCAAAGGCATGGAACCAATTTCAAGAAATGCCACAAAATTCACCGTTTCTCACTGGCTTTAACAAATTTGAATATTTAACTGCGTTATTACCTGGCGGCTGACTGACCTCGCCTTAGATTTGCATTTTTGCGTAACTGTACATGGTAGAAGCTTTTTAATAAAAATTTCAATTAATGTTAATGAACCATTGATGCAGTTGTAATTTGCATCCTCTATTGCACCAGAGGAAAATGCACAAGGCCTTGCACCATTTTAAAATAAAGCCATAGCCATGTCATAGCCACGTTCAGACAGAGAGAGACAGACTATAGTTGATAGGGGTCAATCGATGTTGTTTGCACTGTGATTATGGCCCCCAGATTGGATTAGATTTACTTAATTGTTTTTCTGAATATATTAATATATTGGTTTTTGGTTGGATTGAATCAAGTTTCTTTTTGGTAAATTTAAGTGGTTGAGTAGGTTTATATGATAAACTTGGTGTTTGATTGTATTGTTTATAATATTTTTCTAAATTTAAATGATTGTTTGGGTGTTTTATTAGATTTTCTCATTGTTTTTCTTAATTGTAATGTTTGGTTAAGTGTTTTTAGATGTTTCCATTGTTTTTCTTAATTGAAATGTTTGGTTCAGCATTTTATTAGATTTTTTTCGTTGTATTTTCTTTTATTTTGAAATGTTTGGTTAAGTGTTTTATTAGGTTTTCATTGTTTTCTTTATTTAAATTTTGGTTGGGTGTTTTATTAGATTTTCTCATTGTTTTTCTCAGTTTAAATGTTTGGCTAAGAGTATTATTAGATTTTTCTTTTTTTCTAAATTGAAATGTTTGTTTGGGTATTTTATTAGATTTTTTCATTGTTTTCTTTATTTAATGTTTGGTTTGATGTCTTGTTAGATTTGTCCATTGGTTTTCTTAATTTAAATGTTCTGTTAAGTGTTTTTTAGATGTTTTTCACTGTTTTTCTTAATTGAATTTTTTAAATTAGATTTTTCACTTTTTTCTTAATTAAAATGTTGTTGGTGTTCAGTTGGATTGTTTATAATGTTTTCTGAATTTAATTGACCAATTGGGTGTTTTATTAGATTTACTTTCTTGTTTTTGCAAGATTAAATTTATCAATTTTGTGTTTGCTTTTCTCAGGGACATATCGAACAGAACGCTGACGAGAGAGTTCTACTTCAGGTATTCACTTATAATGGAGCACCATGAAATGTTGGCTGGT
This sequence comes from Allolobophora icterica, assembly GCA_963556255.1. Lineage (NCBI taxonomy): Eukaryota > Metazoa > Annelida > Clitellata > Crassiclitellata > Lumbricidae > Allolobophora > Allolobophora icterica. The sequence goes on along the minus strand of OY744605.1, from coordinate 9,405,753 downwards.
CGAGACACTTTTCTCACCACGTACTAGATCATGGCCTCGAACGCCAAGGCCAATGGCCCACTACAGAAGGTACACTGGCTGAGGGTCGTCCTTGACACCATTTGTAACCTGCTGCTCAAATGACTAAGGCCATGATGTCCTTGAGCGCTGTTGAAAAGTGGGTCATTACAGGTAAGTCCTCGGTCTTAATTCAACTCATGTAGGCTTGGTGTGTTTGTCTTGGTGTATTTCTGAAGATTTATTTAGCTCCTTTTGTGAACCTGTCACATGTACTGAAGCTATAATCAGATCTAAGACAATGTGTCCTTGCCTATGTTATGGAGGTCACTGTTTAGGTTTGCAGATATTTTTGTAGTTTTTTTTAATTTTTGGAAAATTGTGTAATGCACATGCTGTTTGTTTTCTTTTTCTGTATTTTCTCGTCATTTTGTCTGGAGGTTTGCTGATGTGATTATCTTGTTTGTTTTTGCTAGTGGCTTCATTAGCTGTTTATGCTCTTGTTCTTTTGTTTTGCTATATATTATTTTATTCATTTTAATGTGTATTGTTTAGTTGTATTGAACATTATTTATTTGTGTTGTTTACTTGTACGTTTCCTCGTGTTGTTGTTTACTTGTATTGTTTTACTCTTATTGTTTACTGTCAGTGTTATATATTTGTATTGCTGTTTACTTCTTTTGTTGTCTTCATCTATTGTTTTTATTCTTATTGTTGGTTACTGGTGTTGTTGTTTGTTTGTTGTCTAGGAAAAAGATACCAAACACGTTGAAGGGTCTTTGGTTGCTGGTGAGGTTCCTGAAGGTGGAGTCAGTCATTCCAGGAGAAGGTGTGGTGGGATCTTCCTCTGTCTTTTGGAGATGAAAGGCTGTCAAGTATGCTCATATGATTGGATGATTAATCAGTTGATGAACTGAACTGGCTATTGATGATTGATGAATTTGATTGATTGATCAATCAAGTGACTTATTATTGGATTAAGTAATTGGAGTGTTTTATGGAGTGGCTCGTTGGTGATTGATGAAATTACTGATTGAATTATGATGGAGTGACAGTGATTGTATGATGGAGTGATTGATTGATGATTGTTGCAGTGATGATTAATTGACTTATTGAATGAATAAATGACTGTGATTAAAAGTTAATGTGATTAATGATTTGATTGATGAACAATTTGACTGATGGTTGACTAATACCTGGAAATTGAGGGAGTGATTGACTGAGTGTGGGATTGTGGTGATGGATGAATTGATTGCATTTTTGATTTATTGCTTGATGTTTCAATAGATTGATTGATTGCCTTATGTAGATGGGTCCAGAGCCTGCTGGGAATGATTGCTCTGCATCGAATCAAGACACAGGTCGTCAATGGCAAGTCATTGATCGAATTGCAGATGAGGAACATGTTTGTGGATACCGAAACGTCTGCGAATAAACGTGAGATCTGCAACATGATATAGAACGAAGGAAAACTCATCATTGGCAAGTCAGTTTAGGCTTAATATTATCAGCACAGACTAACACTGAATGAACTCGTCTCAGATTTACCGACCTTGTGCACGTAACAAGTGTTAAAATAAAGTAATAAATAAATTAAGCAAAGTTAGGGTTAATCAAAGGATTTGTATGTCCTACCTAGTAATACATGTACCTTCAGTGTTGTCATTGTCATGAAGTAATTGATTAAAGAAATTAAGGCAACAAATTGTTCCCTTCCAGATAATTTCGGTGGCTGTCCAGTGAAGAACCACCTACTTTCCCTGGACTGTACCATTTTGCCATAAACCCCTAGACAGAACTATAACCATTTGTTTACTGTCATCCCATGGGAATTTTTCTATCATGTGCCAACGCACTGCTTTATGCATTAGAATAATATTTTAAGTATTGTTAGTAGTTATAATATCTTAATCCCATTGACTATCTTGAGCTGTTGCACCAGACACATGATTATCTTGTGCTGAGACTGCTTTTAACTCCGCCTTTCAATCCTAAAAAGGGTAAATCTGAAATTAAAAGCATTTTAATGATTTCACTGATTGGAAAAATTATTATGTCCCATTTACCAATCATGGCTTAAGTTTTCTCTTTGTTAATAACTTTTGACAGTTTTCTGTTGCTATGGTAATCAGGTAGTCTTGTGGCATGATGACCAGCGAATCATAGCTTGATGTTTCTTGGCATTTTAAAATAGATTTCGGTGCTCTTCCATTGCCATAGTAACTAGGCACTCTTGTGACACGACGATCAGCCAATCGTAGCTTGACGCTTTCTTGGCATTTGTTAATAAATTTTGTTGCTTTTCCGTTTTTATGGTAGACAGAAACGCAGTCTTGCGACTCTACGACGTCTGACAAGTTCCAGAAAAAGTTGGTTGAAAAGATCCTGATCATTCTGAAAAGTGGATCACATGAGGATTGCGCCATCTGAAGACCTCTGTTATCACTCACTATGCTCACGTCTTCTGCCGGCCGTGTATCAGAGCAGTCGTTTCTAACTCTGCTCGAGGCGCCACTGAGCTAGGACAGCAGCACATATTAATTACTAATTAGGACAGGTAAGTTTTATTATAGGGTGAATGAGGTCTGCTCATGTGATATCTAATTAGGTAGTAAGGGATCAGGTGAGATAATGTCCAGATGTTGCTACTTATTAGCCACCTAAGTGCTTATGTAAGACAATGTCCTGGTGTGGTGTCTGATTAGGTCATGTTCAGGTGAGACAATGTCCATGTGTTATCAATAATGAGGCCAGGTAAGTGCTTAGGTAACACAATGTCTAGTTGTAGTATCTAATTAGGCTTGATAATGGCTCAGGTGAGGTAATGTCCAGGTGTTATTAATAAACTTAGCCAGGTAAGTGCTTCTAAGGCAAAATATCCTACTGTAATATTTTGGGTAAGTGTTCAGGTAGTGCAATACTGATGCTTATATGTGACCTCGGCCGAGAGAAGGGACCACTTGCCGCTTTCTAGATTAGCCGGAAAACGCGTTTTTACGCTAAACGATTATATTGATTTTTGCGTCTAATTAGTCAATCTGTAGCTCGGATTCACTGTACAACAACGAATCTTATGCTACTTCGTGCGTTAAGGCTAAATGTAGGCATTAATGCATTGGGTATAGACACATTAAATTTTTTTATGCGATTTCCCGCCAAATGGTATTTTATATTTTTGTGAAAAAAGTGCATAAATTATGGGCCAAACGCTCTGAAATTTTTTCCTCATTTTACCTAAGGTGTAAGCATGTGGAAACTGGTAATAAGTCCATTTGCGACAAGTGGTCCCTTCTCTCGGCCGAGGTCACATATTTGGGTAAAATAAATTAATTCTCAGCTAAGGCAGGGTCTGAAAAGGAACTTTATAAATTTTGCTTTGGAAAGTTTTTAAAAGGTCCTATTCAAAGGACCTCAATATAGGTGAACTGACCTTTGAACTTGCAGGGAAAATGGCTTCCTGTTTGTGCGATTGAATGGGACGATGTTGAACAAACAGCATGATGCAGCAATCAAGGCTTTTACGGACTTGAATCCGGGTTCTCGATTTTCCTCCTTTTGTTGCCAGCCGCGTCTTTCTTATGTATCTGGTAAGTGAACTAAAGCTAAGGTTTATGTCCTTTAAACTTTAATAAGTAATTTTATAAGTGATTTAATTAACATTTATTAAATAATTAATTAGTAATAAGTAATTTAGTAATAATTTATTAAGAATTTATGCTCCCAGCATAATTTCTTGGTTCTTGAGGAATTGTACTTAAAATTAAAACAATGTAATAGGTAATTGAATAATAATGATTTTTAATAAGTAGTTGTAATTGTTTGTTATTTATGTAAAAATTAATCAATTCCCTAGAAACAGAAGAGTGCAGTCTAGTAAGCAGACCCTGAAAGGCATGGGTACAAAGTGTTACTGACTTAATTTTTCTTAGCCTATGCATATGAGGACATGTGGCCAGTCCCTCCCTTGCCGCCTAAACTTCCAGTTGACAGTGTGTGGTCAGTGTACTCGTCACAGCTGAGTTCCCAAGGGGTGTCATTGGAGCCGAACTCTCAAAAACATTTATTGCCCTGGCAAGGATTTGAGCCTACCTCTCGGTTTGCAGTCAAGCACACTAACCCCTAGACTGTGACACAATTGTTAGCCAATTGTGTGTATTTAATAAAAATTATTGTGTAATTGTGTATGCAATAATGAAAAATAACTTAGTCTCCAGGCATTTTTTAAAATCCCACGTGATCAGCTCTACCTCTGGGCAGAAAGAATAATCTTATCAAGAGATATAAAGTGCTAGACATCAAACTTGATATTGAGTAATTCATTAAGCATGTAATATGCAATTTAATAAGTATTTTAATGAGTAAGATAATAAAAACCTTAGTAATGAGTAATTAATATGCAATTTAGTAGGTAATTTATTGAGTAATAAGTTACACAGTTTTATCAGAAATTTAACAAGCGGCTCTACTCATTCGAGGGAAGTAGCCAGTAAAGAGCAGATGGTACTAAATTTGGTAATTTTCTTTGTAAAATAATTTTCTACTTTAACATTGAATACTTGATATTTTTTAAATATTTTGTTTATAAATGTAGAATTTTTGGAGGAATCCATTAGACGCAGACATTGAATCCAGCGTCCAAGGATACTCTAGCAAATGTAGAAAAGGAGAAAATTCGATTCAATACCCGACATGGGAACTTCTGCGTCAACCACTCCAACATCCTCGTTTAGAACTGGTACATCATCCTCATTGTCGCGATCCTCGCTCAGAACCAGTACATCACCATCAGCTACTCCACCGTCCTCATTCAGAACAGGTACATCGTCAGTCAGGGATTCAAATCCCCATAAGGGGAGTGAGTTATTCTAAGGTCTTGGATTTGCTAGTGCCTGACATTACAAGTATTGCATAAACCATTCTAGAGTGTTTTCCCATAAAAAATAATGATAATTGATATTTATTACTCCCAGTTGTAATCTAGTAATCTGCATCTCTTTGTGTCTACTTGGTTGCAAATATTATCTGTACTCCGTGGACGGACAACTGGGCAAATATATTTATAAAAATGTCCTTTATAATGATTATCATATTCTAATTCTATGTATTCTGTTGCCACGTATTTATTTTATAAGGGTTTTTTAAAGTATAAATTTCCCACAGTGTTAGATAATTATTTATATGTTCAATGCACAGAGCATCTTTGGTCAATTTGCTCTTTCGTTCCCTTTTAGGTCAATGTTACTTGGAATCTAAATAAGTCATACTCAGTTGGGACCTAATTGTTCTTTATTTAATATATAGAGTTCTAAATTTGGAATTGGATTCCTTGAGTAATACGCTTAATCAATCAGAGAATATGGCATATACTGAAATTCATTGTAAATTTCAAAATTTAAAATCCATTCAACAGCTTCCTTTTTGCAGTCAATTCAATTCAGTAATTTTTATTGTTCCCAAATTAAATCAGCATAGTACACTAGTACAGTTATATTGTAATTATCATTTTGGTACCTAATGGAAATCCCAGAATGGCTAAGAATGGCTAATTTAGTGAAGGTTACCTGTGGGACTGATATTTAATGATAGTTTATTAATTCTGAACTAGTCAACAACATCAGTAATTTCATGATTTATTATTTGATATAATACATGTAAGGATTTTTGCGAGTGAAACACACTGGTATCATCAGCGAATATAATAAAATTCAAAATATTTGAAGCAATAGGCAGGTCATTAATAGAATTGAGAAAGAGGAGAGGTCCTAAGTTGACCCTTGTGGGACTCTGTATTTTACATATTTGCATTTGGATTCAAAGAACCTCCTGAGATCTTTTGCTGATGAGTGATACTTCTTATCTCATAGTGTTGGAGCTTTTTTTAGCAAAGTACCATGATCCACTGTATTGAATGCCTTTGCTAAGTCAATAAAGATGCCCACTGAAAATTCATTATTGTCAATTGCTGCTGAGATTTGTTCTTGTAAGGTTATGAGGGACATGGCGGTTGAGTGACCAGTTCGGAAGCCATGTTGCATAGAGTAAAGTATACGGTGGTTGTTATAGTTCTTTCATATTCTATGCTTCTGGTCAATATCTAAACTTGGTAATGCAAAAGCAGCAGTAACAATGTTCTCTGTCTTTGAACCGTCTGTACAAATATAATTAGAGTTATATTTGGAGATTAGTTCCAGCGCATATTGTTATAGAAGTTCAGGATGATCGGCTTTCATATATATCAAATTCTTGATACTTGAACCAACTTCTATTTGTTTATTAAGCCAGGGAGGGAATGAGGAAATACGGGCCAATGAATGATGAGTGAAGTGAATGAGAGAATCAGAAGTGCAAGAGTATATGGGATGTTCTTTATCACTAGGTGTCCTAAGATGTTTGTCCGGTGATGTTCCATGGTTGTTTTGCAGGGGTGAGATTGAGTGCGTAGGTTTTTAGTTCCAGTTTTAACTGAGTTTGCAGTCTTCTTAAATGGAAATGAAAAATCCGAAGTGGACTTTATGTGCACTCAGGTGGTTAATAAGGATTTTTTTAGACGCTCATCATCCTTTACCACTGACAGCTCTCATGAGATTCAGCCTTTTCTTACATTTTTCGATTTATACTCAGTATGTAGTTTCCAACTAAATTTACTATAAAAAATTACGCAGGACTAGGAATTTAACCTGGTTTTCCAGTTTAATAGGTTCGTGGTAAATCTTAATAATAGGTTTTGGAAATTATTTCTTTTAGAGGATAGAACTCCAGTTGTTTTATTAATACATATCTTAAAACCATCTTCATTAGACCAAACTTTTGTATTGATATCTGAATTTTGTTTTCCAAAGTATTAATATTTCTATGCCCCAAGTAAATGGCACTGTCATCAAAAAAAAGGAACATTTCTAACCCTTCCGAGCCAGAAGGGATGTTATTAATCATCACAAGGAAAAGTAATGGTGATATTATAGACCCTTGAGGTGTGAAATTTTCTTGGAGGTATCTCTCAGAGAACTCTGATCCAACTTTTACCCTGAGGGTTCTATTAGACAGAAACTTGTCAATCCAGTTTTGCACTCCTATTTTGGAAATTTCCTTAGTAGAGTTCGGACATGTAACATGTCTTAGACTCGTAAAAAATCTATAAAATAGCCAGTATGCTGTCTTTATTTATTTTTTTTATTTTATGATGGTATCCTGAAGTGTCAGTATTTGGTCAGTAGAACTTGTAAACTCGAAGTCCAGATTGATTTTGGTAATTAGTCTATTTTTATGAAGATACCATTGAAGTCGATTTGTCACCAGCCTTTCCATTAGGCCTGTCTTCCAAATGGCAGGCGTAGGAGAGATGGGTCAGTATGATTCTGGATTGCAGAAGCTCTATGGACGACTCATTGAAAAGAATGACTGATCGATTGACTATATAAGTACATGTATTATTATTAAGCACCATAATGACCAAGCATCAATCGACGACTCTGGGCAATTATGAGTGAAGGACTTGTTCAGGGTCCTACATAGTAACCGTCTCAAGGGAGACTCGAACCTGTACACTCCGTGTTACAAGGCAAGCGCTGTAACCAATCGGCCAGTGTCCCACAAGTATGTATGTAGGCCTATGCGTGTATGTTTTTATGTGTATACTGTATATGTAGGTACATTTGTTTGTATGTTTGTTTGCAAGTACGTAGGGAGTTGTAATGAGATAATGTCCTTTCAGTAGAGAAATGCAGTACTTTAACATCGTGAGGCAGATATTTATGAAGTGTAGTGACTGCATGTTTCTTAGCCTCGGCATATAAGGACAGAGGCGGTCCTCTCCATTGCCTCCTGATCGTCCCACCAACAGCCTGATATGTGCATTCAGCTGTTTTTTTCTCGTATGTCTGCTTGCAAGTATCTGTCAAGGTCTGTGCATTCTGCTGAGGATTAAGGAGGATGGATTTCGCTATTCGTCTTCTCCATGCAGTTGCTGTGTTTTTTGTCTGTCATATATCCGTGGCAGCAGTCTTTCCCAACAACTTTCAACGTGCGCTGTATTTCTATCCGGCTACCTATATATCTGTCTGTTTGTCTGTCTATTATCGGTCAGTCTATCTGTCTATTATAATTATCTGCCTATCGGTCTATATGTCTGTCCTTCCATATGTGTCTGTGTGTCTCTATCTTTACGTTACATAATGGATTAAACTATGTTAACCTAAGTAGTCTTTCTGTCATATTTCACTGACGGGTGACTACATTGATGTATTACTTCTAAACTGGCTATATAAATTGCTATATTAATTAACTCGAGGTATTCACAGAAGTTCTATGCTGGAAATTGCTTGATTTGTTACCGTTTTTACTGTCAGGCACTACAAAAGAATCGATGAAAGACAACTCTTAGGTATAAATTTAAAAAAAAATTATTTTGATAAGTTTTACTGAATTACAGACCATGAAAGGCTTTGTGCAATCGGTTGTAAAGGAAGTTCAAGGGTATAAGGAAACAATACAATATGGGGGTATAAGGATACAATATTTGTGTCTTGATTCTATCGCCAGACTCTGATTCGATCTTACTCCTTGTTGAGCAAAGCTTGTGAACGCCCTTGATAAATATGACGCAAGGCTGGTTCCTTCTGACACGACAAAGCAATTCTCAACCAGTCTGAAAATCACAACAGAATCTCATTTAACTGAGAGCCAAGACAATTTAAAGAAATGTAATGAGGGTCAGATAAGGTATAACTGCTTACTACTCCAATCCGGAAACTTACGTTGCATAATCAATCGATGGCCACTTCTAAGCAAAATCTCATTCCAAATGTGCAATCCATTGGATAGCAAATGTAATTTGTGAAGACGCCATTTAACAGCGACTTACAATAATCACGGTGACTGATAATTACAGCATCATTAGTAGACTTAAGACATTTCAATGTAGATGCGGTCGAATTCTGAAGATGTTTCTTGTATGAAAATCCGTATATGAAAATTGGTATATGAAAATCCGTTGGTATTCCTCAGACTTATTATTCAACGCGGTCATCTGATTCAATTCAATTCAATTCTTTTATTGATCCCAGAATAACAAGCAGCAAACAATCATAAGAGGAAAAGTAGCACCAGGGAATTAATATCATGACAATGAGTTTCCATTGAGTAACATTTGTAACGATCGCTAGAGCTCCAGGAGTTGACAGCACAATGTGACAAGGTGAACATTTGTAAAACACACATTGTCAGGTATCCTCGACATAGTATTGTTGTTGATGAGATCAATAGGCACCCAAAAGGGACTAGTCCCGCTAGGAAGGGGCCTGCGTTACAAAATAAGGTAGGAAAAGATGACAGAGGATGTATGAATAGAAATGATAGCAGGGGTCAATGGATGAATGGATATTAGCAGGAGTCAATGCATGCAAATGCGCATCAAACGTCAAAGAGAGATACTGGGGAGATTGCTTTAGACATAAATTAAATACACAGCATATGCCTGCATTAAAAGGATAACAAAACATGACAATCATCTTAACTACATCTTAACTAAACAGTTAAACTATATGCTCTACTGTGTGTGCACGCAGTGAGTGTTTGAATTGTCTGTAGCATAAGGAAGTTCGGACACTGAGCGGAAGGCTATTCCATAGGTCTGGGCCTTGGTATTTGATAGACATTTGACGGATGTTTGTTCTGGCGTAGATGCTTCTGTAATTGTATTTATTTCTCATATTAATTGTATGCGGAATTTGAATAAAATAGGATGTAAATGAGGGAGGAAGAAGATTATTGTGATATTTGTACATAAATTCACAAATTTGCATAAATCTGAGTTGCATAATGTTTAGTAGGTTATATTGTGTAAATAAAGGTTTAGTATGTGAATTGTAAGGGGATTTAGTTACTACCCGTATTGCCTTTTTTGGGAAATTCTTAGGTTATTTAAGTTCGTGGTATAAGTCGAGGTCCATATAAGGTTGCAATAAGTAAGATAAGGGTAGATAAGAGTGAAGTATAGATTAACCAATGTGTGAGGGGGTATTATATGTGAAATTCGTTTAAGTATACCAATGTTCTTGGTTATTTTTTATTGATTTCCTCGATATGAACACTCCATTTCAAGTGCTGGTCGATATATACTCCGAGGAATTTGGCTGAGTTAACCTGGGGAATAGATTTATCATCTATGACTATGTCACTCAGATTGGGTGGAAGTTGCTTGTTGATGGATCTGAATAGGATAAAGTTAGATTTGGATAGATTGAGAGAGAGTTTATCTTTGGTCATTCCTAAATCCAGTGTGCGATCGTACACGTGTACGTAACGTACGTTATTTCTTGCTATGACCTACGTACGGTTCGCGTACTTTATTAGGCCTATGTCGTACGTTGGCGTACGTCGACATCAGTTGATGACGAAATTATAATACATAGCATCGTGCACAACAAAAGTCAACAAAATCCAACAAGACTAGCCTACTAGTACATAGCTTTAGTTCTAGGCTCTGCCATTGTCAGCCAGTCATACAGTCAAGCAATAATGAATTTATTCACTTGTGTGCATCACTCATCTGTTCAGTATCGGACTCGATGTTACTGCAATTACATTTTTAACGTAGGCCTACCGTACTCGTGCGGTACGCTTATACTTTATTCTTTTCGAAAACGTACGTACGGTACGCGTAAGTTATTTTCTACATGTCTATGCTGAAAGAGATTCTCTGAAACGTCCTGTGCTCTGATTCAGCCACTGAAACAGGTCTTCATTTAAGTCATCTGCCTCATTCTGAAGATCTTCTCGTTCTTGTCGCGATAAATTGATATAATACATGTGCTTTAGTGTAGGATTTGCAGCGAAACAAACCAATGTTGTATAAATATTAGGCTGAGTAAAGTTTTTTTTAATAAA
>OY744605.1:9344872-9389872 GCA_963556255.1 Allolobophora icterica | reverse complement strand
CCAACCACAAATATATGTCCATTGCCGTAAAAATCTCCTTGCACGCCCAAAGAACAATTCCATGTAGATGGCCCAACCACAAATATGTCCATTCCTGTAAAAATCTCCGTGCACACCCAAACGACAATTCCACGTAGATGGCCCAACCACAAATTATGTCCATTCCCGTAAAAAGTCCATGCAGATTACCAAGCTAATCTCCATGCAGACCCAAAGGGAAACTTCCACGTCGATCGCCCAACCACAAATATGTCCATTCCCGTGAAAGCTCATGGAGAATCCAAAGTTAATCTCTGTGCAGACCTAAAGGGAGACAACTCCACGTGGGTGGCCCAACCACAAAAACATTCCCGTAAAAAAGCCCATGCAGAATCCCAAGTTAATCTCTGTGCAGACCCAAAGGGAAAATTATTCCATATGGATGGCCCAACCACAAAAGTTCATTTTCGTAGAAAGGGCATGCAAACTCAAGCTAATCTCCGTACAAACCCTACGGATTTTATTGCTGGATTGAATTGAGTTTGTGTGGTATTCCTGGCAATATCTCTCTTTTCCGGTATTTCCCCTTCATACCTAAATGGGGTTCGGTGATTGGCATAAATAGGGTTTACGGTAATCCTTTCTGGAGTAATGATTCTTTTTGTGGTTCTCATTCGTGATGAAATGGAGTTCGGTGTCTGGGATAAATAATGTTTAAAGTAATTCTTTCGAGGGCAAGGTTTCTTCGTTGAGGTTTTTTCTTCGCAGATAAATGGAGTTCAGTGCTTGGGTAAATAGAGCTTAGGATAATCATTTTAAGGGTAGTGTTTCTTCCTTGTGGTTTCTCAGCCGCGATTATATTGGGTTCGGTGTCTGGGATCAATAGTGTTTAAGGCAATTCTTTCGAGGGCAATGTTTCTTCGTTGTGGTTATCTTCTTAGCAGATAAATGGAGTTCAGTGCTTGGGTAAATAGAGCTGCATGGGTACAATTGGGACATCTGAAAGGACCAAAGTCCAGCTAATTAGGGTCCCAAGTAAATGCATAGAAATAGGCGGTTATTCAATATTATGTCACTAGTAGAAACTGGAATTTATGTAGTGACAGTCCAATAATAGTAATTCACAATTTAAGTGCTCTTGTGCTCTTGTTTATGTTTATGCATTAATTTTGTTAGGCCTATTACTACAAGAATGCCTAAATTGACTGATGCCTTGAGCAACATTATAGTGTCTTTCTAGGTTTTGGATGATATTGTTATTAGTAATATCGTCATTATCAGCATCATCATCATTATCACTATTATTATTGTTATTGTTATTATAGATCATCATTATTATAGATTATTATTAGTACTATAGAGTATTATTATCATCAACACTATTGTGATTAGGCCTATTATTAGTAGATGATTGCCCGTCCTAAGACAGCGTTAAGAGGGCTTTAACAAATCTGAAAATGTGTTTTCCAATGTGCCTGAATTTTGTTATTGCCTGTCCTAAGGACGATTATAAAGCAAGTTTTCGTACGTACGTGTAGAGTTTTCCATCCCGTAAGACGTTGGCCGACGCCGAAGTAAATTAGTTCATGCACTTTTAAACCCGTTAGGCCTGTTAATTTATTGTTATTGCCTGTTCTAAGAGCGCAAGTTGTCGTACGTACTGTAGGCCTACGTGTAGAGTTTTCCATCCCGTAAGGCGTTGGCCGACGCCGAAGTAAATTAGTTAACGCGCGTTTAAACCCGATCAGCCTGTTAATTTAAGCCCTTTAGTTTAAAGTGAAGCCAGGTCTTTTAATACCGTTATTTTAAAAACGGGGAATATAGTTTAGACTTGTTTTATTAAAGTTTTACGCGTCGAAACGGTCGCTGTTGATTTTATCCGCCATTCGGAAAGAAAAGAGGTCAGAATTGTGACGTCATGGGTCATGACAATAACAATTAGTTGGAGCGGCCAATGAGATTGCAGCAAACGCCGTAACATGCAAAGTTCATGCCAGGAGATTTCGGCTTCATTATATATATATATATATATATATATATATGTATATATATATATGTATATATATATATATGTTATATATAATTATGACAGACACAGAATTAAATTTAGTCAAAATGACGGATGACCTTATTATAATATATTATTATTATTATTATTATTATTATTATTATTATTATTATTATTATTATTTTTTGCCCCGAGGTATACAGGATCCCTCAGGGACTTCAATATTAATTAATATAACATATAAAAAGTCCGGAATGGCCCGGACTATAATAATATTATTATTATTATTATTACTACTACTACTACTACTACTACTACTACTACTACTACTACTACTACTACTACTACTACTACTACTACTACTACTACTATTACTACTACTGCTACTAATACTACTATTACAATTATTATTATTTGCAGACGAATTATGTGTATTGTTTGCAGTCACTGTATTTATAGGCCGTCATTCAGTCCTGGCTGCACGGTATCCTGATTGTTCCTAACCGAGGTGCCTAAAACAGATAGGGAGTTTTAAATTTGAAAGGCGACTGATAAACGCTGGAGCAGATGGCTGGTCTCACGTTGGTCACCTGTCGCTGCTTTTATTTTACCTCCCAGTTCTTGAGCAAAATCCAGCGACTTGGTATGCTAGCTTTCTGCTGTTTCGACTGCAACAGGGATGAAATGGTGCGACTGTGAGATGGCAGCATATTTGCGAGGGAATGGTAATCGGCCGAATTGGAGGAACGAGGGCTCGGCGTAGGTTAGGTGGCAGTACGCGCCCAGTTCCGGAATTATCTCGATGACCGATGCCAACATGCTGTCCCGGTGTAAGCTGCTGAATGAGGCCAGATGCTTGACTATCATAGATTCCGAGCCCATGTTGGCCAGAAAACGTCTGGTGGCGTGGATCGCCGCCTCGTAACCTCCGGGAACGCCAACTCTTATAACTCCCTGGGCCCAAGTACGGCGTAATTCTCGGAATGGCGTATGCGTTGGCGCATTTAGATGCCAATCTGCGCCAGACATTTCCTATGGCCGATGTCTCAGGCCGCCAGAGTTTTTACGTAGAGCGAAGAGCATGCCATCGAACAGGACGGAGCGCATCTCCTGCGGGCAGGTGCCGGCGAGTAAGAGATTAACGAGCGCCATCAGGGCCCCAAGCAAGCCGGGCCCTGCATCCGGTTCGCCCGTTAGTTCCGTCACGTGTTGGGTTCTTAGGCCGCCCGAACCCCCAGATGAACCCATGGGGAAAAAGCGTAGCATAGACCGTATTTCCGTCTAGGTGGTCTGGAGAGGTGTCGAGGTCGGGTAGAGGATGGTTGGACGGTCGAGCGGTGGAGCCGGATGTTTTTGGTGCAGGAGTTCAAATGTTTCTTCGTTGATGGATGCCGAAACGTCATCTGAGCAAAGGATACGAGTCGCCGCAGTGCCTCACCCGAGCTGATAGCGGGTTTCCGCGGGCTTCGAGGAAAGGGTTTCGTCCAGGCTCAGCCATCTGTCGTGGAAGCAGGCGCCGCAACGCGTCTTTTGACCTGCTGCGTGAGGTTGCGGCGCCGGCCCCTTCTCAAGGGCACCTCCAAAATCCCAGCTCCGAAGGCTAGTAGACGCCGCCAACTAACGAGTCTCTCTAGGTCCAGTCGGATGATTCGATTCAAGTTTATCAAACCAAGCATGTCGTGTTCTGGACGGATCAGCCTCGACTAATGAATTCCTCCGAGTCACGAGTCGTTGGTTGATTAAATGACGTAAAAATCCAATTCTAACGATTATGTAATCCGGAGATTATTGGTTAAAATAGCAAGACTTTTAAATTTTCCCACCTACAATGTCCGCTGATAACGTCACTCATTATTATTATTATTATTATTATTATTATTATTATTATTATTATTATTATTATTATTATTATTATTATTATTATCATTATCATCATTATTATTATATTTAGCAATAATGATTAAAAGATCTGAAGCGCCATCTTTTCGTCACTCAGACAGAGGTGTCAATGTTCTGGAGAGGCAGATGGCGTTCCCACGTTGCAGAGCCACCAAAATCTGTTGTAGCAAATACGATATGTCTCCAGTGGATCGTGAGTTGCTTCCGTTTTCTGGCGTCCCAACTCCATAACGAACTGTAGACCTTCCCCGCTCCAAGAACCGCCCGTCTCCAAGGCGATCGCCACAAAAGCATGGGTGTTAGTAATGCTTGAGTATTTTGCCCTTTTGGACAGTACTGCACGTTCGGCGGCTACGCCAGCTCCGATGGATATGTGGGCAAGATGGGAAGTGGCGTAAGTGTCGGGCACTGTCACATCCCATGTGAGGCATCGTCCACGTGACCAAGGGATCAGTATGACACCGTCTGGTCGCTTTCCATTTCCTCTTGAGAGGCCGAGAGGCTCTTTCTGAGCAGGGATTTTAGCTCTGCTCATCGCTCTCCAGATTACGTCATTACGTTTCGTTGCTTTGTGTTTTGCCGTCGAATCCAGCCCATCGTTGGTCGAATGTTTTGGCCCCTTCAGTCTCCAATCCGCAATGCGGGACAGAATCGTCTTCGTGACGTTGTGTTTTCGTCCTGCTCTTCTTGGTTTTGCCAGCACAGTTCCTCCGAAAGCCAGCAGATCAGACCATTTGTCAACGCAATTTGGTTCTCGCACGAGAGCTTGTATTAGGTCCCCCAGGAGAGCAGCACAATATGGTCTTGCAGCTCTTGAGATTCTCTTAATGAGAGGACCAGTTGGAACAGGGTATGGGAGGCGCGAAGTGGGCGGTGGGGGCGTTTCGTCCGCTGACAACCCAGGCGAGGATGCGATCTGTCCGTTCGTGGTGGAAAACGATTGCGTTGCGGTTTTAGGTTTTGTAGGCCCTGTAGGGCCGTCCGCCGGTGGCAGGTCAGAGCCCGGACACGGGGCGGATCGAGATCCGTGCGGGTGAATGGTTCCGTCAGAGGCATGAGTCTTAAAGGACGACCAACATACCCTGCGTTTGCAGGGTATGTTGGTCTCCCCTTACAAGGTTTTTGCTGCCCCTTACAAGGTGTTTGACTCATTTGGGAGATAGTGTTGTTTATCGTGTTCTAAGTCAATTCAGTTTGTTTACAGTTACGCCACCATTTAGAAAGACAATACGTTGCCATTAACGACTGACGTCGTGGGCCTTTAAACATTGCAGACGGACATTTTAGAAGGCGTATTATCATTTCTGATGGAAAAGAAAGTTTTTCGAACCAGACGTACTTGTGTTCTGGGCGGATCAGCCTCAATTAATTAAGTCCTCGGAGTCACGAGTCGATGGTCGATAAGAAGGTGTGAAAATCCAATGCTAACGATTGCGGAATCCGTTAAACTTTTGTTAGATTTGCGAGACTTAAAATTTTCCAACCTACACTGTCCGCTGATGACGTCTAATTTATTATTATTATTATTATTATTATTATTATTATTATTATTATTATTATTGTTATTATTATTATTATTATTGTTATATTTAATAATAATGATTAAATAATCTGAAGCGCCATCTCAGCGTCACTCAGTGAACAATTTATCGTCGATGAGAAGCAGATGGCGTTCCCGCGTTGGACAGCTATCGACAGTCTCTGAAACAGGTAGCTTGTCTCAAGCGTGTCCTGAGTTGAATCCGTCAGCCTATGTCCCAGTTCCAACACAAAATCCAATCCTTCCGAACTCCATGCACCACTCGTCTCCACTGCAACCGCTACAAAAGCATGCGTTCGGGTGATTGTGTTGTATTTGGATCTTTTGGCGGCGGCTGCCCGGTTTGCGGCCTCACCTGCTCCGGTTGATGTTACAGCCAGATGTGACGCTGCATATGTGTTCGAAACGCTCACATCCCAAGTGAGGCACCTTCCGTTTGACCACGGGATGAGCGTCACGCCGTCAGGTCGCTTGCCGTCCTCTCTGGTGAGGCCCAACGGTTCCTTCTGAGAAGGGATATTTGCTCTTCCAAACGATCTCCATATGATATCGTTGAGCATGTTGTGCCGTTGATGTCTGCCAGCGTTTTTTCTGCAGACAAGACCGTTGAGTCCTCTGGCGTCAACATTATTATTATTATTATTATTATTATTATTATTATTATTATTATTATTATTATTATTATTATTATTATTATTATTATTATTATTATTATTATTATTATTATTATTATTATTATTATTATTATTATTATTATTATTATTATTATTATTATAACAAGGTGAACAATTAGCTTGTGTCAAGTGTGCCCTGAGTTACGTCCGTCAACCTTCGTCCCAGTTCCAACACAACATCCAGTCCTGAACGCCCAGCGCTGCTGGACTCAAGTACTACTGCCTCAAAAGTATGCGTGCGGGTGATTATGGCGTACTTAAATCATTTGGCTGCATGGATAGGTATTGTTGGTATGGGTGATCGGTCTCCAGGGGAGGGGAGGGGCTTGGTGTTTCAGTCTCAGTTCCTCCAGTGTGGTCTCATTAATTTGGACTGGTTTGTCTTCCGCCCACATATTTCTGTCTTCCAGTTTTGCGGACATTGATCATTTCTGCTTTCCACCTCCAACAGGTCTTTCTCATTCTGGGTCATGTAAAAGTAATCAGTTGATCTGTATTTAGCATAGTGAAACAAAACTTAACATGAGTCGAAAGACTTAAATTCTACAATGGCGCAAAAATTCGATTCATTTTACTAGGACAACTTTAAGGTTTATAGGCCAAATGAAAAATCTACTCCTTTCATAGGCTTAGGCCTATATAACGTTATATTTTTAATCATTATAATTATATTATTTTAAAAAATACAATATTACTCATATTATAATAATAATATCACCGAGTCCTGGAGTTTATCAAAGATGTGGGAAGCAGGATCTCGGTGGTGATAGAAGACTTGCGCAAGACCGGCCATCTGCTATATCTGTCTAGTTGTCATACATATTCGTTTTCGAGCCTATCACACAC
Organism: Allolobophora icterica; assembly: GCA_963556255.1. NCBI lineage: Eukaryota > Metazoa > Annelida > Clitellata > Crassiclitellata > Lumbricidae > Allolobophora > Allolobophora icterica. The sequence continues at coordinate 9,382,926 of OY744605.1, read as the reverse complement.
ATTCGCGGTCCAACTAATTCAGTGAAAGAACAATTATTACCGCAAAGTTATATAGTTAGAGACAATGACAAACTCGACGTAAATAAAACGAAACGAAATTTATATTAAATCAAAAATAAAGTTGAACCTGCATTACACTTAAAATACACCATACAGTCATCACTTTTACCAACACCTCTACGTAAACTATATCAATGCACTGCCCATAGTTGAAACATTTCTTGCAAGTTCACTATCAAAAATGACATACTCGTCCCCATCGTAAACGAAAGCTCTTCGAACACCATACACAACACTAATAGGACTACTTAGTACACCCATCCCGTATCCAGAGCAAAACCCATAATTATCTCAACTGTGACCTCTCAAAGTGCCCATTATATTGCATTGAAGGTCATTGTAAATATACCGACCTCGCGAGCATAAAAGACATACTCATCCCCATCATGAACCGAAGATCTTAGAACACCACACACTACCCCCATAGCACTAAAAATACCCATCCCATATGCAGAGCAAACACCCATATCTCAACGGCAACCTCTAAAACCTCATATTCACATTCAAAAATCCATTGCACTCCCAACTTCGCCAGTTGCAATGACATACTCATCCCCATCATAAACCACAGATCTTCGAACACCATAAACTACCCCCATATGACTACTTAATATACCCATCCCATTTCCAGAGCAAAGACCATATCTCAACGGCAACCTCTCAATCTTCCCATTTTTTGAATCCCGTACACTACAAACATAGGACTACTCTATACGGTGTACGGACATAACCCCCGGACATAATCCCACCGAAGATTATCCTCCCCGCACATAATCCCCCAGGCGAGGACATAATCCTTCTGGGCTAGGATTTAATCACCTCAACCTCGACCATGCACCTAAGGTGGCTAAAATTATACAATATATTCAATAACATGAATACGAATATATTTTCTATTTGTTTAATAAGAATATATTTTCAATTTCTTTAATTATAACAATTAGTCTAAGAGTACAAACCAGATGAATAGTTTATTATACTATAGTCGTCCCAAGTTTGTCTCAAATGTGTAACAGATATCTAAAAGCGACATTAAATCAAATAATATGTGCTGTTGTCGTAGTTTATAACAATCGTTTTCCCCACTTTGCGGCTTCGAACATTGGAACCGAACCATGGAATCCTTTTAATTTTTCGCATTTCTTCATTTGTGATTTGGCAATAGTTGGCATGGAAAGAGGTTGAAACATTGAGCGGTACTGCACTGCAGCGTTGCTCCTGACGAATGACGATGGTTAGTGAAGTACCGGTAGTTGGAAATTGGTGGAAAGCTTTCTTTCTCATGCAATCGGTGAAATAACTGGCAAGCAGGGTGTCATCGTACAAATGACCTGTGGGGTCACACTTTAAGCAGCACGAAAGTACCGCGACTGCAGCCTAGAAGCCGCAAGTTCTTCTTCCAACTTTTTGTTGACGAACTCAAATGAAATGTTAATTCATGGCTTGAGCAGTCGCTTGAGCGCCACCCTATACTAGGAGTGCTATGTGTTATGTTTACACCCACGACTACTTTAGTTCTGCATCATCTTGCCTATACTTGGCATGGCTTATCTGTTATACTAGACATACGAACATAGAAGACCTGTATATACGTATAAATGTATATACATATAATGTATGTATCAAAGTCAAAGCATGTAACAGTTCAAACAATGTCTAGTTATCTTATATTATATTGTCATGTCCTACCTAGCCAGCATTTGCTATATAGATAATTATTATAGCCTATTGTATACCCTCCCAGTAAGACTCTTTACCAAGGAATGTTCTCACAGTTTGTTCCTTTCTGAAAATCTGTCGTTCACCCGTTTGTCGTCTGATAGGTTCGCAGATCAGTTCACAAATCGGCCAATTTCTCTCTCGTTGAAGCTCGGTTATCCACCATCCTCGTAGCTTCCCATAGATTGATGTCTCCCTCGTAGAGACTGAAGTTACTGTTTGAGTGTAAGCCTTAGTACTCCCAAAGCATCGAATACTTCACCCACACGTAACCGCATAAGTCCGTTTGACGAGATCGTTCGAAATGTTGACTCCTATGGCGGAAAGTTGGAAAGCGTTTCACTCGAATTTACGATCTCCACCGTCCATAACCGTTATAACTTCAATGGCAACGAACGTATTACTGACATATCGTGCCGACTAAGGATATCTCCGTCGTCTTTAGTCCTGTATCTCTCGAGTTGATCAAGATCAAGTATACCAAGATCTCCTGAACGTCTTGTTCCTTTGAAATCAAATACCAAACTAAAACATCTCGACGCCACGTCACCGATGGTTGCCTGGTTACCGAGTCGTCAGCCGTTTTCACCATAGCGATTTCGATCAGCTGTTCCGCCCTCACCAATGAGGTGAGTTTACGTCATCTGCCGTCTTTTACGTAGATATGATGAACCCTGTGCATACTAATATTAATTAAGCCCTACAATGCTGGCTTAGTTTGCTGGCAGTTTAGTTAATCACATTCATTTAGCTCCACTATCCTACATTATATAACTTCAATATTTTCTCCTCTACACAATATAATTTTAATCCAGAGTTCATTGGGACACGGTACCGTCTGATGAGAGTTCTTTCAAACTTAACTGCAGAATTGTATAGCAACTTTCTGGTATGGTAGACATAGCGCAGCTGCAACTATTGTTGAAGCATGAGAATGTCGGCTTCATGGCCGCCACGCGCGCGAGAGCGCAACGCCTGTTGAGTTGTCTCATTCTTTGTAGAACTTGTCAGTCCAATATACACGTGCCCCTGTTGATTAATGTGGCCTGTTATCGTAGCGTCAAAAGCAGTTTTTGTTATCTTCACGAATCAACAATCACGAATTCTCGAACTATGCGTTCGAGACCTCAATAAGAAGCGTCTGAAAATCACCAAAACACCCAGAAAGAGAAAAATAACTATGCGAACATTATCTTAAGGCACGTGTATGAATATATGCATCTGATCTTCCATAGAGCGCATATATTGAATTTTAATACAGAGTCCATTGGGAACATGGTACCGTGACTACCGTCTGATGAGAGCTCTTTCAATCTTAACTGCAGAATTGTATAGCAACTTTCTGGTATGGTAGACATAGGGCAGCTGCAACTGTTGTTGAAGCATGAGAATGTCGGCTTCATGGCCGCCACGCGCGCGAGAGCGCAACGCCTGTTGAGTTGTCTCATTCTTTGTGGAACTTGTCAGTCCAATATACACGTGCGCCTGTTGATTAATGTGGCCTGTTATCGTAGCGTCAAAAGCAGTTTTTGTTATCTTCGTAAAAGGTAGATTCATCTAAAATACAGAAACAATACATGACAGGTTGAACTTATGAAATACAGCAAAAATACTCCCAAATAGGCGCGTTTACAGAAAACGGGGCCCTAGGTGCAAACATTTTTTGGGCTCTTCTGAACTTGATGTTATTTTTGCACAATTGGAACCGAACCATGGAATCCTTTTAATTTTTCGCGTTTCTTCATTTGTGATTTGGCAAAAGTTGGCATGGAACCAGTTGAAACATTGAGCGGTATTGCACTGCAGCATTGCTCTTGACTAAGGACGTGTGTATCAATAACAAAGGAAACATTCATTAAACTATTTGAAATGCTATTAATTAAGAAATTTTCATCATAAGATAGTATGTGGGTATACATACATGTTGGTAGGCCTACATGTATAAACGTAGATTGAATGTATGCATATCTATACTAGGGCTGTCAACGGTCAACCAGATTGTATGTCAATAAATAATTATTACACAAATTGAATCAATCGAGGTTGGAAATGGTTTGACAAAAGAGGTTCTCGAGGCGACGAGAGAAACGGCGTTGTTGACGTGGTCCGGGTATAAGGTTGACGAAGCAATGAGGTTCTGAGACTCAGAGGGAGTGGAACCGAAGATTCCTGCGTTCAGGGGCGTCTACACCATAGAAACCTTGGAGTAAATGCTCCATCCAAGAAATGGTGGGGGGGAGATCTGCGAGTGTGTACCACCATTTTAATGGGGGAAGGAACAGGGACGGGGAGGAAGAGGGGGAAAAGAGATGTTGCTTCAATGACTTAGGGGGATAGACGCCCAGGCCTTTAGCTGAACCAGAGAAGCACCCATGGGTTTGAAGTGATAGCATAGTCTCCGTTTATTCCTCTCCCTTACCGTCTCATCTTCCCACTGGCCGAGTTGACTAGGGGGAACTGAAACCTTGGAGGAAATTTCTGCCGTAGCAGGGAATTGAACCCCAACCTCTTTATCGACAGTCTAGAACGTTACTTGTCTCTTCCAGAAAATGTGAGGTACAGCATGTCATTGTGTTTGCATGCGTCGATATCTATTTTCTATGAATGTATATATGCATCTGACAATCTATATTTATGACATTTTTTATTCGTCTGTTTCTGATGTGTGTGTAAGGCAAGCTGTTGAATAATTTGCTTTATAACAGATTGATAAAACATCTGTTGTGTTGGTAAGTTAGTTTCATGTGAAAGCTGTCGACCTTTGTTTAGGATGTAGAAACAAATTTGCCTAGATCCTTGTGCCATCATCCTTGTTTTGATCTGCTGTCATCTGACTATCTAGGCATCTAGCTGTGCAGTACTTCTGAAAATAGGTTGTTTGTTGTAAAGGTATTGTAATCTGACCTGATTGTTTCATATTTAATTGGCCAAAAGTGACTCAGATTATAATTCGATTTATATGTTTTTTCAGCCACCTCACTGGGCTGGAAAGCCTAGTCTTCCCAACATGGGAAATGAGCTTCGAATTTTAGAATTAGAAAGGACTGCATTTTCTGATCCGTAGTGACATTCATTTGCTTTTTCGTCCAATAGATCAGTGAATGGTGCTTGAAGTTCTGCACACAAAATACACTGGAATCTCCTTCTTCGTTATAATTTGAATTCTGTTATGATGTTGGGAAAAACATTTATACCAAAAATTTTTCAGCTTTAGAAAATATCCTCGTTATTACACAGTCTCGTTCGAAGGTGGAGTTGTTAGGAAGGAAGGACAGAAGGTGGGAAGAAAGGAAAGGAATTGAGGAAGGGAATGAAGGAAGGAGAATCCAAACACATGCTGTCGAAGTACAATTTAATTAATTACATTCATGTAGCTCCACTATCCTACATTATATAACTTCAATATTTTCTCCTCTACACTATAACACCTTGCATCATGTTGTGTATTTGAGAATTTTTGTGTGGTTTTGGGAGATCATGACAGGTGGTTAGAATTATACAATATATCCAGTTACATGTATAAGAATGTTTTTCTATTTGTTTAATAAGAATATATTTTCAATTTCTTTAATTATAACAATTAGTCTAAGAGTACAAACCAGCTGAATAGTTTATTTTACTATAGTCGTCCCAAGTTTGTCTCAAAGGTGTAACAGATATCTAAAAGCAACATTAAATCAAATAATATGTGCTGTCTTAGTTTAGCCTATAACAATCACGAATTCTCGAACTATGCGTTTGAGACCTCAATGAGAAGCGTCTGAAAATCGCCAAAACACACAGAAAGAGAAAAATAACTATAAGAACTTTATCTTAACGCACGTGTATGAATACATGCATCTGAACTTTCATATAGCGCATATTATATTGAATTTTAATGCAGAGTCCATAGGGAACACGGTACCGTCTGATGAGAGTTCTTTCATACTTAACTGCAGAATTGTGTAGCAACTTTCTGGTATTGGTAGACATAGCGCAGCTGCAACTGTTGAAGCATTCGAATATCGGCTTCATGACCGCCACGCGCGAGAGAGCGCAACGCCTGCTCAAGCGTTGTCTCTTTCTTTGTAGAACTTGTCAGTCCGACGTACACGTGCACCTGTTGATTAATGTGGCTTGTTATCGTAACGTCAAAAACTGTTCATTATCTTCGTAAAAGGTAGATTCATCTAAAATACAGAAACAATACATGACAGGTTGAACTTATCATGAAATACAGCAAATACTCCAAGTTAGCATAGGCGCGTTTACAGAAAACGGGGCCCTAGGCGCAAACATTTTCGGGGCTCTTCTGAACTTGATGTTATTTTACACAATTGGAACCGAACAATGGAATCCTTTTAATTTTTCGCGTTTCTTCTTTTGTGATTTGGCAAAAGTTGACATGGAACCAGTTGAAACATTGAGCGGTACTGCACTGCAGCATTGCTCTTGACGAAGGACGTGTGTATCAATAGCAAAGGAAACATTCATTAAACTAATTATTTGAAATGCTTTTAATTAAGATATGTTCATCATAAGATAGTATGTGGGTATATATAGGTAGGCCTATGTATAAACGTAGATTGAATGTATGCATATCTATACTAGGGCTGTCAACGGTCAACCAGATTGCATGTCAATAAATAATTATTACACAAAGTAACACAAATTGAATTAATCGAGGTTGGAAATGGTTTGACAAAAGAGGTTCTCGAGGCGACGAGAGAAACGGCGTTGTTGACGTGGTCCGGGTATAACGTTGACGAAGCAATGAGGTTCTGAGACTCAGAGGGAGTGGAACCGAAGATTCCTGCGTTGAAGCGGAAGATAAGGACGTCGCATCTTGTAGTGCGGTAAATAAATGACTCGAACGATGACATATGATCTCGGTCTGTTGAAAAGTACTGGTGGAGGCGCAGTCGTAGGACAGATGCCATGATAGAAGTTCACCTTGGAGACAGACGCCATGATAGAATTGAATGTGACACTGATATAGTAGTTATGGCAGAATCAACCGAAATCAACCCCTACCCCGGTGCCATGGGCCAGGGACCTGTCCGGAAGACCGGTTGCTCCAGCCTGGACCCCTGACGAGTTCAACTGATAGGACTCGAACTCTATCAGTATGAAACACATACACCGCCATGCCAATTAGAGAGTCACCCACGTAGACTAACCATCCTTTATGTAGCGTCCCATGTAACTCCGCTAAATCACTATTATAGATAAACAAACACGTGTACATTTTAAACAAGTAATTATTTTGATAATTAATTATTAGTATTTTTTCTAGAAAGTTGCTGTGTAGATGATTTAAGACGCTGTTTCTTCCATTAACGAGCGTATAGGCGTAACTTTGTATTATAACGATGGTTTCGTATTCTCCAAACTTCGAAAGCACCACTCGAAAGCCAAGCACAGGGCACAAGCTTATTCACCACCACTTTGCTGATATATATTTTGCGACTTGACAGCGTTATTTTGGTGTGAAGCAAGTTCAAGCAGCGATAATCGATGGCAGTGTACACTTAACTATCGCAATGCTGATAGATGCCTTCAAGCTAGTTTTAAGTTGCAGCTATTGGTGACGTTATCTGCGAGTGACCTTAAAGTGGTGGACAGAGCAAACCAAATTCATATTTAGGGGAAGGGGAGGAAGAAGGGGAGGGGAGGGAGGAAGAAGGGAGCGGGGAGGGAAAGGAGCGGATTGGTCACTAGCACTTTGTTGGGAAAGTTACGCCCCTGGTCGTTAGTGAAAAAGATGTCTTAGGATCTCTGTTTATGAACCCCCGTCCTGTTTGTTGACGGTTTAGCACTCCAACCACTAGCAGTCGCGTGAGAGTGATGTCTTAGAGTAGTTGTAGTTTCCGGTGTTTAACGACACCTTATGATGTCGACCTTACATTACCTGTGCCAAAGGCGTAGTTAGCCGAAACCCGTCAAGAGCGATATCGTTAACATTTCAAAAACAATTCGATGGGTGCAACCTGTGTTCTTTGACACATAGTCTATCCATTTTACAACACAATAAGCCTAGTTAAATCCACTGTGGCTAATTTAGGGGCATCACTACGGCGTATTCAGTCGATATAACGAATGTAAATTCTCTGAGAAACGGTTAAATGCAGTTTTTTCAGTGCCTCTGATTCATTTCTCATGAAGTTATGCTATATCAATTTGCAACTACTTTACAACTACAATTTTCCGTACTAATTATGTTGATGCCATACATTTACTTCACCGTAACTGACTGATTTCTCTAGTTCTTTGTTTAGCGCTTTATTGTCATTCAGGTCTAAACTCAAGGCAACCATCGATTGATGTGTTGGACAAGATATGATAACGGCTCTATAGAAGTCATTAGATACCTCTCCGTCAAGCCGCAAATTATATTTTCCCCTTTACATTCGAGATGATGAATCCCATTCTGCTCAGAACGGAGTGGATGGAACTCTTGCCTGTCTGTCTCTCTGTATGTCTGTCTGTCTGTCTCTCTGTATGTATGTCTGTCTGTCTCTGTCTGTCTCTCAGTATGTCTGTCTGAAATCTACTTAAATGGGCGGAGCTATGGTTGTGTCGTTGAATTCGAAAATGAAATGGAAATAAGTGATTGAAAAGTACATGTGTAGGTTTCACCTCTCCATTTGGTGCCCTTCCATTAGGTGTCTGTCCGTTTCGTGCATTTCCTTTTGGTGCCCTTGCCTTTGGTGCCCCTCCATTTGATTCCATTCATTTAGTGTCTATCCATTTGGTGCCTATGCGTGTTGGTGCCATTTCGTGTCTATGTCTTGTGGTGCCATTAACGCTGATTCGTCGATGCCTTTGTCTTTGGTGCCATTCTCTTTCGTGCATTTGTATTTGGTGCCACTGTGTCTGACAGCGAAGATGGGCTGCTACTGCTGCTGAGACGAGAGACATGTTGAGGCATCGGACGAATCTATTGATTGTCGCTTGGTGGCGCTGTCGTTCATAATTGACTGACTGAATTATTCACGATATCTGATCTATTGTATCTCATGTCAAGATATTATTGTAGCGCATCATAAATATGCGTGTACATATACGTAAAATTTTAATGTCTCATATACATATATATATATAAATGCATGGATATATAATTTTAGTTAGTTGATTACTACTTAACGACGCTGTGTCGTGACAAGGAAGATTGCCCTCCTCATTTCTCCAGGCTTCTGACTGGCAGTACAGGAGCACGGCACTGACGGAGTTTCACTGATACGTAGTAGTGGTTTCCAGTGTTTAATGACAGCTATATGACTACCAAGACCGTTTGGGTCGCCCTCCTTTTTGCAGACTTGGGACTGGTCCTACCTGGCACTACGGGAAATGGCAGAGTTCTCATACATATGTATTGTATCTATGCATTTTATATATTTATTGTAATGTATAATAAGTATATGCGTCATGTATATATGTATAGGTCTATCTATTCGTCTGTTTACATATCATCATTAAGATCTATCGTAGATGTGTTATAAATGAATATATATTTATCATGTTTATAATATGACAGAATATTTATGTAAGTTATATATATATATATTGTGGTTTCTTTGTATACATACTGAAAAAAGAATTCCATTTATTTATGGAAGGTGCTATATATAAATGTCCAAGTACAGCGCATTGCAAACGCCAATTCGTACAGTAAATCCTTTCGAATGAACCTCAATATAAAACTCGTATATATCGTTGTCCTCACTATTGTGTTTTTCATTCCTCGAGCATTAGAGCCAAATCTTCCTCGTAAATAATCAATCGCTTCAGACTTCATGAATAATCATTTAAATGGTGTCATTGGTAATCGTTAGAAATAGGTCGAGAATAAACATTTACTATGCATTATGCATTATCATTTGCATTGCGTCATCAGTAATCAGTCGTGAAGTCTCGTCAATGAGACTATGAGTCCTTTATGAACGCTGAAAAAAATCACGATCATGGTTAAAATTTAGTTTGGAAAAGGTTGTCAAGTTAATTCACAAAAATGTTAATCAGAAAAAAACATTTAAAAGAAAAATATTGCAAAAATAATGAAGACCAAATCGCAGCTGAGGTAGTAAGCAAGGTCGGGAAAAGTCAACGACCTTTCAATAAAAAGTTTTAAAGGCAGCTCTTTTTACACACCCTTTTTACAAACCGCCATTGTGAGTACTTGTCAGGAGAAAGGAGATGGGCAACGATAATCGTCTTTTTTTTATGAAAGTGTCGTTAAACAGCAACTAACCAAACACCCTTAAAACGATAAATTTTCGTCAATTTCATTCAAGTATATGCTGTAACCTTATCACTGAAGGAAAGATTTTTTAAGTAATAATAATAATAATAATAATAATAATAATAATAATAATAATTATAATAATAATAAGATTTTATAAGTAATAATAATGATAATAATAATAACAATAATGATAATAATAATCTTTATTAATTCAAACTGACAAGTACGCAGTTAAATTACATTGAAACATTACAGTACAATCAAGATCTTAATTAAACACACGGTTTGGGAGCCATGCAAGGTGCCGCTCTAGAGGGGGGTTACGGGTATCGAACCGCGATCTAATGCTCTCCTGGCCATGAGTGTTACCATTCATCTATCTCCCATCCCCAAAGTAATAATGTTTATATGCTGTTGAGTGGATTTGCCCTTCTGTAGGCTTTTATTTGGCGGGCTGTATTACGTGCATGATGTAAATTTGTTACAGGCCTTTTTCTGTTATTTTAATTCGGTTGTGTATATTATGATAATGTTTGATTGCTTGATTTTATTGATTACTTATGAAAAAATTTACGAATAGAATAAGAATCTTGTCATAGTTCATGTGTAACAAATAGTCTTCAAACTGTAATAAAAATTAGATAGAGACCCTTATAGATTAAGAATTTCAGGTGCAGTCCTCTTTTGTTATCAAATCTGTAACAACTGAAGACTCGCTTGTACATAATAACATTACTACCTGCCTGTTACAATTGATGCAAAATATTGTTTAATTGCGTTAAATGTCACCCTACCATAATACATTCATTACAATAAGAATCTCAGGAAATTTTCAGTTTTTTTGTCTTACTTCATTGCTGAACACAAAACTTTGTGTAAATAGATTAACTTATGTGTGAATTAGTCATTTATTAAACTGTTCATATGATAAAGAAATATCGTTTTCACTGTGTGTGTATATTTCTATAACATTGTTTGATAATATTGACTGATAATGTTTTGAAAGAATGTCCTATCATAATTACATGTGTTTTAAACTTGTAATTGAAGCTGTTATAACATTTTAAATACTTGGATTAAGAATCTCATGTACATTAAGATTTGTCTTCAGAGATTTTTGGTTAAAATTTTTAAAAAAGGATTAAGAATCTCATGTACATTAAGATTGTTCTCCAGAAATATTTTGTTTTAATTTTTGTGTGTATGATAGTGCACTGCAAAGTGGTGTTTAATTTACAGCAAATATAGTCTTTTCATAATACATGTATCAGATTTTGTTAACTGTATTTTTGGTGTCGTTAAACACTGAATATTAGAGACGTTGTAAAGTTCTGTTTTAACACCTTTAAATGGTGTTTTTCGTTGGCTATAAATTTCTGGTTTTCATTTTATTGTATGCATTTTTTAATTGTAGTCAAATAGTCTTTGTTGTCATAAAACGCTGTTAAACCTTGGAATTAAAAAGTAGGCTGTGTTATGCCACACGAACAGTGAGAACTGTTTAATTTCTGTCAACGTAAATAGCCTTGTCGTTAAACTCTGGATCCATCCATTCAAGTAGACTCTAGCCAAGTTATATATATATTACATACTAGCTGGTTTACCCGGCGTTGCCCGGGGTTATAAGTTTCAATCCCTGTAGCGAATAAGCAACAAATTTAGGTATAAGTTTAAATCCGTGTAGCGAATAAGGAAGAAATTGCTGGTTTACCCGGCGTTGCCCGGGATTATTAGTTTCAATCCCTGTAGAGAATAAGCAACAAATTTAGGTATAAGTTTAAATCCGTGTAGCGAATAAGGAATAAATTTAGGCGACCTGTGGGGAGACTGCTTCGCAGTCTTGTGTACCCGTGGACTGACTGTTTTGCAGTCGCCCTCTGGCGACGACTGCTTCGCAGTCGAAGAGGGTGAACCCGGCGTTGGCGGGTTAAAGAAAACGCCAGAAATCTAGCCGTCACTGCCCTTCGTAAAGCAGTCTTTGAACATACAATTTTGCTGTAAAACGATGAATATAGTTCGAATCGATCGTAATTAAGTTTTGTGCGAAAGTAAACGTCGTTATGCGCATTATTAATGACGTTGGGGAATACCCGCGCCATATATAGAACCGCTTGGCAGTGGAAGAGCGTTATGCGCATTATTAATGACGTTGGGGAATACCGGCGCCATAAATAGAACCGCTTTGCAGTGGAAGCGTGAGGGACGGTCGGTTGGGTAGAGTTTTGGGGGATTTTCACCATGTTAGCGGTGAAAAGGGGGTACGCGAACCCCTCCACTGGGTGTCCGATGCCGAGGCCGACACAGTGAAGGTTTCGAGTGAAAAGGTGCAAAATTGTAGAAGTTAATCCCGGTCAAACAGACAGACAGAATTCTCGCTTTATTTATATAGATTGGTTACTGGAGGAGGAGAGCGAATGGAGGGTTGGAGGAAGAGAGCGAACGGAGGGTTGGAGGAAGAGAGCGAACGGAGGGTTGGAGGAAGAGAGCGAACGGAGGGTTGGAGGAAGAGAGCGCAAGGAGGGTTGGAGGAAGAGAGCGAATGGAGGGTTGGAGGAAGAGAGCGAACGGAGGGTTGGAGGAAGAGAGCGAACGGAGGGCTGGAGGAAGAGAGCGAACGGAGGGTTGGAGGAAGAGAGCGCAAGGAGGGTTGGAGGAAGAGAGCGAACGGAGGGTTGGAGGAAGAGAGCAAACGGAGGGTTGGAGGAAGAGAGTGAACGGAGGGTTGGAGGAAGAGAGCGAGCGGAGGGTTGGAGGAAGAGAGCGATCGGAGGGTTGGAGGAAGAGAGCGAATGGAGGGTTGGAGGAAGAGAGCGAAAGGAGATTTGGAGGAAGAGAGCGAACGGAGGGTTGGAGGAAGAGAGCGCAAGGAGGGTTGGAGGAAGAGCGCGATCGGAGGGTTGGAGGAAGAGAGCTAATGGATTGTGGAGGAAGAGAGCGAACGGATGGTTGGAGGAAGAGAGCGAACGGGACAATAACTGTGGTGGAGTTTGAAGTTTTTGGCTGAAATGAAATCTAAACAATACTTGTTTGCCTTGTTTTTTGAATTTTTTTGATTCTACTCGTCGCAGACAGTGATTTCTGCAGCTGAACAGGCAGCGGCGTAACTTTGGTCTTAAAAGGTGGAGTGTACCAGTTTCTTCTCAAATTTCGCTCTTCGCATGGAGACCATCTCTGGGAGTGCACAATGATATAATATTGATTAGCTTCTTTAAGTGGGGGTACGGTACCCCCTGTCCCGAAATTGGGACACGGGTAGCCCTCGTACCCCCACAAATTACGCCTGTGTGAACAAGCGGCAATTCATAAATCTGCCAAAATATGCATTGCTTTCTACAAGCAATATGTTCCCATTCCTATCCACCCACATACCCAACCCTCCCACCAAAACCCATCCATCAGTCCATCCACCCATCTATCCATCTTTCTAGCCCAACTATCCACCAACTTACCCAACCCCACCAACCCACCCAAAACAACCACCCATCTATCCGCCCTATCCACCTACCCAACAACCCATCCACCCACACGAACTGTAATCTATAGCCACATAAAATTGTAAGGCGTTCAAATCCAGATGAGACTTTACCCCATTGAATCTGGAACGAACACAATTTATTGAGATGTGCAATCTCGATTCGTACAACTACATCGATTGCGCCTTGCATCTATCTAGCTTAAGCTTCACACTAATGGCTTAAAACGCTGTCAACTATAAATCCGCAAAATAATTCAGATTCTGCTCAAAGTAATCTAACGATATATTTACGACACCACTTTTATAATACGCAACTTTTATTTTAAAATCCGGCTTGGTATAGGCCTACGCTTGTTTTTTGAAACTCCGCTACTTACCATACTCTGGTCTTGCCAGTTCGAAGCCTGGATAAAGAAGTTGGGCAACGTCAACAGCCATAAGACGTCGTTAAACACTAGAAACTACTAAACATGCATAGACTTCGCCATTACCCGTCCTCTGGTAAAGCCAGCACCAAGCCTACATAAAGTAGGAGGGCGACGCTAATGATCTTTGTCTCGACACAGTCCCTGAAGAACTACTAACCAACCATACTTGAGTTATTATTCCGCTGTCTTAAAACCACTTTCTATCCACTGGGTCTTTCGCACTGGAAGCACCTCTGATTAGCGAATACTGTGAGAGGCGCTTTATAAATGTTTAGATACAATACAATACAATACAATACAATACAATACAATATTATACTGCGGTGAAGTCGTTAAATAATGGTTAATGCAATGCTGTTGTTAGACACCTTAAACACGGTTTTAATGAATGCTATATATGCGCAGTTTCGTTAAGTTACCAGTGAATATCCCAGAAAACATGATTTGACTCGAACTGTTTAATTATACCATACGGACTGTTCAAAACGATTACTTTTATCGACGTTAATGGCCTTTGATGCCATATTAAGATGTTCAACTTTTTGAATGCAACCAAATTCCAGTTCACTTATAATTACACTTTATGCTACGGTGAAAACTGTACAAAGATTAAAAGTCAAAAGCTTTGATGTAATAAGATATCGTTAAAAGTTTCAATCAAAAGTTGAATTTCATAGGACTTAAATTTTAAAAAATAGACTGTCTATGGTAAGGTAAGGTCGACTTCATCGTTCCTGACAACCACACTAATTGTGATGACCACAGAAAAATTGTCCACTGAAAAATTGAAATGTCATGCTTAGACACATTTAAAGACGAATTAACCTACGTTAGATATTTCTCAGATGCGTTTCAGTTCCACTAGAATTTTGTTGGCGTTAGCCGTAAGATGTCAAACTCTTGAATCATCTATCCATCTAATTAATTTGTGCTAGAATTAGACACCTTTTAAAGCGTATAAATCGATCCTACATATTTCTCTGCCACGTTCATGTCTTAATAATGTAAATCTCAGCTGTAATATGCCAGTATAATTTATGTCGACGTCACAGCCTTCGTTGCTATATTATTAAGATGCCGTTAAACCCTGGATCCATCCATATCTTAATAACTGCTTATCAAAATACACAACAACTTTTGCAATGAAGGAGTTGCTCGATTTATAATGCCACTCAGTTTTATATTCTGTAAATTCCGTTTTCGTGTGGTGCCAATACTAAGCTTGTTTTAAGGAGCAGGGCAACGTTAATCATCTTTTGGTATGACATAGCGTCGTCAACCAGAAACTACGCAAATGGTCACACACCAATAATTGTAGCTGTGATTAGATAATTCATGGCTCGAATGCTAAGGCAACGTCAACCTAAACAACCCGGCAGGCAGACACTAGATGTCTTTAACTATAGTAAACTACTAATCAATGATTATTTTTAGTCCTCATTCAATCGTTGTTGCGCTAACGTAAACCTACAACGCGCTGTTTGGACACCTTTTAAACGCTTTCCACTGACATTATAATTACTTTAAATCGCGTTAAGCCGCGTAGTTTAAGTTGACATTATGTGAGTTTCTGCGTTGTTATAACGTGAATTCTGTTAATATGTTAATACAGGTCTTTTGTGATTTTAAAAACTAGTTGTATATAACCACGATAATGTTGTTTGGTTGATTGATTGTATTGATTGATTACATATGTAAAATTTAACAAATATATTAAGATTCTCATGTCATAATTATATGTTCAACAAGTAATCAAACTGTATTCAGAATTAAAAGAGGCCTGAAAGATTGGAAATCTCAGGTGAAATTACAGTCCTCTTTTATGATCAAATCTGTAGCAACTACAGATTCACTTTTACATAACGATACTTAATTTTACAATTGCTGCGAAATGTTGTTTAATTTGCATCAAATAGGCCTACCTTATTATAATAATACATGTATCATAGATATTGTTATCTGCATTTTTGGTGTCTTTAAACAATGTATTTTTCGTCGTTAAACAATGAATATTAGACACATTGTTAAGTTCTGTTTCAACATCTTTAAATGGTGTCTTTCGTACGCTGCAAATTATCTGGTTTTCATTGTCTTGTACAAATTTTGTAATTGTCACCGACCTTTGTTGTCATAAGATAATGTTAAACCTGGGAATAAAGAAGTAGACTATTATGCCAAAATAATTTCTGTCACCGTCAACGACCTTTTTTGCCATAAGATGTCGCTAAGCCCTAGATCCATTCAAGTAGGCTATTACTTTAGAAAAGTATCAACAATCGATTCAGTGGCCTATTTAGCGCCATGAAGAAGCGCTATATAAATTTCGATTTATTGATTGATTGACATGGACTTCAAAATTAAACATTGATCAACGGACACTGTGTATTTGGACATTATAAGTTCTAGATCTTAGTTTTATAAATATTTTGTATCTTTTTCGGCAACGCCCATCGTTTTTTGTTACGAAGGCGTCATCAAATTAATAAAGACTCAACCATTCAAACTTTCGGAAGCGCTAGTTACAAGATATGCGCGCGGCACTTGCGTCAAGTCAGGTACCGTTAAAAAAAACTACCAGAATCCTGACCCATCACAGTATTTAAAGTCAGTTCTGATTCCCCAAACAGATCATCATTCAGCCTGGTCATTTCATGCCAGTTCTCTGGTCATAGCTAAGACTAGAACTGTTCTTGCTCAAGGAACTTTCAGTTGCTGTACTTCACATTTTGTAACTCCCTCTTTGTAACTGGATCCGTTCTGCCTGGTCGCTTCTGTTTTTTTTTATAATTCTCAAATTATGACCGACCTTAATCAAATTGCTCATCAGCGTCAGGATGCCTCTCTGCCTCAGTAGACTGATCTTCTGGATACTGGTCTGATTACAGCTTGGTTTTGGTGCGCCATCGTTGCTGTGCATTAGACACTGGCGCGATAGAAGCTACTAAATGCAAAGTTACAAACAACAAACTGAATATTTACAAACATACATAATTATATATTTGCATAAGTGCATACCTACTTGGTAATAATAACAGCCATGCCGTTACAGGGACGCCGTCACAACAAACTCGCTAATCGAGATAAGCCTTAGTGAAGAGAAAAGTCCCAAGTTTAGTCTTGAAAGTCTCAACTGCGTCAGTAGAGCGAATCGAAGGAGGAACTCATCCAACACCTGGGGCCGGCGGTTGTAAAAGCACGGTCCCCGAAACACGGCTTTGACCTACGCACGTATCTGTAGGTCTCCTTTCACACATGGTCTCAACCGAAACCCGGCTCCCGATGTCTACGCCATATATCGTAGATTACTGTATAAACTTAATCTACTTCTTGTAGATTGTGCATACATACATAAATAATTGCATACATATACGATTACATACATACATACATGCGTACTAGCATACATGCATGCATATATACATGCATGCACACACATTCATACACGCATAAACATATACGTACATGTATATACATACAGGCCTTCTTGCATGCATACGTTCATACATAATGCAAATTCCTACATACATGCATACATAAATTTTTTCATAAATACATAGATACATACACATACATTCTTACATGCATACAAGCAAACATACATATGTACATACCTACATTTATATATGTATATATATATACATACATATATTTACATATATGAACATGTACATACATACATGCATATATATATAAATTGTGGAACAATTCAGTTCGACCTAAGTGTTCTGAAGGAGCGTACTGACCGATGGTCAAGCGATAAATTCGCACTAGCCGAGTATAGGAGGTGAGTTGAATGTAATGGATCCCAAGGGAAAGACAAGCCTAATGCTGTCAGCTGTGGTCAGTTGTAATGGACTGTCCAAGCGCCCCTCACCGGTCATCTGTTCTTCACCAACCTCCGGACCCTTTGTCATGTCTGCGAATGGGATGAACTAGAACAGCTGCAACATATGTATGTAATACTATGTACGTATGAGTGTGTATGTCTGCACAAACGTATGTATGTGTGTGTGTGTGCGTGTGTGTGCGTGTGTGTGCATGAATGCATGCATGTGTGCATTCATATGTGTATGTAGAAATAATTCCGTAATTTATTAGCAATAAGGCGATAAAATGCGATGCTCTCTCGACACCTTTATAAAGTTTTCAACCGACGTTATATATTGAACTGCGTTTAATGTCGCTCAGGTCAAGTATCGTTTAGATAAAGGTTGATGTACACTGTTGTACATGTAAACTACGCCACTGCTCGTACTCTGGCAGTCCCAAGCCCAAATAAAGGAAGAGGGCGACGCTAATGATCTTTGTTGCCACACAGTGTCGTTAAACTAAAACTATAATTGTCGTTTTACGGTGAGAACTATTCAAATTTATTTCTATCGACATCCACATCCTGTTTTTGCCATAAGATGTCTTTAAACTTTGGATCCCGTCGAACAGGTCAGTTCATTTCTTATGTTCTATATTGACGTCAACGGCCTTTGATACAATAAGATCCTCGTTAACCCTTTGGCTGAAATCGGCGGAAAAGTATAAGCCAGGGCCTGCCGTAAAATCGATATGGTTGAACACTGCCACAAAATACGGTTGAACACTGGTTTATTAATTGCTCTCATAATCACAAGATACTTAGCAAACGCTAGAATATATTCGCCAAAAACGTTTGTTAGACCAACTCCGTCACCATATTCGTATACTTTTGTGGGGGCAGGGGATGATCCAGGGGGGCCAATCCGGCCATGGCCCCCCATTTGATATTTACACATGTTTTTTATATTTACACAGGACGTCACAGGATGTGCCCCCTCCCTCCCCCCTTAGGCGTAGAGGAGTCAAAATGGCATGGCGAAGTATGGTGGATACGACAGGAAAATCTCTTTGAAAAGAGGCTAATGACTAAAATAAAAGGTCATCACTTTTTTTCGGAGATGTATGTATTATTTTTTGCCCCCCTCTCTGACAAACCTTCTGGATCCGCCCCTGGGTGGAGGGGGCAGCCGGGGCATCTGCCTCCTCCAATAATTGAGATGGACTATGCACCCAATGCAAAAGTGTAGAATGAATAACCAAATGCCCCCTAATATTTTGAACAAGTTTACGCCAGTGTCCGTCACTGCCGGTACTCTTGTAGTGCTAGTCCCAGCCTGGAAAAATGAGGAGGGCGACGTTCTTCATCCTGTTATGATACAGCGTCGTTAAACAGAAACGATATTTAGACACTTCTGTATGTGTTCTTTACAATAAAAAGCTGCTTTTGTCATAAGAACTGTGAGAACTGTTAAAAACAATTTTTGCAGTCGATGTCAACGACCCTTTGATGCCATAAGTTGATGTCCTTAAACTGTTGCATTCGTCGCCATTACACACCTCTAAAATGTATTTTACCAGCGCTACATATTTGACTTTGACGTTAGACAATTAGTCAACTACTTCCTGCTCTCTGTCGTTTTACTGTTGGAATCCGTTACGAAAAAGAAGTACAATCCCTTACACACCTTTTCTAAACGTTGCAATGACCCTATAAATAGTAGTAGACAAAGCGCAGTGCATTATATTTAGCTTTACAGGAAGTCATTGGCGGATATGTTAGCGATTTCATTTTCTTAGCCTCAGCATATGAAGGCCGATGGCCAGTCTCTCACCATCTTCTCTTCTTACGCCAGTGTACTCATTATGACTGATTTGTCTAGGGGGCGCAAATACAGCAGAAATCTTAGTTGGTAACAATTGAATGGTCAGTTATCGTAAATGCTCTGTAACGACGCTGTGTCATAACAAGGATGATTGGGTCACCCTCCTTCTTTATCCAGGACTGGGACTAGCACTAAGGGCAGTGGCGGAGTTTTGCCTATCATGAGAACAGCAAACTGCTTGAACGATACTTCAGATTAATACGTCAGAATGTGCACTGGCTTCCTGTTCAGCAAAGAGTCGGTATCAAATTGGGTCTCATTGTTTGTAAGACACTTAGCTGATGTTTTCCAATGTAGTATGATGTAAATTCATGTGGATAGATTAACGATATTTTGTGTCTTATATGTTAATGCCATGTGATGTGATGTTATCTTACACATGTTGTCCAGTGTATTATGTTGTGATTTTATGTTATGTATTAATGGGTTTTCCTGTCCTATATGTTAATGTAATGTACGTTATATGCTGTTAAGTTTCACGTGTTACCCTGTATTTTTGATGTAATGTTAAGCAATGTGATACTGCCACGTTATGCAATTTAATGTTATAGGATATCTTATATAGCTCCTGTTTCGAGCAATCTCCTTAGCGGCATTTCATTTAGCGAACGGGTAAACTCGATTTCAGGGTCGAGAAATAACCGAGAGTGCAGGAAATGACCGAGGAAACCGAGGAGTTCGATAGCGAAGGGATGCTGCCCTCACGTTCTGCCAGCGATTGAGTTATTACTTTTGGGAACAGCAGACTCGGAATGTCCCCCACAGATCGGGTCTGGCCTTCCAGCGACCACTCAACCATACGTCGATACTTGGACCATTGCTCAATCCAACATCTCGTGGACTTCTGTAACTAGGCTCAATTGAGCCGAAAACCTATTTTTTTAAGAACTCAATTCGAATAATCGTAAGCTCCATATTTTAAAGGCGCTACTCGAAAGCTAAGTGCAGGGCATCAGCTCATTCACAAGCGCTTCGTCATGTCAGAGGGGTTCTCTAGGACAAGGAAGCGTGGAAGTTGGAAGATTGAATGGATATCTTTATTGATCACCCAAATGACATGGTAGCTTATTGTCGTCAACGGCCTTTTGTTTCCCTTGGAAAGAAATGTGATTATTAATATTTTGGTTATGCAATTCAACGGACCTAGCAGCTGCAAGATGTCGTTTAACGCTGGATAATGCTTCTTAAAAAGGGACAAAAATAAGTGCTTAGAAACACCTTTAAAACGCTTGTATTGGCTGCTATAAAGTCTTCAACATTAATTGTCGGCTTAACTCACTACGTCCTGTATACCCTTATCGATGTTAACGGCCGTTGAAACTGCAAGCTGTCGTTTTAAACTACTGAAATGTAATTTTATAACGTAATTAGTTTCTCATATCGCGACAGTTTTTAATGCATCAGGCGAATATGTATGAGCTCTCGCCTTGTAATACGAAGTATGCAGGTACCAGCCTCCAGTTGTACTGTTATAATTGTGCAGAGACCTTCTGTGTAAGTAAGAAGCCTCAGGTTGTCCTAAGTATTGTATTGTATTGTATTGTATTGTATTGTATTGTATTTAAACATTTATAAAGCGCCTCTAGTAGGGTGAACCGTTCAGAGGCGCTCCCAGTGCGCAAGGCCAAGAGAAAAGAAATGTCTTGAGGAAAGCAAAAGAAGACGAGAGGTTACCTATTAAAATTTGAGAGCGAGTAGCAGGAGAGTGAATTCCAGAGAGAGGGACCAATTGAGGCAAGAAATCGGGACTGCGCCAAAGCCTTTCTAGTATAAGTATCTAGACACCTAACACAGTGCAACTGTATACACGTGTATGTCTCTTCCTGTATCTGTCCGTTCTGCTCAACAGCGTGTGTCATTTTGTTCTCAACTTAAGGCTTACCTTTTCCAGATTGCTCATCCTCCATAGGCTGCTCTCAATCTCAACGGACTGATCTTCTGGATGTTGACCTGATCAATACTTGGTTTGATGTGCCATCGGTTGATGCCTTGTGCATTAGACACCGGCGATATAAAAGTTATTAAATACATTTACAATTACATTTTGCGGTCTCTCGCACAATGCTGTCGATACGTACTAAAACTCATTAAGAGTTCTGGGAAACGGTACCGGTAGCCGATTGGTAAAAGCGCTGGCCATGTAACGCGAACAGACGGGTTCGAGCCTCCTCCTCTGAAATGGTTACTGTGCCTTGAACAAGTCCTACACTCACATTATTGCTCAGCGCCATCCATTGATGCTTGGTCTTTAGACAGTGTCGTTTACTGATTATGATGATGATGATGATGATGATGATGATGATGATGATGATGATGATGATGATGATGATGATAATAATAATAATAATAATAATAATAATAATAATAATAATAATAATAATAATAACAATAATAATAATAATACTGAAAAAGATTAAACCGTTAATATATATATATATATATATATATATATATATATATATATATATATATATATATATATATATATATATATATATATATATATATATATATATATACATACATAAATTGTGTAGCCTTCGTGGAACAATTCAGTTCGACCTAAATGTTCTGGAGGAGCGTCGTTGGGTGGACATTGGTCACGTACTGACCGATGGTCAAGCGATAAATTCGCACTATGCTGAGTATAGGAGGTGAGTTGAATGTAATGGATCCCAAGGGAAAGACAAGCCTAATGCTGTCAGCTGTGGTCAGTTGTAATGGACTGTCCAAGCGCCCCTCACCGGTCATCTGTTCTTCACCAACCTCCGGACCCTTTGTCATGTCTGCGAATGGGATGAACTAGAACAGCTGCAATATGTGTATGTAATACTATGTAGTGTGTATGTATGAGTGTGTATGTCTGTACAAACGTATGTATATATGTAAGCATGTTTGTATTTATGTATGAATGCATGCATGCATGTATGTATTACACATATAATTAATTTATTACTTGACACTTGACACTTGACACTTGTTTATTTGGTAACCAAACTTTTACAGTTAAAGCAGAAACATGAATAATCATTATATTCCAAAGTTTGGCTACACAGGAGGACCCAAAGGGATCAAATGACCCCGCTACAAGGGCCTGGGTAGTAGTAAAGTAAGTGGAAAGTAGCAAATCATCCATCATTCTTAACTCAGTACTTAATTAAAGCAAGTAAGTATAATTATCGTTGTACAATGTTTTCACTGTTCATAACAAGAACTTAGCTAACGCCAAGATAACATAACCTGTGATCAATCAAGTGAACATTTATAATAATTCCGTGGATTAAACTTTTAGAGAAAACCTCAGCTTATTCATGAGGAGTCACCTAAATACATACTTTCATGCAAAAATTAGCCCACACGCACATATACATACTTATACCCATTTGTACCCAAGCGATACAACCTACTTATAGACCTGAAAGCATTCATACCTTTTCATAGCCCTACGGATTTACACATTACACATATAAATAATTGATTACGGAAGTATTCCTACAAACTGTGTAGGAATAATTCCGTAATAAATTATCAATAGCGCGATAATGCGATACTTTCTGTCGACACCTTTAAAACGCTTTCAAGCGACGCTATGTATAAAACTTAATGCCGCGCAAGTCAAATTAAGTTCATCATGGTGCTGGTTGATGTCGTACAGGTAAACCCTGCTACTCTCGTACATCTTCCAGCTCTCTGTCCCAAGCGTTAATAAAGAAGGCGGGCGACGCTAATGATCCTTGTTGTCACACAGTGTCGTTATACTAAAACTATAATTGTCGTACAGGTAAAACGAACTGTGAGAACTTTTCAAATTTATTTCTATCGATGTCAACAGCCTTTGTTGCCATAAGATGTCGTTAAACATTGGATTCCGTCGAACAGGTCAGTTCATTTCTTATGTTTTTCTGACGTCAAAGGTCTTTGATACAATAAGATCTTCGTTAACCCTTTGGTTTAAATCGGCAGAAAAGTACCCCGGTATAAGTCATTAGCCGCATGATACGGTTGAACACTGGCTTATAAATTGCTCTCATAATCATTAGATACTTAGCAAACGCTAGAATATATTCGCCAATCACGTTTATTAGACCAACTCCGTCACCATAGGCGTAGACTCTGGGGGGGGGGAGCCGGGGCACGTGCCCCAATAATTTAGATGGACTGTACACACAATGCAAAAGTGTAGAATGAATAACCAACTCCCCCCATATTTTTGACAAGTATACCCCAGTGTCCGTCACTGCCGGTACTCTTGTAGTGCTAGTCCCAGCCTGGAAAAATGAGGAGGGCGTCGTTCTTCATCCTGTTATGATACAGCGTCGTTAAACAGAAACGATATTTAGACACTTCTGTATGTGTTCTTTACAATAAAAAGCTGCTTTTGTCGTAAGAACTGTGAGAACTATTAAAAACAATTTTTCCAGTCGATGTCAACGACCCTATGATGCCATAAGTTGATGTCCTTAAACTGTTGCATTCCTCACCATTACACACCTCTAAAATGTATTCTACCAGCGCTACATATTTGACTTTGACGTTTGAAAATTAGTCATCTTCCAGCTCTCTGTCGTTTAACTGTTGGAATCCGTTACGAAAAAGAAGTGCAATCCTTACACACCTTTTCTAAACGTTGCAATGACCCTATAAATACTGGTAGACAAAGCGCAGTGCATTATATTAGGCTTTACAGGAAGCCATTGGCGGATATGTTAGCGACTTCATTTTCTTAGCCTCGGCATATGAAGGCCGATGGCCAGTCTCTCACCATCTTCTCTTCTTACGCCGGTGTACTCATTATGACTGATTTGGCTAGGGGGCGAAAAAATACAGCAGAAATCTTGAAGCAAATGTCTGCCCTGGCGGAGATTTGAACCCCAACTTCTCGGTTGACAGTCCAGCACGCTAACCACTACACTATCGCTGAACCGAGAGACTTGAGTTGATGCATAAACAGTGAGAGCGGTTTTGGCTAACAGTTCAGACAAGCAGTAATGTTTAGAGACTTAGAGTTAGTTGGTAACAATTGAATGGTGAGTTATAGTAAATGCTCTGTAACGACGCTGTGTCATAAACAGGAGATGCCTGGGTCACCCTCCTTCTTTATCCAGGGCTGGGACTGGCACTAAGGGCAGTGGCGCAGTTTTGCCTATCTTGAGAAGAGCAAACTACTTGAACGATACTTTAGACTAATACGTCAGAATGTGCACTGGCTTCCTGGTCAGCAAAGAATCTGTCTCAAATTGGGTCTCATTGTTTGTATGACACATTTCTAATGTTTTCCAATGTAAATTCATGTGATAGATTGACGGTATTTTGTGTCCTATATGGTAATGCCATGTTATGTGATGTTATCTTACACATGTTGTCCAGTGTATTATGTTGTGATTTTATGTCATATATTAATGGGTTTCCTGTCCTATATGTTAATGTAATGTACGTTATGTGATGCTAAGTTTCACATGTTACCCTGTATATTTTGATGCAATGTTGAGCAATGTGATGCTGTCACGTTATGCAATTTAATGTTATAGGATATCTCACATAGCTCCTGTTTCGAGCAATCTCCTTAGCGGCATTTCATTTAGCGAACGGGTAAACTCGATTTCAGGGTCGAGAAATAACCGAGAGTGCAGGAAATGACCGAGGAAACTGGGGAGTTCGATAGCGAAGGGATGCTGCCCTCACGTTCTGCCAGCGATTGAGTTATTACTTTTGGGAACAGCAGACTCGGAATGTCCCCCCGCAGATCGGGTCTGGCCTTCCAACGACCACTCAACCATACGTCGATACTTGGACCATTGCTCAATCCAACATCCCGTGGACTTCTGTAAATGGGCTCAATTGAACCGAAAACCTATTTTAAAAACTCAATTCCAATAATTGTAAAGTCCATAGTTTAAAGGCGCTACTCGAAAGTTAAGCGCAGGGCACCAGCTCCATCACAAGCGCTGCGTCATGCCAGAGGGGTTCTGTAGGACAAGGAAGCGTGAATGGTGGAGGGTTGAATAGATAACTTTATTGAACACCAGATGACATGGCAGCTAATTGTCGCCAACGACCTTTGGTGTCATATTACGACATGAAACCTTGGAAATAATAAGAAATCATTGATAGGCCTATTGTGGTTGTACAATTCAACGGACCTAACAGCCATAAGATGTCGTTAAACGCTGGGTAATACTTCTTAAAAAAGTGAAAAGCAAAGTGCTTCGGAAACACCTTTAAAACGGTTATATTGGCTGCTATATAGTCTTCAATGTTAATTGTCAGCTTCAATTGTTGCGTCCTACACATTTACCAGTGTGAACGGCCATTGAAACTGTAAGCTGCTGTTTTAAACTACTGAAATGTAATTTTATATTGTAGTTACTAGGCCCTAACTCACATCGCGCCATTGTCTAATTCACCAGACGAATATGTATGAGCTCTCACCTTGTAGTACTAAGTATGCGGGTTCCAGCCTCCCGTCGTACTTGTTTGTGTGCAGGGACCTTCTGTGTAAGAGGCCGCGAGTTGTCCTAAGTGTCTAGACCTCTAACACAGTGCCACTGTATGTATATCTCTCTTCCTGTATTTGTCCGTTCTGCTCAATAGCTTTTTGTCATTTCGTTCTCAGTTTAAGACTTACCTTTTCTAAACTGCTCATCCTCCATAGGCTGCTCTCTGTCTCAACGCTCTGCTCTTCTGGATGTTGACCTGATCAATACTTGGTTTTCGTGCGCCATCGGTTGATGCCTTGTGCATTAGAAACCGGTGCTATGGAAGTTACTAATTATATTAACAATTACATTTACCGGTATCTCGCACATCGGTGCCTGTGCTAGCCGATACGGTACTAAAACTCATTAAGAGTTCTGGGACACGGTAGCCGATTGGTTAAAGCGCTCGCCTTGTAACGCCTCATCCCCTGAGACGGTTACTGTGTAAGGACCTTGAGCAAGTCCTTCACTCACAATTGCTCAGCGCCATCGATTGATGCTTGGTCTTTATACAGTGTCGCTTACCAAATGCACAATGATAAAAATAATGATGACGATGATGATGATCATGACGACGACGACTACGATGACGACGACGATGACGATGATGATGATGATGATGATGACGATGGTGATGATGATGATGATGATGATGATGATGATGATGATGATGACGATGATGGTGATGATTATGATGGTGATGATGATGATGATGATGATGACTATGATGATGATTATGATGATGATGATAATAATAATAATACTGAAAAGGGATTAAAACGCTCATTTCTGTGTAATCACAGTTCACATAATAATTGTTAGAAAAACTCACCACTGGCATCATTCAAAGCGTAAAAAAGTGTTTCATTACACCTTTTTAATTATTAACCCTCAGTGTCTCTAATCGTCTGTCTGTCCGTATGTCTACCCATCTCTGTCATACAGTAAATTTCAATCCATGACATCCACGTGTTGAAGAGTGCGTTTTCGTCCAATGCTCCATTGAAGAAGTCCACTTGATTCTGATCGACTGACAACAGACGACGTCTGAAGAGGAGAGGCGCCGACCGAATGATGAATGGCACCAAAGCCAACCGACGAATCGCCCACAGATTTGGCCGTTCGACGCTACCGTATTTTTGGACGAACGATTGGAACGAAGACCGACACCGACAGACGGACAGACAGCCAGAGGGAGGGACGGACAGACAGACGGACACACAAACAAACAGACAGACGGACGGACGGACAGATGGACAGCCAGAGGGATGGACGGACAGATAGACAGACAGACAAACAGACAGACAGACGCACGGACAGAAAGACAACCAGACGGACAAACAGACGGAGGGACGGACGTTCAGACAGACAGAAAGACAGGCGTGCGGACAGAAGGACCACACAGAGACTGAGGTACAGGCAGAGAGACATACGGATAGACGGACACATAGACTGACGGACAGACGGATGGATGAACAGATCGGCAAGAAGGCAGACAGAAAGACATGGTGACAGGTAGACAGCGATACACAGGAAGAGACAGAGACAGAGAGACAATCAGACAGTTAAACAGACAGAGACGAGGAAAGATGGGTGGTTACAGACAGAGATATACAGACGTACAGTCAGTAACACTTAGAGCCAGAGCCGTTGTGGAAAAGTCATAGAGACAGAAAGAAAGACAGACAGACAGACAGACACACACACACACAGACAACGTAATCAATCAGACAGAGAGATAGACAAGGTAACAGAATGAAAAAGACAGACAACAATGTGCCGTCTATCTTTTGTTTTATCTTCCTGACAGGCACGCAGACAGTGAGAAAGACAGACATAGAGAAGGAAGGAGAGTAGTTGAGGAGGGATGAGTTTCTTTTCTTCGTCTGTCAGAAGTTCCTCTTCTTAATAACAATGAATCTCGGACTTAGACGCTGCTGTGCCTCTGTCTGCGTGTATGTCTCTCTCTCTCTCTCTCTCTCTCTCTCTCTCTCTCTCTCTCTCTCTCTCTCTCTCTCTCTCTCTCTCTCTCTCTCTCTCTCTCTCTCTCTCTCTCTCTCTCTCTCTCTCTCTCTCTCTCTCTCTCTCTCTCTCTCTCTCTCTCTCTGTGTTCGTATCTGTTCGTTTTGCCCGTGTGTCACTCTCTGTCTCCTTTTCTGTTTCGCTGCATTTCTCGTATGTCTGGGGGCAAGTATCTGCCAATGTCTGCTTACATCCTCCTGCTTTCACTCCGTCGTATCCATGGCAACCTTCTCACCTTTTCGAGAACTCCTACCCTGACTCATCTGATCCTTCGCCTTCCAATTCTTCTTGCCCTACCTAAACGACACCCAGCTGCTCTTTGGACTACTCGCTGGAACCCCTCTGATTTGACGCAGCGCTCGTGAATAGGCTGGTGCCCCGCGCTTGGCTTTCGAGTGGCGCTTTAGAAGTCCTGAGACTACGAATACAATTACGACGGTCTTCCCCAACAACTTTCTATGTCATTCTGCCCGTCTGCCTACCTACCTATCTGTCTGTCTGTCTGTCTGTCTGTCCATATATCTGCCTGAATATTCATCTGTATTATATCTGACTATCTGTCTGTCCGTGTTTCTATATTTGTCAGTCTCTCTTCTGCCATTTATTGCGATGTGGACCTGAGATATCTCCTCCCCCACTGCCGCCAAAAGCATTTTGTTCTGCCTATTGTTCTAAAAACTCATTCTCCTATTTACGATTGTCTTTTATTAGCAATTTACGCAGGTGTTAATAATTAATTAGCTACTATGTTATGTTATGTTTATATATGCACACATAACAATAACATTGTATATATATATATATATATATATATAATATATTGTTGTATCTGCTACTTTTAAGAGAAATGGTAGTTAGGTTAGCGTCTCTAAAAACGATCATTAGTTGGTCATGCTTGATCAGTTTGTGTAAAGGAGTGGTGAGCACGGAAATCTATAATAAGCTGACAATGAGCTTGGCATTTGGGTTTTGCAATGACGAGACCCGTTGTTGTTATTAGCTGCCAAGGTTCCTGTAGTAGATTTATATGCAGGAGGTTACTCCTGTTAGTTTAGATGTCTTATTCAGCGCTTCTGAATATGCTCAGCGCCCGTGAATATTCTCAGCGCTCGTGAATACGTTCAGCGCTCGTGAATATCCTCAGCGCTCGTGAATACGTTCAGCGCTCGTGAATATCCTCAGCGCTCGTGAATACGTTCAGCGCTCGTGAATAAGCTGGTGCTTTGAGCTTAGGGGATTTATAAAATTGTAGTTTACGATTATTATTACGTTTCGTTGTGACTGACCGTGTTGTCGGATTTGTGGAGCAACTGTTGTTGAACTGTTTGACAACTGTTGTTGAAGCTGCCCTATTAGGTTGAGCTGTTCTGTTATTAGTCTTTTCGAAAAGGTATACCGTTGTTGTAGGCCTATATGATTGTCCTTTGAAGAATATACTTTTAACATAACTAAAGTGGGAATCGTATTTATTTAGGTCACCCTATATAAACACAGTAACTGTTATCACAAGTTTAAGTTGGTAAATGCACGGCCTTTTACACGCAAGCACGCAACATATGTAATATATTGTTATATACAACAATAGTCTCATAATCATACTTTTTATTACCTATTGCGTAATATACATACCGGTACAACAGAAAATACATGTACACAATAAGTATGCAATACGTAGTAGATCATAGGCAAAATATATAGTAAGTATGCAATATACAATACACGATATTCCATGTACAATATACAATAAGTATGCATTATTCAATACATAGTATGCCATATACAATACGTATGTATACAACATACAGTGCATCATATGTCATGTACAAGATGCAATGAGCATGTGACACACTGCGTATGATATACATATATCTTTTGCAGTGAATCGTACGGTACCCGGTGCAATGTAGCTGCCTCTGGCCAATTGCCTTATGTTAGGCTACCCAGTGTAATTTAGTACCTGTGCTCCTGTACGATACACAGTGCAGGTTAGCATGTAATCGTCATATCCGGACGGTACCCGGTGCAACTTAACCACTTAGCCTTATAGCCGTACGGTACCCGGTGCAATTTAACCCTTTGTTCCCCACAGCCGCATGTCCTGCATAATAGTCAGGATAAGGACTGACATGACGGTCTCGCTGTCAATAGTCCACCCCGAAACCATCCGTCCGTCGGTCCGTCCATCCACCGCAGCCCTCCAGCCCACCCCAACCGTCTTCGGTTCGCCTCTGCCGGCGGTCTACACCAGCGCCACCGTCGTCGACCACAGGTTCCTGCGCCTAAGATCGATATCTAATGGTTTTCTCCGTCCGTCCGTCGTCGCGAGCCTCGCTCGGCCCGAACCGTCGAGCCCGCCTGGCCGCACAAACGACGGGGAGACCCGGCTGCATTGACGGGCCTGCCCTGCCGAGGCTCCATCTGCGGTCGGGGCTCTGCCAGCGGCGTCAATATGGAGCGTAGTAGGACTGGTGGATACGGGAAATAATACGTGGAGAGAAAAACACGGAAATCTGGGATTTCTCGGACGCGTGGTCGAGCTGGTGGCTTCCGCGGGCGTCCCTCGTCTACGTGCGACCCCCGTGTTTTCTGGATCGGCCTACACCTCCACGTATCGATAGTCTGTCGTTTTTTGTCGAGCGTGGCTGCATCATCGGAAAGTGTTTGTTCCGCAGTGCGGATTTTGTGCTTCCCAATTCTGCTTCGGGTTTAGCCCGTTTATCCGTCCAGCTTCCCATAAACAAAAATTAAACCCCGTTTAGACCCAATTATCCACTGCTTCGAACGTCGCTTGTTACATCGACAGAGCTGGCTATGGACCTGAGATTCTTTCTGCCCGCTGCTTCAATAGGTTTGACTCTGTTGCCTTTCGTCGTGATCCTAATTCAACTGACTTCGTTTTTTCTTCTTCTAATAAGCTGCCCACGGTTGGGTCAATATTCCCTCTCCAGTGACGCTATTGACCCTGTATTTACCCTCGATATTCGCTCTGTGCGTGCGCTGTTTACCAGGTCTTCCTAGGCTATTCTCCGCGTCCAATTTCTTCGCCGTTCTTTCCGCAGAAGAATCAATTATTTATTCCGGAATTAGTCCATCGTATCGACGCATCCTTGAAGTCAAAAGCTCTCCGTCGATCCGTCCATCCATCTCCGCATATCATCAGGGATGTTACCACAACTAGTAGTTACTATGCGTGTAACAGTTCGCAGATGCGTGTAGGGTATCCTACTGTTTTTACCAACAACTGCTAGGTTCTGTTTTACTACTACTGACCAGTTGCAACAACCAATCGATACCATCGTTACAGCTGGTATATATCATTACCACAACGAGCCATTACCATTTCTACTGAACTGGTTGATACCATCGTTACCATAATTGGTAGGTTTACCAATGTTTACCACAACTGGTAGATACTATTGTTGCTACAACTTATAGGTACAATAGTTACTAAGACTGGCAGATAGCGTCGTTGCTACAACTGGTAGTTACCATCGTTACCATAACTACCAGTCTACGCTGCGTCACATCCTCTCCACGTGCCGAGATATCTCGCACGGGCTTTTGGGATATTTGGAGTGAACGCCCGAAATGGCGTCTACTGATGAACCGCATTCCTCGGGGAATTCCAGTTAGATCGGACGCTCAATTCACGCCAAGTCAAGGTCATGAACGAACGAACGCGCCTGAGAACCGGAGACGGAGGAAGTGGAGGAAACGGAAGAGGTGGAACACCGGCTATCCTCATCCGGAAGGTAGGAACCTGGAAGTTTTTGTGACTTTTGAAATGAGTGACGTGTCGGAATGGCAGTCTAAATATCTCACAATGTTACTTCATAAATAAAAAAATTATTCCTTCATTAATAGGACTTAGGTAGCGGCCCTCCAAGATACCTACCCAGAGGTGCTCCCAGCCCAACTCCGGCGAACAAGAACTGTCCTCAGATGCTTGTAGAAGGTGTATGCAGATTCCCTAGTTTAAAAGAACACGCAGAGATATCTGTGGATCCTGGGCTACTCTTGGAAATTCAGAGCATTATCTTAGCCTACCGTACTTTACATTTCATTTAACTCATCTTAACTTAACTTATTGTGCGCTTTTGTTAAACTGCTTTTGCGCATAGTTGAAGTTTAGCTGCGTTAGCCCGAATGCGTAATCGCGTGCTTATCTGGCGGTATCTAAGATCAAGAATAATACATGTAGATCTATTTGGAAATGGCTGGTGCCTGTCTAATCAATTTGCCTGACTGCGGGTATGCTAGCCTATTTGTCTCTATGTCTATCTGGCTGTCTGTATCTCTGCCTACCTGCTTGTCTGTCTATATGTCTGCCTGTCTGTCTCTCTGCCTGCCTGCTTGTGTGTTAGCCTGTTTGTCTTTATGTCTATCTGGCTGTCTGTCTCTCTGCCTGCCTGCCTGCTGCCTGCCTGTCTGCCTGTCTGTCTGTCTGTCTGTCGGTCTGTCTGTCTGTCTGTCTGTCTGTCTGTCTGTCTGTCTGTCTGTCTGTCTGTGTATCCAGGATTGTCAGTAGGGTGTATTGACAGGAATAAGTTATTGGCCTAGTGGCGTGCAGCTTCGTACCCTGATGCAACGAATGGGTCCTGATACAACCAGTTGATTCTGATACAACGTTATTAGGTTGCACCAGGGCCCATTGGTTGCATTAATGTCCAGTAAAGGTCCAGTCATTGCTCCACCCACAGCAGAATTCATGACCCATTACTAACTACTCCAAAGCCTCAGTCGGGTGATAATTATCATAGCAGAGAAATTACACAATGTCATACAGGTGCGCAATCTGAGCATTGGTAGAGAAAGCGATTGAATGGGAATGCAAAGGAAACGAACAACTTTATTGCGCCTAAGAAAACGTTTTTAAGGTGTCGAAGAATACACGCCTTTTACTGCAGTAGTATCCAGCTTTTAACGAGATTTAGCGGCTGCTAACTCAGTACATTATTTCTCGCAGTAGTGATGAGTTTTAATGACGTCGTATGACACAAAGGCAGTTGAGGACAATTTAGAATTTTATATCATTACATTTTATATCATACAGTGCAGTGAAAATGAATTATTCATGGCGTCCGAAATACACCACTTAAAGTTTTCAAAACAGAACTTTACAATGTCATTAGTGTTCATTGTCAACGACGTAAAATAATACAGCTAATAATGTCTATGATACATGTATTGTACTAAGACGATAATTATATGATGCAAATTTAGCAATTTTGCAGCTATTGTCATACACAAGAAATATTAAAGGTAAAAAAGATTCTTGTTAAACATTCTTAACGTACATGAGATTCATAATTTGTTAATTTAGAGTTTAAAAATAAGCTTTTATTTTAAGTTTGTAAGATATGTAATTCTGACATTAGAATCTTATTCTTCTTGTGCATTTTCAAGAAGTTATTATTCAACGACATAGGAGCGATCACGTGATGCTACTGATAATTATACATGTATATAGAGTGGGATGATATCGATTTAAAGGTGTCGTAAATAAGGTTTCTTGATTAGAATATTCGACATTTCATGTTACTCCACTACTTCCACTACCATTGCAACTACTATTATTCTATTATTGTTGTTGTTGCTGCCGTCGTTGTCTTCGTTTTCGTTATCATAATCTTAGCGGATATATTGATAAGATTTCCTTAGCATTTCCTCACTCACTCACTCTGTCACTCCGTCAGTCAGTCAGTCAGTCAGTCAGTCAGTCAGTCGAAGTCGGTCTATCGGTTAACTGACTTACTGATTGACTGTCTGTCTGTCGTCTTTCTGTTTGTCTGTGTGCAATTTAATCTAACTTTTAAACTTATATAGCGCCGTCGTTGCGAAGAACATTGTGTGATGGTTAGGTCTACATCTAGACGAAACTGCATTTCAAATTCACAATCGATTGAACGGAGCCACGCTGTCAAGTTCATTAAGATTCGTCAGTCTGTCGGCCTGCTTGCATGCCTGTGTGTCTCACCGTATGCCTGTCTACCTGTTTGTCTGCTTGTCTGTCTGTATGTCTTCTTGTCTGTCTTCTTGTCTGTCTTCTTGTCTGTCTGTCTGTCTGGCTGTCTGTCTGTCTGTATGTCTATACATATATGAAATAAGCTAAGATATGATAAATAATATGAAGATATGCCTGTACGTTGTTATTGACTTCTGTCGGCCATATTGCAGGCAATATTCTCTAGTGTGGATTGCTCTGTTTTCTTCGTTCTCTGTCTGAGTCTGCGTGTGTGTACGTGTGCGTGTGTCTCTGGTCCGTTGCCCGTCGTTTATGTTCCTCGGCTTTTCTATTGAGCCAATTTGGATCCTCTCCGACTAAATTCCGGCCCGATTGCTTTTCTGCCTCGAAGGGAGGAGGGGACCCTCATTCGGATCTCTTGTCGCCAGGGGCAAGTTATGGGGTCGAGTGGAGGAAAGGGATTCGCCTTGTCCATGCAAATTCTTTCCCTCGATAAATATGTCTGTCTGTCTGTTAGTCTCTTTGTCTTTATGTCTATCTGGCTGTCTGTATCTCTGCCTACCTGCCTGTTTGTCCGTCTGTCTTTCTGTTTATCTGTGTCTGTCTATCTCTCAGCCTATCTGTCTTTATGTCTATCTGTCTTTCTGTCTCTCTGCCTTTCTTTTAGCCTCTTTGTCTTTATGTCTATCTGGATGTCTGTATCCCTGCCTGCCTGCCTGTTTGCCTGCCTGCATCTCTGTCTGTCTGTCTGTCTGTGTGTCTGTCTGTCTGTGTATTCAGGATTGTCAGTATGGTGTATTGACCGGAATAAGTTATTTGCGTAGTGGCGTTGGTGCTTTGTACCCAGATGCAACGAATGGACCCTGATACAACCAACGGACTGTGATGCAAGGTTATTAGGTTGCACCATGTCCATTGGTTGCATCAGAGTCCAATCGCTGCCTCACCCACACCAGAATTCATGACTCAGTATAAACTACTACAAAGTCTCTGTCGGGTAATTATCATAACAGAGAAATTACACAAACGCGCGCGCTACATAAATGATCAACATTTTTTTACAAAGCCAGTCTCTGAGTTCGTATTTCTCCGACCTTGTATTTATGCAGACACATTTAATATGTGTACGATGCTTGCAAAACTTTATAACTATGCACAAAGACATTCCCCGCGTTTTCATAAAGTATATGACTTAGTATAATACATGTAATGGACTATTCGTGAAAATGGTTGGTGGTGAAGACGGGAGACAGTTAATGCCAAAGAAAAGAAAGCATTTGTAACGCTTAAGAAAACGTTTTAAAGGTGTCGTAGAATGGATGCTTTTTACTGCTTTAGTATTCAGCGTTTAGCGACACCTAGCGCGTGCTAACCATCTCCATTATTTCTCGTGGTAGCGATGAGTTTTTTTTATTATTATTCCAAGGTTTAACGTCGTCTTATGATACAAAAGCCGTCGACGAAAATTTAAAGCATATCAAGTGTAGTTAAAACGAATTTATAGCGTCCGAAAGACACCATTGTAAAAACTGAACTTTACAATGTCATTAATATTCTTTGTTTAACGACATAAAATAATACAGCTAATGATATCCATTACACATGAACTTTGACAAGATGATATCTGATGCAAATTAAACAATATTTTGCAACAATTTTCATGCACAAGAAATTTTAAATGTAAAAGATTCTTGATGAACATTCTTAATGTACATGAGATTCCTAATCTGTTTATTTACTTTTTTGAAAATAACTTTCATTGCACGTTTATATATAAGACATAATATTTTTGCATTACAGTCTTGTTCTACTGTTGAATTTTCAAAAAGTTATCCATCTCCACCTATTATCAATTATCGAGTGCAGCAGAAAATTTAATATATGACGTCGTTTGACAGCGATTTAAAGGTGTCGTAAATAAGTTTTCTTGACCAAAATATTCAGCATTTCCTCTACCACCATTACTTTCACTACCGCTGCAACTACTACTATTTTATCATTATTGTTGCTGCTGCCGACGTCGTCTTCGTTGTCGTTACCATAATCTTAGTGAATGTGTTGCTAAGATTTATTTAGCATAGACATAACATTCCGAAATGCTATAGACCAGTCAGTTAGTCAGTCAGTCAGTCAGTCAGTCAGTCAGCCAACCGATTGGTCGGTCAGTTTGTCGGTTAACTGATTGACTGAGTGACTGTCTGACTTTAGTCTTTCTGTTTGTCTGTGTGCAATGTAATCTAACTTAGAAATTATATAGCGCCGTTATTACGAAGAACATTTCGAGATGGTTAGGCTTATGCTTCTATGCGAATCTGCATTTCAAATTATTTACAATTATTGATTGAACGGAGCCACGCTGTCAAGTGCATTGATATTCGTCTGTCTGTCTCCATGTCTGTTGTCTCTCAGTCTGCATGTCTGTCCCTCCGTCTGCGTGTCTGTCTTTCCGTCTGCCTGTCTGTCTGCCTGTCTGTTTCTCCTTCTGCCTGTCTTGTCGCCTGTCTACCCAATTGTCTGTCTAGGTCTACCTGCCTCTCCGTCTGTCTGCCTGTCTGTCTCTCCGTCTGTCCTTCCTTCTGCCTGTCTGTCTCTCCGTCTACCCATCTGTCTGCCTGCCTGTCTGTCTGTCTGTCTGATTGTACGCCTACTTTGTCTTGTCCGTCTGATGCCATCCAGCGTTTAACGACATTTAGCGGTTGCTAACCCTCTACATTATTTCTCGCAGTAGCGATGAGTTTTTTTTTTAGTATTCTAAGGTTTAACGACGTCGTGTGACACAAAGGCCGTTGACAATTTTAAATTTTAAATCATATACCGTGCAGTGAGAATGAATTCATAGCGTCCGAAATACACCACATAAAGTTGTCAAAACAGAACTTTACAATGTCATTAGTATTCGGTGCTAACGTCATAAAATTATACAGATAGGCCTAATAATGTCTACGATACATGCAGTGCTTTTTTCTAGAAAAAAAGGTTCCGGAACTTAACAAAAGGTTCCGGAACTGAACAATTACGTAACGGCTAAAATCCCGAGAAAAACGAAATTGGGAGTTGGGAGGAGTCTCAATAAACACCTAAAACAGTTCAAAGCACCGAAATTAAATTAAAATAACAAAATTATTGTTTTAATTATTAAAATAAATAATTTTGTTTAGTAGCTCAAAAAAGGTTCCGGAACGCCGTTCCGGCGCGTTGCGGCAGAAAAAGCACTAGATACATGTATTGTAGCAAGGGAGGGGGGATAGAGTAGTGATAACACTCATGGCCAGGAGAGCATAAGGTACGCGGATCGATTTTCGTAACCCCCTCTAGGGCGGCGCCTTGCATGGCTGCCAAACCGTGTGTTTAATTAAAGCATTGATTCTGCTTTCATGTTTCAATATAATCTTACTGCGTCTGTCGGTTTGAAATAATAAAGAATATAATTATAGTAAGACGATAATTATATGATGCAAATTAAGCAATTTTTCAGCTATTGTCGTACACAAAAAATATTAAAGGTAAAAAGATTCTTGATAAACATTCTTAACGTATATGAGATTCTTAGTCTATTGATTTCAATTTAAAAAATTAACTTTAATTTTAAGTTTATAAGATATGTAATTTTGACATTATATTCTTATTCCTCTTTTGTATTTTCGAGAAGTTGTCCAACGAATAGATGGAGTTACTACAGGTAGAGCTGCTGACGATTATATATAGAGTCTTATGATAGCGATTTAAAGGTGTCGTAAATAAGGTTTCTTGATTAGAATATTCGACATTTTATCTATCCCCACTATTTCCACTACCATTGCAACTACTATTATTTTATTATTGTTGTTGTTGCTGCCGCCGTTGTCTTCGTTATCGTTGTCGTTATCATAATCTTAGCGAATATATTGCTAAGATTTCCTTAGCATAGAAATAACATTCCGAGATGCTATAGATCAGTCAGTCAGTCGATCAGTCAGTCAGTCAGTCAGTCAGTCAGTCAGTCAGTCAGTCAG